>OY757014.1:99473457-100178844 GCA_963580285.1 Lucinisca nassula
ACCGAAATTTTATCGCCGCTGCCGGGGATCGAACCTGGGACTTCTAGCATCAGAGGCAAGTGCACTAACCACTGAGCTATCATGCTCCATTGGCATATGAGTCATCACCTGTTTGGGAAAGAGCTGCTGACTCGGTTTACCTCCGTTTTGTTTACTGTCGTCACTCCATGTTTTGACTTCTTTCTCTGATGGTATTGTGGGAAGAATTTGGGATCTGATTCTATTAGTTCCTAATCGTTTCTCTTTTTTAATTTTTGCACTTAACTCACCTTAGAACTGAAGAAGACGAAGTAAAGTTGTGTGAATGTAAATACTATCTGAAGCATAGGTCTGATAGCATGCAAAACGTTGTTACACTCGGGAACCACAGTCATCTCGAAGGATTCACCAAAATGTAGACCACTTTTTATCATGCTGCCAATGCCAAAAACTGCAACAAATTCAAAATAAGAACTTGAATGAACGTTCTGCGTAAGACTGTTTCCTGCATGAATTTTACATAGGCCATGTGGTTAAGGAGATTCTATGTATTAACAGAATAAGCACTGCAAATGGAATTCAGACAACTGAACCAGACAGCAAATAATGGGTCGCCAACGATACGACGTAGCAACACGGTATAGACGTTGAAGGGGCGTGGGACCGCTATTTTGTTGCTGGCTGGGTGCAAGTATCTATCAGAATTACAAACCTTGAGCATAAGATGCAGTGAGGTAACATATCAAATGCAATACATCTTTGAAACAATTCAGTTTCTTTTGGTTATAGTGCTCTTACACTATGGCGAATGCACTTGCGAGTGAGCCTACGAATGCCATACTTCTCCAACTCGTGATGATCGTAAGTTAAGCGCCAGATGTTGGTAAGAGTTCGTAGGCATTTTCGACGTTTTTTGGGTGTTACGAATATTAGAAACATGCTCCTGATATTCGCAAGAAAAGCGTATTCTCATTGTTTTTGCAAAATATTCATAAGCTATCGGAAGTCATTCATATTATTGGCAAGGCATTTGCATTGATCGTAAGACATTTGCAAGAATTCGCAGGGGTTTTCCCTTACGAATACGAACTGTTATGAATACTTGCAAATCCATTGCGAATAAAGCGAATGGAATAAGAGTGTTTTTGTAGTTTATGAGAATAAATTGCAAATGTATGCGAACGGCTTGCCAACGATTGCGAGTACTTGCAAATGCTTCAGAAAGGCTTACAAATACTAAGATTGTCTTACAAATGATTTGCTTTTCCTAGCAATTAAAATGCGAATATGACCCATTCGCCAAAGGCGGGGTCACCATAACGGTTTAAAAGACGTCATTCCCCTTGTCCGATATACATTTCTAGTTTGACAATGGCCGATGCTGTGACGAGGCAACTGGCAACACTAGCCGTGCTTGTTACCGAACATGCTATTTTGACACACAATGCACTTGTTGCTCTGCAGCGAGAACAACAAAGGCAACAATAGCGGCAACTCCAGCGCAGACTGAGACGCAGACAAAGACGACAAAGGTCATGCTGGATCCCGACGAATAACTGCCGAAGAGACAATATTGTCAAGCACACGCAGTGTACTCGTTTTATTCATAAGACATTCGTAAGCATTGGCAAGATTTGCAACAGTGTTTTTGTACATTCGGAAAGGATTCGTAAGAATTCGGAAAATTGTCGTTACTGATTCGTGAGATTCATAAGAAATTCTTAAGGATTGGTTAGGATTCATAACATTTTCGCGAACGTTCATAAGGTTACGCTTTTTCTTAGTTTTTCTCTGACCAATGGTATCAAATTCGGCAAAATTGCCGCGAATTTCAAATGTCTCATAATTTTTCATATTCTTTCATATTCGTAAGGATATTCGCCATAGTATAAGAGCAGCATTAAGGATAGTATTGTCTGAGTTTGTTTGTTTGTCTGATTTGAGGTTTAACGTCCCGGTCAACATTGTATAGGTCATTTTGGATGCGTTGCTTCCAATTTTTGTGGGGCTTTTACCTGACGTTGAGATGTAACGACATCTCAAGCCCTGCCGCCAAATGGAACAAATAGGGGGTATAATCATGGGCGGTCCGACTCGCACCGCTTTGCCTGGGCAAGCTTTGATCCTCTAAGCGGTGTACCCGTGGGTGGTCGGATTCAGCTCTGCGTGAAAGCATCATGCAGCACATCTATTTCTCTAAGCCCTGATAGAAAAGCATACCCAGAAATGTGCTTTATACAGCCAGGATCCTGCCGACTGAAGAAGCCAAAGTTGCAAATGCTGTAATTTTGTCAGAAAGTACTTTTTCACCTTTAAAAAGGCACATGTGCAACTTAAATATGCTTCTATCATATTATCGAATGGAATGATTGAAATCCGTTGGAGAAGTTAAGGAGACAACTTTCCAGCGCTTTATAGAAGACTACTTGAAGATTAACCCAGACATTTTGCTAACGACGAGGCAAGTTTTATTTAGCTCACCAGAGCCGAAGGCTCCTGGGGAGCTTATAGGATAGGGAGTGGTCCACCATGGCCGAGAATTTGTAGATGTATATTTTGTATCAACATGTATAAATATGACAGCAAATATGGGCTTGTACAAATGACATAGCAATTCTGTGCCAGAGACCTGCCCGTGGGCCACTTTTTATGTTAAAGCTTATACTTGTTGTGGGCCTTTCTTCTTCTTGTGAAAGCTTACACTTGTTGTCGCATAAATATAGAGCTCAAACTGCATTGTGAGTAACTAATGGCTGTACTTCCATGTTAAATTACACGTCTATAATGTCGACGCCCATTGGCGTAGGCAATAAGCGCCTTCTTCTTATGTTCTGACTGTAATGGCTTAGATACAATACGAAAACACGCCTATTCAAATACAGTGCAAATTTTACTGAAAAAAAAACAACAACAAAATTTTAGATGAAAAATTGTAATATTTTTCTTATTTCTGCTCAAAACATAGATTCTGGGTACTTGTAGAACCGCCTCATCGAGGCGGTTCTAACGAGTACCCACAATCTATGTTTAGAGCAGAAATTAAAAAAAATAACGTTTACCCTTGTAAACCCCAGTTTTACTATATAAAAGTGGGGTTCTAGGGGGGTCAATTTATATATGAGTGAATCAGAATCAGAATCAGGATTGTTACTGGTGACACGTCAAATGACATTCATACACCAGGACCTGTGATGTGGGAAGTTAGTCCCTAGCTCTAACCAAAGAGGTAAATTTAGCTACACAATCATCAGCACCTTCAGCTGTCGTGATGAAACACCAAAACCGTAGTAAATACTTACACACTGCGCCTAGGCGTAAATAGAACTCCCCTGAATTGTTTTCATCAGGTTGTTTACGTTTCTGGCGGACTTGTTGTCTTGTTACCACAACCCTTTCGTGAGCAAGAGCTTTCAATCGTACCGTGTAAGAGAAGATAAAAAGAAGAAACGCTACGCTGACAATCTGGAGAAATATATAGTAACCCTGCAAAAAAGGAAATAATCAGTGTGAACTATTATGACTGTGAATGTAATATTGTCTTACTGAATGGCGGTATAGAAGTATGTTCTATAAAAATGTTATCCTTTACGAGGGCTGATTGATATGCTGTGGGCCTCATTTTGAAGGATTTGAATTTTGTCGAACATATTGTATTATTTTTCAACATAATCCCCTTTAGTATCTATACACTTATTCCAGCGGTTTTAAAAGGCCTCAGTGCCACTTTTATAGGACTCCTTTTCTTGGCTGTTCAGAAAACCATCCGCTTCATATATGAAGTCATCATCGGACTGAAAGTGGGTGCCTGATATAGCCGTTTGCAGTTTTGATCATCAGTGGTGCGAGATCAGGTGAATAAGGTGGATGCTCAATCAATTTATAGCCACAATCGTGAATGACAGCCATAGCAATGACAACACATCTTTAGTGAGCTTTCCGCGGCGGTTAAGTTTAGTATTTTCCCGTAACTGCGCCAGAAGTGAAGCATAATATGTGTCATTGATTGTTGTTCCTTTTGGAGATAATCTATTAGCAGAATACCATCTGCATCCCAGAAAACCGAGACCATAACCTTTTCAGCTGATGGAACAGTCTTTGCCGTTTTGGCGGAGGTGAGCCAGGGTGCTTCCATTGTTTCGATTGTTGTTTGGCCTCTGGGGTAAAATGACCTATGTTTCATCCATATTGACAAATCTCTGAAGCAAGTTGGCAGGATCTTCCTTAAAAAGGTTAAGATTAGCACGCAATAAAGTGCGCCATGTGTGCTTCTGATCAACTGTCAGAAGTCTTGGTACCAACCGGGCCGAAAGCTTTCTCATCGCAAGATCCTCTGTGAGAATGGAATGTACTCTTTCCTGTGAAATGCCAACTCTACTGGCTATACGTTTGCAGAAGCTGCTTGTCTTGTTTACTTTAGAGTGCTACTTCGTCGATATAAACTGACCAAATGAGGCCAGTCCTTGGGTACACGGCCCTATATAGTCAGAGAATAGTAGGACTTAAAAAATCCCTGCGTACCTTCTTCAATACGAGGCTCACAACATATTAATCAGCCCTCGTAGAAGCAATATCTAGGGTGTATATGTATCTGATGTCCTCCATGTAGGTTAAGATGTATAGAAAAAAAAAGAAAGAAAGAAAGAAAGAAAGAAAGAAAGAAAGTTATGCCACAGAAATGAAAATTATGGAGTTCAAGTTTGTTTTTTCTTGGGGTGTGTGTGTGGGGGGGGGGGGGCACATTGGCTACTTTCAGCCAATTAGGCCTCGCCATTAAGCCGCAAAATGTTTTTCCAAATTTATCGCAGAAAACAGAAAACCCTGAATGAGCAACAGCTTAATAAACAAAATTATAATGGACACATCGCTAACACACGCGAGTTTTTCCCCCTGTCAGCTCAGATGGCTACTGTGGAGTAACTATATTGTCCTCGTTTCCATTTAAATCGATCACTTTCTCCTACAACCTGCATCCTGGTCCCGGCACCGTAAACAGACTTGTTTCGCGGGTTATAAATCCATCCACAAAATCAGCGTTAACTGGCACAATGGCTTCTCAAAAGGAATGGTAGGAACCGTAATGTTAAAGAGATTATGAATTAATGGATTCAAAAGAATATAAGTTAACAGTATTTTCCATACAGCATAGAAAAATTATTTGGCAGCTACAAGTTACAAAAACAAAGCAGATACAGCATAGATACTTTGTCAAATAATGTTGCTATAATTAAGTGGATGATGTAATGTCATAAAAGTCGTATGACCACACGTGTAATAACACACGGGTAACGTCACGACGCCGTCCGTGACAACCATATGCTATCTATTGGGTTATTGTGAACTTTTTTCGACAATTAACTCCCATTTAAAATCATTTTATAATTTACAGCATCTTACACTCGTGGTCATTTTATATGAAATTTATGAAACTCGTCGAAAGCCAGTTTGCAATGACCGTGAGTATAAGATCCTCTTTATTTAACACGCAGCATGTTTGGTAGTCGAATCTTGATTTAGGACTGGATGCACCCCTTGAGTTTTACATTTAGGGTATGGTCATTGTTAAAAGGTAAAAATATTTCGAGACAATTAAACGCGTTCTGTCGTAGTGTATTTTTGTTGTGGCTTGTCTTTGAGTGTGTGTATCGCTTATATTATTTTGTTTCGGATAGCCGGTTGGCCATTTTGTGGGAAAGTGGCTGTCCTTTTGGCTTTCCGCTAGTGATGTTTCCATTGGGGTCTAGTTGTTTCATGTTCGTGTTTTTTTCCCTTGGTGTCTCCGATGGAAGCTGTGGGTTAATTGTATCGATTCCTGATTATTGCCTTCACTTCTATTTTGTGTAGTACTGGGAAGCCTGTGTGTGGTCAGTTTCAGATGCTCTATCACAATATGTTAAATATAAGGAAAACTGTGCTTCCATTGATACACAATATCTGCAGATACCATCAGACAGCATGATTTACACAGTTCACCCGCATCTCTCTGGTTCAATACATGACCGTTTGCCAGTTCCTTTTTTAAAGGGACGCTGCGAAAGCATATTGTGAAAGCTAATACTTGTTGCCCATAAATATATGGCGTTCATATTTGAATATTCATCAGAATATTTACGGATAAACAAACAACTCAAGAGAATATCTATAGAAAGCATGAACTTGAAAAACTGACTCTCGCAGGACGTAGCAGTTTGTACCTGAAACAAACATGCTGTACGTTTTGTGCATGAATACGTTTTGTGCATGAATATGCTAACTATTCTGTACGCTAAAGGCAGATTATCTACGTGAAATACGTACTACAGTACAATTTTGGCCCCGATTTAGCTGCAGGGGCGTTTTCCCTCGACGAATTAGACTAGCGCATTGATATGCGATAGCATTGATATGCGATATGTTAATACACATATATATAATGTTTATATGACTCTTGCGACATTTCTGCAATAATTGAAATTTCATTTTTCATGTTCTAGATCGCAAACAACATAATTAGCAAGAAAATACCTATTTTATTGCAAAAGTTTTAATATTTTCGTTCTTCTTTTGTGCGGATGAACATAGCAGTGAAAGTCAGTTACCACAGACGTTTCTGGTAGCATAGAATGATAGATTCTGCCATTAAAATCGGCCATGTGTATTGTAGCACTCTCGTATTTTAAAACAGAAACGAACCTGTTGCATACAACCAAGCCGTGTAGCTTTAAGATAAACAGACTGGTGTAAGATTACAGAAAGAAACTGGCAGTGAATACCTCAAACAATCTTGGCATAGGTGTCTTCACATAACCCTCAGCCACTGCAATCACCAACCCAGCAACCACCATAGCAACAGCATATAATATACTCAGAAGGCTACAAATATCTTCATTTAATCTGCAATAGAACAGAGGCCAGTTGTTTAAAGCATCATTAGCTTTACAAGCTCGTTAGTGGTCAGATCTTAAACTGTTCTAGCAAGTACAATATTGAAAATTTTGGTATTTTTGCTGAAAAAAATGTAAGCAGCTCACATTTATTTCAGCAAAACTTTTAGCACATTTGCCATATTTAATGATCCAAGTTTAACGATAAGTTAACTAATGACGTCGTTAGTTTTGAACAACTGGCCCCTGGAAATTATATTTCACTGTCACGTGAGTTCAGTCAAACTTCGATGGCTCGAACACCGATGCCTCGTTTACCACGGATGTGTCGAACTCGTTTTCTTCCTAAAAAACATCGTGAATGGCCCTAACTGTATTTGTGGGGCTCTTGAAACAACCAGACACAACTTATTTAAGTGCCAGAGATACAACAGAAATACGAATTGATATAATGGCAAAGGTTACAGTGCACTGTCAACCGACCACCAACACTCTTGTGTTTGGTGATACTGAGTTAAATTATAATCAACACGGTGAGGTTTGCCTTGCTGTACAAAAATTCATCATTGACAGTAAGCGTTTCAAAACGTTAGAATTCTCTCTCTCTCTCTCTCTCTCTCTCTCTCTCTCTCTCTCTCTCTCTCTCTCTCTCTCTCTCTCTCTCTCTCTCTCTTTCTCTCTCTCTCTCTCTCCTCTGTCTCTCTCTCTCTCTCTCTCTCTCTCTCTCTCTCTCTCTCTCTCTCTCTCTCTCTCTAACCTTGCATTTTTATTTCGGCCTGTATAATTAGTCTGATACGTATTTGTTCTGTCTCTGGTCGGGCCCATCGGAGTCTTACTATTGATTTTCTTTTGCTCCAGCATTTCAGTGGTTTCTTGCTGTCGAGTCCTCACCATTGTTTCATCTCTGTGGTTGTTTGATTTTTGTGTTCACGGAGATGTTGCACTGATGAGTTAGGAGGCCTTCGTGCGGAGTGAACAAATTATTTGTCTTAATCGCGACAGAAGTAAGGGCGAGGATTGTGGCCACGTAAAATCGATTTAAGCTTCCCCCCCCCCACACACACACACAAGTGGAATTCGTTTCCGCTGACCGTTCCAAGGCGGTTCTTCTGTCGAGGTTTATTTTTGTTATGGTTTGTCTTTGGGTGTTTGTGTCGCTTATATTATTTTATTTTGGTTAGCCTATTGGCCATTTTGTGGGAAAGTAACTGTCCTTTTGGCTTCCCGCTATTGATGTTTCCATTAAAGTCTGCTGTTTCATGTTTGTGTTTCTTTCCCTTTGGTGTCTCTGATGGGAGCCGTGGGTTAATTGCATCGACTCCTGATCATTGCCTCCACTTCTATTTTAAATAGTTATGTAATTGTCTTTGTAATATTCAATTCACAATTATGCGTAATGTGCAATTAAGATGGGAAACGGATTTATATAAGCCTATTGGCTTCTTTCTGGATCCCTTTGTAAGTTATTGTATTTGTGTAAAAAATAAGTTTGTTTGTGTGTTTGTGTGTTTGTTTGTTTGTTTGTTTGATTCGGAATTTAACGGCCCAGTCAACACTATTTTAGGTCATTTTTGAGCCGGTCAGTTTACCTATCCACACTTTCCTGGGCAGGCTTATACGTAAGCGGTTAACCAGTACAGTGCACACTTTTCCGCCAGAAACAGACAACTACCCTTCTTGAATCAGCGGAAGAGAGAGAATGACCGATGAAAAGATTTCATGATCCATCTCCACGAAAAAATTATGTTTGTGACATAATTTGGAATTAAATACGTTTAAACCAACACGTTCTTGAGACCCAATGAAATATTTAATTTTAACCATGAAAATGTATGCTGTGTGTACTCATTAGAATCGCCTCGATGAGGCGATTCTAATGAGTGCACACAACATACCTTATTTCAAAGAAAATCGAAAGTTATCCCTATTGCACACTGGTAAAGGCAAGCGCGCAGGATAAGGAACAAACACACCGGATAAGGAAATTTTTCCGCTCAGGATAAAAAAGAAACTGGCGGAATGGGTATCACATGTGCAGGTTTGTTGTTGTTCTAGATCTCGTATTATGGTTACTAATCAATACGGCTGCTCACATTAGCTTCACGGAAGACACATATTATTCACAAATTTATATTCGATGGTCCGTATTCGACAGTTACATCCAGTCAAACGGAAAACCGGACACAGTGGAGCTACTCCACCGCGAAATCTCATTATTTTACATGAAAAGCTCTTCTGGGAAGATGGCATGCACTGTTTTGTTGGTTGTAGACATACACATGATAACTCGGATTGTTGCAATTACGATTTAAGGAAATTTGAAATAAGAAGGCTCACAGTGAGAAAACCTAGTTCAATTTTCAATACAACGCCCACGGGCAAGGGAATGGGTACAACGCATATGATAAGACACAAAATTTTCCGGGGAAAATGGTTGTTGTATGGTCGTAGCTATAGTAAATTTCCATCTCAGAATAGGTTTTCCGATATTAATAAATAGTCCTACATAGTTTAAAGCACCAATTGTGACCTTCAGGAATAATCCAAAGTATGTTTGAATTGTCTTGGCATGCGCATTGCTGTGGTTCTAGCAATATAATCATCCCCCATGGAGAATGATGGATTGGGTTCATCGCGATCATGGATTAGAGAAATGATGTATTTGTCCATGCAGTATTTCTGGTAGAAAATTGTATGCTTTTTCTTTTGGCTGAAAATAAGGTAGATAACTTCGCCAAATTCGTGAGACATACCTATTACATGGTCATTAAAGGGCCTGATATGATTTGGCTTCTTTTGACCCTCACTCAAATCCTCTTCAGTGTGCGACGTTTCAAGTGCTAACAGGCTTCGTTAATGGAAACATACACAGAAACGAGTTGTTTCGTCTTCAAGTATTTTCAGAATAACTTGACGTTTGATGTGTCTGTATTGAGTTAATAAATTATGACCAAAATAGTAAGAAAAGTGTGATAGAAGTATACTCCTTCGAAAGAAAAAGACAAAAGAAAGTGTCCTTAGAAACCCGGTTTCAATTGGCGCATTAATATATCAGGTAGCACTGCTCATCGTTTGTACACTAAGTGAGTCGTATCTTGTTACCCCACCCACTTGCGTTATGGTGGAGATATACGAAAAATGAAAAATTACAGGATCAAAATGAAACAGGTATCAAACTATTCCTTGGTTTCTAACTAAGAAAATGAGTAATAACAACATATATTTAGCTTTACTATGAACGGAGTTATGGCAATTTTATGTTGACATTTCTGACAATGACCAAAATTTAATTTATGAAAAAATAAACACAGAGGCCACCTTTCATTTTTTTATATTTTCACCACGTGTTAACATATCAAAACTTTATCTGTATACAAAATATAAAATATGTACAGGCAAGGCTAGGCTGTTATATTTTGAGAGCCATAAAGGTGACAAATTTCGCAATTTTGGTCAAAATCAGCTGGGGGTAGAGGTAAAGTCATGGTAAAAACATACCTTATTTGTGAACGACCAAACATTTTATTGATTTGTTTTTCTTTTTTTCTTTGAAGCTGTATCTTTTCATATAACTTCCTTTGGCTATCAGTCACCATACAACATTTATGAAACAAATATTCCAGGGGGGGGGGGGGGGGGGGGGGGGGCGGGGTGCAGATATAATTAGATATCTTAACAGGCCCTTTGTACGCAGTTCGTCGTCGGCTAAAAGACAAATATTGTTTGTTTGATTTTAGGTTTAACGTCCCCGTCAACACTGTAAAGGTCATCTTGGAGACGTTGCTTCCAATTTTGTGGGACTTTCACCCCACACTGAGATGAAACGACATCGCAAGCCCAATGAAACCAATAGAGTTTATAAGCATGGGCGGGTCGACTCGCACCGCTTTGCCTGGGCAGGCTTAGATCCTCAAGACAGTTTACCAGTGCTCGTGTGTGGGTCGGTTTCAGCTCTGCGTGGAAGCATCATGCAGCCCATCTATTTCTTAAGCCCCGATGGGCAAGGCAACTATTCTATTAAAGTATGTGCATGTATTGGTAACTGAATGCCGGTCTCGGTAGCTCAGTCGGATTCGCGTCTGCTGGTGATCAGGAGGGCACGGGTTCGACAACTGCCGGGGTCGGCAACATTCTTTCGTGGAGATTGATCATGAGACCTTTTCTACGGTCATTCTCTCCCTTCCGCTGATTCAAGAAGGGCAGTTGTCAGTTTCTGGCGAAAGAATATACAGTGTATTGGTTAACCGCTTACGTATAAGCCGGCCCAGGAAAAGTGTGGATAGGTAAACTGACCGGCTAAAAAATGACCTAAAATAGTGTTGACAGTGCCGTTAAACTCTAAAACAAACAAACAAACCAAGAGGCATTACTGAAAACAAACCCCAAAAATGTAAATGTCAATTTGCACAGGAAATTATATTAGCCTTGCCAAGTTGTCCTACCCAATATTTTTACTGACCACATTCTCCTTGGCCGAATGCTCCTAGGTCAAATCGTCCGGGCGAAATCGGCCATAGATTCATAGTGCATGGGTATGTGTGTGTGTGGGGGGGGGGGGGATGGAGTACATTGCTAGAACCAGAGCAATGCACATGCCAAGACAATGCACAAAAACTTTGAACGTTTCCTAAAGATCACAATTGGTGCTTTAAACTATGTAGGACTAATTATTAATATCGGAAAACCTAATCTGAGATGGACATTTCCTAGTGCTACGACCATACAACAACCATTTTCCCCAGAAAATTTTGTGTCTTATCACATGCGTTGTACCCATTTCCTTGCCCGTGGGCGTTGTATTGAAAATTGAACTAGGATTTCTCACTGTGTGCCTTCTAATTTCAAATTTTCCTTAAATCGTATTTGCAACAGTCCGATTTATCATGTGTCTGTCTACAACCAACAAAAAAGTGCATGCCATCTTCCCAGAAGAGCGTTTCAAGTAGAAAGGGGGCCACTTTAGCCCCACGAACTGCGCATGCGCAGCATTTGTATCACTTCCGGTGAAACGTAAGCGAAACGATTAGATGACGAAACTACCCTAAATATCGGACGAGTGTTCGAATGACGTAAATTACCGTAATTACGCCGTAAGTATCCTAAATTTTGAGGCGAAAGATGTTCCCGCGGATTGGCAAAGTTCGCCGTCCCCGATTTGGTCGGGGTGATCGGGGTCTACCCCGTTCGCTCGAGCGATCCTATCCCAATATTTAGGGAGATACTACCCTGTATAGTATCGATGAAATTAAGTCTCTCACCCGCAAACCAATTATCGCCTCGAAAACCGGGAACACAATGGAAGGTGTTGGAAGAGCTCGACTCGATGCGAGAAACTAGTAATGGACCGCGTCCCGGAAGAAAAAAAGTTTGGTTGGTTCGATTTGAGGTTTCACGTCCCCGTCAACGCCGTATAGATCATTTTGGGGACGTTGCTTCCAGTCGCGCGAGACCTTTACCGGACATATCTACGACATTTGTATCTCGGAGAATCTTTCTCGGCTACGGAATTTATACGGATATCGCGGGGGCGTAGCCGGATAAACTTTGGGTATGCAGTGGGGGTAAACATTATTTTCCTTATTAAGACATAGGTTGTGGGTACTCGTTAGAACCGCCTTAATGAGTCGGTTCTGAAAGGAAAAAAAATCGATGACGCGACGTTGGTGCAACGTTGTATACCACGGCGTCTTATACGCATGTGTGTGTGTGTGTATGTGTGTGTGTGTGTGTGTATGTGTGTGTGTGTGTGTGTGTGTGTGTGTGTGTGTGTGTGTGTGTGTGTGTGTGTGTGTGTGTGTGTGTGTGTGTGTGTGTGTGTGTGTGTGTGTGTGTGTGTGTGTGTGTGTGTGTGTGTGTGTACTCGCTTGTCCGTTTTATGTCCAACCAACGACTAAGGGCCATAGCGGAGACGGGGTGAAAAATATAAAGCTTGTCCGGAGCGTACCTCTGATAGTTTTAAAGGCAATTTAGTGAAACTCGATATACTGATATAGGGGGGCTTTGAGGGGAATCGCGGAATGCGATAAACATAACCCTGCTAACACTATTTACGGAGTTACTGCCCTTCTTAATAGGACCCCGCACAGTATTTAGGGTGCCCTAAAGAAATCACCGGTCAGTCAGTTTGTCGCATCTAAACCAAAATATTTAACCGGTCATTACTTTAAAAGTATTTACCCTACGCTCACGAAACTTCGCATACATACCATCACAAGACCCTACATTCTGACAAACGGTCATTACTGTATTGATTTTGGGTGCGCGTTTGTCAGGCCAAAACCAAACGACTTAAACTCGGTCATAACTTCGAAAGGACTTGTCCTGCTGTCACGAAACTTCACACACACATACATACTAACCATCACAACGGCCCCCGCCCATGGGGCTCGAAGAAATATAGGGGCCGCGTGATGCTTCCACGCAGAGTTGAATCCGGTCCGCACACTAGTACTCGTAAACCGCTTAGAGGATCTAAGCCTGTCCGAGCAAAGCGGTGCGAGTCTGTCAGTTCGCGCTAATAAACCCTATTGGCTTCATAGGGCGACAGGGCTTGAGATGTCATTTTTATAACCGACCAACGACTGAGGGCATAGCGGTGGCGGAGCGATAGACGCGCTCGATCGGGGTTAGCTCCGTTTGGTCAGGGGCAGTCGGTCAGTCGTTCACGCGAATTGTTGCGCGTGTTAAACGAAACGACGTCGTTTTAACGTTGTACGCGCGGCGTTTGCCAGTGCACGACAGCAGCACTCTTCCAGTCCAACATTTAGGATATAACTACTGTCAAACGCTGGTGCGGTGTCATGGTCAGCTTAATAAGTGGGATGTTTGGCCTAGACCCTCCATTGTATCCTGACTGTATCCTGACTATACCCCCCATTGTATCCTTACTGTATCCTGACTGTATCCCCATTGTATCCTGACTGTACCCCCCGCTGTATCCTCACTGTATCCCACTATACCCTGACTTATTGAATGCTCAGAGACCAAGGACGTAAGCGATGCACTCCTCTCCGTCGCAAGCCCTATATAAACTTTTCAAATTATATTAGGGTTTGAAGCAGTTTGTGCGCGTTTGTAGGTGTGAGTGTATGCGGATGTGTATAGTGTAGGCCCTGATCAGACCCCCGCGTTCTGCGACGTCTGATCTGGGGCCAGCATTGTTTGCCAAGGTACTCCTTTCGGGGTTTCCCGCATACAATGGGTTAATCAATGAACTAAGTGTCAGATGTAAAAAAAACTAAATATAGTAGCCGCCTGTTGTAACTCTTAAACCAAAAGTCTAAGAATTTCCTAGTTAGCGATTTTCAACAAAGACTGCAAAAATAAGGAGAAATGTAAGATCCCTTCCCTGCAAGGGCCTGTAAATAGTAAGCGATTTTCAATGCAGACTGTCATAAGGATTACGCGTGTGATGAAAGCCTTATTACCCATGGTTATGAAACAACAGGAGATATTTATTTTGAAACAGGGGCGATAATTCAGTGAAAATAAGTAATTACGACCCTTTGTCGTCAGAATGTAGGTCTTGTGATGGTATGTATGTGTGTGAGAGCAGGGCAAATACTTTTGAAGTTTTGACCGAGGTTAAGTTAATATGTATGTGAAGTTTCATAATTGTGAAATTTTCCTTTTTTCTGCGCAAATAATAGATTGTGGGTACTCGTTAGAACCGCCCCATCATCGATGAGTTTTCTTTTATATACGTGAGGCTTACAATCGGAGTCTGGAGAAATAGAGCTTCCACACAGAGCTGAAACCGATCACACACGAGTACTGGTAAAACGCTTAGACGGCCTAAGCCTGCCCAGGCAATGTGGTGCGAGTCGGCCCGTCTATGTATAAAGTCCCTATTGGTTTCATTGGGTGGCAGTGATTGTGATGTCATTTCATCTCAATGGCGGGTAAAAGTCCCACCTATTTGGAAGCAACGTCTCCAAAATGACCTAAATAGTGTTGACTGGGACGTTAAACCTCAAATCAAATTTGTCATGACGGAATGCTCGAAGACACAAATTCGCTTCGCGGGGCTCATATGGAAGTTTCATGACGATCCAGCAAAATGAAAAAGCTACGCTATTCACAAGCATTTAGAATCTCGAAGCCTTGCCTGATAAACACCAACCTGGTGTTCTCTATTTATTAGCTCACCTGAGCCTAAAGTTCCGGGGAAGCTTAAAGGATGGCAGCCTCCGTCAAACTGGTATATCTTTGGAGCGTGCATACAGATCTTAACCAATTTTATCTGTAGCAAGTCCTTTGTGTAGTATTGGTTGAATATGCATTTTCAAGGAAATTGCTTAAGAGGTTTGGTTGCGACGGCAACTGATAGGTCCTATTGGCTTTATACGGGAAAATGCTTGTGAATAGCGTAGCTTTTTCATTTTGCTGGATCGTCATGAAACTTCCATATGAGCCCCGCGAAGCGAATTTGTGTCTTCGAGCATTCCGTCATGACAAATTTGATTTGAGGTTTAACGTCCCAGTCAACACTATTTAGGTCATTTTGGAGACGTTGCTTCCAAATAGGTGGGACTTTTACCCGCCATTGAGATGAAATGACATCACAATCACTGCCACCCAATGAAACCAATAGGGACTTTATACATAGACGGGCCGACTCGCACCACATTGCCTGGGCAGGCTTAGGCCGTCTAAGCGTTTTACCAGTACTCGTGTGTGATCGGTTTCAGCTCTGTGTGGAAGCTCTATTTCTCCAGACTCCGATTGTAAGCCTCACGTATATAAAAGAAAACTCATCGATGATGGGGCGGTTCTAACGAGTACCCACAATCTATTATTTGCGCAGAAAAAAGGAAAATTTCACAATTATGAAACTTCACATACATATTAACTTAACCTCGGTCAAAACTTCAAAAGTATTTGCCCTGCTCTCACACACATACATACCATCACAAGACCTACATTCTGACGACAAAGGGTCGTAATTACTTATTTTCACTGAATTATCGCCCCTGTTTCAAAATAAATATCTCCTGTTGTTTCATAACCATGGGTAATAAGGCTTTCATCACACGCGTAATCCTTATGACAGTCTGCATTGAAAATCGCTTACTATTTACAGGCCCTTGCAGGGAAGGGATCTTACATTTCTCCTTATTTTTGCAGTCTTTGTTGAAAATCGCTAACTAGGAAATTCTTAGACTTTTGGTTTAAGAGTTACAACAGGCGGCTACTATATTTAGTTTTTTTTACATCTGACACTTAGTTCATTGATTAACCCATTGTATGCGGGAAACCCCGAAAGGAGTACCTTGGCAAACAGTGCTGGCCCCAGATCAGACGTCGCAGAACGCGGGGGTCTGATCAGGGCCTACACTATACACATCCGCATACACTCACACCTACAAACGCGCACAAACTGCTTCAAACCCTAATATAATTTGAAAAGTTTATATAGGGCTTGCGACGGAGAGGAGTGCATCGCTTACGTCCTTGGTCTCTGAGCATTCAATAAGTCAGGGTATAGTGGGATACAGTGAGGATACAGCGGGGGGTACAGTCAGGATACAATGGGGATACAGTCAGGATACAGTAAGGATACAATGGGGGGTATAGTCAGGATACAGTCAGGATACAATGGAGGGTCTAGGCCAAACATCCCACTTATTAAGCTGACCATGACACCGCACCAGCGTTTGACAGTAGTTATATCCTAAATGTTGGACTGGAAGAGTGCTGCTGTCGTGCACTGGCAAACGCCGCGCGTACAACGTTAAAACGACGTCGTTTCGTTTAACACGCGCAACAATTCGCGTGAACGACTGACCGACTGCCCCTGACCAAACGGAGCTAACCCCGATCGAGCGCGTCTATCGCTCCGCCACCGCTATGCCCTCAGTCGTTGGTCGGTTATAAAAATGACATCTCAAGCCCTGTCGCCCTATGAAGCCAATAGGGTTTATTAGCGCGAACTGACAGACTCGCACCGCTTTGCTCGGACAGGCTTAGATCCTCTAAGCGGTTTACGAGTACTAGTGTGCGGACCGGATTCAACTCTGCGTGGAAGCATCACGCGGCCCCTATATTTCTTCGAGCCCCATGGGCGGGGGCCGTTGTGATGGTTAGTATGTATGTGTGTGTGAAGTTTCGTGACAGCAGGACAAGTCCTTTCGAAGTTATGACCGAGTTTAAGTCGTTTGGTTTTGGCCTGACAAACGCGCACCCAAAATCAATACAGTAATGACCGTTTGTCAGAATGTAGGGTCTTGTGATGGTATGTATGCGAAGTTTCGTGAGCGTAGGGTAAATACTTTTAAAGTAATGACCGGTTAAATATTTTGGTTTAGATGCGACAAACTGACTGACCGGTGATTTCTTTAGGGCACCCTAAATACTGTGCGGGGTCCTATTAAGAAGGGCAGTAACTCCGTAAATAGTGTTAGCAGGGTTATGTTTATCGCATTCCGCGATTCCCCTCAAAGCCCCCCTATATCAGTATATCGAGTTTCACTAAATTGCCTTTAAAACTATCAGAGGTACGCTCCGGACAAGCTTTATATTTTTCACCCCGTCTCCGCTATGGCCCTTAGTCGTTGGTTGGACATAAAACGGACAAGCGAGTACACACACACACACACACACACACACATACACACACACACACACACACACACACACACACACACACACATGCGTATAAGACGCCGTGGTATACAACGTTGCACCAACGTCGCGTCATCGATTTTTTTCCTTTCAGAACCGACTCATTAAGGCGGTTCTAACGAGTACCCACAACCTATGTCTTAATAAGGAAAATAATGTTTACCCCACTGCATACCCAAAGTTTATCCGGCTACGCCCCCGCGATATCCGTATAAATTCCGTAGCCGAGAAAGATTCTCCGAGATACAAATGTCGTAGATATGTCCGGTAAAGGTCTCGCGCGACTGGAAGCAACGTCCCCAAAATGATCTATACGGCGTTGACGGGGACGTGAAACCTCAAATCGAACCAACCAAACTTTTTTTCTTCCGGGACGCGGTCCATTACTAGTTTCTCGCATCGAGTCGAGCTCTTCCAACACCTTCCATTGTGTTCCCGGTTTTCGAGGCGATAATTGGTTTGCGGGTGAGAGACTTAATTTCATCGATACTATACAGGGTAGTATCTCCCTAAATATTGGGATAGGATCGCTCGAGCGAACGGGGTAGACCCCGATCACCCCGACCAAATCGGGGACGGCGAACTTTGCCAATCCGCGGGAACATCTTTCGCCTCAAAATTTAGGATACTTACGGCGTAATTACGGTAATTTACGTCATTCGAACACTCGTCCGATATTTAGGGTAGTTTCGTCATCTAATCGTTTCGCTTACGTTTCACCGGAAGTGATACAAATGCTGCGCATGCGCAGTTCGTGGGGCTAAAGTGGCCCCCTTACTACTGTTTCATGTAAAATAATGAGATTTCGCGGTTCTCCGTTTGACTGGATGTAACTGTCGAATTCGGACCATCGAATATAAATTTGTGAATTACATGTGTCTTCCGTGAAGCTAATGTGAGCTGTCGTATTGATTAGTAACCATAACACGAGATCTAGAACAACAGCAAACCTGCACATATGATACCCATTCTGCCATTTTCTTTTTTATCCTGAGCGGAAAAATTTCCTTATCCGGTGTGTTTGTTCCTTACCCTGCGCGCTTGCCTTTACCAGTGTGATTGAACCTCCTGACCTGGTCATATGATTGACCCTCGGTGGCTCAAACTATCCCAGTCTCGAACAAATTTTAAGGGGAATGGGAACACCTAGCAGATTGTTTCGCCATTTTTCAAAGGGAGACAACTTTTGGGACTTCCTGTTCGCTTTTCTATAAACTCTGTCCCACAGAAAAAGGGGTCTACTCTTACAGGAAAGAATTTGCTCCTCAGGAGCAAATTCTTTCTTTTAAGAGTTGATCCCAATTGACAAGGGAGACAAAAATACCTTTTGCAGGAGTGTCTCCCCTGAAGGTGTTCCCATTCCTGTTAATGTTCAAAAAAGGTGTTCGAGCCATTGAAGTAAGACTGTACGTTATTAAAGGAATTTAATCTTGATGAATCTGACAATTTTTAAATCAGTACGAAAACACACCTATACAAATATATTGTAAATTTTATCGCCGAGAAACGAAAATTTTCAGATGAAAAATTGTGATATTTTTCTTATTTCTGCTGAAAATATAGATTGTGGATATTTGATAGAACCGCCTCGTCGACCCCCCCCCCATCCCCCCTTCCCCCGCCTATCGGGGCTTGAAGAAATAGATGGGCTGCATGATGCTCTCACGCAGAGCTGAAATCGACCTGCACACAAGTACTGGTAAACCGCTTAGAGGATTTAAGCCTGTCCAGGCAAAGCGGTGCGAATCGGTCCGTCCATGCTTATCAAACCCTTTTGGTTTCATTGAGCGACAAGGCTTGAGATGTCATTTCATCTCAATGTCGGGTAAAAGTCCTACAAAATTGGAAGCAACGTCTCCAAAATGACTTTTACAGTGTTGACGGGGACGTTAAACCTCAAATCAAACAAACAAGACTACACTCAAAAAATCCATCGGCTGGCGTGTGCGGCTGTACTGCTTGATATAATATTTATATATAAATCATCTTGTGCATAGATTTATTTTTGGCGCATCAATGTAGTAAATAAGCGGTCCGACTAGCACCACTTTTCCTGGCCGGCCTCGGTAGCTCAGTCGGATGCGCGTCTGACTGGTGATCAGGAGGAAGCGGGTTCAATACCGGCCGGGTCGGCATTATTCTTTCGTGGAGATTGATCATGAAATCTTTTCTACGGTTATTCTCTCCCTTCCGCTGATTCAAGAAGGGCAGTTGCTAGTTTCTGGCTAAAGAATGTGCACTGTACTTGTTAACCGCTTATGTACGAGTATAAGCCTGCCCAGGAAAGTGTGGATACGTTAACTGCCGGCTCAAAATGACCTAAAATAGTGTTGACTGGGCCGTTAAACCCCAAAACAAACAAACAAAACCACTTTTCCTGGGCAGGCTGAGACCTTGCAAGCGGTTTTAATTACCAGTACTCATGTTCGGTCGGTTTTAGCTCTGCGCGAAAGCACCATGCATGCCAATCTATTTCTCCAAGCCTCGATGGGAGGGGTATGTTGTACATCATTATATAGAACCGAATGAACGTGTTGGTGAAGTCCGCTAAACTCCATGCGTGCACATTCAAGCGCGTTCAAGATCCTATACAAGAACAACGTACGTGTGATATGACTCTTTAGGTATTGGTCTGTTGTTTCTTGGCTGTCTTTCTGTCGTTGGAAAGTCCTTGTCTTCCGTGTGGTCAGTATCTACAAAATACATAAGGAAGAAATTACAGACAGACGCCGGCCGGACGAACGAGCCATCAGAGGGACAACCAGACAGACAGAGTAGAAACAATTAAAACGAACAAGAACTTTAACACTACATATGGTGTAATGGAAACCAGAATTCTGTAATGAGAAGAAGATCGAAGATGAACTAGATGGGCTGCATGATGCTTCCACGCAGAGCTGAAATCGACCCGCACACGAGTACTGGTAAACCGCTTAGAGGATTTAAGCCTGCCCAGGCAAAGCGATGCGAATCGGTCCGTCCATGCTTATAAAACCCTATTGGTTTAATTGGGCGACAGGGCTTGAGATGTCATTTCATCTCAATAACGGGTAAAAGTCCCACAAAATTGGAAGCAAAGTCTCCAAAATGACCTATACAGTGTTGACGGGGACGCTAAACCTCAAATCAAACAAACAACACCATCAGTAAGTACTCTGAATCCGGAATTTACAGGGCCGTAAACCTTTCATCCCTGAGTATTTTAAATGAACTTTTCAATCTTTGAATTTGGAGACATCCATTCTTGTATAGAGAGGGTTCAGTTAAGATCATTGACAGGGGTAAACAATGCAGATCTAGATGAAACGGCTCATTACGAGCCGTTTCATCTGGATCTACACTGTTTACATAGGTATTTTGTATCGGTCTTCGTGGTTGAACGAGTTAAAGAAGATATTGACTCACCTATACATTTCAACTAAAAAAAATCATTTTTAGTATCTTCTCTAAAGTTTTATCAGATCAGACATTAATCCTGAACATGTTTGTATCTTCTATGTAGATAATTTTTATGATACTAGCATTGATACTGGGGGTTTATGCCACTTGAAACTGATACAAACTTGTAATCAAACGCATATTTCAGGTCGAAAGCTGGGAGGTTACTGGAAATACAAAATGTGCACTCATTGAATTGATAGTCTCGGCCGCCGCCCATCGGGGCTTGAAGAAATAAATTGGCTGCATGATGCTTCCACCAAACTTCAAAACAAGAATTCCTATGCAAAACTAAGAGATGCAAAATTCCTCTTTAAAAACAGGGGTGAAAGGGTGTATTTTCATGATGGTAAAAGATCTCATTTTTTTTCCTTCCTTGACCTTTACCAATTTAAAGTTCCTGGATAACCTTTTTTTCGATTGTTTCGATAACCCGAATCTTATTCAAAAGAATAAACCATCGACTGTTATTTTTTATGCCATGGCAACTTGGCAAGGTTTTTTTTTTTTTTTTTTTTTTTCGGAAGAGCATCAGGGCCGGGTATACTTTTATTTCCTAGGATAGGTATCTCGAAATTTCAACTTAGTATCTCGAAATAATTATTTCGATTTAGAAACTCGAAATGAAGATGTGGCTTACCAAGTACGTGTAGAGTATCCACGCAGAGCTTCTGACCACACACGAGTACTGGTAAACAGCTTAGAAGGACTAATGTTGCCCAGGCAAAGCGGTGTGAGTCAGATCGTCCAGTGCAAATAAGCCTTCTGGTTTCATTGGAAGGCACGGCTTGAGATGTCATTTCGTCTCAATGTCGTGTAAAAGTCCCACAAAATTGGAAGCGACGTCTCCAAAATGACCTGAATAGTGTTGACGGGGGCGGTTAAACCTCAAATCAAACAAACAAAAGCGTGTATAGTATTGGTTAATGCTGCGTTTGAATTGATCTGGCTTCAGATTCTCAGAAACTGGCGCGGTCACAGGACATGGTTATGTTGCTAGCGTTTATAATTGAAGTCTGCAAAACGTTGAGTACCTTAACCCGTTTTGCACTAAATGAAATCTCCCTCCTTATATATAGCAGGAGTCCATCTCAAAATTTGGGGGTGTAGTGTTATCTTAAAAATTGATTTGGAAAATGGTAAAAACATTTTTGCAAACAGTGTAGGCCCTGATCAGACGCCGCGTTCTGTGGCGTCTGATCTGGGCTTGCATTGTATACCAACTACCCGTTTTGAGGTTTCCGGTACAAAATGGGTCAAACGTAATCTATAAACCGTAATCATGAGAAATACAAATGGTGGTCATTGTGTTTAACGGCATTGGGTTTAACGGCACATCGTTTTGCGTCGTCTCCCAAATTTGTTTGTTTGTTTGATTTGAAGTTTAACGTCCCAGTCAATTCTGTAAAGGTCATTTTTGAGACGTTGCTTCCAATTTTGTAGGACTTTTACCCGACATTGAGATGAAATGACTTCTCAAGCCCTGCCGCCCAATGAAACCAGTAGGGTTTATAATCATGGATGGTCCGACTCGCACCGCATAGCATGTGCAGGCTTAGATCATCTAAGCGGTTTAATAGTACTCGTGTGCGGATCGGTTTCAGCTCTGCGTGGAAGCATCATGCAGCCCATCTATTTCTTCAAGCCCCGATGGGCGGGGGCGGCAAGCCATCGCCCAAAGAAAGGGAGAAAACAGATAGAAGCGATAGTAGAGGAGATGAAAGAGAGAGGGGAGAGCAGGAGGAAAAAGAATGAAAGAGAAAAAAATGAAGACATTATAACATAACCGCTCTACCCTAACCTGCTACAAGGACGACAGGCCTTGCCCAGCTGTTGGCCAATATCAGTTGGAGGCCCCGGTGACATCCTATAATAACAGTCTATAGTATATCATTACATAAATACATCGTGAATTTTACCGCATAAAAACGAAACAAGTGTGATATTTTTTCTTATTTCTGTTCAAAATATAGATTGTGGGTACACGTTAGAACCGCCTCGTCGATTTTTTCTTATTTCTGCTCAAAATATAGATTGTGGGTACACGTTAGAACCGCCTCATCGAGGCGGTTCTAACGAGTACTCACAATCTATATTTTAGAGCAGAAATAAGAAAAATAAGATATAAACCTGTAAACCCCAGTTTTGCTATATAACAGTGGGGATCAAGGGGGTCAAAAGTATATAGGCGTGTTTTCGTGATGCCTCTTAAAACACTTGATACTGGCCCCTGTGCCCCAACCAACACAGAGAATGTCGCAGTCGTTAGCCTTACAGTCCCCCATTTTGGACGTGTCGAGCATGTACCCAAGAATCTCGCTGTCGATACACGATGACTCTTACCCAAGTCCCCATTTTGGACATTATGAATGTCGAGTGTGATGGTCCCAGTAGCCTCGTCGTGGCGTAAGAGCCCCAAACTCATGTGTTTGTTGGGCGCCGTTCGTTTGGATATCACCGAAGACATGGTGTTCTGAGCTGATCCCCGTCTCACGTCATCTTTCACTTTGAACTCGGCACCAGGAGATGCGATGATTGACAGCGAACCGGTAGTCAATCCTACAGAGGCTGGTAGTATGCTCGATGGTCGATTTTGGCCATCGCTTTCATTTGACGACGAAGCTCTTGTAGGTGGGGAGTTGGTTCCCTGTTTTGTGGATGGTCGCTTGGAAACAGGAACCCATCTAGAAAAGAGATTCGGAAAAGATCTGACTGTATCTTGTGCGGACAACATAATATCTTGTGCACACAAGATATTATCTCATAATATCTTGTTCGCACAACTAAATGTCTTGTGCGCACAAGATATTATCTTGTTTGCACAACATAGATCGTGTGCGGACAACATGATATCTTATGCGTCTGATTAAACGATGTTAACAAGATAATGTTGTGTGAACAAGATATTGTTAAGTTCTGCGAACAAATTATTATCTTGGGCTCACAAGATATTATGTTGTACGCACAAGATATTAAGTTGTGCAAACAAGATAATATCTTGTGCACACAAGATATTATTAACTATGTTGTGCACACAAGATAATACGTTGTGCGAACAAGATAATATGTGTGCTAACAAGATAATATGTTGTGGGAACAAGATAATAACTTGTGAGAACAAGATAATATCACGGTTGTGCGCACAAGATATTATGTTGTGCGAACAAGATAATAAGTTGTGGATACATGTTGGTTCTGAGCATGAACGTAAGCAGAGGACCCACGTTAAAACGACACCATTTGATCCCAAACATTTTGTCGCTATAAAAACTGTTGCTGTACAATCACTTCTAACAGAATCACAACAATAAGTAGTATGAACAGTATTAAAGGGTTTTTCCTCTTAATCCTTTTTGTACCAAATGGAATCTTCCTACTTATATATAACAGGAGTCCATTTCCAAATTTAGGGGTGTCAGGTTGTGTTTTCTTCAAAATCTACTTGGAAAATGGCTGAACTTTTTGCAAACAGTGTAGGCCCTGATCAGACGCCGCGTTCTGCGGCGTCTGATCTGGGCCTGCACTGTTTGCCCGGGTACCCCTTTTGGGGTTTCCGGTACTAAATGGGTTTACCCATAAAATGCCAATCACGACTTTATTGTCGCCAGTTTTGTCGTCTGTCGGTTACTTGAAAGCAGTGTCCACACTGTTAAATGCTGTGTACATCTGCTAGATTCGCCCCGCCGAGACGATTCTAAGGCGTAAAAAAATATAAGCCGACCTCAACAATTTTTTAACGCAGCCAAGGTTTTATCCCTTTCTTACTTACATGTAAGTTCCAAAAAGATCCAATGAAAACTAAAGGAGCTACCGTGATGACAAGGTCAAAATAGGCATTTTCAGCAGTCAAGGTGACATAACTCTACGACAGCTAGGTCAACCTCGCCAGTTTTCGAACTCATCCGAGCTTTTATCCTTGACTTACTTGTTTGTAAGTTTCAAGTTGCTCAGATAAAAACTGAAGGGGCTACGGTGATGACAAGGTCGAAAATGGACATTTTCAGTAAATATTGGGACATACCTGTAACTCTGTGTCAGACAGGCTGACAAGTTGACAACACTAGTTTTCGAACTCGTCCGAGCTTTTATCCCTGACTTACTTATATGTAAGTTTTAGGAAGATACCATCAAAACTGAAAGGGCTGCAATGATGACAGTGTCACAAATCGATATTTTCAGCAATCAAGGGGACGTAACTCTACAAATAATGGGCCGATCTTGCCGGTTTTCGAACTCATCCGAGCTTTCATTCCCAGTCTACTTATATATAAGTTCCAGAAAAACCAGATTAAGACTGAAGGTGCTACAGTGATGACAAGCATTTTCCCATTGTAAGTCTATGGGACCGTGTGGTTGCCATAGCAACCAAAAAATGATAATAATTTCATCAATTCCCACCCAGAGGCATGCTACAGATGAAAATGATTGGGATCAGTCTCAGTCTACAGGCTGCAGAGGTATAACCGGTCAAAAGTGTGGACGGACGGACGACGGACGGACGGACGACGGAGGAACTACATGTACCATCCTATAAGCTCCCCTGGAGCCTTCGGCGAAGGTGAGCTAAAATAGATGTGTTTCTACTAACATGCTAAAAAAACATTTTGGTCGGTAGGTAGGAGAAACTTTTTTTTATATATATATTTTTTTTTCCGAAAAAAAAGGGTCTGTATTTTGTATTTGTTTTTGTTTTAGTACATGTAAAATACAATAATAAATTAATAAAATTGTCATGTTGAGACTTGCACTGTATATCATAATCCATTTTAGATGCTCAAAAAAGTCAGCACTGTAATTTGGAAGGTACTACATGTAAATGTCAAAAACTACAAAAATGTACTTAAAACGCGAAATTACTGTGGGAAAATGCAAATACGACATGGGGTAGAGTCGGAAATTGAAAATGGTAGTGGCGGTATTTTATTTTTAGCTCACCTGGGCCGAAAACTCAATCGGGCATGGGGGAGCTTATGGGATAGTAGTCCCTCCGCCGTCCGTCGTCCGCCCGCCGTCCGTCCAAAGGTACATTTCTGTTATCCATCCATCGGTTTACGGGGAGATGTCTTTTATTAAGTAAAATAAGTAAACAACGCACGACGTCCGACTTAAAGAAATAGATGGGCTACATGATGCTTCCACGCACATGAGTACTGGTAAACCGCTTAGAGGATCTAAGCCTGTCCAGGCAATGCGGTGTGAGTCGGACATTCCATGTATATAAACACTTTTGGTTTCATTGGGCGGCAGGGCTTGAGATGTCATTTCATCTCAATGTCGGGTAAGAGTCCCACTAAATTGGAAGCAACGTCTCAACAATGACCTTTGCAGTGTTGACGGGGACATTAAACCTCAAATCAAACAAAAAAAAAAAAAAAACGACGGATGACGCACGAGTGTGTTACTGCGTATTTGCAGCCAGCGAAGACACAGCTCTGGCAGCCTTGTGGGCAGTCTTATCATAGTCTTTGCCATGCACTGTTTCTATGTCCAATTCATGCAGGCAGAGAAGACTGCATTCTAATAGAGTGGAGAGAAGCCTCCATGGAGTCACTGGCTGGTAAGCCATTTGTTTGTTTTGTTTGATTTGAAGTTTAACGTCCCCGTCAACACAGTATAGGTCACTGTGGAGACGTTGAAACCAATTTTGTGCGACTTTTACCCGACATTGAGATGAAATGACATCCCAAGCCCTGTCGCCCAATGAAACCAATAATGTTTATAAGCATGGACGAGCCGACTCGCACCGCTTTGCCTGGACATGCTTAGATCCTCTTAAGCAGTTTACCAGTACTCGTGTGCGGTCGATTTCAGCTCTGCGTGGAAGCATCATGCAGCACATCTATTTCTTCAAGCCGCGATGGGCGGGGGCAAGGCTGATAAGCCATTCGCCTCATTAGTCAGGAGTCGTGGGTTCCATTCCAGGCTTCTTCAGACTATCGGCCTACTCAGCACTATTTATGTCATGTCGAGTCGGACAGTTTACCTGACCACACTTTTCCTGGGTAGACATATTCGAGCGTACGAGTATATATACAGTGTGTGTGTGAATTCGGGTTTAACGTCGCTTTCAACAATTTTTCAGTCATATCACGACGGTGTCTGGTTGCGACAGGGAGCTCAATGCTCACGTTTATAGTGCTGCCTCACTGAAGTATCATGTCCCAGACACATTATATGATACCACACCCAGTCACATTATCCTGACACTGGGTCGACCAGTCCTAGCTCTACCTCGTAAATCTGAGTGCCAAGAGAGGAGCAGCTAATACCATTATTAACGACTTTGGTATGTCGCGGCCCGGGATCGAACCCGTGACCTCCCGTTCCCCGGAGCGGACATTCTACCAACTGAGCTATCGGGACCGGTAAGTATATTTACAATGAAATTCCGCTAGTAAGACCACATAAAATTAAGACTAATTCTGCTATAAAAAGTTTATTTAGAAGGTTTCAGTAATTCTTGCTATGCGTTTTCTTCAGCCAATGTCATCTGCTCAGATACCACCTTTGGGACTGTTCAAAAGTGGTCTTTAAGACCACTTTTGAACAGTTCCAAAGGTGGTCTTAATTTAAGAATTTTACTGTTTGCGTTTAACCAGTACAGTGCACATGTGCATTCTTTCGCCAGAAAGTGAAAAATTCTTGAAACAGCGGAAACTGTCAGAGATATGTTTGGCTGCTAATTTTTCCCATTTTGTACTGAACTGGATCTTCCGTCTAACACATTGCAGCAGTCCATTTCAAAATTTAAGAGTGTCAGGTTGTGGTATCTTTAGAAATTATTTGGTACTTTGCTGAACTGTTTTGGCAAACAGTCTAGGCGTCTGATCTGGTCCTGCACTGTTTGTTAGTATTCCTTTTTGGGGGGTTCCCGTACAAAAAGGGGGGGGTATAAAAACAAGTTATCAATCGACCCAAAGTTTTAAAGTGCAAGTAGCTCTTTCAGTGTTAAAGTCCAAATAGAGAATACCAGGTATCAGGTTTATCAGGCAAGGTTTCGAGAACGCTTGTAGAATCGCGAGGCTTGCAACTTGCGCCTGATAAACTTGAGATCAAATGACACGATTTATCATTTAATCCCCTCGTACACTCTTAGTTTTGCCTTTATTTCCAGAAGTTCAGTTCAAAGAAGTCCAATGCCACGTTGACCTGATTTTTCCTGAGATAGCATATCTTTATCAGGTCAATGTGTTAAAATGCAATTAATATAGGGGGTAACTGATAAAAGTCTAAGAGGGTTATCTATAGAATCATGGGTTGGCTTTGGCAAACACTGTAGACTCAGATAAGATGCCACAAAACGCAGCGTCTGATCATGGTCAGCACTGTTTGCTTAAGGGTTGCACCCATGTTGATTTGACGCTGCCCTAGCGACGTGTGCCTGCTGGGGTTTTACCTATTGCCCCGTTCAAACCCGTACCTATGCAAACAGTCTACATGTAGATCCAGTTGAGGCGACTCAAAATGAACTGTCTCATCGGGTATTACCCCGATTGAGAATAATGGACATGTCCAAATGCAAAGATGGAGCAGTTTATTTCGAATTAACGACCCATCAACCCTTGAGGGTCATTTTGTGACTTCTCCCAGATAAAGTGGAGAAGAGATGGAAGAGAGAGTAGAGGTAATTAAAGAGATGGATAAGGTCGAAAGAGATGGATAAGAAACGCAAATGAAGAAACAGAGAAACACAAACATTCACCATCTACCCTTACCTAGGCCCCCGTTCATCGGGGCTTAGAGAAATCGATTGGGCTGCATTTTGTTTCTACGCAGAGAGTTGCAACCGGTCGAACATGAGTACTGGTAAACAGCTTAGAAAGTCTAAGCCTGCCCAGGCAAAATATAGGGCGGTATAGGGTTTCAGATGTCATTTCATCTCAGTGTCGCGCAAAAGTCCTACAAAATTGGAAGTGACCACAATAGTTTTGACGTGGACAAACAAACAAACCTACCCTTACCTTCTGCAAGAACAGCATTGCCTAACTGTAAGTCAGTGTCAGTGATGTAACCGACGTTGATTTGACGTTGCCCTAGCGACGTGTGCCTGCTTGGAAGATACGTGGCACCTTCGCACAGTAATCACATGTATGAAATCACGCAGAGAACACTGCGGTTGGCGTCCGCAATGCCTCGTTGTTTCCCTAGATCCGAGAGTTGTATTTTCTCTGTCCCACAAAATAACAAGTATAGCTTTTACAAACAGCTAGGTCTACGCTGAGCACGTATTAAATGTGGGTGTCTAAAGTTATATCCCAGAAATGTGTTTTATACAATCAACTGCTTTTGACAAAATTCTAATTGCCAGTCTGCAGACTGAAGTATAATGTCTGAAATATCACAGTTGCAAATGCTGTATTTTTTGTCAAAAAAGGCACATGTGCAACTTCAATATGCTTGTAACATCTTATCCAATGGAATGCTTGAAAACTGTTGGAGAAGTTAAGTAGACAACATTCCTACATTTTACCGAAAACTAATTGAAGATTAAACCAAACATGGTGCTGACGACGAGGCAAGTGTTTAGCTCACCAGAGCCGAAGGCCCCTGAAGCGCTTATAAGATATGCAGTGGTCCATCGAGGGCGTGAGTTTGTAGATGTATATTTTGTATAAGCCTGTACAAATATGACAGCAAATATGGGCTTGTACAAATGTGATAGCAATTCTGTGCCAGAGCTCTGCCCGTGGGCCTCTTTTGTGTGAAAGCTTATACTTAATTGTTATGGTCACCCTTTTTCTTCTTGTGAAAGCTTATACTTGTTCTTACATAGAAATAAAAGGTCAACCTGCATTGCTGTACTTCCGTGTTAAACCCAACGCCTATAATGTCTACGCCCATGGGCGAAGTCAATAATAATGGATTATCAACCTTCAAATGAAAGTTGGTTTTTGAAAACAGGTCATTCCATTTTATGACAATCATAAAGAAATGCCAAGCACCGTACTGAAGAAAAGCAAACAACTGTTTAAGGTAACTTCCCAGCAGGCATTCAACGTTATTGCAACGTTGAGTCAACGTTTTGTGTCTGCAGGGTTGAGAAGCGGCACATCCCGGGCACATTGAAACGTTGATTCAACGTCGAGACGATATGACGCGCCTGCAAATTCTGCAAAAATAACCTCTAACGAACACTTGAAGTTTTCTCCAACCCAGCATCATGGCTTGAAAGTCTTTGAAGCATGATTTTATCGGTTTTATGATTCATACGCTGCCGCTGTGTGTTTTGATGTTAAGATAAAACACATTAAAACAGTCTAATACATGCAGCTTAATTACAAGTACATACTGATCATAAGGATAACTTGATAACGTAATTATAACGTAATCCAAATATTACGTAACTAGGATCCAAGTTGTTCAAAACTAATTATGTAGTCCGACAACGTATCGTTAAAACCATTCATCACGAGAACACGCCTATATAATTTCTACCCCCTCATACCCCACTTCTATATAGTAAAAGTGGGGTTCAAGGGGGTATACATTATTTTTTCTTATTTCTGCTCAAAAACATAGATTGTGGGTATTCGATAGAACCGAGGCGGTTCTATCGAGTCCCAGCAATCTATGTTTTGAGTAGAAATAAGAAAAATATCACAATTTTTCCTCTTAAAATTTCTAATTTTTGGCCAAAAAATTGGCAATGTATTTGTATGGGCGTGTTTTCGTAATGAATTACGAAAACACGCCTATACAAATGCATTGCAAACTTTACCACCGAAAAAACGAACATTTTATGATGACACATTGTGATATTTTTTCTTATTTCTGCTCAAAATATAGATTTGGGTACCCGATAGAACCGCCGGTTCTATCGAGTACCCACAACCTATATTTTAGAGCAGAAATAAGAAAAATAAGGTTGACCCCAATATACCCTAGTTTTACTGTATCAAAGAAAGAAAGAAAGTAAAGAAAGAAAGAAAGAAAGAAAGAACCCTGCAAGCACAAAACGTTGACTCAACGTTGAACTAACGTTGAAACAACGTTTTCAACGTTCTTTTAACGTTAGTTCAACGTAAACTTACATTTGGGTTTCCTCGGATTCCGATGTACTTGTCGTTGTACCGTCCGTATTCCGCCCTCCTCTGTCTGGAAACAGCTCGCTTTCTGTACAGCTGTCCGAATCACTGCTTATTGCTCTGATCGAGTTGATTCCAGGAAAGGCGTCCCTTGCGGACGACAAGTCCTGGCTCTGGTTTCTACGCGGGGTGGGGGTTTGTATTATGGGTACATTGGACGGTAGAGGCTCATCTTCGTCCTGCGTCAAGCAGACATCGGTTTCAAAGTGGTCATAATGCCTATATGTCGGCTCCGACTCCTCCCCACTGTCGCCGGTGTCGGACTCGGGCACGCCCGTCGGGATGCAACTCCCGTTGGAAAAGTTTTGTTTAGAATTTGGTTTAGAGTCACCCATTTTGGTTCATACAGTTACTCATAAAATGTCCATTCTGGATCAATGCTTCAAAACTAATGCGCTGAATAAAAGTAACCGTTCAGGCACAAAACATTGACTCAACGTTGAAATAACGAATAAGGTAGAAACAACATTGTTTCAATGTTAGTTCAACGTTGAGTGCCTGCTGGGAATGGACTAGTGAATCAGAAGGGTTGAACAACTATGAGAGATAATTCTTTCTTTCATCGTTTTAAAACCATTCTGGTCATAATTTCTGTGACTGATGTTCAAATATATTGTGGGTACTCGTTAGAACCGCCTCGATCTAGTACTCACAATCTAAGTTCTTGAGTAAATCAAAAGAAAAATTAGGTATTGCTTGTAAACTCCACATTTCTCTATAAATATGGGGTTTTCAAGGATATTCACTAGCTGGAATTGTTGTTCCAACCCTTCACTAAACTATTTTTTTTATTGTTTTTTTTTTTTTCAAATTATATAAAAGTTATATGTATTCTCCCATTTCTGTTACACGTAATGTTCCACTGCCATTTACAAGAATCCATATCTTATAAGCACTTCAAGACACACATCTCCAGAATTCCTTTTTTTTTTTTTTTTTTTTTCATGTAACGCACATGATGTTTTGATTAATTTGAAACAAAGAGAGTTTGTTCGTACATGTAACGCAACACCTAAGGAACTGAATCATGGAACATATTAAACTTATGTTCAGCAGTCACGTGTAGCGTTTCCATAATATTGTGTATGAATGAAATTATTTCTTCCGCCGAAGCATTCGAAGCACCACATGGGTCCTGTGTATCTATATATATAAATGATGCCTCAAGCTTAGTTGATGCTTACAAAGAAGCTTTATACACTTTATTTGCTATGCAGGACAGTTTTGCATGGACATGCAAACGTAAGGTGTAGGTCATTATTCTCCAGTGTTTACTGGTGAAAGAAATGGCCAACAGGTTAAAAATGAATTACGATAACACACCAATGTGCTAAAATCTCTAAAAACATATATTTGTTTCATATGAACATATTCGATATTTTTCTTATTTCTCGTGCAAAGTATATAGGTTTTGGGTGCTCGTTAGAACCGCCTCAATGAGGGGTTCAAACTGTTTTTGAACACCCCCCCCCCAAAAAAAAAAAAAAAAAAAAAAAAAAAAAGATGTGCTTTATCCGAATAAAGTTATGGAATGTACTTACTTAAACTTATTTATCAAGGGACGGGTGCAAAGTTCAGGTATTTTGCAGAGTGGTGCGAATCTTAAGAAAATCTTGATTTTGGGCCCAAAGTTAGGGGGTGTACACTTCATTCCATAAATTTGAGATATTTTTTCAAATAATAAAGGGGGTGCGTTTGTACGCCTCGCAACCCCCACCCCACCCCAACCTGCGTACGGGCCTATTTATTTATTTACAGTCGAACATCATTCACTCGAGTACCTTTGGGACCATGGCATCACGAAAACACGCCTGTATAAATTTGACCACTCTGAACCCCAGGTTTATATAGTAAAATTGGGGTTTACTATTATTAAAAATTATTAATAATAATAAAAGTATTTGTTCTTATTTCTGCTCAAAAATAAAGATTTTGGGTACACGTTAGAACCGCCTTGATGAGGCGGTTCTAACGTATACCCACGATCTATATTTTGAGCAGAATCGAGAAAAATATCTCAATTTTTCATATTAAAATTTTCGGTTTTTCCGCGGTAAAATTTACAATGTACTTGAAATGTATACCTCGACTGTCGTCGAGTCACTGTTTATAATATCACCCCTCATGTGTAACCTGAGTATTAAATAAGACGTTAAAAAATAGCTGTGTTTCTACTAACATGCTGAAAAAAAATTTTGGTCGGTAGGTAGGCGAAACTTTTTTTTTTTTTTTTAATTTTTACTTTTTCTCCCGAAAATAAAAAGAGGCCTTTTATTTTGAATGTGTTTTTGTTTCTGTACATGTGTTTTGTTGATAAAAATGTCATGTTGAGACTTGCACACTATCTCATAATTCATTTCAGATGCTCAAAAAAGGTCAGATCTGTATTTTGGAAGGTACCAAATGCCAAAAATTACAAAAATGTACTGAAAAGGGGAAATTCTTATGGGAAAATGCAAACACGACACTGAGTAGTGTCGGAAATTGAAAATAGTAGGGTCGGTGTTTTATTTATTTTTTTTATTGATAGAAATTGTAGAGTCGGGGGCGTGTGTGTGTGTGTGTGTGGGGGGGGTGAAACTTGAGATATTATTGCGGTTTGATTCTAGTACTAGGCCATGCGGCAAAACGAAGATCACGTAAGACTATATTTACAGTCTTAAAAAAAATCAAGGTATGTTATGTGTACTCATTAGAATCGCCTCAATGAGGCGATTCTAATGAATACACACAACATACTTTTTTTACGGATAAAATCAGTAAAAACTCCCATATGGGGTTACTGGGTGAATCCTCTATAAAATCAAGGTATGTTATGTGTTCTCATCAGCATCGCCTCGACGAGGGGATTCTAATGAGTACACACAACATACCTTTTACGGATAAAATCAGGAAAACCTCCCATATGGGGCTACTGAATGAATCCTCTATAAAATCAAGGTATCTAATGTGTACTCATTATAATTGCCTCAGTAAGGCGATTCTAATGAGTACACACAACATACCTTTTTACGGATAAAATCAGTAAAAACTCCCATATGGGGTTATTGAGTGAATCCTTTATAAAATCAAGGTATGTTATGTGTACTCATTAGAATCGCCTCCTAATGAGTTCACACAACATACCTTTAAAGGATAAAATCAGGAAAAACTCCCTATATATAGCTCTTTGGAACTCTAGGGACATAATAGCGAGTTCGAATTAATGCAGGTAAGTGAGATATTCGTGATCGACTTGTTGACGTTCCGCTTTATTAATTTATTAAATTTGCGACCTGTCAGGGAAAAAGGGGCCGTATTGATGTCTGAACAAGCCACCTTTTGAACCCAACAAAATACAGACGTCGTTCAAAAATCAGGTTGTAGGGAATGTCTGACACTGGTTGATAAGAAATCGACCTATCTAATTTGCATAAAAAACACGTGCAAAAGCATTGTCCCTTGATTCCGAAAATCGGTTTAGGGCAACGTGAGATTCAATCTTAATTAAAGCTAATTTGCAAAATTTATGCAAGCAACCCAAAAAATCTTGGCAACCGCAGAACCGATTTTCGAGATGGAAGCAGTTTATTCGTCCTCTTTCAGTCTGCACTATAAAAACGAGTTCACTTTCGATATTTCATATTCGATTTTTGCACGTGCCTTTTATGCAAATTGGATGGTTTGATTTAAATCAGGCCAGTGTCTAACAATAGTAGATTAACAAGTATAGCTTTTACAGAAGGCTAGGTCTACGCTTAGCACATAATAAATGTGAATGTCTAGCGTTATATCCCAGAAATGTGTTTTATACAATTAACTGTCTTTAGCAATATTCTTATTGTCAGCCTGTCAAAGTTTCAAATGCTGTACTCTTGTCAAAAAGTATTTTTCATCTTTAAAAAGGCACATGTGCAGCCTCAATAAGCTTATGTAATATCGTATCAAATGGAAAGCTTGAAAACAGTTGGAGAAGTTAAGTAGAAACTTTCCTACACTTTATAGAATAACCCATTTTTTGTGCTAACGGGGAGGTAAGTGTTTTAGCCTACCAGGGCCGAAGGCTCCTCAGGAGCTTATAGGATAGGCGGTGTTCCGTCGTGGTTGAGAGTTTGTGGATGTATATTTTGTATTAGACTGTACAAATATGACAGCAAAGATGGGCTCGTACGTACAAATGTGATAGCAATTATGTGCCAGAGCTCTTCCCATGGGCCTCTTTGTTTTAAGAAAACCTACATTGTATATATACTTGTTATGGGCCACGTTTTGAAAGTTGATTTATAAAATCAAGTTTCTATGTCATTACATTTCTACGTCCGGTACTGGACCGCGTTACTCCACTTCCGCTGTTCGTTCGCTGCATAAAATAGTCCAAAAGAACTCTTAAAAACTAATTTTGCAGGCACGGAACGTGTTTCAAAATATTTCATTTTTCGAGACTTTACACGGATTGAATATAAATTGGCTCAAAAAGACATATTCTGAACAGAAAACAATACTTTAGGACTATATTCCTACGCGCTTTCCGATGATATTTATGTTTACTCTTTCATCCCTGAGTTTCTGAACAGGACTCTTCTCGCTTTTTATATATTCTAATAGAAAGGGATTTCTGATTAGCTCACTCACATGATGGCAATTAAACAGTGAACATGTAGATTCTGGCGAGATGTGCTAGCTACGTGCCGTAGGATCTACAAGGTTTGCATAGATACAGTGTATTTTTACCTCGGCGTCTGCACCGGTCTTCAGGGTTAAAAGGGTTAGCCCGCTTCTTTGTGATTATCAGTAACCGACTAAACAACCCATAACTGACCGACATCAAACGAAGTTATTCACCTGCTTTCGAGAGCTCTAATTTCAGAATAATTTTGAAAGCTGTGAGTTTTACATCAAGTTCAGTACTTTTAGCAAATAGTGAAGACACCGATCAGACGCTACATTCTGTGGCCTCTAACCTGCCTTAACTGTTTCCGAATGTCCCAGTATTAAAACAATTGGCATTTATGGGTTAATGTTTTTATTTGGAATACACGTATTTTAATTCGTCTTGGGTAGTCGAAGTTCGCTAAACGCGGCGTCTGATCAGGGTTATAATGTCTAAATCAAATGGTTTAAAAATGATCTTTTTTTATTTTCGTCCAAGTTATTCTCCTTTTTTAATGTCCTGACGCCCGAAGGAACATAGCTCCAAGCGGCTGCACAACGTATGTGCATCGTCGTATCAACCCATCGTTGATGCGACGTTGCTAAGACGCAATGTGCCCGCTAGGAGAAATTCTCTGTAAGATTATTATCATGTGGGACCAGCACAGAATTAACTGAGCTAATTTAAAAACCCTAAGAAATTAGCAGACAAATTTATCTTTCTCTCTGTCTTCCTTTTTTTCTTCGTGGGGGTAGTTGGGTGAGGCACAGGTGATGTGTATCTTGTGTCACTGGGGAGTGCAGCTGATACTGACTTACATTTTGGCAAAGCCTGCTCTCCTTGCAGCAGGTAACGGTAAATGGTTAGTGTTGATATTTCTTCTGTTTCTACACTTCCATTCACTCTGTGCCTCACTTTCAGCTCCTCTGCTCTCTCTTCTATCTCTTTCCCCCTTTCTCTTGGAGAAGACAAAATGATCCACAAGGGTTGACCTGTCGTTAAACTCAAAACAATCGATGAATGATTTTTATTTTCTTCGTCGAATTTTCTAACCCTCACAAAATGTCTAGATAACTGCTTGGTCTACGACTGGCATTGTTACCATAATAATTATTCCTCATAAATCAACTTTCCTCAGTACTTTCAGTACTTTGATTTCTTCTTGTTAAAGCTTATACTTGTTGTTGCATATAAATGAAAAGGTAAATCTGTACTTCCGTGTTAAACCCAACGTCTATAATATCTACGCCCATGGGCTTAGACAAATATACACGCCCCGTAACGTTATACGCCTAACATCCTCAAGGATGTCGCGAATTTTGACATTTTTGCAAGAAAAAAAAAAAAAAAAAACATCGTGAATATACGGAACCCGGGAAGAGACATGATTTTTTTTTATTTTATAAGTTGTGCGCACAAGATAACCGGACAAGATATTATCTTGTTCGGACAAGATATTATCTTGTGCGCCAAGATATTATCTTGTGCAGACAAGATATTATCTTGTCCACACAACATATTATCTTGTGCCCACAAGATATTATCTTGTGCGGACAACATATAATATTGTGCGCTCAAGATATTATCTTGTGCGGACAACATATTATCTTGTGCAAACAAGATATTATCTTGTCCGCTCAAGATATTAAGTTGTGCGAACAAGATATTATCTTGTCCGCACAAGATAATATCTTGTCTGCACAACATAGATCTTGTGCGGACAAGATGTTATCTTGTTCGCACAACTTAATATCTTGTGCGCACAATATATTATCTTGTCCGCACAAGATAATATCTCAGTTGTCTGCACAAGATAATATGTTGTGCGAACAAGATAATATCTTGTCCGCACAAGATAATATCTTGTTCGCACAACTTCCCAAGATTTGTGTTGTGTAAACAAGATAATATGTTGTGCGAACAAGATATTATCTTGTGCGGACAAGATAGTATGTTGTCCGCACAAGATAAATTACGTTGTCCGCACAAGATAATATCTTGTGCGCACAACATATTATCTTGTCCGCACAAGATAATATCTTGTTCGCTAAACTTAATATCTTGTTCGCACAACATATTAAAAACAAATTCATGTCCCTTCCCGGGTTCCGCATGAATAAGGTGCGTTTCAAAAATGTCTTATGATAAATATAGAACCTTGCAGTCTTACTCGTGTATTAATAAATTTATTAGCTCGTTTCGGAAAAGGCATAAAATGTTCGGCGCAGCATCGCATTTTATCCTTTTTCCTAAACTCGTTTATTAAATTCAATAATACATGAACACTCATATAAAACCCAATAACGAAGACGAAAATCTACAGAAGCTTGAAGTTTAAGGGGAATTGATACACTTTCAGGGGAGGCAACTCCTGCAAAAGCATTTTTGTCTCCCATGCCAATAGGGGTCAACTGTTAAAGGAAAGAATATGCTCCGGAGTAGCAAATTCTTTCCCTTAAGAGTAGATCCCATTTTAACCGGGACAGAGTTTATAGAAAGGCGAACAGGACGTGCCAAAAGTTGTCCCCCTTTAAAAAATGGCGGACGGAATCTGCCAAGTATTTGACAAGTGACTCCCCTTAATGCGGGCCGTGACAAACGAAAAAGGTTCTTCGAGCGCGTATGCTCAGGGAAGTCTCAGGTCAGGTTTGTTATGGCCCTTTCAAGATATTTAATTTATTTCGAGCCGATCGTTAATCAGAGGAGTACCCAAGATTACGGACCGCAATTCCTTCGATAGAACTTAAAAGTCAGACTTGGCCGAATTGCAGGGGCGTTCTACAAAAAGCGCGGAAATCATACCGTAACATTGCTTAAAAAATGCAGAGACTCGATGGCCAAATTACATTGCATAATTCTGATGTCCATCCGCACTAATCCGCGCTTCCGGTATGAAAAAGGCGCGCGCGGGGGAACTCCGTCTAAATACTCATCCGAAAGTCTGGAGAACCCATGGCCCGTGCGCAAACATAAACGTCAACTTGCAGTATAGTCTGGGATGTGGCTAGATTATGAGGTTTAGGTTTCTCACATAGACATACATGTATTTCTCCCTTACCTGGCAACCTCAACCCGAGCTTCAACCGATCAGCCAAATCACTGATTGCTTATGAAATCAAAGCACCAAAGGCACCGAAGTGACAGATTCTATGAGAAATTCATGACGATTTTTCAACTTTCATAAAGCCGTTCCAAAATTTAAAAAGCAGTTCTGCATTTAATTATGAAATGTTTGCAGATGTTATCATTAAATGTTTCTTATTTCGATGTTGCGAATTTTCAAATGAAATATTTTATCAAACATTAGTAAATTAACCAAAATTTAAGAAAGAAATATGCAACGTAAGAAATCTGTTAAAATGTGTAATTTTGCATAATTATGCATTTATAAATTTATTGGATGAAATTCGTGGCTGTAGTTTGCGTAATTTTCAGTTTCATTGCCGCTTAATGTTTATAGTTTTCAAGATACATAACATGCCACGCAAAAAAAAAAAAAAATCTATGGTTTGTCGTTACGTTTCATTTGATTCGTTCATGAAATAATGATGCATGCCGGTATTTGCATGCGTCTGAAAATAAATGAGCGTGTTCGATCTCAGAACTACGGTAACTAAAATTCGTCCAGGGTTAGATCACAGTTTAGTGTCTCCGGTTCGGTCCGGGGATAGGATAGTCCGGCTATGGCTGACAACCAAAGGCGTAAGGTACAATAAAGTACCAGCAACCATAGTGCAGATACCAATGCAAACAGTGTAGATCCTGATGAGATGGCTTATAATAGGCTATCCCACCCGGGTCTACATGGCTTGTAATTCTGTTGACGATTACTGGCTAGACACCATATTTACATGAAGTGGAATGGAAGTGTCCAAATTCAGTGATGGAAGAGGAAGGACACTTCAGAAGCTCGTGTGTGTGTGTGTGTGTGTGTGTGTGTGTGTGTGTGTGTGTGTGTGTGTGTGTGTGTGTGTGGGTTAAAAATCTTTAAATCTTAACCTGGCTTACTTTCCTCTCTCTCTCTCTCTCTCTCTCTCTCTCTCTCTCTCTCTCTCTCTCTCTCTCTCTCTCTCTCTCTCTCTCTCTCTCTCTTTGTTCCCTCATATTTCGTCACACATCACGAAAACACGCCTATATAATTTTGACCCCCTTGAACCCCTCTTTTACATAGTAAAACTGGGGTTTTCAGGGGTAAACTTATTTTTCTTATTTCTGCTCTAAAATATAGATTGTAGGTACTCGTTAGAACCGCCTCAATGAGGCGGTTCTAAAGAGTACCCACAATATAGATTGTAGGTACTCGTTAGAACCGCCTCAATGAGGCGGTTCTAAAGAGTACCCACAATCTATATTTTGAGCAGAAATAAGAAAAATGTCACAATTTTTCATCTTAGAATTTTCATTTTTTCGGCGATAAAGGTTTCAATGTATTTGTATAGGTGTGTTTTCGTAATAGAAATGTGACTTCATATTTCATGTGATTCATCTGCTGGGGACTGATTCATATGTAATGCTGAATCTGATCTCTGAAAAATACGGACAATTGCAAAGTCGCCTGCTTCAAACTTTTTATGGCGCTATAAGGATAAATTAAAATATGCATTCTTTTCTTCTTCTTTTTTTTTCCAAATAGCCTGTGTCGTCTGATCATTCATGATTTTTTTTACTGAAACCAATGCATGTATTCAAACATGCGCGAGAAAATGTTTAAAAGTATCACTTGAGTGAAACTGTGCCTAACACTGAATATAAGCCGGACTACATATATTTCCTAGAAGCCTCCGTGGTGCAGTGGTTACGCTACTCGCCTTGTAAACCAGGGATCGCAGGATCGATCCCGGGCTTCTCCAGACTTTCGGATGAGTCTTTAAACCGAGGTCCCGTCTCCGTATGACCTTAGCTGTTGGTGGGACGTAAAACTAAAACTCACTCACTCACATATATTTCCATGGCGGTGGAACTCTGGGCCAAGTTGAAAACTTGTGTGATAGCTATGAGAATGAAGCATTTTATAGGATTAGTGAGACGGGAGCCAGTCCCGCAACTATTGCCATTTTGTGAACCTTGTGAACAAATAAATCTGGAGAACTTATTACACCAGGCTTCTTAATTAGGGGTATCGGTATCATAAACTACGTAAAGCCTTTTCTAAGTTTTATAGACGTCATTCTGATTTGGTTTCAAAATTCAATGTTGGACTTAAAACACTTCTGCAACAAGACCTATCGAACCCGAATTCTATGGTGACTTAGTATATAAATTTAGAAAAATACATGCCTGTAATGACTTCAGTACCCACTTTCGTAAAATCGTTCGTCGATATATAAAGATTGGGTACAACATAAATGTTATAAAACAGACTGCATGCATGGTGGTTAACCCAATCACGGATGGCAACTTTGCTTCCCTCTTTGATTGCACACCGGTGGGTCGGGCCTAAGATTATATGACGGTTCCAGCGTAAAAACATAAATGGAATTTTATTTTAGTATTCTATATGTTGGTTGGCGCCTGATGCTCCGTCTTTGGTCGGGCCCCTCGGTGTCTAACTGTTGGTTTTCTTTTGCTCCAGCAATTTTGTTGTTGGATGCTGTCGACTCCTCAACTTTGTTTCATCTCTGTAGTTTTTTTATTTGTATGTTCTCGGAGATGTTACACTGACGAGTTAGGAAGCGTTTATGCGGATTAAACAAAGTTAGTGTATACCGCGACAGAGGTAAGGGCGAGGATTATGGCCATGTAAAATCGATTTAAGCCCCGGGCCCCCAGTGGAATTCTTTCCAATGATCGTTCCAAGGCGGTTCTTCTGTGGCGGTTTATTTATGTTGTTGTTTGTTACTTACTGTGTGTATCACTTGTGTCTTTTTATTTTGGATGACCATTTGGCCATTTTGTGGGAAAGTAACTGTCCTTACGTTTAGGTTTCCATTATGGTCCGGTCGCTTCATGTTTGTGTTTCTTTCCCTTTTGGTGTCTTTGATGGGTGGAGTAAGTTAGTTGTATCGATTCCTGATCTTTGTTTTACTTCTACTTTTGACATAGCTGAATTATTTGAGTTGTGCGAGTAAGGCCAATATTTGAGGCAGAATTTGAGAATGATTGTGGATCTGGTACCAAGGTTGTAAAGCTTTTTCATCCTCAATTCAGTTGAGATATGAATTTATACTGCTAAAAATAATGTTGACTAAAAACAAACAATGAACTAACTGCTCAAAAATAAAAATAAAAAAAATACTTGGATCGATATGCCTCGATGTCTTGATATTACTTACTTATTTGTTTTCCCTTTGCTTATTTGACCCATATATACTTAGCGTCCCATTTTGGGACATAAGCAAACAGTCTAGACCCAGATCAGACGCCACACAAGGCGACGTTTGATCTGGGTAAGCATTGTTTGGTCTGGGTCTACATTATTTGCTTTAAAAACAAACATTTTGTAAAACGTTTTGCAAAACTTACAGACAAAACAAACTCGACACCCTTGTAACTGGAATCGGACCGCTTCAAACTTAGAAGAGTCCATTGTCATATGTGGGCTAATCTCTATATGCATCAGTTTTTGTTATATTTGAAAGAAGTTTGATTGGACAGTGCAAGGGGGAATTATTTTCCAGATAACCCGTGAGCAAAAATATTTGCTCTTCAGAAGTGAAAAAAGCAATTCTTACTTTGCATGCAAGACAAAAAGAGTCTTCCCTTTGAAATGTTCATTCACTTATTCTTTTCTAAGATTATGAGGAAGTGTAGAGTAAAGGGTGGAAAAATCATAAGTAGTTAGACTTGAAGCATGAAAACGTCCGGTTTTAGTTTATTTAAAACTTCGTTATTTTTTATAGACCAAAACAGATTTCTCCCTGATACAAAGGCTCTTACAAAGAGCCTACCATCACAGTGAAGATCAAAGATTGCACGTAGCAGATATCTAACAAGTTCACCTACCTTGGGAGTACATTGTCAAGAGTCGAGCACATTGCTGACAAAGTCAATGACAGGATTGCCAAAGCTCTTGCAGCATTTGGCCGACTACGCTGTATAGGGTTTGGGGCCGAAGTAGAATCAGGCTTGACAAAAACTGAAAGTCTGCAGAGCTGTGGTGCAGCCAACACTTTTGTAGGTATGTGAAACATAGACAGTTTACCAACTTCTATACAAGCTGTCTTAGAAAACTATGAAAGATTAAGTGGCAAGACAGGATTCCAGACACGGAAGTCCTGAAAAGGGCTGGGATGCAAAGTGTACATAACCGTACAGTTGAGATGCACAGGCCATGTTACCCGGATGCCTGAGGAAAGATTGCAAAAGAAAAGTCTGTATGGAGAACTAGAAATTAACAAACTTTCCCATGGTGGTCAGAAGAAGCGCTACAAGGACACCCTGTGCTGTGCATATACAGGTGCCTACACGACATTCAACGTCACACTAGCTAGTATTCAGACAAATCCACACAGTTGCTGACTTTACAAGTACTCCTTCTTCCCCCTCGCCATTGTCCTATGGAATAGGTGGCCCCGGCCCATAGGTACTTGAAGAAATAGATTGGGCTGCATGATGCTTTCATGCAGACCTGAAACTGACCGCACATGAGTACTGGTAAATTGCTTAGAGGACCTAAGCCTGCTCAGGAAAAGTGGTGCGAGTCGGCCTGTCCATGCATATAAACTCTATTGGTTTCATTGGGCGGCAGGACTTGAGATGTCATTTCATCTCAATGTCGAATAAACCTCTTATTAAACAAACAAACAAACCTGTGGAATATACTGCCTCCAAGCATAGCAATACTGCCAGATATTGAATCTTTCGGACTGGCAGTCAGCAGTCTGACCCACCCGAGGCTAAGACCGGAAATATTGTTTTTAACCTTTCATCTTTGCACTTTGTCTTCATCAGACTTTTAACATTTTAATCTATCATCTTTATTTCACCTTCACCTGTTTTGTCCCCATGACCTGAAGATGATCAGGGTCATGCTCGACTGATGTTTCCTAGAGTTATGGCCATTTGTCAGTTTTAGCCATTTTATCTGACAACAGTTCTTGTTTCGCAACTCCTCCTACAGTTTTCAAGGGATTTTGATGAAACTGTTTCAGTTATTGTTCCTATGACCTTAGGACCAGAGTTATGGCCCTTTGCCAGTTTTAGCCATTTCATCAACAAAATTTGTCTCCGCATTTCCTCCTACAGTTTTCAAGGGATTTTGATGAAACTCTCCAGTTATTGTTCCCATGACCTGAAGATGATCGAATTTCATCGAGGTCATGCTCGACTGATTTTTATCAGAGTCGTGGCCCTTTGTCAATTTTAGCCATTTTATCACAGACTTTCTTGTCTCCGCAACTCCTCCTACAGTTTTCAGGGGATTTTGATAAAACTCTCCAGTTATTGTTCCCATGACATTAAGATGATCATATTTTAACGAGGTCACGCTCGACTGTTGTTTTTTTTTTTTTTTTTTTTTTGGACGGCCCTTTGTCAATTTTAGCCATTTTATCAACAGAAGTTCTTTTCCCCGCAACCTCTCCTCCAGTCTTCAAGGGATTTTGATGAAACTTTCCAGTTAGGCCTAAAAGAAAAGAGTTTGTTTAGGGTAACCCGACCCTACCTAGAAATTTGCTGGGATCCTATTTTTTTTCACCCTTCTGTCAGAAAAAAAATAACCTTGCATATCACCACAGTACCAGATTTTTGGTAGTTTTTCAAGAGTATTTTAGCTAAGATTTACATAAACAGGCATCATCTTAGGCTCTTACATCTCCTTACAGCTCCTTTACATGCTCAGACAGAATAAAAAAAAATCTTAAAAAAAAAAATTACCCCTACCCTACCTAACATTTTTGAAGATGTTACCCTAAACAAACAAATTTTTTCTAGGCCTTATTGTGCCCATGACTTGAAGACGATCATATTTCATCGAGATAATGCTCGACTGATTTTTACCAGGGTTATGGCCCTTTGTAACCTTTAGATTTTTTATCAACGAATAGAATAGAATAGAATTAATGCACAGATATACCCTGTAAATTAATGATCTTACATAAAAAGGTATTATTTCATTTTTTCAGCAGTGATTTACTGTGATTTCTCAGTGAATCATAATCTATAATTTCCCCCGGGTGAATTATGTAATTTCTCATATTTTAATGTCATAATTGCCAGGCGACATCGTTGATCAACATCGCCTGTAACAACAATAATAACGATAGTTAATCTGATAACATTATAGAAATCAGACTTCAGTTTTTACGTTCATTTGATGTATTTTTTTAGGACAGACCTGCAAAACGAAGACAAAGTATGTTTTTTTATTATACAGTTCTACTTTTATGACATTGATGCATCCGTAGTTCAAACACTGGATGAGTTTTGCATTGAAATGAAAACAAGGCGGCGACTGATTTTCAATCTAGACCCCATCTCCTGAAATTCATGACCTGACTGGAACCACGTTGGTTTTTGATTGTTTGGTTTGAAGTTTAACGTCCCCTTCAACACTGTTTGTGTCATTTTGGAAACGTTGCTTCCAATTTTTGTGGGACTTTTACCCGACATTGAGATGAAATGACATCCCAAACCCTGTCGCCCAATGAAACCAATAGGTGTTATAAGCAAGGGCGGGCCAAGTCGCACCGCTTTGCCTGGGTAGGCTTAGATCTTCTAAGCGATTTACCAGTACTCGTGTGCGGGTCAGTTTCAGCTCTGCGTGGAAGCATCATGCAGCCCATCTATTTCTTAAAGCCCCGATGGGCGGCGACAATGAAACCACGTTGGTACAAAAACAGAACGCCTGAATTTGAAAATTCAAAGGTAAAGCATAAATGAAAATAAGACAAACAGTTTATTCCGTTTTTGGATCGACCAGGGAGAAATATGGGACAGTCCCTTTATAACGCTATGTTTGGGATGCATAGAACAGGACCGTGTTATAAGTGAACAATGGTATAAAGGGATATTTTTATATAGAAAAAACAACATCGTGTTATAATGAGTAGAGTTCTTAAGGGACTAAAGTGTTACTCACAAGTGCTCCAAGTGCTCTATGTGCTATAGACATGTTCACCACATACTGAAATTTCGGGGACACTTGGCCTGTGGCCTTTTATTATTCCTCTTTTACGGGCCTCCGTGGCCTAGTGGATAAGAGCGCTGACTCTTAGTCATTAGGTCTCTCACCGCCGTAGGTTCGAGCCTCGCTCGGGCCACGTGTGGGACGCCAAGTTCTGCAACGGAAGGTCAGGTGGTTTTTCTCCGGGTACTCCGGTTTTCGCCCACCTCTGATTAACGATCGGCTCGATATGAGTGAAATAAACTTGAAAGGGCCGTAAAACCCAAACCAAAAAAAAAAAATTATTCCTCTTAACTGTTTTAATCGTTCAATGCACTGACATCCGGTCTGAAGCAATGCCCTAGACGGGGTGTATCAGTATAGATAGATAATCCTAAACCTTATCAGTATAGATAGATAATCCTAAACCTTCTTCCAAGTATTATTAGGATGGTTGCTTGCACATGGTGTGTTAGTAAGAGAATGTAAAAAGTGTGATAGTATAGAGTTAAAAGACAGTGTACTTTATATACACTCATGGTTTTGCAGGATGAGAGCCTACATAGTAGACTGTTAATTAATTGTACCTTGTAGAACACACACACGCACGCACGCACGTGCGCCCGCGCGGTAAATGGCCACAATACCCTTGTATGAACACATTAACGCCGACATTCAGAGATAGACTAAAGAGAATTTTACATATTTTTTTTATCAAAGGGATTTGAATTTTGTACATAAAAAGTGAAAATGGGTAAAATGTAAACGCAGGGACTTGAGCATCAGAATCAGAATTGTTACTGGTGATAAGTCCAATGACATTCATACATCAGGAAGTCTACCTATACAGTATCATGTAATTACGGTAGGGTATTTAGCCTGCGCAGTCCAGGAGATGACTCTCCCTGCACAGGGGCCGGCCTCCTGTTAACGTCCCGATCCGAAAGACGATGCGCTTAATGACTTCATCCCTCCAAATGAGCGTGTTCGGGCGCCGAAATTTTATCGGTCTGTATGCACTAGCGCCCTAGACAGAGGGGTGTTCAGGAAAAGCAGGTACACGGTAATGGGTGCGTAAATTTACCGGAACGAACCTAACTACCGGAACGGACGAATTTCACCCTGGTTTCCACAATATTTTTAGGACATTTATATAAAATGCACGCTATTTTCATCTTTTATCACATTGTGCATACCCCTTTTCACAAATAAAGTTGTCAAATGTGGAATATAGGTCAGTTCACAATAATCTCACCCAGTGCATCAGAGCCACCACAATCATTTTCCCTAGTGGTGTTTGGAGCAAACATTACAGATATTCATCCAAATAGTTATTTCTAGAACCAGATAGTATGACACTCTAATGCATACAGACATATCGGGCATAGACGTGTGCCTTTTTATATAAATATCTTACCGATTTACTTAGAATAGAAGTGAAGATAATGATTAGGAATCGATACAATTAACCCACAGCTCCTATCAGAGACACCAAAGAGAAAGAAGCACAAACATGAAACACCTAGACCCTAATGGAAACATCAATAGCGGAAAGCCAAAAGGACAGTTACTTTCCCACAAAATGGCCAATTGGCTATCCAAAACAAAATAAAATCCTCCGTGGTGTAGTGGTTATGCTATTTGCCTCATAAAGCAGAGGTCGTGGGTTCGATCCCGGGCTTCTCCAGACATTTAGATGAGTCTTTAAACCGAGGTCCCGTCTCTGTATAACCTTTGCTACTGGTGGGATGTAAAACTCAAACACACACACTCACCAATTTACGAATCCATGTATTAATTCTCATTACGATAACACATCCGTGTGACATAGTGCATTCTTTCATATCTCCAAAGTGGGGACTTTTCTGGTGAAAATCTGTGATATTTTTTTCTTATTTATAATACAAACACAGGTTGTAGGTAAGGCTGACACGATTTATCGTATAATCGATTAATCGATCGATAAATTCCCCAAAAATGATTATCATTTCTGATTTGCTTTTAATCGATTACTTGATAGGTAAAATTTACTACCCCCTATCCAATGTTATGCCTAAAATAGCTAGATGAGTGGCAAACAGTGTAGACCCTAATGAGACGCCGCATTCTGCGGCGTCTCATCTGGGTCTACACTGTTTGCTCAGGCCTGTCTGTTCAAATATACATATGGTGTGCAACATATGGTAATAGTCATGCTCAGACAGAAGCCAGACAGGTAAAATTATTACAAAAACCTTAGCGATTACTAATCGATTATCGATCCCAACGACGCGAGTGATAATCGATTATCTTTTCAGCTCCGATTAGCCAGCCCTAGTTGTAGGTGCTCGTCAGAATCGCCCCAGTGAGGCGGTTCTAACGAGTACCCACAATCTATGTTTTTGAGCAAAAGTACGGAAAATAATGAATACCCCCGTAAACCCAAGTTTTCTCTATATAAGTAGGGTTTAGGGGTTATTCAATTCATGGACATGTTAACTTGATAATCTTTCGCTATTTTGAGTCATGTTACAGTTGAGTATCGTTATATCAAACACTGATATCTCAAATTACTGTTTAATGAAACTAAACTTTGACCACTTTCGTTTCAATTTTTCTATTTGTTCATTAAAATTTCATTTTTTTTTTTTTTTTTTTTTTTGTCTTAAACTACTGTTATTTCAAACGAAAATTTCCCGTCTCTTGGATTTTGATAATTTGATAATAGTCGAATGGGTACATGTAGTTGTTAATATCATGATCTCAAGAAAAGAATTCTGAAAGAAAAAAAAATAATATAAAATAACCAAGCACACTATAATTTGTCAGTCAATTTAAATCCCGCCATTTCAAAGCGATTAAAGTATATAATAGCTATAATCCGATAAACCAGAAAGTGTGTTTAGTAATTCTGTATTTTTCACTTTTACCAGGAAAAAATGAAACCGCTCTGTCTCTGGTCGGGCCCATCGGAGTCTAACTGTTGGTTTTCTTTTGCTCTAGCATTTCAGGGGTTTTTTGCTGTCGAGTCCTCACCGTTGTCTCACCTCTGTGGTTCTTTGATTATTTGTGTTCACGGAGATGTTGCACTGATGAGTTAGGAGGCCTTCATGCGGACTGAACAAATTATTTGTTTAAATCGCGACGGAAGAAAGGGCGAGGATTGTGGCAACGTAAAATCGATTTAAGCCCCCCCCCCCCCCACCCCAGTGGAAATCTTTCCACTGACCGTTCCAAGGCGGTTCTTCTGTGGCGGTTTATTTATGGTGTTGTTTGTTACTTACTGTGTGTATCACTTGTGTCTTTTTATTTTGGATAGCCATATGGCCATTTTGTGGGAAAGTAACTGTCCTTATGGCCTTCCTTTGTTTAGGTTTCCATTATGGTCTGGTCGCTTAATGTTTGTGTTTCTTTCCCTTTGGTGTCTTTGATGGGTGGAGTAAGTTAATTGTATCGATTCCTGATCTTTGTTTTACTTCTACTTAGTAATCTACTTTCTTTAGGCGTGGATAATCTAATTATCTTAGGTGTTCATAAAACGATGTGTCGGTCTTTTAATTGGGTGTGAAGGAGGTGTAAATGGTCGAAATAACGCAGAATAATAAGTTCATACTAATTTATTTTAGTTCGATTTCGATGAAAGCTTCAAGCTTATTGAATCGCTTGAGAGAGAGAGAGAGAGAGAGAGAGAGAGAGAGAGAGAGAGAGAGAGAGAGAGAGAGAGAGAGAGAGAGAGGGGGGGGGGGCTTTTACACGACTGCTAAAGAACAATTAAAAGAAAGAAAAAAATAAATGGAGTAGAATTTAAAAAAAAAAAAATAAAAGGGGGGATAGGGGGGGGGGGAGGGGGGGGGGGTTGGGGGGAAGAAAAAAAGTGCGCAACATGGCTATTGGCTTTTCAGGTGTGATTTTGATATGTGTTTCTTCTTTTAACATAGATTGTGGGTGCTCGTTAAGAAAGGCCAAATGAGGAGATTCTAGTGAGTACCGACAATCTACGATCAACAGCAGAAATGAGAGAGAGAGAAAAAAAAAAGAATTGTATATCCCACAAGAAGACGAACGTACTAACAGGAGAAATAAACAAAAACCAGTGCTTCGGCTGAAGTGCACGACCCGCCGGATGCATTTAGCTTTATGAGTGTTATCATATATGGGTATGGCGGCCATTTTGGTCATGTGACCTGGACCTAAAACGGTTCCCCCAATAAATGCGCCTTATCGTAAGGAGCAAAAATATATCTTATACTTTAATACTGTATTCTGACTCGTTTGAAGGATAAAATGCATACTCACATTTTCCAATACAAAAGCATATGTGTCAAAGTTTGACCTAGGCACAAAGAAGGTCAAGGTCAATCCAGGGTCACCATTTTAGCAATTAATGATGGGCCTACGTCCCAGATGCCATTTATCCAGTTTCGTGGAAATCTGCCCAGTGGTTCTGGAGAAGACTATTTTTGAAGGGTTTTTACCATATATGGCTTGGCGGCCATTTTGGTCAGGTGACCTGGACCTCATGAGCAAATTTTGGTTTCCCCCATCCCATAGAAGCTCCATATGAAATTTGACTTCAATCGGCCCAACGGTTTCCGAGGAGAAGCAGTTCGAAAATTTTCACATTTTCGCCTCTGCGAGGCTATACTGAATGGAACGTAATATTTCGCAAGTTCATTGGTTAGATCTCATTGATATCTATCAGTATGCCAAAAATTGTTCAAATATTCCAAGCGGTTAAGTCACTATCACCAATTTTCACAAACGGGTTACGGACGGACAGACAGACAGACCATATATGGCTTGGCGGCCATTTTGTTCATGTGAGCTGGACCCCATGAGCAAATTTTGGTTAGCCCCATCCCATAGAGGATCCATATGAAAATTGACTTAAATCGGCCTAACGGTTTCCGAGGAGAAGCAGTTCGAAAATTTTCACATTTTTCGCCTCGGCGAGGCTATACTAAATGAAATGTAATATTTCGCAAGTTCGTTGGTTAGATCTCATTGATATCTATCAGTATGCCAAAAATTGTTTAAATATTCCAAGCGGTTAAGTCACTATCACCAATTTTCACAAACGGATTACGGACGGACAGGCAGACAGACAGACCATATATGGCTTGGCGGCCATTTTGGTCATGTGACCTGGATCCCATGAGCAAATTTTGGTTTCCCCCCATCCCATAGAGGCTCCATATGAAATTTGACTTCAATCGGCCCAACGGTTTCCGAGGAGAAGCAGTTCGAAAATTTTCACATTTTTCGCCTCGGCGCGGCTATACTAAATGGAATGTAATATTTCGCAAGTTCATTGGTTAGATCTCATTGATATCTATCAGTATGCCAAAAATTGTTTAAATATTCCAAGCGGTTAAGTCACTATCACCAATTTTCACAAACGGGTCACGGACGGACAGACAGACCATATATGGCTTGGCGGCCATTTTGGTCATGTGACCTGGACCCCATGAGCAAAGTTTGGTTTCTCCCATGCCATAGAGGCTCCATATGAAATTTGACTTCAATCGGCCCAACGGTTTCCGAGGAGACGCAGTTCGAAAATTTTCAGATTTTTCGCCTCGGCGAGGCTATACTAATTGGAATGTAATATTTCGCAAGTTCATTGGTTAGATCTCATTGATATCTATCAGTATGCCAAAACTTGTTTAAATATTACAAGCGGTTAAGTCACTATCACCAATTTTCACAAACGGGTTACGGATTTTTCGCCTCGGCGAGACTATACTAAATGGAATGTAATATTTCATTGGTTAGATCTCATTGATATCTATCAGTAAGCCAAAATTGTTTAAATAGTCCAAGCGGTTAAGTCACTATCACCAATTTTCACAAACTGGTTACGGACGGACAGACAGACAGACAGACCATATATGGCTTGGCGGCCATTTTGGTCATGTGACCTGGACCCCATAAGCAAATTTTGCTTTCCTCCATCCCATAGAGGCTCCATATGAAATTTGACTTCAATCGGCCCAACGGTTTCCGAGGAGAAGCAGTTCGAAATTTTTCACATTTTTCGCCTCGGCGCGGCTATACTAAATGGAATGTAATATTTCGCAAGTTCGGTGGTTAGATCTCATTGATATCTATCAGTATGCCAAAAATTGTTTTCAATATTCCAAGCGGTTAAGTCACTATCACCAATTTTCACAAACGGGTTACGGATTTTTCACCTCGGCGAGGCTATACTAAATGGAATGTATTATTTCGCTAATTCATTGGTTAGATCTCATTGATATCTATCAGTATGCCAAAAATTGTTTAAATATTCCAAGCGGTTAAGTCACTATCACCAATTTTCACAAACGGGTTACGAACGGACGGACAGACAGACCATATATGGCTTGGCGGCCATTTTGGTCATGTGACCTGGACCCCATGAGCAAATTTTGGTTTCCCCCATCCCATAGAGGCTCCATATGAAATTTGACTTCAATCGGCCCAACGGTTTCCGAGGAGAAGCAGTTCGAAAATTTTCACATTTTTCGCCTCGGCGAGGCTATACTAAATGGAATGTAATATTTCGCAAGTTCATTGGTTAGATCTCATTGATATCTATCAGTATGCCAAAAATTGTTAAAATATTCCAGGCGGTTAAGTCACTATCACCAATTTTCACAAACGGGTTACGGACGGACAGACAGACAGACCATATATGGCTTGGTGACCATTTTGGTCATGTGACCTGGACCCCATGAGCAAAGTTTGGTTTCTCCCATCCCATAGAGGCTCCATATGAAATTTGACTTCAATCGGCCCAACGGTTTCCGAGGAGATGCAGTTCGAAAATTTTCAGATTTATCGCCTCGGCGAGGCTATACTAAATGGAATGTAATATTTCGCAAGTTCATTGGTTAGATCTTATTGATATCTATCAGTATGCAAAAAATTGTTTAAATATTCCAAGCGGTTAAGTCATTATCACCAATTTTCACAAACGGGTTACGGGTTTTTCGCCTCGGCGAGGCTATACTAAATGAAATGTAATATTTCATTGGTTAGATCTCATTGATATCTATCAGTATGCCAAAATTGTTTAAATATTCCAAGCGGTTAAGGCACTATCACCAATTTTCACAAACGGGTCACGGACGGACAGACAGACAGACCATATATGGCTTGGCGGCCATTTTGGTCATGTGACCTGGACCCCATGAGCAAATTTTGGTTTCCCCCATCCCATAGAGGCTCCATATGAAATTTGACTTCAATCGGCCCAACGGTTTCCGAGGAGAAGCAGTTCGAAAATTTTCACATTTTTCGCCTCGGCGAGGCTATACTAAATGGAATGTAATATTTCGCAAATTCATTGGTTAGATCTCATTGATATCAATCAGTATGCCAAAACTTGTTTAAATATTCCAAGCGGTTAAGTCACTATCGCCAATTTTCACAAACGGGTTACGGACGGACAGACAGACTGACAGACTGACAGAATGACCGAATGACACGGCGATTTTAGGGCACTCTTAGAAAATCAACCGACTTCAGTCGGTCGCTTTTTCTGTGGGTCGTGCAATAATCACGTCATCAAGTGCATGTAATGAACACCCTGGAAAACAATATTTTATGAAGAGAAAATAGGGTTTACAAGGACATAAGTTTGATTAATCACGTCTAAATAATCTAAAGAAATTCTGTATTACTATGGTCATACTGTAATGTAACAATGTTTAAGTTTCATACAGACATGAACAGATGCCGGATGTCCGCCTATAGACTAAGACGTGTACATACGCGTAGTCATAACAACGTAACTCTCAGCCTGGTTAACTTTTTTTACTCCAGATAAAACATCTAGCTGCCTATGTCCGGGTCCAGACCATTACCCTATTGATATTTGACATTTTTAATGCTCATATTTTAATTGTTGTCCTCACTTACACAATGCCTTTTTGTTAACACAAAAATTCAGGTTTGACCACGGGAAAAGTTTCGAAACTACGCCACGCGTATAAATGAACTGAAGCGTACCACACTGTGCAAACCGGCGGTGAAGCTGATACAATTGTTTCAGGATTAGCGACACGTCAACCCTGGCTGGTCATTTTGTGTCATCTCCATTACGAAAACAAGCCTATACAAATACATTGCAACCAATTTCACGGGAAAAAATGAAAATTTTAAAATGAAAAATTGTGATACTTTTTCCTATTTCTGCTCAAATATAGATTGTGGGTACATCGAGGCGGTTCTAATGAGTACCCACAATCTATATTTTAGATCAGAACTCAGAAAAATAAGGTTTACCCCTGTAAACCCCAGTTTTACGATATAAAAGTGGGGTTCAAGGGGGTCAAAATTATGTAGGCGTGTTTTCATGATGTCCCAGAGAAAGGGACAAAAGAGATAGAAGAGGTAGTTGATGACAAGAAAGGGAGGGGTACAGGGGAGAAAGGGGAAAACGTATAACAACCCCCAACCCCTCTACCCCTACCTGCTGCAATGACAGCAGGCCTTGCCCAGCTGTAAGTTAATATCAGTTGGACTCCCCAGTGATACAAGATACACGTCACCTTTGGCTCACAACAGAATAAATTAAAACCTTTGAAAAACAGTTTTTGTGCAGTTTAGGGAAGACTTGCATAACCCCTCTTGATGTTAGAATGGTCCTGAAATCTAATGTCCGTGGCAATGAAGGACAGTTGACAGAAGATATCGGTCCATGTATCCCCAGGAAGTACCCTCTGCTGTTCGCTGCTTTCGGGTCGGAGAACCTACAAGCATGGTTGTCCACTTAGCCCGTCAATGCTTATGAGTTTGCCGGCCAAGGTATTTTATTAATCGGGAGGTAATGCTGGCTGTATGTTAATCACCTCTGACAAACCGAGCTGCTTGCCGTTGCCTCGTCTCCAGCTGCTGGATACTATGTGTGGGTCCTATACTGACGTGGCATAATCCAGGATGTCTAATCATCTTCTCTTCCATCATATATTAAGATCTTCAGTCCAGCTGGTTATGCTTCTTCCAAAAAGACATCAGGCCTCCGTTTGCCTTTTTATAGTTGCATCAAAATGAGGTTCCCATGACATGTTTCTGAAATAAAGGATACCCATGCAGGTACTTTCAAGTCTTTAAGATTCACAGTTCATGGCAATATATCTTGAACATGTAAGTTGCTCCAAATCTCCAACCAGGTTTCTGCATTTTATTAACCAGACTGCCCCACATTTGGTTGGGTTGAAATGACTTTTGCCAGTCTGTATTCCATTATGGACATTGCTGTAGTCTGTCAAGATCCCTCTGAAGTTCTGCAGTATCAGTCATGCTTGAGATTTTGTGATATAAAAAGGCTGTCATTAGCAAAGAGGCGAGCTCCAGAGCTGACCTTCTGTGACAGGTCATTTATGTATGGGCAGAACAACAATGGTTCGAGCATGGCACCTTGAGGGACACCGGATACAGCTTAGTAATCGCGGAAAACTGGACTTTGATCAGGTCTGGTTAGCCCCTATTGGTCACGAAGCGCTGGATCCTCTGTAAGAAGTTGCTTTATATTTTGTCGTATCTGAACTTGACAGTGCTAAAGTTATTCATGTAGCACTTTGACAAACACCTTGCTAAAGTCAAGAGCGACAGTGAATATCTGTTTGCCATCATCTAATTCTGCTGCAAGGTTTTGAACTCTGGTGGACGCTTTCGCGGTAATCATGACATTACTGTAAGGATCTTTACCTGCACGATAGTTCTCTTAACGGGGTTGCTGCATTATAAGTAGATAGATAAATATTTAACCTGCATATGGGGTGATTCTCCCTGCACAAGTGTGGTGTGCGTGTGTTTCCAGTTAACGTCCCGATCCCAAGGACGCTGCACTTTATGGCGAAGTAAGTGCACTAACTAGGTAACCACTGAGTTACCATGCTAGCATTGTTGGTATTTGTTTATGTTCTACACCACATAAGATGTGCATGAATGTTCCTGGTGTATGAATGTCATTTGACGTGTCACCATTAACAATTCTGAATCAGAGGTGTAGTGCCTTTAATTTCGATAACAATGCTCATGTCCGCATCTAGGCTGTGCCTAAGTTCATGTAAGTATTGCACAAGGCAATCAAAGGACTTTCAAAAATGGTATTTATTTTAGGATCAACTCAATATGCAGGTGAAAAAAAAAATTAATAATAAAAATGCATGAAATGGGGAAAAAGTGGGTCCGTTCCGGTACATTCCGGTAATTGGGAAAGTATAAAACCCGGGAGTAACGACCGGGAGTAAATCCGGGAGTAAATTTTGACAATCGAATAATACAATACAATACAATACAATACAATATCTTTTATTTCCAATCAAGGACCCTCTCGGGTAGATAAAAAATGTTAAAACATATTATTTGATTTAAAAAAAATGATGATGATGATGATAACGTGAAATGTATGAATGAGTGAACGAAGCCGACGGCCTATATAGATACATTCAAGAATAAGATTTTTAATGCACATTAGAAGTTTTATGTCTTTTTTCAAAACAACAATATATATAGGAACTAAGTGCCATCAAAAGGGACTGGTCTTCTTGTATTAAAATCCATTTACATTTGTCAATATTATTTAGACTTGCAAAATTGCTGTTACTGTTTGCGAACATTTGGAATAGCTTAGCCCTTTCAACATCGTAAAACGAACACTGTGACAAGAAATGAACTTCATCTTCAATTGCGTTATGATTACAGGATCTGCATAATCTTTCCTCTCTAGTCAAAGACCCTTTTTTTTGAATATCTACCGCTTTCAATCAAGAGATTATGAGCACTAATTCGTAGTTTACATATAGCTTTCCGCAAATTAAAGTGTTGTATATTCAAGTATGGTTCTCGACAGAACTTACTTTTCAAGCTAAAATAAAAGTCAAGCTTTCCATCCAACAATTTCTTTTCCCTTTCATGCCTCCAGAATGATTAAAATTTCTTTATCAAACTCCTTTTAACAATAGCTATCAACTGATTTTCCCCAAGGTTTCTACAAGCAAAAATATTAAGGTTAAGCAACTTAAGAATATAAACCGCTGATGTAAACCAGGTTTGAACCCACTTGCTATGCAATTCTTTAGTCAAATCATATGCCTGTTTTAGCAGACCATCTGTTAGATTTTCAAGTCTATACAAATATTTTACAATCGACAGAATAATAGACAGGTACATCGGAAAACGGCCAGTTTCAGACAGAACTGCTATATTAGAAGAATATTTGTTAACGCCTAGTATATACTTTAAATATTTTTTCTGTGACTTGTCTGAAATGTTATTCTTAAAAATGACTTCGAATGGAAATATGTTATCTTTTTTACAAGCAGCAATGTTGGTTTTAAAAGCACCCCATATTTCTGACCCATGAATAACTATAGGTTTGATGAAATGGTCATATAAATGTATACTAGTATTGATGCTCGGTTCACCTGAAGTGATTATTTTAGTTAGCTTGAATGAGGCTTTAGAGGATCTTTTAAAGATGTCATCTTTGGCATAGTTAAAAATTCCACTTACAGAGAAATATATTCCTAAATATCTGAAGTGACTAACATTCTCTAAACATATATCATTGAAAAAGAAATAATTTATTATTCTTAGACAATCTGCCTGACTTATTAAATACTAACACCTTAGTCTTTGTAACATTAACATCCAGACACCAGTCATCACAATTTGCTAAGTTTATTTAATTTTGCCTGTAAGCCAGTAGCAGAACTTGATAACAACACAACATCGTCAGCATACATAAGACAATTTAATGGACGATTTTGAATATAAACAGGGTCAGTTGTATCATTCAAATACTCAGGAAGGTCAATAATAAAAACTTAAATAAATTTGGACTCAGAACATCAGCCTGACGAACACCTACTTTAGCTTCGAAGAATTTAGTATGATTATCATCAATTTTAACACACACATTAGTTTTCGCATATAAGCTACAAAGAATGTCGAAAAACTTACCATTGATGTTTAATCTTTGCAATTTGATCTTTAACCAAGGATGAACAACAGTTCAAATGCCTTTCGAAAATCAATAAAGCATGTATATAACTTTCCAGCTTTACCAGCAATATGCTTATCGATCAAACTTTTCAATACAAACATATGATCCGAAATGCGAGCCTTTTTTGTAAAACCTATTTGAACCTCATTTATAACATTGTTATCTTCTAAAAAAGTATCCAACTTTGTGTTTAAATAGCACCATATTAAAAAGTTTACCTAATGTAGAAGTAATAGTTATGCCACGATAATTTTTTAATAAAGGTACTAAACATTCACATATCTGGATGAAATTTGGGTCAAAAGTAGAATATAGACTATTCTTTAAAATGCATTTAGAAACGTTTTAACATTATTATTAAGTACTTTTCGAGATATGAACCGAAATATACGACTATGTCGTAAAATTTTCGCCCGGGAGTAACTTTTGCGGTATTGACGATTGCAAACATTTTGCAAAATATGTTCAGTCTGGGGTTTCTACAAGAATTACTTTATGTATTATCAATTAAAAACATATGAGAGATTAGAAAAATGCAAAAATAAAGTTATTTCATCATTCCGTCCCGTAAATAATTGACCCGGGAGTGGGCCGGGAGTAATTTCTGACTTTATTCTCGGCCTTATTGCTTATGTCACATACATTGTATTTCTTAAACGTTTGTCAGAAGAAAAGCTGAGATTCAGCATGGAGTACACGTATTTATTTGTCATATCGGGACTCGACACACATCCAACCCACCTCACACACTGCTTCTGCGCCTATGATTTAAGAGGTGTTTGATTATGTGACCCGGGAACATTTATATTTGACGCTATTTGTTTTATGGCCGTATAATGTAGAAAGAATCCCGCAGTTTGATCAGTGCCTTTGCTATTAGCTTTCAGGGTAGTACGACTACGTTTAAAAAATACAATGCAATAACGCAGATAAACGCCGATTTCACCCCAGAAATTACTCCCGGCCTACTTCCGGGTTAAATACTTACTTCACGGAGCGATGAAATAACTTTATTTTTTGCATTTTTCTAATCTTTGATATGGTTTTTAATTGACAATACATAAACTTATTCTTGTAGCAATCCCAGACTAAACATGTTTTGCAAAGTGCTTGACATCGTCAATACCGCAAAAGCTACACCCGGGCGAAACTTTTGCGACATGGTCGTATATTTCGGTTCATATCTTGAAAAGTACTCAATTATAAATATAAAACTTATATGCATTTCAAAGAAGTGTCTATATTCTACTTTTGATCCAAATTTCACCCAGATCTGTGAATGTTTAATACCTATATTCGATTGTCATAATGTACTCCCGGATTTTACTTCCGGCCGTTAATCGGGTTTTATACGTGTCCCGGAAATTAGGTCCGTTCCGTTAAATTTAGGGTTACCCTAAAATACGAAAAGGAGTCCTTTTCGCGAAAAGGAGTCCTTCGCACCCTAAAATGCGAAAAGGACTTTTTTATACGAAAAGGAGTCATTGCATTGAAAAAGTCTGTCAATTTAGTGAAAAGGAGATTGATTTTTCGCCCTGCCACGTCTCCAACCAGAGGATAAAAATTTAACATGTGTTTCCAGCTGGCACCGCACAATTTTTTTTAGTCTGTGACACGTGGGTGTGTGGCTATGACTTGTCAACCAAAAAACAAGACACCACCTGGCGCATGTCTGGAACATAAAAAGCAAAATAATGTTTTTTTTTTTTTGTTTGTTTGTTTTTTTTACAGTCGAACTTCCATGGGTCAAACCCTTTTGGGACAATAAAATTTGTTTGAGAGAAGGGTAGTTCGCCCCACTGAGGGTTACTAATAGTGCCACACAGAAAGCATAATGTGGATAATGTTTGGAAATCTTTTCAGTGTTCTGTAATATCCATCAACCTATCCATCTGAAAGAATTCCACAGGGACTAATATATGTTTCGACTCACACATGGTAAATGAGCCATCTGAATTCTAGCCATATAAGTTTTGCTGTATTTTGGAGTTTAATGGCCGCGTCACAACTGGACGTAGAAGTTTTGCTGTGTTTTGGAGTACGGCACGTGTCATCAAAATTGTATTAATAAAGCTGTTGACATTAATGACTATCTTACTTTAACCGCCGCCTATGCAATATAATATCAATTTACCTACACACACTATTCCTAGGCACGCGTATGGTTTCGTTCCGGTATTTTTTCTTCTATAAGTTTTTTTACCTGTAATAACGGATTATTCCATACGGCACGCGTCATCAAAATTGTATTAATAAAGCTGTTGACATTAATGACTATCTTACTTTAACCACCGGGCTTGAAGAAATATATGGGCTGCATGATGCTTCCACGCAGAGCTGAATCCGGCCCGCACACTAGTACTGGTAAACCGCTTAGAGGATCTAAGCCTGTCCAGGAACCGCGGTGCGAGGTGGACCGTCCTATTGGTTTCATTGGGCGACAGGGCTTGAGATGTCATTTCATCTCAATGACGGGTAAAAGTCCCACAAAATTGGAAGCAACGTCTCCAAAATGACCTTTACAGTGTTGACGGGGACGTTAAACCTCTAATCAAACAAACAAAACAAAAACTTTAACCACCGCCTATGCAATATAATTCTAATTTAATATAAGAAATCATTTTGAAAAATAATGTACTTTAACCACCGCCTATGCAATATAATTCTAATTTAATATAAGAAATCATTTTGAAAAAAAAATGTGATTTGTTTTCTTATTTCTGCTCTAAATCTTATTTCTGCTCAAAATATAGATTGTGGATACTCGTTAGAACTGCCTCATCGAGGCGCTTCTAACGAGTACCCACAATCTATATTTTGGTGCAGAAACAAGAAAAATAAGGTTTACCCCTGTAAACCTCGGTTTTAATATATAAAAGTGCGGTTCAAGGGAGTCAAAATTATATAGATGTGTTTAGACAGACAGACAGACAGAAAGACAGACATAGATATGTGTACATTATTTTTCTTCTTATCCAAGCTGCTGTGTGTACTCGTTAAAACCGCTCAATCCTTTTTTCCAAGCCCCGATGGGCGGAGATAGTATAATTAGAGAGAGAGAGAGAGAGAGAGAGAGAGAGAGAGAGAGAGAGAGAGAGAGAGAGAGAGAGAGAGAGAGAGAGACAGACAGACAGACAGACAGACAGACAGACAAACATAGATATGAATACATTTTTTCCTCTTATCCGAGACGGTGTGTGTACTCGTTAAAACAGCCTCAGTGAATGGTTTCAGTTCTGTGTGGAAGCATCATGTAGCTCAATCTATTTTTCCAAGCCCCGATGGGCGGGGCGAGACAGATAGTATAGAGAGAGAGAGTCAGAGAGAGAGAGAGAGAGAGAGAGAGAGAGAGAGAGAGAGAGAGAATTAAACATACACAACTATATGAAATGACTGAAATACGAGAACTGGACAGAGAGAGAGACTAACTTCTCGAAATATACAATTCGCGAAGTTAAGGGTACTCGTTAGTACCGCATTAATTAGTGAATTCTAAAGAGTACTTACATCGCGAAAACACGCCTTCCATAAACTGGCAAAAATGAGGTTAAGGGGTATACATTATGCTTATTTCTGTTCAAAAATAGATTGTGGGTACTCGTTAGAACTAACTCGCCGCGAAGAAACTTGGCAAATATCATTTTCTTTTTTATTTTCTGAGAGAGAGAGAGAGAGAGAGAGAGAGAGAGAGAGAGAGAGAGATGGACTAACCTCGCAAAATATACAATAAAATTGCTTTTGAAGACAAAGGAGAGTGGTATGTACCTTTAAATTGTGTTTCTTAGAAGGTCTCTCTTTTTCAATTATAACATCCGCAACTATTATTGACATTTATGCCTTTGGCGCAAAGGATTAAGCCTTTTACTGTGCGCTGACCTTCTCAGCTTACAACTCAATCACATCTTTAATCCAGTTAAGTTATGATGTCCATCGGGTTATAATCTACCTGTACCCAGTTTGTCGGCGAAGGTATTTCTTTTGATTTGCAATCAAAAGGCCGAGAGAGACAGAACAAAAGTCACATAGAGAGAGAGAGAGAGAGAGAGAGAGAGAGAGATAGAGAGAGAGAGAGAGAGAGAGAGAGAGAGAGAGAGAGAGAGAGAGAGAGAGAGAGAGAGAGAGAGAGAGAGGGGTAAAGACGAAGGAAGTGGCCGATAGTCTTTTGTCTTGGTTGTTTTGGAGTTTAATGACCCAGTCAACACTATTTAAGTCATTTTCGAGCCGGTCAGTTTTCCTGGGCACGCTTATACGTAAGCGGTTAACTAGTACAGTGCACATTCTTTCGCCAGAAACTGACAACTGCCCTTCTTGAGTCGGCGTAAGGGAGAGAATGACCGTAGAAAAGATTTCATGATCAATCTCCACGAAAGAATGTTGCCAACCCCAGCAGGTATCGAATCCACGTCCTCCTGATCACCAGTCAGACGCGCATCCGACTGAGCTGCCGAGGCCGACCCGATAATCTTAGCAACATACAAATTAGATTGTGGGTATTCATTAGAACCGTCTCATCGGGCGGTTCTCACGAATACCCACAATCTATATTTTAGAGCAGAAATAAGAAAAATAAGGCATACCCCTGTAAACATCGGTTTTACTACATAAAAGTGGAGTTCAAGGGGTCAAAATTATATAGGCGTCTTTTCGTGATGATTTATTTATTTTATGAATATTTAATATCTCATTACGCTAACACACCCGTGCGACATAGTGCATTTTTCACATCTCCAAAATGGCTACTTTCCTGATGAAAATGCGTGGTATATTTTTCTTGTTTTTACTGCTATAATAGGTCATGGGTGTTCGTTTGAACCGCGTTCTAACGAGTATCCACAACTTATGTCTTGGAGCAGAAATAAGAAAAATGTTGAATACTCCGGTAAACCCAGTTTTCTCTATATAAAGTGGGGTTTACGATAACACGTTCATTCGATATCTCCGAAATTGTTACTTTTCTGATGAAAATGCATAGTATTTTTATTATTTTTACAGCAATCATAGGTCGTGGGTGCTCGTTAGAACCGCGTTCTAACGAGTATCCACAACCTATTGGGCTTTAAGAAATATATTGGGCTGTACGATGCTTCAACGCAGAGCTGAAAGCGACCGCGCACTTGTGTACTGGCAAACAGCTTATACAGGATCTAAGCCTGCCCGAGTTTATATTTATGAACCGTTTTGGTTTCATTGGGCAGCAGGCCATTAGATGTCGTTTCTTCCCGATGTCCGGTACAAGTCCCACAAAATTGGGAGCCACGTCTCCAAAATGACCTAAATATTGTTGACGGGGCCGTTAAACCCAAAATCAATCCAAATGCAAGGAACATAGTCATAAACAAATTAAATATATATAAATATATATTCATTTCAATGAAAGAGATAACTATAAGAACTTTCATGTTCCATCTCGTCCGCAACAAAAGTATAGAGCAGTCCTTTTCGCTAACAGTAATTGTCCTTTTCGCATAAAAAAGTCCTTTTCGCATTTTAGGGTAAGTCCTTTTCGCGAAAAGGAGTCCTTTTCGCACTTTAGGTTACCCTAAAATACGAAAAGGAGTCCTTTTCGCGAAAAGGAGTCCTTTTCGCGAAAAGGACTTACCCTAAAATGCGAAAAGGACTTTTTTATACGAAAAGGAGTCATTGCATTGAAAAAAGTAGAAGTAAAACAAAGATCAGGAATTGATACAATTAACTTACTCCACCCATAAAAGACACCAAAGGGAAAGAAATACAAACATTAAGCGACCAGACCATAATGGAAACCTAAACAAAGGAAGGCCATAAGGACAGTTACTTTCCCACAAAATGGCCATATGGCCATCCAAAACCAAAAGACACAAGTGATACACACAGTAAGTAACAAACAACAACATAAATAAATCGCCACAGAAGAGCCGCCTTGGAACGGTCAGTGGAAGATTTCCACTGGGGGGCTTAAATCGATTTTACGTGGCCACAATCCTCGCCCTTACTTCAGTCGCGATTTAGACAAATAACTTGTTCAGTCCGCATGAAGGCCTCCTAACTCATCAGTGCAACATCTCCGTGAACACAAAAATCAAAGAACCACGGAGGTGAGACAACGGTGAGGACTCGACAGCAAGAAACCACAGAAATGCTGGAGCAAAAGAAAACCAACAGTTAGACTCCGATGAGCCCGACCAGAGACAGAGCATCAGGCACCAACCAACATTATCTCTCTAATTTTCGATAAGCCTTTACGTTGGAGCCGTCATAGAATCTGAGGCCTGACCCACCGGCGTGCAATTAAAGAGGGAAGCAAAGTTGCCAACCGTGATTGGGTTAACTACCATGCATGCAGTCTGTCGTATAATATCCATGTTGTACCCAATCTTTTTATATCGAAGAATGATTTTACGAAATTGGGTGCTGAAGTCATTGCGGTTATGTATTTTTCTGAATTTATATACTAAGTCACCATAAAATTCGGGTTCCGATAGACCTTGTTGCAGAAGAGATTTAAGTCCAATATTGAATTTTGAAATTAAATCAGAATGGCGTCTATAAAATTTTGAAAAGGCTTTGCGTAGTTTATGGTACCGATAACCCTGATTAAGGAGTTTAGCCGTTAATAATTTATTACGAGTGTTGAAGTCAGTAACATGACTACACACTCTAGCAAATCGAATTAATTGCGCAATATAAACGCCATAGGATGGCGCACGAGGAACATCACCATCCAAAAAAGGAAAATTTACAATCTCAAAATCAAAGTCATCGCGTTTATCATAAATTTTGCACGAAACAAATCCATCTACAATAGATAGATGTAAATCCAAAAACGGGGCCTCGGTATCAGAAGAATTTGCTTTATTTAACTGAAGTTCTAGGGGGTAAATCTGACTGATCAAACCATCAAAATAGGTATTATCAATATTTAATAAATCATCTAAATATCTAGAAGTAGAGCTAAAAGCTTCAAGAATTTCAGATTGGTTATCAATGGAAAGCGACAAAATGAAGTCTCTTTCATAACAATACAAGAACAGATCAGCCACAAGAGGTGCGCAATTAGTACCCATCGGAATACCCACAATTTGTCTAAATAACTTAGTACCGAATCTAATATAAATATTGTCAAGTAGAAAGGTGAGGGCATCACACACTTTCTGACATGACCAAAGTGTATAATTCTTATGCTCTTTAGAAGTGAAAAATGCATTTCTGACATTACATGCAAGATAGAGAGAATCTTCTCTGTGAAAAGCCCATTCAATTAAATCATTAAGCTTTTCTTTTATAAGATTATGAGGAAGTGTAGTGTAAAGAGTGGAAAAATCGTAGGTAGACAGACTAGAAGCACGAAAATGTCTAGATTTCAATTTATTTAAAACCTCATTCGAATTTTTTATAGACCAAAACAGATTTCTTCCTGATCTTTCAAAGACTTTATCACAATATTTAATTACATGCGTTTTAATAGCAGTAAGACAGGAAGTTAATAATTTAGAAAGTTCAGTGGTAGTGCAAGAGCTAGAATTTGCAATAAACCGTGCTTTGTAAGGTTTTTTATGAAGTTTTGGTAACCAGTATAGCGTAGGAAGCTTGTCTTGGCCTTCGTTAACACACACAGCAAACTTGGTGGCTGAAAGTCTGTCAATTTAGTGAAAAGGAGCTTGATTTTTCGCCCTGCCACGTCTCCAACCAGAGGATAAAAATTTAACATGTGTTTCCAGCTGGCACCGCACAATTTTTTTTTAGTCTGTGACACGTGGGTGTGTGGCTATGACTTGTCAACCAAAAAACAAGACACCACCTGGCGCATGTCTGGAACATAAAAAGCAAAATAATGTTTTTTTTTTTTTTTTTTTTTTTTTTTACAGTCGAACTTCCATGGGTCGAACCCTTTTGGGACAATAAAATTTGTTTGAGAGAAGGGTAGTTCGCCCCACTGAGGGTTACTAATAGTGCCACACAGAAAGCATAATGTGGATAATGTTTGGAAATCTTTTCAGTGTTCTGTAATATCCATCAACCTATCCATCTGAAAGAATTCCACAGGGACTAATATATGTTTCGACTCACACATGGTAAATGAGCCATCTGAATTCTAGCCATATAAGTTTTGCTGTATTTTGGAGTTTAATGGCCGCGTCACAACTGGACATAGAAGTTTTGCTGTGTTTTGGAGTACGGCACGTGTCATCAAAATTGTATTAATAAAGCTGTTGACATTAATGACTATCTTACTTTAACCGCCGCCTATGCAATATAATATCAATTTACCTACACACACTATTCCTAGGCACGCGTATGGTTTCGTTCCGGTATTTTTTCTTCTATAAGTTTTTTTACCTGTAATAACGGATTATTCCATACGGCACGCGTCATCAAAATTGTATTTATAAAGCTGTTGACATTAATGACTATCTTACTTTAACCACCGGGCTTGAAGAAATATATGGGCTGCATGATGCTTCCACGCAGAGCTGAATCCGGCCCGCACACTAGTACTGGTAAACCGCTTAGAGGATCTAAGCCTGTCCAGGAACCGCGGTGCGAGGTGGACCGTCCTATTGGTTTCATTGGGCGACAGGGCTTGAGATGTCATTTCATCTCATTGTCGGTTAAAAGTCCCACAAAATTGGAAGCAACGTCTCCAAAATGACCTTTACAGTGTTGACGGGGACGTTAAACCTCAACTCAAACAAACAAAACAAAAACTTTAACCACCGCCTATGCAATATAATTCTTATTTAATATAAGAAATCATTTTGAAAAATAATGTACTTTAACCACCGCCTATGCAATATAATTCTAATTTAATATAAGAAATCATTTTGAAAAAAAAATGTGATTTGTTTTCTTATTTCTGCTCTAAATCTTATTTCTGCTCAAAATATAGATTGTGGATACTCGTTAGAACTGCCTCATCGAGGCGCTTTAAACGAGTACCCACAATCTATATTTTGGTGCAGAAACAAGAAAAATAAGGTTTACCCCAGTAAACCTCGGTTTTAATATATAAAAGTGTGGTTCAAGGGAGTCAAAATTATATAGATGTGTTTAGACAGACAGACAGACAGAAAGACAGACATAGATATGTGTACATTATTTTTCTTCTTATCCAAGCTGCTGTGTGTACTCGTTAAAACCGCTCAATCCTTTTTATTCCAAGCCCCGATGGGCGGAGGCGAGACAGATAGTATAATTAGAGAGAGAGAGAGAGAGAGAGAGAGAGAGAGAGAGAGAGACAGACAGACAGACAGACAGACAGACATAGATATGAATACATTTTTTCCTCTTATCCGAGACGGTGTGTGTACTCGTTAAAACAGCCTCAGTGAATGGTTTCAGTTCTGTGTGGAAGCATCATGTAGCTCAATCTATTTTTCCAAGCCCCGATGGGCGGGGCGAGACAGATAGTATAGAGAGAGAGAGTCAGAGAGAGAGAGAGAGAGAGAGAGAGAGAGAGAGACAGAGAATTAAACATACACAACTATATGAAATGACTGAAATACGAGAACTGGACAGAGAGAGAGACTAACTTCTCGAAATATACAATTCGCGAAGTTAAGGGTACTCGTTAGTACCGCCTTAATTAGTGAATTCTAAAGAGTACTTACATCGCGAAAACACGCCTTCCATAAACTGGTAAAAATGAGGTTAAGGGGTATACATTATGTTTATTTCTGTTCAAAAATAGATTGTGGGTACTCGTTAGAACTAACTCGCCGCGAAGAAACTTGGCAAATATCATTTTTTTTTTATTTTCTGACAGAGAGAGAGAGAGAGAGAGAGAGAGAGAGAGAGATGGACTAACCTCGCAAAATATACAATAAAATTGCTTTTGAAGACAAAGGAGAGTGGTATGTACCTTTAATTTGTGTTTCTTAGAAGGTCTCTCTTTTTCAATTATAACATCCGCAACTATTATTGACATTTATGCCTTTGGCGCAAAGGATTAAGCCTTTTACTGTGCGCTGACCTTCTCAGCTTACAACTCAATTACATCTTTAATCCAGTTAAGTTATGATGTCCATCGGGTTATAATCTACCTGTACCCAGTTTGTCGGCGAAGGTATTTCTTTTGATTTGCAATCAAAAGGCCGAGAGAGACAGAACAAAAGTCACACAGAGAGAGAGAGAGAGAGAGAGAGAGAGAGAGAGAGAGGGAGAGGTAAAGACGAAGGAAGTGGCCGATAGTCTTTTGTCTTGGTTGTTTTGGAGTTTAATGACCCAGTCAACACTATTTAGGTCATTTTCGAGCCGGTCAGTTTTCCTGGGCACGCTTATACGTAAGCGGTTAACCAGTACAGTTCACATTCTTTCGCCAGAAACTGACAACTGCCCTTCTTGAATCGGCGTAAGGGAGAGAATGACCGTAGAAAAGATTTCATGATCAATCTCCACGAAAGAATGTTGCCAACCCCGGCAGGTATCGAATCCGCGTCCTCCTGATCACCAGTCAGACGCGCATCCGACTGAGCTGCAGAGGCCGACCCGATAGTCTTAGCAACATACAAATTAGATTGTGGGTATTCATTAGAACCGTCTCATCGGGCGGTTCTCACGAATACCCACAATCTTTATTTTAGAGCAGAAATAAGAAAAATAAGGTATACCCCTGTAAACATCGGTTTTACTACATAAAAGTGGAGTTCAAGGGGTCAAAATTATATAGGCGTCTTTTCGTGATGATTTATTTATTTTATGAATATTTAATATCTCATTACGCTAACACACCCGTGCGACATAGTGCATTTTTCACATCTCCAAAATGGCTACTTTCCTGATGAAAATGCGTGGTATATTTTTCTTGTTTTTACTGCTATAATAGGTCATGGGTGCTCGTTTGAACCGCGTTCTAACGAGTACCCACAACTTATGTCTTGGAGCATGTTTTGATATTGTTCGACAAGCCGGAGTGGGTTACATGATTTTATTAAGGCATAACTGAAACTGATAATATATTTACAAGCATACAATATATTTAACATAAACAATGAGATACGCCTTTGTGGGAGGAGCTTAACCAATGGAACAGTCATAGGATTAAACTGTTTCTCCAAACACCTTCCTCTTTCACTGAAAGATGTAATCATGCTCATTAAAATTTTAACATGTTTACCAGACTAAAGGATCGTGCGTTTCCTGTTAAGCTTTGACACATGAAATAAATTCCAATTATTTATGTCAGTAAAAATAACAAGGCGTAATGTTTTACGTTTGGATTTGTTTAGACAAGTCAGCATTATAGCCACATATCCGCTATAAATGTCATGATTGATACTCAGTAATAATCATCATATCTTGGTGGGGGTTTACTTTTTCGCCCACACCTAGTTGTTGCTGATGCAGTCTGACAGCTGATATTTTCACGTTTTTGATTTTCAAGTTTATTGTCAGCCGTCTCCGTGGCACAAGGTACCTTCTGTAAGTGAACGCGATTTCTCCTATAGGTCCCATTGTTGGTTTTCACAATATACGTCCTGTTCTCGGAATTTCCACTTAACACTGTCCCTTCTTTCTCCAAACGTTTTTCGTGATCGAGTTTGATCCTCACATTGTCTCCCTGTGATAATGCAGGTAAGTTTCGCGCTGCATGACGTTTGTTGAAGAAATATTCTTGCGCTGTTTTAGCTTTTAAGTGAGTTTCTTTCACTTGTTCATATTTCGGCCACTTTGGTAACAGTTTCTCCGGTGAGCAAGGAACGTGTATACGCGGATTTCTACCGATCATGAGTTCTGAAGGAGTAAATCTATATCCTGTTGCAGCAGTAAGAGTGCACCGATATGTCCTTAATGCAACAAACACATCTTTCTGTCTTAGAATGTTTTTCGCGATTTTCACGCCCGATTCCGCAGCTCCGTTACTTTGCGGAAAGTGGGGACTGCTGTACGACAGATGAATGTTATGCTCCTTTGCAAAAGTTTGAAACTGTGAAGATGTGAACACAGAACCCATGTCACTGACAATTACCTCCGGATCACCCCAGTGCGAAAACATATTTTCCAGTTTCCCAATAACACATGCACTGGTGGGTTTATTCAAGTATCCAATTTCTATATACTTTGAATAATAATCCATGACAATCAAGTATTGTTTATTATTAAACTCACACAAGTCTGCTGCGATTTTTATCCATGGCCCGGCCGGCAAGTCTGTTGGCTTAAGTGTTTCACGCCTCTGAGTTGGCCTTGATTCCTGGCAAAACTGACAGCTTTGCACTTTGTCGGTGATGTCTTTGTTAATGGTTGGCCACCAAACGCACTGTCCTGCGAATTCTCTACATTTTGTTACACCTTGATGACCAGCATGCAGTTTATTAAGAATTTCCTGGCGCTGGCTCACTGGAATTACGATACGGTTTCTGTATAGTAATAAGCCATTGACAAGCGAAAATTCATTACGTGCGCTGAAATAGTTTCTCACTGAATTTGACATGTCTTTTTCACTCTCTGGCCACCCATTTTGTGTAAGTGAAATGATAAATTGCAGTTCGGAGTCTTTTTGTGTGGCTTCGTAGATTGATTTTAATCTTGAATCAGTTATTGGCATATTTGAAGTTACACTTTCCACATACATGTGTATGTCTTTTTCTAACATGCTAATTGATTCACACTGTTTCACAGGTGCACGGCTAAGGCAATCGCTGACAAGCATATCTTTACCTTTGCAAAATTCTGCTACTGCATTGAACCTACGTAATCTCAAGAGCAGTCTTTGACATCGGACAGGAGTCTGATCAATATCTGATTTATTGATAAGAGGAACTAATGGGCGGTGATCTGTGATCAATTTAAATGAGTCTAGCCCTATAAGGTAACGTGAAAATTTCTCGCACGCGTAGACTAGGCTAAGGCACTCTAATTCTATTTGCGCCCATTTCTTTTCTGTCTCAGTCAATGTTCGCGAAGCGAAAGCGATCGGTTTAAGCTCTGAACCTTCTTGTAGGTAAATTGCTGCGCCCAGGCCCGTGCGCGACGCGTCTCCGGACACAACTATCGGCTTACGTATATCATAATAAGCTAGTACTGGTGCATTTGTCAGTAGGGACTTGACATTTTCAAATGCTTTGTTTTGCTGAGGTCCCCAATACCATACCGTGTCATTTTTCAGCAGATCCGTTATCGGACTAATGACAGTAGACAAGTTTTCTATGTACCTGCCCAGATAATTTATTAGACCTACTATGCGTTGTAGTTCTGTCTTATTCGTAGGTGGCTGTAGATTCTGCAGGGCCGCTACTTTTTGTGGACTCGGACTTACGCCCTCGGCACTAATTTTATGTCCAAAATATTCTAATTTTGATTGCCTGAACAGACATTTGTCTCGGTTCAACTTAAGGCCTGCCGTTTCGATGCGCTCTAGCACCGCTTTCAAGCTCTCATCATGTTCCTGCATATCTTTGCCGTATACTAATATGTCGTCAATGATGACGTCAACGTTTTTCAGACCGGTCAAGAGGTCAGTCATTTTTTTCTGGCACACCTCTGGGGCTAAATTCAAGCCCATAGCTACACGTCGGTAAGCAAATCTACCGATTGGCGTTATGAACGTCGTTAGCTTTGCGCTTTTCCGATCTAACGGAAGCTGATAGAAACATTTTGACCCGTCCAATTTACTGAACACGGTCATGCCCGCGAGCTTTGGTGAAATGTCATCTAAATTAGGTAGCATGTATAGCTCACGTTTGATTGATTCGTTCAACTTTTTATAATCAACGCATATCCTAACGCTGCCGTCAGGTTTCGGCACCGGTACAATTGGCGCACACCAGTCTGTAGGTTCTGAAATTTTCTCGATAATTCCATCGCGAAGCATTTGCTCCAATTCCTGTTCTACCTTCGGCAGTAACGGGAAAGGGATGCGGCGCGCTGTTGTGACACTATACGGTACAGCATCATCTCTGAGTTCAATTTTAACTGGGTCACAATTGATTAGACCTGTTTTACCGAAAACACGCTCAGGAATTTCATCAATTCTGCGTACTAATTTCAGTGCAGATGAGGCTCCTCTACTCAATAAATTACATTGATCATTGCCTTTGACAACAAATATTCTGATAAGAAATTTCTGATTATTTCTGTATGTTTCTGCAATGAAATAGCCCAAACAATTTACGTTTCCCCCTGGACTTTTCAAGATGGACAAATTTCTATTTAAAGGTGGAATTTGCTTCAAGTTTTTGTAGCAGCCTTCAGATATGATTGTAACGTCTGCCCCCGTGTCAATCTTAAAAGAAACAGTAGACTTACATATTGACAGATTTACAATCCAAGGATTTTCACTATTTTTATCACAATCAACTGATCCTAAATATGTAGCACTTTCACCTCCGGAATTATTGGTGGTAAAGGTATCAGCATTTTGAGAAATTTCATGCACTTGCTTGGTTTTGCAACATACAGCAAAATGATTTAATTTGTGACACTTTTTACACTCTTGACCCATGGCTGGACACTGTTTCTGTGGTCCATGGCGTCTGTTGCATCTCGAGCACTGCTGCTGGGGTTGATTCCTAGGTCTCTGTTGTTTCTTCGGTCCCGGTTTGATTTGGAAGTGAGACGTCTGTCTAGGTCTCGCTGTTGCTCCCCGTACTTCGCTGACAGATGTGTGTTCAGACTGGTCTCGAACCTGAGATTTGACGAGTTCTGACGATCGAGCCATAGTCGTGGCATTCTCGAGGGTAAGGTCGTCTTTGAGCTGCATTTTTTCAGAAAGCTCTTTGTCTAAAATTCCTATCACGATGGCATCTCTTATTCTGTCATTTTTTGAAGTTCCGAAGTCGCAGTTTTCTGAAATTTCGTACAGACTTCTTATAAACTGTTCAGCAGTTTCACCAACTTTTTGTTTCCTCTGGTTAAATTTAGCTCTTTCATGGATAATGTTCCTTTTAGGTATGAAATGTTCGTCGAACCTTTCAATAACTATGTCCAAGTTCTTTGATTGCTCCCCATTCAATCCGAATGACTTCATGATGTTTTACGCTTCCATGCCCATTGCATATATAAGTGAAGCAACTTGTACCTCTCCAGATTCTTTTGTCAACTTTGTTGCAAGTCTGTACCTCAGAAATCTGTTTTTCCATTCTTCCCATTTGTTCGGCGAACAAAAGTCAAACTCCGCTGGTGGCTGGAATTTTGATGCCATTTTTTCTCTTTTTTTCCTGTTATCCCTTTGGACTAATTAGTGTTCATTTATTCCCTTTGGAATATTTCAATGTTCATTTTTTCCCTTTGGAAAAATATCCACTTCTAACACCATGTTTTGATATTGTTCGACAAGCCGGAGTGGGTTACATGATTTTATTAAGGCATAACTGAAACTGATAATATATTTACAAGCATACAATATATTTAACATAAACAATGAGATACGCCTTTGTGGGAGGAGCTTAACCAATGGAACAGTCATAGGATTAAACTGTTTCTCCAAACAGAGCAGAAATAAGAAAAATGTTGAATACTCCGTAGGCCAGTCAAAATAGCATTGAACCTCAAACAAATTCCTTCAGAAGGGTTTTCACTGTTTTCAGAATCAGTGAGGTGTCCTGACTTACAGGAAAAAAATCCCCAAAAATATTCCCAGGCGAAATTGATTTTTTGGGGCAAAATGTTCGAAATTTAAATAAAAATCGCCAAAAACAGGAATTGAATTATAAAAAATTCATTTAATTATATCAAATTTATTTAAATAGCCAAAAATAAGCTAACCGTTGTCAAGTAGCGATAAAAGAAGTTTCAGCTTGATATGTGTACAGAAACCTGTCTTTTTGGGGGTAAAAACTTGGAAATATTGACAAAAACGCAGAAAATGGGAATAAATTTTTAAAAAATTACTGGTGTGGATTCTTGAAAATGTTTTGATGTAAAAAGTTATATATGTGTATAAGTTAACTACAGGAAAAAAATAAATTTTTTATATGTTTAAAAAGTTCCATATTTCGGGGTATGAAAATGCACATGTTTACATAAAAACACCCAAACTTTAGTATTTTCCGGTGTAGTAGAAATTACATTATAAAAATAAATTGTATGATGTCGAACTAATTTATATAGCCAGATGTACACTGACTATATCACGTAGCTCTCAAAAATCCTTCAGCTTCGTGCCTGTACAGCAATTTGACTTTTTAAAGGCAGAAAATGTATAATTTTGATAAAAAAACATGGAAAATAGGAATATATATTTTTTTTAATTAGTGGTGAGGATTCATGAAAATTGTTTGATATCCCTTCTTAACTACAGGAATAAAATAAATTTTTAGATATTTGAAAAGTCAATTTTGCGGGTAGGAAAATACACATTTTACACAAAATCCTCAAAATCCATTATATGCCACCAGTAACACTATACTACTTAATATATAGGGCTCTAACAATATACAAAATAGTACCGTCTTGTGCACTATAACTTGTCTTTCACTGATCATTATGTGTCCTGCAGGAAGGCATTCATATATATAAATGTCAAAATATACATACACATACTGTCAGATCATGAACCATCTTATATTATGCAAAAGTGTTGTTTATATCCAACAAAATACTGTTTTAAACCCAGATTCCGCGGTCCCCGCCCATTGGGCTTGGACAAATAGATGGACTGCATGATTCTTCCACGCAGAGCTGAAACCGACCGCACACGAGCACTGGTAAACCGCCTAGAGGATCTAAGCCTGCCCAAGCAAAGTCGGACCGTCCATGCATATAAACCCTATTGGTTTCATTGGGCGACAGGGAATGAGATATCAGTTCATCTCAATGTCGGGTAAAAGTCCCACAAAATTGGAAGCAACGTCTCCAGAATGACCTTTACTGTGTTAACGGGGCGTTAAGCCTCAAATCAAACAAACCAAAACCCAGATACATTATTTGTTGGGAAGATTTATTTGACAGATTCATCGTCTAATATGTGTAATTTCTTAGCTATATAGCAGTTATGCTTCAAGCCAACATGTCCATTTGGAGACAAAGAAGTAATGCATAAAACTGTGCACCAAGAATCAGAAAAATATATTCACTTTTCCATGATAGAAGCCATCAATATTTTGACAATCATAAAGACCAATAAGAGAAAAGAAAAACAGGAATTATAGAAGAACATGCAAAATGTTAATAGATCAGAATCAACATTGAGTTAACCAAATCCATGTCCAAACCAGAGTAGACCTGTGTTTCACCCTGGTAATGTGAATTCTTGGCAAAACAATAAGGAAATTAAACAAAAAATAGTACGTGGGACATGGCAACCATCCAGCAACTGGAAATATGTTTCCTTTCCTTCTTATCCAGTAACATTTTATTAATAATGTTTTCAGATATATTTTTTGGCATTCAAAATCAAACCGCAAACTCTGCAAAACTAAAAGCTTAATTTAACAATATCACTGTGTATCTCGCCATTATCTAACATGAATAAGGACAACAGCAGCAACAAATAGCATTTTCTGCTTATTTCTATAAATATGCAACAAAGTTACTCAATTAACATACTTTTACTTAATACTGGAGGAAGGAACAGTCAAACAGTTTTAAAGCAAGCGAACCATGATGGTCCTGCATGTATATCCCTCATCAAAGCTAACATATTTGCATACTGAATATTGAAATTTCACATGAACTTTTACAGTTTTTGTTTACATTTCGTCTCCAAGAGTGTCAGTGTGTCCTGTATTGAGTACCAATACCGTATTTGACAAGCAGTGCTTTAATTTAGACCATTTAAGGACAACAAGGCACACCAATTAATCTCTACACCACTGATTAATTTGAACAACGTTGGTGGAGGGCCACCAAAGGAACATTTGTGTAATCAGCTCCTTAGTCTTCTCCAGGTAATACAATTCTATGAAAACTGTTTAAGTTCACCCCAGGATTATTCCTGCACAGTTTAGTTGAAACCCTTGCAGTAAAGAAATTGTGAATGGATGGACGGATGACTGAAATGGTCCCAATTTCATGGCATGAGCACACTGTGTTCATGTGAGTTCACAAATTACCCCAAATGATGGGGCCATATTTGAACCTAGAGCTGTAATTTGAACACCTTGATAAAGGTTTACTTGAAGTAGCTACACATACTTACCAAATATCAAAGGTCCTGGGCCTTCTAGTTTCAATGTTGTTTTCAAAGACTTTCCCTATATGAGTCTATGTAAAATAAGTGACCCCCTGGAATTGGGCCATTTTTATTCCTGGGCTATAATATAAGAAATGTTGGTTGAGCAATACTACATAAAGGTATACCAAATAGATTTTAAAATGTCTGTGTAAAACAAGTGATTCTGAAGGTGGGGCCCTAGTTGATAACAGTGCTATGATTTGAACAATCTTGGTAAAAGTCAACTAGATGAATATACATACAAATATCAAGGACATATATTTTTTATAGTTTTCCCTATAATAATCAATTTTTGAACAATCTTGACAAAAATTCACTATCTGAAGCTATATTTACCAAACATCAAAGGCCCGACCCTTCCATTTTCAGGCAAAAAGATTTTTAAAGTTTTCCAATTTGGGTCAATGTAAAACAAGTGACCATCAGAGGGGGCCATTTTTGACCCCAGGGCTATAATTTCAACAGTCTTGGAAAAAGCTACATACCAAATATCTAAAATCTTACAGCTTTATACAAGATGATTTTAAAGATTTTACTTATTCTCCTTTTTTCTGCCATGGCAGCAAAAGCTGCATGGGATTGAATTCTTCGAACAGCAGACCCCATTGTGGGCCAATTGGTACCTCAGGGCTATACTCTGGGCAATCTTAATTGGCAGAGGTCCACTAGATGATGATACCTATTAAATATCAAAGGCCAAAGATCGTCTAGTTTCAGGATGTGAGTTCATGTAAAACATTTGTAACACCAGGGATGGGTACACTTTTGACCCCAAGGCTATGATTTAAACAATGTTGATAAAAGCTGCTTGCCAAACCTAATAAAAGACTTTCTTGTTCTGGTTTCGGATAAGTATTCTTGCTAATTTCCCTTTTTTTGTTGCCATGACAATCAGAGTTGCATGTAATGGATTTTTGAATAACTCTGAACAAGATTTAGTAACTTAAGAAATGTCATTTAAGAAAACTGAGAACAGAAGGGCAGATGGATGACAGTGACGACCATGTAAAGTGACCAGTTACAATAGATTCCCAGAAGCCTTAAGCTTATGAAAGCTAAAATACATAATACATGTCCATTTTTCATGTTTTTTTTTTTCTGTAAAAGTATTATCTTTTTACCCTGAAATAAGGATTTTTTTTTTCAAAACCTAAAAATGTTTCTTCATGCAGTAATCTGATGCAATGCTACATCAAAGTGTTTTCAAAAGCCTTTACCAGGTACATGTATTAAAAATGTTCGTTTTCCATGTTTTTTTTTTCTTTGGCAAAATTTCCAACAACCTTAGAAAGGAACATTTCTGTGAAGGTATGAAGTTGAAGCATTTAATAGCTGCGTTAAAGTAGTTTGTGCATATCTGGTAATGCAGACCAGCTCCACGTCAGCCATGTATGTACTATGAAATTTTGTTAAGCAATTTCTATATGTGAAAAAATATGGTATTTTTCGGTAAAATTCAACATATTCATCGCCTGAAAAATGAACCTTTATAAACATTCCAATTTCTTTCTTTGTTTCTGCAGTTAACGGTTATCCATATGTAACTTTTTGCATCAAAACATTTACAAGAATCCTCACAACTAACTTTTTACAAAAACATTCCCGTTTCCCTCGCTTTTGTTTTCAAAATTTTGAATTTCTCCCTTAAAAGGCAAACTTCTGAGCAGGCACAAAACTGAATGTTTTTATAGCTACTTGAGAGTAGTTAGTGCACATCTGGCTATATAAATTGGTTCAAAATCATGCAATACAGTTTTTTATTATATACCTACAAGAAATACTGCTGTCTACTATCAGTTTTCCGACACAAAAATACAGAATCCCGTATCACGCACTCGCGTTTTCCGATTCCGTATCACACTCCTGCAAACCCTGAGTCCCGGCATTTGTTGCGACGTTAGAAAACAGCCATCGATAACGCGGAACCAAACGTTCGAAATGATGACGTCACTTACACACAGAATGTAACGTCAAAGTTTCCCGCCAATTTACGTTGACAAAAGACTTTATTAAAAGCGAAAAAAGGTATATAATAAACGTATTATCACTAAAATAACTTGATCTGTCGCACAGTATCACGTCTCTTGGATGTTTCCAGATCTTACGCATCACACTCGACGCTGCGCGTCTCGTGTGATACGCTGATCTGGAAACATCCACTCGACGTGATACAATGCGTCAGATCAAGTTACTGTAGTAATAATATGTATATACTGCGGTTGCTACTGGCCCCAAAAACTAATGGATTATGAGTGTTTTATATAAAAATGTGCATTTTCCTACTTCGCAAAAATGAATTTTTTTGACATATAAAATTTAATTATTTTTCCTGTAGTTAACTTATACCCATATATAACTTTTTACACCAAAACATTTTCAAGAATCCAAACCAGTCACTTTTTAAAAATTTATTCCCATTTTCTGCGTTTTTGTCAATATTTTCAAGTTTTTACCCCAAAAAAGACAGGTTTCTGTACACATATCAAGCTGAAACTTCTTTTATCACTACTTGACAACAGTTAGCTTATTTTTGGCTATTTAAATAAATTTGATATAATTTAATGAAATTTTTATAATTTAATTCCTGTTTTTGGCGATTTTTATTCAAATTTCGAACATTTTCCCCCAAAAAATCAATTTCGCCAGGGAATATTTTTGGGGATTTTTTTCCTGTAAGTCAGGACACCTCCCTGATTTGGAAAATAGTGAAAACCCTTCTGAAGGAATTTGTTTGAGGTTGAGGGTCTTTTTGGGCTAAAATGACTGGCCTACCGGTAAACCCAGTTTTCTCTACATAAAGTGGGGTTTACGATAACACGTTCATTCGATATCTCCGAAATTGTTACTTTTCTGATGAAAATGCATGGTATTTTTATTATTTTTACAGCTATCATAGGTCGTGGGTGCTCGTTAGAACCGCGTTCTAACGTGTATCCACAACCTATTGGGCTTTAAGAAATATATTGGGCTGCACGATGCTTCAACGCAGAGCTGAAAGCGACCGCGCACATGTGTACTGGCAAACAGCTTTTACAGGATCTAAGCCTGCCCGAGTTTATATTTATGAACCGTTTTGGTTTCACTGGGCAGCAGGCCATTAGATGTCGTTTCTTCCCGATGTGCGGTACAAGTCCCACAAAATTGGGAGCAACGTCTCCAAAATGACCTAAATATTGTTGACGGGGCCGTTAAACCCAAAATCAATCCAAATGCAAGGAACATCGTCATAATCAAATTTAATATATATAAATATATATTCATTTCAATGAAAGAGATAACTATAAGAACTTTCATGTCCCATCTCGTCCGCAACAAAAGTATAGAGCAGTCCTTTTCGCTAACAGTAATTGTTCGCATAAAAAAAGTCCTTTTCGCATTTTAGGGTAAGTCCTTTTCGCGAAAAAGGACTCCTTTTCGCGAAAAGGCACTTTAGGGTAACCGGTCAATTTACGCACCGCACGGCAATCATACAGCTAGTAACAGAAAAAAAAAATGTTTTGATTCTCACTTGAAACTAAATAATAATTATATTTCTGATCAGGTTTGTGTGGTGTATCGCTATCATGTGGTAAAAGTTTAATTTGTAGGTCCAATGTGGTCCCCTGCCTTATAAGAAGGTGAATCACATCAAATAAGGTCTTAAAACAAACTTCAATATCTCATCTCTAATATCACAAAGAAAAATGATAGTCTAGGCAGAAGGATGGTTGGCTAGGATCGGATGAACTGAGGTAGGGTAAGGAAATTTTTCCGCTTCTGCTCCGCCATTTTGCTTTCTAGTGCAAGGGGGTAGCAACAGTTTTCCTCTAATTTGCATGACTTGGCAACTATATTTCATTGTGATTTCCAATTTATCTTTAACCAAATACTTAACTAGAGATACTGGGTCAGTATAAAACGCAGCACTTTAGTGCAGCTATATTAAACATATAGGAAAATGCAGCCATAAGGAAATCATAGGTAATGCAGCTATTATAGAAAAAAGTATAAAACGCAGCCGCATATGCAGCCAATATAAAATATATAGTGTAGTATTCACTTTTCGCTTTTCAGTTAAAAATTATCTTATATTTTCATACATCTGCTCAAAACATAGATTGTGAGAACCGCCTCGGCGAGGCTGTTCTAACCAGTTCCCACAATGTATGTTTTACCTACAATCTATGTTTTTGAGCAGAAATATGAAGACTAATGTACACACCTGAAAACCATTTTCAGCTATATAAATGTTGGGTTTAAAGGTATCAAAATTAAATAGGCGTGTTCTTGTTATGGCTTGATGAACCTGTGACTCTCCATCTTTGTGCTGTTTGAATAAAGATCGCGGATTGAACTGATGCCTAAGCCCCAGTTTATATAGAGAAAACGGGGGTTAAGTGGAGGGATACATTATATTTCTTATATCTGCTCTTAGACATAGGTTGTGAGTCCTCAATGAGTCGGTTCTAACGAGCACCACAACCTATGTTTGCAGTATAAAGAAGAAGAAAAGCACTATGTTGAGCTCGTTAGCGGGGGTGGAGCGTAACTGTATATAACGTCAAGCAAGAATGCTCTCAAACTGGAGGTATCTTGGCAATAAGACATAGAAAAGAACAAAATAAAGAGAATATATTAACTTCATTTTTAGCTTGTAAATACAAAAATGCATAATATGAAAACATATGGAAAACAACCTAACAGTTAAATTTGAGCAATCACACAAGATTATATCCTCTTTAGAAGTAGTTTGCCAGTACTCGTTTGCGGCCGGTTTCAGCTCTGCGTGGATGCATCATGCAGCCCCATCTATTTCATCAAGCCCCAATTATATAAATCCATGTACCAGAAACCCCAAAACGGGTATTTGGCAAACAGTGTAGGCCCAGATCAGATGCCGCAGAACATGGCCTCTGATCAGGGCCTACACTGTTTGCAAAAAGGAATGGCCCATCACGTGAACAAGTCTGTGAAATATAGACCCCTAAACCCCACTTTAAAGAGAAAACTGGGGTTTATTGGGGTATACATTATTTGCCTCATTTCTGCTCCAAGACATAGGTTGTGGGTACATGTTAGAACCGCCTCAATGAGGCATTTCTAACGAGCACCCAAAACCGATGTTTGGAGTATACTGAAGAACAATATCTCAAATTTTCATCAGAAAAATTACCTTTTTTTTAGGTTTGACACCCCTGAATTTTGAAATGTACTCTTGTTATATATAAGAAGTAAGATTCCATTTGGTACCAGAAGGGTTAAAGTTGTAAATACAATATATACAAAAAATATACATGCATAATTTGAGTTAATTTGTATATCTCAATGCATTGGTCAGTTATAAATTTATACTGTAATCTTCACCATTCCAAAACCTCTTGGTTATGAGCAGTATACTGTTCACACAAAAGTGGGGTTTAAGGGGGGCGTCTGATCTGGGCCTGCACTATTTGCCAGGGTACCTCTTTTGGGTTTTCTGGTACTAAATGGGTTAATTTAGATTGAAGCATAGTTTCTGGGTACTCAATGAGGCGATTCCTTTGAGTTCCCATAATTTATGTTTTCATTTATTATTTCTGCTTAATTTTTTTTCTGCAATAAATGTGGCTTACAGGGGTATTCATCACATAGACATGTTATCAAGATGAAGCCCTAAAATTACATTATATATATTTTATATCTGTAGGCATGTTTTAAAATTGGCACAAAAAAGAACCATTACGAAAACACGCCTATAAAAAAACATTGTATATTTTACCACCGAAAAATGAAAAATTTCAGATGAAAAATTGTGATATTTTTCTAATTTCTGCTCAAAACATAGATTGTGGATACTCGTTAGAACCGCCTCTAACGAGTACCCACAATCTATGATTTTGAGCGGAAATAAGAAAAAATAATGTCTACCCCTGCAAACCCCAGTTTTACTATATAACAGTGGGGTTTAAGGGGGTCAAAATTATATAGGCATGTTTTCGTGATGAATATGATAACACACTAAAAAATTAGATGCCAAAATCAGGCCCATTTTCTCTATCAGTACCATTTAAGTAAAGGTGTGCTAACCCTATATCAATTAAATTTATGAGGTAATTGATAGACACACTTACTAATGTATCTTGCTAACACTTAATAAAACACTTGACTGCAGGTAAGTGTGCATGACAATTTAAAGAAGCCTGTTTATTACCTGGGCGTACTTTTATTAGATCATTATATCAGATAAACAGATTAACTTTTGAAATATAATAATTCAATCAGTTATGACAAGTATGGTTACCTGTGCAATAGGGGGTCTGACAGTAAAATAAAAAATAAGTACAATAACATAATTAATATAAAGTATGTAATAATGAAAAATTACAGGATGAAAGAAAATGATATTTTTTATTATTTCTGCTTAATTTTATTTTTCTGCACAAAACGTGGCTTACAGGGGTATTCATCACATAGACTTGTTGTCAAGATGAAGCCCTTAAATTACATTATATTTTGTTTATAAATTGTGATAGATTTCTAATTTCTGCTCAAAACATAGATTGTGGATACTCGTTAGAAACGCCTCGGTGAGAAACAATAATGTCTACCCCTGCAAACCCCAGTTTTACTATATAACAGTGGGGTTTAAGGGGGTCAAAATTATATAGGCATGTTTTCGTGATGAATATGATAACACACTCGTGCAAATTTGTACATTTTTACACATCTCCATTTAGGCGGTTCTAACGAGTACCCACAACCTATGTCTTGGAGCAAGAATAAAAAAATAATGTATACACCCATAAACCCCTGTTTTCTCTATATAAAGTGGGGTATAGGGGGTCTTCATTTCACGGACTTGCTCATGTGATGACTGAAACAAAAATACTTGCAATCATTGGCGAGACACGTGGATTTAAGTTACATCTAGCTTATCTTCGGCCCCAGCCTATCTGGGTTTGAAAAAAATAGATTGGGCTACATCTTCCATGCAGCGCTGAGAGCTGAAACCAACCGCATATGAGTACTGGTATACCGCTTATAGGTTATAAGCCTGCCCTGGTGGTGTGAGTCGGACCGCCCATGCATATAAACCCTATTGGTTTCATTGGGCGCCAGGGCATAAAATGAGAAAGGAAATAAATAAATAAAGGATACTTTCGGGAAACGATGGTACCATCTCCGAAACAATATCTAAGTCCATAAATTCACGTACGCGAAAACCTGGATAGCACAATGTCACTATATTATCACTGAGTAAATACTCATGCATATATTTAACCTGACTATGTCCCAGAATAAGAGCCATGATTAATGCACAGACTTTATCCAAATTTAGCACACAATATCTTGCTATCAACTTAGAATGGAATACTTCAGTCATTTTTTGTATGCTGTTATATATTCTTGGAGATGGCATTGTTTGATTTCTGGTGTGAAGGCAATAATTAAATAATGATTTGGATTAACTATACAAACCAGTTGTGTACATATAATCTTCTTCTTAAGTCAGGTCATTATTGTGATTAAAAGAAAGTTAAACAAAGTTATTAGAACCATCAAAGACAAACTTCTAACGGGCCACTTCTAACAATTAATCTTTACTTGCTAACATCAAAGTTTTTGTTAATTAAGCAATTATTGTGAGTTGACCCTCTGTCCATATTTATCATTCTTCCCCTCTTTTGTCAGTCAAACAAAACATTTCACCATAATACACAAGAAAATATGCCTATTCAAGTATATTGAAAAAATTACTCCCCCCCCCTCCCCTAAAAATAGGATATTTATTTATGCACTATTTATTTATGCACTATCATATTGTGGGTAATCGTTAGAACAGCCTTAACGAGTACCCACAATTTATGTTTTTGAGCAGAAATAAGAAAAATAATGTTTAAATTTACAATCTATGTTTTGGAGCAAAAATAAGAAAAATAATATATACCCTAGTTGTACTACAGCAAGTGGGGTTTAAGGGGGTCATTATTATATTGGCACATATATTTGTATGATGTTAATATAACACAAGTGTTATTTGTATCCTAATGAAACCTGTATTTATACTACACTATATATTTTATATTGGCTGCATATGCGGCTGCGTTTTATACTTTTTTCTATAATAGCTGCATTACCTATGATTTCCTTATGGCTGCATTTTCCTATATGTTTAATATAGCTGCACTAAAGTGCTGCGTTTTATACTGACCCGAGATACTGTTCATCTGATGATGACGGTAAATTCTTTAAAATGTCTACTTTTTACAATCTAATGCAAAATTTAGCGCTCTGGGCGTTACGAACATGCAAGCGTCCACTAACTTGGATCAAAGAGACAACGTGACCATTCATTCATAAATTTTTGAAGGGTGCTGTAAGCATTCTAAAGCACAACAAGATTTTTAGCTTCCACCAATGGGATTTCTGGATTCTTTTTAGAGGGATGCGCAGTTATATCCTAATTAACATACAAAATAATTGGGCCCTAATCATTATCAAAATTAGATTCATTCCGTGTATGTAGCGTGTCTAATAATAATAGGGATCAGCTTAAGTTTTTTTAATGGGTGACCAAATTATTAAGACCACAATCCTTCAGTACAGGCTTTTTTCTTCTCCATGAATTTATCATTTTCCTAAATATTGTGGTCTCGTCCCAGCCCAGGCTTTTTGTATCTTATTTAGGGTGAGACCACATTTCCTATAGACGGATCCAATGTTTTGACACGTGACCTTGTTTACCTGTCATTGCGCATGCGCAAAATTACTTTTCCTTTTGATTACAATCTTTCGTGGTTGGCAAAAAGCCCCTGGTTCCATATAAACACATTGTAAATAGCTTCAATATTACGGCATATTTTAGTTGACAGTCACAGAAAAACGATCGAACTACACTTAAAATGAGTAGATAAATATATTACAGAGCTCATTCGTGCATCTTCCGCGTTTAATCATTTGATTTGCGCATTTTTATTACAAATAATTAAGACCGTCCCGCCTCGTTACCTGTATAAGTTTAAGGTAATTTAATCATCGAAACATCCTCAAATCTTCTAGAAACCGATAATTACTAGCCAAGACATGTCTTTTATAAAAGTTTAAAGGTCAGTTTTGTCATTTCGATTCCAAACAAAATACAAATTTAGAGAAAATAACATCGCATTTACAATGGCGATAAACGGCCAAAGACGTTTTCTGCCAACCACCGGTCAGTCCCGGCAAATAGTATTATTGAGTGATGACGTAGTGTTTGGTTGTGTCTATTCTATATAGGGAGTGAGACCACATTTTTTAGATTTGCCATGAATTTATCATTTTCCGAAATAATGTGGTCTCATCCGTATAAAGAGATGAGACCACATTCCTTCAGCCCAGGATTTTAGTATGTGATTTAAGGTGAGACCACATTTTCTTCTCTATATAGAAGTGAGACCACATTTTTTAGATTTGCCACGAATTTATCATTTTCCTTAATAATGTGGTCTCATCCCTATATAGAGGTGAGACCACATTCCTTCAGCCCAGACTTTTAGTACGTTATTTGAGTTGAGACCAGATTTTATTCTCTATATAGGAGTGAGACCACATTTTTTAGATTTGACATGAATTTATCATTTTCCTAAATATTGTGGTTTCATCCCTATTCAGAGATGAGACCAGTCTTCGAGCAAGCTGTTATTCTGTCACTCTTTCAGCCTGGGCTAAATTGGATATTTTTGCATTTGAGGCCGCATTTTTGTCACTTTATAGACATAGGTCCATTAGAGAGCATTAACGGAATAAATCGCATGTAGTAATAGTTTTACACACTCCAAACAGTATCCAAATACCCCCAATGGAGCCTCTTTTTTGTTGTTGTCTTCCTCGTGATTTACCATTGGTTATTTATTAAAATAAAGATGTAAGATACAACTAAAGAATAACTCGTAAGTTAATGTTTGAAAAATAATAAAATACAAATTATTAAACAGAAAAAATGAACGTTTGTGGAATTTCTTGGCTGAATATAGGTTTAGCATGCGGTATGTAAATGAGTAAGTTACTGTAAGCATTCTCAAAATGATACACCGCCGTCCTTCTTACAATCGACCAAAATCCAGTCGATCCTGACAATCCTGCTGAGGTAAAAAAATCTGTATTCATCGGAAGCTAATAACAATTTACTATAATAAGTGACGGAAATAATTTGGATGCTCTTATCTCGCGCATTCAGAAAATTTTACAGTCTTCTCTAGAATAGAATGAAGAACAAAAAACATCGTTTTGCGTAGTTACGTCCCTTAATTTTCGCGCCATTATCAGAGGTCGCTTTAATTTTGGCACGTCATTCCACGTCATTGAGGCGCTTTATGTAAACAAGTCACCAAGTGCGTGAAAATGGCTGTCGTTCTACTGAAGTCTTGAAATCACAGTTTTATGATATGAGTTTGCAATGTATGTTGGTAATAAAGCAATTTTATGACATTCAAATGATTACTCCTCATAACTGAAGCCGGGTTTTCACTCTCCGTATCTGTGGCACAGTGAACGAAGTCAAAAACTGCTAAAATGTATCGCGATCCAGATAGATTAAAATGTGACTGACCCTGGTGGTATTTGAGTTGCCCTGGTGAAAAAAGTACATGGTTTAGAAAAGGATAATAGGTCTCATTGTGGAGATAGGATGCCCATGTTTATTTTGATACCAATTTTATCTACTTTGGACCACTACAAAGGTACGAAGACCACATTGGACCTACAAATTAAACTTATGCCTATCATGTCATTTTTGAAGATTTTAATCAATCACTGCGACAGTGCGTCGATGCTCCAGCCTGCACTTATTGGGAAGAAGAAGGAGCGTGATAGCTCGGTGGTTAGTGCACTTGCCTCTGATGCTAGAGGCCCCCGGTTCGATCCCCGGAGACAGCGATTATTTCGGTGGCCGAACATGCTCCATAAGCATCATTTGCAGGGATGAATGTCATAAAGTGCACCATCCTTCAGATCAGGACGTTAACGAGAAGCCACCTGTGCAGGGAGAGCCATACAGAACCCTACCGTAATTACATGTTTACTGTGTATGTAGGCTTTCATCCTGCAAAACTGGAGTGTATGTAATATACACCGTCTATGTCCCCCCCTGGGGTTAAGGCGAAACCAAATGATAGATAGAGAAGATACGGAAATCTAAATTCGGACATGACATGACATATAGGAGGTTTTAGGAATTCCGTTTATGACGTCATTCTTGAGCATGCGCAAAGTACTGGCTGTCAATTGAAACGGCCATCGCTATTCAAATGTATTGGCGGAACATAAAATGTTAACAATATTCAGACATTTTGAGAGAAAATATACCCGTTTTCATTGAAATAATGCCTCGAGCAGGAAAGAATGATATTTTACTTTTATTACCGAAATTCATTTATCCTAAATCCGTTTTTAATTGACGAAAATCTTTTCGTAAATCACCCAGGTCAGTGGCTTGAGATACCGTTATTCACGAAATAAGTTTTTAAGTAACTTTCGTTTTATTCGCTATCTGTCTGTCTGTCTACATGGTGCAATTTAAATGTCCATACCGACAGAATAAACTAATGAGTGGACTGACGGAGGGGCGTTGAGTCAATGCTGGTTCGACGTCATGCCGTCGACACCCACTCCAACTCACTTCATTGTCACATGACAGTTGGCATGAGAGAGAGAAAGAGAGAGAGGAGGGGGGGGGGTTACTGACAAACTGACAGTAGACAGACAGACGACACAGACTGACTGAATGACTGACTAACAGACGAACGGACGGACTGTTAGACAGACTAATAAACATACTGACAGTCGAAAAAAAAAAAAAAATACCAATGAGTGGACTTAGAGATGGGCGTCTAGTCAACGTTGGCTCGACGTCATGCCGCCGACAACCACTACAACTCACTTCAATTGCACGTGACAGTTGAGATGGTTTGACTGATCCCTGTAGCCAAGAAGCCCATAACCCTTTTTGTACCAAATGGAATCTTCCTCCTTATATGTAGCAGGGGTCATTTTCAAAATTTAGGGGTGTCAGGTTGTGTTTTCTTCAAAATTTATTTGGAAAATGGCCAAACTTTTTGCAAACAGTAAAGGCCCTGATCAGACGCCGTGTTCTGTGGCGTTTGATCTGGGCCAGCACTGTTTGTCACTTACCCTTTTTGTGGTTTCCGGTACGAAATGGGTTAATGTAGACCTAAGGGCTTGGCAGGTTGAACCAATGTACTGTTGGGAGATTTACTTTGTACCAGAAGTATTTATTAGCCAGTAGCATTGGTACATGTAAAACTTTCCCAGGCTCTGGGTATATTTAGACTGATGACCTAATAGAAGGTCAATGGATGTCTGGGGTTATTGTGAGAGAAATATATCTATTCTTAGAATGTGGAAAGTTTGTATGTCTATTTTTATATGGATGTACTTCATGCTATGGGCATCTATTTTAAGCTGGGCTGTGGAACTGTTGCACTTTCTGATTCTTGGAAAGTTATTTTTAGTATATAAATGCATGGTTGTCTGAATGTCCTGGCTGAGTGGGTTTTACCATATTTGGGTCTCATGGGATCTTTATTTTTAGTATCAAAATGCATGGCTCTTTGATTTTTAGCTCACCTAAGGTGAGCTTTTGGGATCACTTTTTGTCCATCGTGCGTACGTGCGTGTGTGCGTGCGTCCGTGCGTGCGTCCGTAAACTTTTCTTCAAACGACATCTCCTCCTAAACCACTGATCGTATTTTGACCAAACTTCACAGGAATGATCCTTAGGTGGTCCCCTTTCACACACTAGCCAAAACTAGATTTTTTTCACCGCAAACTTAAAAAATCTTCTTCTCTGAAACCGCAAGGCCCAGGTCTTTGATATTTGGAATGAAGCTTCATCTAGTGGACCCCTACCAAGATTGTTCAAATTATAGTGCTTGGGCCAAAAATGCCTCCGCACCAGGGCCCTTTTGTTTACATAGGCTTGTATAGGGAAAATCTTTAAAATTCAGCTTCTCTGAAACCGCAAGGCCCAGGTCTTTGATATTTGGTATGAAGCTTCATGTAGTGGACCCCTACCAAGATTGTTCAAATTATAGTGCTAGTGCCAAAAATGCCCCCGCACGGGGGCCCTTTGGTTTTACATGGGCTTATATAGGGAAAATCTTGAAAAATCTTCTTCTCTGAAACTGCAAAGCCCAGGTCTTTGATATTTGGTATGAAGCTTCATCTAGTGGACCCCTACCAAGATTATTCAAATTATAGTGCTGGGGCCAAAAATGCCCCCGCACTAGGGCCCTTTTGTTTTACATAGGCTTATATAGGGAAAATCTTGAAAAATCTTCTTCTCTGACACTGCATGGCCCAGGTCTTTGATATTTGGTATGAAGCTTCATCTTGTGGACCTCTACCAAGATTGTTCAAATTATAGCCCTGGGGCCAAAAATGCCCCCGCTCCGGGGCCCTTTGGTTTTACATAGATGTATATAGGGAAAATCTTGAAAAATCTTCTTCTTTGAAACCACAAGGCTTAGGTCTTCGATATTTGTTATGAAGCTTCAGCTAGTGGACCTCTACCAAGATTGTTCAAATTATAGCCCTGAGACCAAAAATGCCTCCGCCATGTGGCCTTTGGTTTTACATAGACTTATATAGGGAAAATCTTTAAAAATCATCTTCTCTGAAACATAAGGCTTAGGTCTTTGATATTTGTTATGAAGCTTCAGCTAGTGGACCTCTACCAAGATTGTTCAAATTATAGCCCTGGGCCAAAAATGCCCCTGCTCCGGGGTCCTTTGGTTTAACATAGACTTATATAGGGAAAATCTTGTTTTACATAGACTTCTATATGCAGGGTAAACCTTTAAAATCTTCTTCTCTGAAACCAGAAAGCCCAGGTCTTTCATATTCGATATGAAGCTTCATCTTGTGGACCTCTACCAAGATTGTTCAAATTATAGCCCTGGGGCCAAAATTGACCCTGCCTGGGGCCCACTTGTTATACATTGGATCAGGTGAGCGAACCAGGGCCCTCTGGGCCCTCTTGTTATGGTTTAGAGCATCTTACCATATTTGGAACAGAGTCCAAATATATAAGATGTGCCCACAGCATCTCTGGGCTTTTTGCCATTAGATTTTCATGGGGCTTTTTCGCAGGGTTCTTCTGTGGGGACAAGTTCTGCTTTGTGCGATGAATGAGTGTGGCTTTGCTTCTTTGCTAGGGAAATAAATAAATTGTAGAAGCTTTCAGGATTGTTCTGTTTATATGATTTTGAGTGTCTCATGTGGAGCAGTGCCTCGGCGAAGCAAGAGACAGCTCAGTATGGTGGCAGCGAAAATTACGTATCCAAAGACCTCACATGGACTATTACACTCAATCAAATTGCAGAAGAGCGGAAAAATTTAATAAAGCATATGGTAATTCAAGAGGAAAATTATGAAGTGCATTTCAAAAATTATGAAAATAAAGTGGATGCCCTTTTGAAAGGAAAAGACGAGGAAATTGACAAATTATTAAGGGAAAAGTGCCTTTTGGAAGCTAGAATTGTGGGTGAGGACGCACCTGTCCTGCAGTATAAATTCTAATTTTTTTTTATTGTGAATTGTGTTTCTATTTTATTCGGTATGGGACCCAAAAGAAACTTAAATATGGATAAGGACAAAGATCAAAATGTCGCTGGTCCATTAAATATCGAAAGTGACAATGAGGATGATGAGCTGAGGCGTCAGATTACAGAGTTGCAAGAAAAACTGACAATTGCCACAGAGGAGAAAAATAGGGAAAAGGATAGGGCCAGTGCTCGGGAAAGGGAACTTGATGCCCTTACTGGTGCTATAAGAAGGCAAGAGCATTCTGCTGCTGCTGAACGGGATGCACTTGTTCGAGATTATCAGGGCAGAATTAACGATTTGCTGACCAATAGGACAATGTCAGCAGCAGTGTCGGAAACACAGTCAAACCGTGAAAATTCGCCTTTAATTGCGAATACACAAGGACAGGCTGCCGATCATCACAATGGGCCACTGCGTCAAAATTAAGGAATAATGGGCACTTATACTGGGAACCATGGGCGTCAACAGTCTCGTGCTAATTACGAGGTGCCTATGCCACGTCAGGCACTATTCGATGGGAAAACGTCTTGGGAAAGCTTCTTTCAGCCATTTGAGGCCTTGGCACAGGCCTGCAGATGGGATCAGAATGAGAAGCTGTTTCGGCTTACCAGCTGTTTGAGGGGTGAAGCAGCTGAGTATGCATTTGGACAGCTTCCACAGGAAACACTTGATGATTTTAATCAGCTCGAGAGGGCCCTTGAGGCGCGATATAAGGAGAAATGCACAAGCTCTTCTTATTTGGCTGAACTTGAGAATCGTCGTATGCAAATGAAGGAGAAGTTGGCTGATTATGTGGCGGATATTAAGCGCTTGGTGATAAAAGGATACCCAACTGCAGATGCACAAACAAGGGAGAAAATAAACGTCAGGCACTTTTTAAAGGGTTTGCCTGATCAGCAGATGGCTGTGGCTGTCGGTATGCGGGAACCAGCCACAATCGATGAGGCGAGGCAAATTCTGGAAATGTATAATAGTTTAAAGGATGAGGTGAAGGGCACACGCGTTAGAGTGGTGCAACCAGGAGAAGAAATAACCCCAAAGGATGGTCAGTTCGTTACCGAGAAAAGGCTGAGAGAATTCGGTAACGAAATAAAATCAAATATTGGGAAAAAGATCGATGTTTTATCACAGAAGCTTGAGAAAAGCAACGCAAACGTGGGTAAAGAGAAAACGCTGGGTTCTACAGGTCAAGGTGACATAGCTTCTGGTGGTGCTCGACCGAAGAGAAAATTCCGTTGTTTCTCATGTTTCGAAGAGAACCATATTTCAAGAAATTGCCCATATAAAAAGGATGGTGCAATTAATAATAATAATAATGGAGCAAATCTTCAGGAAAACTAACTGGTTCCACTGCTAACGGCCTGGCGGTGGGACATGCTGGTTTTTGTGATAGTTCTGAAAAAGTGAGCGTACGTAACCTTAATCATGGAATGTCTATTCTATTGAATGTGTCATTTGGTCATCTGGGTGCTAAATTTGTGCTGGATACTTGTGCATGTGTCAGTATTATTTCATCTGGACTTTATTACAAAATTCCCCCTGAGGACAGGCACCAGTTACGGCCAGTTAACAATTCCTTTAAACTCGAGGTAGCTGACGATAGTCTTCTGACTGTAGAAGGAATGGTAACTTTAAACTTTAAAATTTCCAAAGATGATTTTTCATGGGATGTTTTTGTTGCTCCTATTAGAGAAGATGGATTAGTTGGCCTGGATTTCTTACAATTCCATGATTATGTGTTAAGCGCAAAGTCAGGACTTAAACTTAATAACAGGAAATATGAAACGGTGGTCGAAAAAGTTCCATTAAGGGCTGTGCGGGTAGTTTGTAAGAATGATGTCATTGTTCCGGCCAATTCAGAGTTTATTCTGGAGGGTGATGGTGATTTTATGACATTCGGCTCGGATCTAGCTTTAATAAGCCCCTGTGACGATATTAACATAGATGGACTTATAGTGGGAAATTCTTTAGTCAGATCTTCTACAAATGGAGATACATTACCAGTGCGGGTAGCAAACACGTCAACCTCAAATCTCACAATTAAAAGGGGAACTACTCTTGGTATTATGCAAGGAGTTGATGACTTGGACATATCAACGGACAGCCCTGCGGCGGAGTCCTGTGAAAGAGCCCCAAAAATAAATAATCTGACTCCTGGGAATAGTGTTGACACATCTTCCTGGCCGAAACCTTTGCAAGAGCTTTTTCACAGATCCTGTGAAAATTTAAGTGAACATGAGAAAACAAGCTTGTGTTTCTTGTTTGATAAATATAAAGGAATATTTTCGACGTCTCCGATGGACTTGGGTAGGACAAATGTTATCGAGCACTCCATTCCTACAGGAGATACCCGACCTATCAAATTACCACCGAGACGTACACCAAGGGCTTTTGTAGAACAAGAAGAGGTGATTATTAAGGAACAATTGGAGGCAGGGTTAATTCGGGAAAGTAATAGTCCCTGGAGTGCACCTTTAGTTTTCGTGAGAAAGAAGGATGGGACGATTAGACCTTGTGTTGATTACAGGCGGTTAAACGCTGTAACTATAAAGGATGCATACCCGTTACCACAGGTCCATGACTGTTTGGACAGTCTTGATGGAGCAAGTTATTTTTGCTGTTTGGACCTTAACCAAGCGTTTTTTCAGCTCCCCGTCCGGTCCTCGGATGTCCAGAAGACTGCATTTTCTACTAGCAAAAATGGACTTTACGAATATGTTGTCATGCCCATGGGGTTTTGCGAATCCCCCTGCTCGTTTCAGCGCTGTATGGAACTAATTTTCCGGGGGCTACAATGGCGTACGCTCCTGATATATTTTGACGACTTAATTTGTTTCGGACGAACTTTCGAGAAAAACTTGGAAGGCTTGAGGAAATTTTCAATCGCCTCAAAGATGCCAACCTAAAGCTTAAACCTAAAAAGTGCAATTTGTTTCAAAAGGAAGTGGCCTTTCTAGGGTTTAGGGTGAGTGCTGAAGGAATCCAGCCTGATCTAAATAAAATAGAGTGCATTCAGGCAATGACAGTCCCAAGAAATTTAACAGAACTGCGCCGATTTCTTGGATATTTAGGCTATTACATGCGTTTTATTAAAAATTTCTCTATGAGGGCTGCCCCTTTGAATAGGCTGATGGAGGCCGGTCAGCTATTCATATGGAAAGAAGAATGTGAGAGATCTTTCTTGGACCTAAAATCAGCAGTTCTGGGGGATGAAGTTATGTCTTTTCCTAGATTTGACGACGGAGGTGGTATTTTCATTTTGGATACTGACGCAAGCAATCAAGGAATAGGAGCATGTCTTTCTCAAATGCAGTGGTGTGATCAGACTCAGGCTGAGGTCGAAAAGCCGATTATGTTTGCAAGTAAAACGCTAGATAAAAGTCAGAGGAAATATTGTACAACCAGAAAAGAGCTTTTGGCAGTCGTAACTTTCGTACAACAGTTTAGGCATTATTTACTGGGAAGACAATTCATCATCAGGAGTGATAACTCTAGTTTACGGTGGCTTATGAGTTTCCGTTCCCCTTCAGATCAGATAGCCCGCTGGTTGGAAGTTTTGTCCCAGTATGATTTTACTCTACTTCACCGTAAGGGTAAAACCCATGTGAATGCTGATTTTTGGTCCAGGGTGGGGTGTGATCCACATGAGTGTGACTGCTATGACAGAAACACAATTCTGGAAGAGCTTCCATGTGGCGGTTGTAAAACATGCCGGAAACTTCATGACCAGTGGTCAGTTCTAGCAGACATTGATGATGTTGTACCTTTGTTTGCTAGGAATGTGTCTTACCATGAAACATCAGGGCTGAGGCGTACAAGATTCTCTTATGTTGGAATACTATTCACTGTGTTTAGCATTTTGGCTAGTGCACTTAGGAAGTTGTTTGTTCGTGTGATGGTAGGAGTAAAGTCTAGAGCCTTGAGACGCCTAAGGCCTAGGACTGACAGTGATAGCTTGGGTGAGTTGCCGGGTGGGCAACTCGAGGACAGAAATGGTGTTTTATTCCAAAAAGGGGAAATACCAAGTCATAGTAGTAGCACAACGCCCACAGATGATGTTGTGCTGCGAAACGACGGATTTCTCAAGGAATTAAAGAGGTCATCATTGGCGAGCTATCAACCTGAGCAGATTCTTAAAATGCAAAAGAGTGACCCTGACATTGGTAAACTAATCGAATGGAAGCTACTTTCGGAGGTGAGACCAGACAGGGACCTGGTGGCTGGTGAATCACCATATGTAAGACACCTGTGGTTATTGTGGGACCAGCTTAGTTTAAAAGATGGTATTTTGTTTAAAAAGAGAGTATTAAACGGAGGTACCCAAACTTACTGGCAGTTACTGCTGCCCTCTGTCTTAAAGAAACAGGTGTTGGAGTCAGCACACTCTTCCTTATCGTCGGGAAATTTGGGTGTGAATAAAACACTCTCAAAAATTCAGCAGATGTTTTATTGGCATAGATTAAAGGAAAGTATTCAGTTTTTCATTCAAAGCTGTGTCAAATGTGGTTCTAGGAAGAGACCTGGGAGAATGCCCAGGACCCCTATGACAAAATATGCAGTGAAATATCCAATGGATCGGGTGTGTACCGATATACTAGGACCACTTCCTGAAACAGAGCGTTCCGCTAAATACATTCTTTGTGTTCAGGATTCCTTCACCAAATTTGTAGAGTGTTATGCTATACCGGATCAGCGCAGTAGCACAGTAGCTGACAAGATAGTGTACGAGTTCTTGTCTCGTTATGGTTGTTGCCTGGATATGCATTCAGACAGAGCTTCAAATTACCAATCTGAGCTTTTCCGGGAAGTGTGCCGATTACTGGAAATTAAGAAAACATCGACCTCTGGGTTCAGGCCGCAGGCAAACGGCCAAATCGAGAAGTTCAACTCAGTGCTGTTAAACATGATTTCAACGTATGTTGATAAAAATCAAAAGAACTGGGATGTTCATTTACCATTGTTGACCATGGCATATCGATCAACAGTTCACCAAAGCACTGGATATACTCCAAACAAGCTAATGTTTGGCCGTGAGTGTATTTTACCTATTCAGTTACAAATAGGATGTTTTCCTGAAAGTGAGCACACTTGCAAGACATTCAATGAATATGTGCAAAATCTTGAAACAAAATTGCAACAGATTTTTCAGTTAGTACGAGAGCAGCTTAAGACCAATGCCTCCAGAATGAAACGTGACTATGATACAAGGATAAGTCAGCACAATTATGAGATTGGTGACATTGTTTACTGTCTTGATCTGACCAAAAAAATTGGTCATTGTAAAAAGATTGACCCCAACATTTGGCAGGGCCCTTTTATAAATGTGAAAAAGTTCAGTGATTTACTTTTTGAAATTCAGGGGAAACCTGGGACAAAATCAAAATTGGTTCACCATGACAGGCTAAAGAAATACTATTCTGAAACACTTCCAGATTGGATTACTAACAAGCCCACTTATACCCTAATGCTTTGGGAACCAATATTGGCGCATCTCTTGGGCCTGCCCCAGCCCCTGCCCAATGGAAACCAACACCCGTAAAACGCAGGAACAGAAAGAAATCACTGTGCATGAATGATGACAATGAATGTATCAGTTCTAAAAGAAAAGCAAAGCCTAAGAAGTTTAAGGGACCTTTTCCCTTGAGACGGGGATCAAGGCACCGTAAGCAAACTGCATTTTTTGGAACATAAAACAAAACACAATGTGGTCACAGTAATTAAGAAAATGGCTGACTTATCAAAAGCAGAAAATTGGTTGAGGAAGAAACTTTGATCTTGGCATGAAAACTGGAATCAGAGCAGGTGTCCCATGACTTAAACTTCATAAATTTAAAAACCTGAGCATTATGGTGACAGTGTTCATGCTTTTCCTGGGTTTTATTCATGGGAAGTTTGTAATTAAATTTTAGCTGGGGTGGTCTTTCTCTGAGACAAAGGGATTTGAGGTCATATATAAGAGCTGGGCCTAGATCCTCTGGACATTCACTGCTTAAACATATAAAATGGAAAGATCTGGAACTCCACTAATGGATGAACAGGCAATGGTTCAATGGTAATTTCTCCCCTGTGTCTGATCCCTGGGGAGATGTTCTGCAGGAGTCATCCACAGATCGGTTGCTGAGAAGGCTGAATGCCTTGGAGACCCTAGTTAGGGACCAGCATTTGACAACAAGGGAGCATATGTCAAAGTGCCTCAGAGATACCATAGCCATTGAGAGAGGCATGCTCAACAAAGTATGCCAGAATCTTCAATGTGTTGCTTCAGCGGTAGAGGAGATTAAGAAGCGGCACCAGGCAGACCCGGCATTGATGTCAGGGATATTGAGCCTGGTTAATTCAGCTCTCCTGTATCTTCAAACCACAGCTCCAGAACCGGCACCTGCTGTGGCTTCAGTAGAGCAACATCCAAATGGAAAGTAGATGAATTTCTAAGTTGGAGATTTTGGATATTTTAGAAGGAATCCTGATGTAAATATTTTGTGCCTTGCTTCACTTTGCTGTGTGCAGTGTGTGTGTTTTTTGCATTTTGTATTCCTGTATTCTGGAGTATCGGTGTACCTTTTATTTGGATAACATACGCAGTTTATATTCGGCTGGATTAATGGTGAAATTTGGTAGTTTTCAATTTGAAGGAAATTACAAATTCATTGCATGAAATAGTGAGTTGGCGGCTGGAAATTTCCAAAAATATATTGGATTAAAAAAATGGTTATGATTGTGAATGATCAGGATTGATATGTGTTTAATTTGCTTGTTTTGAAATTCTGGTGTAAAACGGATATACACCAAATGAGTATATTTTTCTCAGAGGTAATGTCTTGGATGTATGTGTCATTTTGAAGGCTCTGTGGAGTCATACGTATGTGTGTATGTGTTAATTAGTTAGAAATTCTACTGTTTCCTTGTATGGAGATCGAGAAAATTCTACGATATTAGAAATTCATGATTGGGTCGTTTTCGCGGGGAATATGGTGTAATGGAATGGACACCGAGCCGATAGTTGTATTTATACTGTGTCGATTTTGTGGAGAGATCGGGATACAGCAGCAGTTCGATTTGATAGACCATCTGGGACCATATTTTTGCTGAAAATTTCCTAACTCTTGTTATGGGGAAATATGGGAAATACGATTACTAAAATTACTACTTTCGATTTAAAAAGACTGGCTATTAACATCTTAATCTGGATTAAAACGGCTAAAATTTTGGACTAAATACGGTATGGAGTAACATTAGCCTTGAAAGTCTTTGGAATTCCATTGAAATTGGTTGTAACCTTGGATTAATTGACACCGAAATTCTTGAACTCTGTGAGATATTTATGACAATATTTCCTTAACTACATGTACTCAGTTACAGGACAGATGTTAACAACGTTTTTTAAAACAGGGACAAACTAATGATGCTGAAATGGTATAATTTTGATATTCTGATTCATCGTAGCTATGTATGGGACTTTTTAAAGTATCCCATTTCATAATTGACGTTGATATGACAATGTAATTTCAACGTCTGTATACTTACACTTACTACGGGACTTTGCATTGGCTATTATACGAAGAGCGAATTACTACATAGTATGGTTTTCTGGCTAACAGATTCCCTGATGTACACCTTTGGCTGGATACGTTCAACTCCGGACAACACTCATGGTATAAGGAGGATGCCCTGTATGATACTAATACTGACGATGGTGCCATCATTCAATTGTTTTGTTAAAATATCCTCATTAATTTAAAGATTAAATATTCCTAAATAAATTAAGTAATAATTCCAATGGAAGATGGCACACAGAGACTTGGACATTAAATATCATATCATATTGGAGATTATAATTTCATTAAATAATTCTGTGCATGTGGCTGAAAGGAAAATATGCAAAGTAGAAGTAAAACAAAGATCAGGAATTGATACAATTAACTTACTCCACCCATAAAAGACACCAAAGGGAAAGAAATACAAACATTAAGCGACCAGACCATAATGGAAACCTAAACAAAGGAAGGCCATAAGGACAGTTACTTTCCCACAAAATGGCCATATGGCCATCCAAAACCAAAAGACACAAGTGATACACACAGTAAGTAACAAACAACAACATAAATAAATCGCCACAGAAGAGCCGCCTTGGAACGGTCAGTGGAAGATTTCCACTGGGGGGCTTAAATCGATTTTACGTGGCCACAATCCTCGCCCTTACTTCCGTCGCGATTTAGACAAATAATTTGTTCAGTCCGCATGAAGGCCTCCTAACTCATCAGTGCAACATCTCCGTGAACACAAAAATCAAAGAACCACGGAGGTGAGACAACGGTGAGGACTCGACAGCAAGAAACCACAGAAATGCTGGAGCAAAAGAAAACCAACAGTTAGACTCCGATGAGCCCGACCAGAGACAGAGCATCAGGCACCAACCAACATTATCTCTCTAATTTTCGATAAGCCTTTACGTTGGAGCCGTCATAGAATCTGAGGCCTGACCCACCGGCGTGCAATTAAAGAGGGAAGCAAAGTTGCCAACCGTGATTGGGTTAACTACCATGCATGCAGTCTGTCGTATAATATCCATGTTGTACCCAATCTTTTTATATCGAAGAATGATTTTACGAAATTGGGTGCTGAAGTCATTGCGGTTATGTATTTTTCTGAATTTATATACTAAGTCACCATAAAATTCGGGTTCCGATAGACCTTGTTGCAGAAGAGATTTAAGTCCAATATTGAATTTTGAAATTAAATCAGAATGGCGTCTATAAAATTTTGAAAAGGCTTTGCGTAGTTTATGGTACCGATAACCCTGATTAAGGAGTTTAGCCGTTAATAATTTATTACGAGTGTTGAAGTCAGTAACATGACTACACACTCTAGCAAATCGAATTAATTGCAAAATATAAACGCCATAGGATGGCGCACGAGGAACATCACCATCCAAAAAAGGAAAATTTACAATCTCAAAATCAAAGTCATCGCGTTTATCATAAATTTTGCACGAAACAAATCCATCTACAATAGATAGATGTAAATCCAAAAACGGGGCCTCGGTATCAGAAGAATTTGCTTTATTTAACTGAAGTTCTAGGGGGTAAATCTGACTGATCAAACCATCAAAATAGGTATTATCAATATTTAATAAATCATCTAAATATCTAGAAGTAGAGCTAAAAGCTTCAATAATTTCAGATTGGTTATCAATGGAAAGCGACAAAATGAAGTCTCTTTCATAACAATACAAGAACAGATCAGCCACAAGAGGTGCGCAATTAGTACCCATCGGAATACCCACAATTTGTCTAAATAACTTAGTACCGAATCTAATATAAATATTGTCAAGTAGAAAGGTGAGGGCATCACACACTTTCTGACATGACCAAAGTGTATAATTCTTATGCTCTTTAGAAGTGAAAAATGCATTTCTGACATTACATGCAAGATAGAGAGAATCTTCTCTGTGAAAAGCCCATTCAATTAAATCATTAAGCTTTTCTTTTATAAGATTATGAGGAAGTGTAGTGTAAAGGGTGGAAAAATCGTAGGTAGACAGACTAGAAGCACGAAAATGTCTAGATTTCAATTTATTTAAAACCTCATTCGAATTTTTTATAGACCAAAACAGATTTCTTCCTGATCTTTCAAAGACTTTATCACAATATTTAATTACATGCGTTTTAATAGCAGTAAGACAGGAAGTTAATAATTTAGAAAGTTCAGTGGTAGTGCAAGAGCTAGAATTTGCAATAAACCGTGCTTTGTAAGGTTTTTTATGAAGTTTTGGTAACCAGTATAGCGTAGGAAGCTTGTCTTGGCCTTCGTTAACACACACAGCAAACTTGGTGGCTGAAAGACAAACATGTTTATCTACTATAGCTCTCTCTTCAGCTAAAGGCTGAAGTTCATAGGCCTTAGTACCACCAAGCTCCTGCTTAAGCGAGTTAACATAGTGGAGCCGTCACACAACGACGACGTTGTTAGCGCCTTGTCTGCAGGGGCCAAAACAAACTTCTTATGAAATTCTTGAATACCTAGTTTAAGATGACGTAAAGACGTCTTGGGCTTAGGAGGTAATAAGTTAGTATTTTGAGAATAGAAAGAAATGCGTTTTTTCACTAGTTTTAAAATGCTAAGTTTCCAGTCCTTAAGGGCTTTATGCTCAACATACTCTCGCTTACACCATCGATTACCGAATTCATTCAAGGAAGCAGCGATTTCATCTCTACATTTACTGAAATCAATTTTAGAAGGAAACCGATATTTCGGTCCTTTAGAAATTATATTCCTTATCCTAGAATCAGGAATAATTTTCAAATTGCCAGTAATTACATGACCAGCAGCAGGATAGCAATACTTTGAGTTTTTACAATCACATGAATCAGGAGTATTAGTATCAATATCAAGATCTGAAACAAGTTTATTGAAATTAAAAATGATAGATCTAACAGGTTTGTTATATTTATAGCAAATTATAGGTGTTTCAGTATTTTGAAAATAAGCAGGAATGGAAGAAAGCACCGATCTCTCACGGAAGATACTGGGCAAATCTATAAAATCCATACCCTTATTAATGAAGGATATTTTGAAGAAATGGCGTTTATGATTAATTTCAGAATCATTGTAAGGACGGAGAGTATGCTGAGTATAGCCTCTAGTTAAGAGAGCCGCATCATATAACTGATGAGAACTATCGTAGAATTTATTCGCCTCGGTGTCCAGAAGACGTAAAACAGAAACGGGTAATGAACTTAAAAATGAAAGCATAGAGTGGCGTCCATGATTTAATAATATAATTGACAGTCACTTCAGTCTAGTATTGTTTCGTTTAAACGCACATGATTTACGTTTAAAGTTACCATTTTTCCTGGTGCCGTGAGATCTAGTTCTGCGTTTTCGACATTCCAGGAGTGGGAAAATATCAAAGTCCGGCATTCTGGAAATATTACCCTCATGATAAATGTTGTCATTAAAACCCAGTGGAAAAGGGGTCTGTAAAAATTTAATCCATTTCAATTCAGCTTCATGTCTTTTGATTATTTTGAATCTAGATGTAGAATTTGCATCATAATAAAGTTTTTCCACTGGTTGTATAACAATGTTATTTACAGAATGACCTGTACGTCGAAAGTGACGGTACAAGAAAGTGTCAGTTTTCTTAGGCTTACTCATTCTACGATAATGCTCATTAAATCTAGTTTTAAGCATGCGGTTAGTTTGACCGACGTACTGCATATTACAGTTTGCAGCACGTCAAGTAATTAGATAAATTAAATCTGTAGACTGTCATGTCAAATCAGACATGTTAACTACAGAGAAGCGTCTACCGTTTACAGATGAAGTAACGGTAGACGCAGTGCTTAAATGTGAACAACATCTGCACCTCTTGGCATTGCACTTAGAAATACTAGGATACATTCCACTTCTTTTCCACGGATTAGTATATTTTCGAAGGATTGGCGATTTGAGAGGAGATAGTCTTATACGAAGACTACTCCCAAAAACATTGGTATTGCCTGCTCCTTTGAGATTAACTGAAGTTACAGAAGACACATTTAAGGGTCTAACCAATACCGAAGGCAACATAGTATTAAAGTTCTTAATAGAATGAGGAATCCGTACAGAAGAAGCAGAGTGTAACCTAAGGGGTGATATTGATATTTTAAATGTATTTGTAATACTCATTTTGGTTAATAAGGTTGTGATACCGTCAAAACTAAAGCGATGTTCATACCGGTTATTAAATAAATAAATAAAACAGCATATAAAATTACTGAAGAAGATTCCTTCGAATAGAAGGAAGGTACAACAAAAGCCCACAAAACATCCTAGTCTACTTAAAGTACAGGGATGTCAAACAAGCAGTTGTTATACAACGAGGAACGAACATCGGTTTAATTATGACCTTCAACAGGTATCTAAAGGATGTCAATTGATGGAACAGTGAAAAGCAATTGTATAAGCAATCCCTGAGGATTGGAAAAATAAGAGCATTAAATGCATGTACGGGGAGACCTTTTACAGCCGCCACACGGCACAAACAAAACAGCCCTGATATGCAAAGTAGAAGTAAAACAAAGATCAGGAATTGATACAATTAAAAAATTAAATTAAATTAACAATTAAAGACTGAAAAAGAAGGACTTTAATGTATGAATGTGAACAGACTCTTTATAGTATATTTGATAAATTATTGGATATGATATTCTCCAGGTAAGGGAATGATTCCTTTACTGCCCCTATCTTTTTAGATTTATCTACATTATAATTCAAACCGAGGACGGTTTGACTTTGTGGTTGGGGGAGTGTTGGGAGATTTACTTTGTACCAGAAGTATTTATTAGCCAGTAGCATTGGTACATGTAAAACTTTCCCAGGCTCTGGGTATATTTAAACTGATGACCTAATAGAAGGTCAATGGATGTCTGGGGTTATTGTGAGAGAAATATATCTATTCTTAGAATGTGGAAAGTTTGTATGTCTATTTTTATATGGATGTACTTCATGCTATGGGCATCTATTTTAAGCCTCAGCTCCAGTTCACTGGGCTGTGGAACTGTTACACTTTCTGATTCTTGGAAAGTTATTTTTAGTATATAAATGCATGGTTGTCTGAATGTCCTGGCTGAGTGGGTTTTACCATATTTGGGTCTCATGGGATCTTTATTTTTAGTATCAAAATGCATGGCTCTTTGATTTTTATGGTTTAGAGCATCTTACAATATTTGGGATAGAGTCCAAATATATAAGATGTGCCCACAGCATCTCTGGGCTTTTTGCCATTAGATTTTCATGAGGCTTTTTCGCAGGGTTCTTCTGTGGGGACAAGTTCTGCTTTGTGCGATGAATGAGTGTGGCTTTGCTTCTTTGCTAGGGAAATAAATAAATTGTAAAAGCTTTCAGGATTGTTCTGTTTATATGATTTTGAGTGTCTCATGTGGAGCAGTGCCTCGGCGAAGCAAGAGACAGCTCAGTACGGTGGCAGCGAAAATTACGTATCCAAAGACCTCACATGGCGGATTTATGTGAGAAGACTTTACAGTACAAATCTACCAGTTTTTACTGTAAAATCTTGCACTTGCACTGGAGTGTTTAACATTCTTATGCTCTGTAAGGATGATCTACGTTTGTTTTGAATTTAATGGTCCAATCCCACTGAGTCTTGATGGTTCCGAACACTGGGCAAATGACATTTTATTAAGCAACGCCGTATTATCACCAATGAAACGTTGTGACGTTCCATCGACGTTGCAATGTCAAATTCAATACATCGCTTTGATGTAGACACGACGTTGTTGACACGCTACATGCCGGATGACGTACCGTCATTTAACGACAAACTGTAATTTACATTTGCTTGCACTCGTTAATTGTTGGTGCGCTATGAGAGAGAGAGAGAGAGAACCTGTTGGGTCGTATGACGATAATGTACAATTTATCATTTTCGTAATGCAAAATTTCACATCTGGCAGCATATCGGTGTTTCTCCCATTATCTTACATTAGAATTCCCCAACAGTTTAAAAGAATTCCAGTTTTACGCTGTAATTAACACTTTATCTGTCCCACTGCCTTTGAAGCAATACGACAGATGATGGCCAGGGCTTTTCCCGTTCTATTTTTAGAACCGTAAGTACGTCACGAAAAAAGCTCCTATTCCAGTTCAGGTAGTGTCGGGTATAAAAGCCAAGGCCGTGCCGAGCCGCCGAGCCAAAATTGCCGATCCGAAGATTTTATATTTCGTCTCTTGTTATAATGAAGATGCATATTGTAGTCAGTTTGATATAAAATTATTTTGAATAACATATTTGATAACTGCAAGAAGGTTGATGACCTTGTTCCCCCAGCTAGACACTGTAGAAACCACCATTCGTTGGCGTTTCAGACCCTTAGCGCAAGAACTGACATTTATAAAGAGTCGTTCTTCCCCAGAACCATTAGAGTGGAATGCCCTTCCCGATTTGATTATTTCGACAGCTGAAGGTGCTGATGATTGTGTAGCTAAATTTACCTCTTTGGTTAGAGCTAGGGACTAACTTCCGACATCACAGGTCCTGGTGTAAGAATGTCATTTGACGTGTCACCAGTAACAATTCTGATTCTGAGGTTCATCTCACTACATTGTTTTATTTTCTTGAAATAACTTTTTTTCCGAAATCGAGGGGTATAAAAGCCAAGGCCGGGAAAAATAGAAATATTTCTTAATTTCTTACGATTTTATCGGTTAAAGAAATTATTTTTGCCCTGATGATATTTAAATTTGATTATTTCTATCATGTTTACACAGAAAATATAATAAACATATCAGAATCACCTAAAATGATCAAATTTCTTATTTTCTAATGGTTTCTATTTTCAGATTAACTTTATTAAAGGAAACGACAGAAATGTTCCGAAAAGAAAAAAAAATATATAGTTACTCTAGCTGGAGTTAGAAAAAAATATAAAAATTGGTTGTTATAATTGTTAGCATGTATGTGTATATTAAAATGATAAAGAAAAAAATTTATTCTTTATTTTTCTTTAATTCCAGCTACCAGTAAACAAAACTGTCTTCCCTTTCGGCTCTTTTCGGTCGCTTCCTTTAATTTTAATTAAGTCAATCTAAAAATAGAAACAGAAAATAAGAAAATTGTTAATTTAAGGTAGTAGTAAATGTTTGTTATATTTTTCTATGGACAAGTGATGACAATAATCAAATTCAAATATTTTCAGGACAAAGAAGAAGTACTTTAACCCGTAAGTCTGCAAGAAATAAAGAAATATTATCATTTTTCCCATCCTTGGCTTTTATACCCCTCGATTTCGGAAAAAAGGTTATACAAGAAAATTAATCAATGTAGGGAGATAAACTTTCGTGCAGTTATCAATTTATCAAACATGTCATTTATAATAATTTGATACCCAAGTGACTACAATACATATCTTAATTATAACAAGAGACAAAATATAAAATCTTCGGATCGGCATTTTTGGCTCGGCCCGGCCTTGACATTTATACCCGACCTTCAGGTAGTCATCATTTTAAGTTAACACGAAATTACTTTCTAACTTTCTACTGCAACTGTGATCGGTCACTACGGCTGACACGATTAATCGTATAATCAATTAATCAATCGATAAATTCCACAAAAATGATTATCATTTCTGATTTGCTTTTAATCGATTACTTGGTAGGTACAATTTACTACCCAAAGTTATGCCTAAAATAGCTGGATGAGTGGCAAACAGTGCAGACCCTGATGAGATGCCGCATTATGCGGCCTCTCATCTGGGTCTACAATGTTTGCTCAGGCCTGTCTGTTCAGATATACATATGGTAAAGTGCAACATATGGTAAGAGTCATGCTCAGACAGGAAGCCAGGCGTAAAATTATGACAAAACCTAAGCGAGTACTAATCGATTATCTATCGCAATGACAGGGCTGATAATCGATTATCTTTTCAGCTCCAATTAGCCAGCCCTATCGGTCAAATTTTTATCGTAAGTCGCAGGTGTACATTACACACCCTCCAGATTCGCAGGATGCAAGCCAACACCATAATTGGAATCAAGACAATTCCTGACAAGACAACTCGCCAACAGTTTTTGGAGAGAATTCACTGACACAATTGACGACAATTCCCCAACACAATTTTTCAAGACAACCGACCTGTGACGGATAATTATGATTGGTAATGAAAGGTTATTATGGATGAGTGGTGTATTGTTTTCCACTGACCATACTTTTGACTGAAAGTGCTGAGGATTGTGTAGCTAAGTTTACCTCTTTGGTTAGAGCTAGGAACTAACTTTCCATAGTGTATGAATGCCATTTGACGTATCACCAGTAGTAGCCGGCCTAGGTACATGTAGCTCAGTCAGATGCGCGTCTGACTGGTGATCATGAGGACACGGGTTTGATACCTGCCGGGGTCGGCAATATTCTTTCGTGGAGATGGATCATGAAATCTTTCTAAGGTCATTCTCTCCCTTCCACTGATTCAAGAAGGGCAGTTGTCAGTTTCTGGCGAAAGAATATGCACTGTACTGGTTAACCGCTTATGTAATAAGCCTGTCCAATGGGGTTGCTGAATCAGATTCTGTATTTATGGTGACTTAGTGTATAAATTCAGAAAAATATATGATTGCACTGACTTCAGCACCTAATTTCGTAAAATCATTCATCGAAATAAACATATTAGGTACAACATAAATGTTATACGACAGACTGCATGCATGGCAGTTAACCCAATGACAGTCAAGGTTGGGCGGAAAATTCCGACCCCGGTATTTACCAGTGGCATTTACCGGTATTTACCGGACTGGAAAATACTAATCAATGGGCAAATACTGGCAAATTGAATTTTTTCCCTTGAAACACTGCAGAAATCTTAACAAATTGACTTAAAAGTAGTATAATCAAACTAAATGAGTTGAAAATGTTAAATTTAATATTTATGTAAGGTTATGAACCTACAGAATCAAATATTTCTCAATTTAAAATAAGTTAGTTGAACTAGTCAAAATGTATATCTAAGACTAAAAACTTTGAAATTATTTAAACAAAAAAAGTATCTTTTTAAATCAGTAGTAGAAAATTACAGGAAGAAAATCCCTGTGCACCTGGTTATTGTCACTTACATGTACCATAATGGTTCTAAGTTTTAAATTTGTATTGATCAAGATAAGACTGAGCACTGTTAGCCAATCCATCTGCATCTTTTGAACACACTTTGTATGGTAAAACCATGTGTTCAAATTTTAGGATATTTATAGCATTTTACTATTTTCTAACTCTAGTTTTAGAGGGAATTGCAAGATTACTTTTTTCATTCTAACATTATACCAAATTAGATAGTAACAAATAAAATAATATCAGAGTTAAACTATATCAGTATTATTACATATTAAGTCAACTTAAACCTCTATTATTGAAATTATCTATATATAACTGTTGAGTGTAGGGTTTTGTTTTATTTCCAAGGTGGTAAGTTCAATTTTCCAGTATTTGCCAGTATTTGCCGGTATTTACCAGTAAATGCCACTGGCATGGAAAATATTCATGTTTGCCGGCATTTTGCCAACCTTGATGACAGTTGACAACTTGGCTTCCCTCTTTAATTGCTGGCGCATCAGGCCTCAGATTCTATGGCGGTTCCAGCGTAAAGGCTTATGGAGATGTTGCACTGATAAGTTTGGAGGCCTTCATGTAAACTTAACAAATTATTTGTCTAAATCGCAACGCAACATCGGAAGTTATGGCAAGGATTGTGCTCACATATAATCGATTCAAGTCCCAGTTGAATTTGTTTCACTGCATGTTCCAAGGCGGTTCTTCTGTCACGGTTTATTTGTTAATCCATCGCTGGAAGCTGAGCGGGGATTATAGGAAATTAGGAATGGTCTTCGTCTATTTGTTAGGGGGAAAAAAATGGATAGTTAGGTGGCTATGAAAATGGACATAATCCATTTAATTCAATGGGATATATTCCAATAGACAAATACAATAGTCTTTTTCCCTGGCTAAAATGAGCAACCTAAGTATTAATCCTGCCAAAGAATAGCCACATAAAATACATATCCATCTGCGAGTACAGCCCCCGCCCATAGGGGCTTGAAGAAATATATGGGCTGCATGATGCTTCCACGCAGAGCTGAATCTGGCCCGCACACTAGTACTGGTAAACGGCTTAGAGGATCTAAGCCTGTCCAGTAACCGCGGTGTGAGGCGGACCGTCCATGCTAATAAACCCTATTGGTTTCATTGTGGGGACAGGGCTTGAGGTGTCATTTCATCTCAATGTCGGGTAAAAGTCCCACAAAATTGGAAGCAACATCTCCAAAATGACCTTTACAGTGTTGACAGGGACGTTAAACCTCAAATCAAACAAACCATCTGTGAGTACGTCCTTCTGTCCGTAAAACTTTCTTGTCCGCTTGATATCTCCTGAACCCATTGATAGAATAATTAATTTTCATTAAACTTTGGTCAATTATTCGTCTCAGTGAGCGGATGTGCAGAACCCCTAAATGAACCATACCGACTCAAGGTCAAGGTCACAGTTGTTGAAGGTCACAAGTTTGTAACTTGGAATTTTGTGTCTGTTCCATATCTCCTTTACCCTTGGAAGGATTTCCATTAAACTTTGGTCAAATATTCTTTTCAGTGAACTGATTTGCACAACCTATAAATGAACCAGGCCAACTCAAGTTCAAGGTCACATTTGGAGGTCACGAGTTTAAAACTTTGAATTTGTGTCCATTCCATACATGTACGTATATCTCCTTTACCCCTGCCAGGTTTCATTAAACTTTGGTCAATTATGTCCCCTCTATAAGCTGATGAGCAATACCCATAAATAAACCATGCCGTCTCAAGGTCAAGGTCACATTTGAAGGTCATGAGTTTAAAACTTAGAGTTTTGTGTCCGTTCCATATCTCCTTTACCCCTCAAAGGATTTTCATTAAACTTTGGTCAATTATCCCCCTCAGTGAGCTCATGTGCAGAGTTTGTTCCATATCTCCTTTAACCTTCAAAGGATTTTCATTAAACTTTGGTCAAATGTCCCCCTTAGTGAGCTGATGTGCAGAACATATAAATAAACCATGTCGACTCAAGGTCACAGTTGAAGGTCACGAGTTTGAAACTTCATATTTTGTGTCCATTCCATATCTCTTTTACCCTTGGAAGGATTTTCATTAAACTTTCATCAAATATCCCCCTCAGTGAGCTAATGTGCAGAACCCATAAATAAACCATGCCAACTCAAGGTCAAGGTCACATGTGAAGGTCACGAGTTTGAAACTTGGAGTTTTGTATCCGTTCCATATCTTCTTTACCCCTGGAAGGATTTTCATTAAACTTTTGTGAAATATAACCCCTTGGTGAGGTGATGTGCAGTGCCCATAAATAAACCATGCCAACTCAAGGTCACAGGTGAAGGTCACAAGGTTGAGCCTTGGTACAAAGTGTGGCAGTGGATTTGGCTGTCCCTCGGATTGCTTTCTTGTTTATTTTTGTTATGGTTTGTCTTTTGAATGTGTGTATCGCTTATATTATTTTGTTTTGGATAGCCATTGGGCCATTTGTGGGAAAGTAACTGTCCTTTTGGCTTTCCGATATTGATGTTTCCATTAGGGTCTAGTTGTTTCATGTTTGTGTTTCTTTCCCTTTGGTGTCTCTGATGGGAGCTGTTGGTAAATTGTATTGATTCCTGTTCATTGCCTTCATTTCTATTTCACTGAGAATTAGAGAGAATTTAATTTTATGTAATCATACCTGTGATACCTCTCTCGTCAGGAGGGAGATTCCCTCATTTTTAATCCCCTGCCGCGAAGCAGAGCAGGGATTATAGGACTGGCCTTCGTCTGTCCGTCCGTCTGTCTGTCCGTAACACTTTCTTGTCCGCTCTATATCTCCTATATCTCCTGAACCCTTTGATAGATTTTCATTAAACTTTGGTCAATTATTCATCTCAGTGAGCTGGTGTGCAGAACCAATAAAGAACCATGCCAACTCAAGGTCACAGTTGAAGGTCACGAGTTTGAAACTTGGAATTTTGTGTCCGTTCCATATCTCTTTTACCCTTGGAAGGATTTTCATTAAACTTTGGTCAAATATTCTTCTCAGTGAGCTGATGTGCAGAACCCATGTCCGTCCGTCCATCTGTCTGTCTCTAAAACTTTCTTGTTCACTCCACATCTCCTAAACCCTTTGACAGATTTTCATTAAACTTAGGTCAGTTATTCGTCTCAGTGAGCTGGTGTGCAGAACCTATAAATGAACCATGCCGACTTAAGGTCAAGGTCACGGTTGATGGTCACGAGTTTGAAACTTTGAGTTTTGTGTCTGTTCCATATCTCCTTTATCCTTGGAAGGATTTTCATTAATCTTTGGACAAATATTCTTCTCAGTGAGCTGATGTACAGAACCCATGTCCGTCCATCTGTCAGTCCATCCGTCTGTCTGTCTGTCAGTAACACTTTCTTGTCTGCTCCATATCTCCTAAACCCTTTGATAGATTTTCATTAAACTTTGGTCAATTATTCGTCTCAGTGAGCTGGTGTGCAGAACCCATAAATGAACCATGCCGACTTAAGGTCAAGCTCATGGTTGAAGGTTACGAGTTTGAAACTTTGAATTTTGTGTCCGTTCCATATCTCCTTTACCCCTGGAATGATTTTCATTAAACTTTTGTGAAATATGCCCCACAGTGAGCCGATGTGCAGAACCATAAATAAACCATGCTAACATAAGGTCAAGGTCACAGGTGAAGGTCACAAGGTTGAGCCTTGATGCAAAGTGCGTCAGGGTATTTGGCTGTCCTTCAGACTGCTTTCTTGTGATTCTAATTTTTGTCCAATTTACACTGAATTGTGGTGAAATTTTGGGGTTTCCCTCATTTGAATTGAGAATTTCCCTCTATATTCTTTACACCCTCATCACAATGGCAAATCTCCCTCAAATATTACAGGTATATGTAATGTTGGTTGGTGCCTGATGCTCTGTCTCTGGTCAGGCCAATCAGAGTTTAACTGTTGGTTTTCCTTTGCTCCAGCATTTCAGTGGTTTCTTGCTGTTGAGTACTGACCGTTGTTTCATCTCTGTGGTTGATTGATTTTTATGTTCTCGGAGATGTTGCACTGACGAGTTAGGAGACCTTCATATGGACTGAACAAATTATTTCGCAATAAATCGCAATGTACATGTAAGTAAGGGCAAGGATTGCAGCTGCGTAAAATCGATTAAAGCCCGCAGTGGAAGTCGTTTCACTGATTGTTCCAAGGAGGTTCTTTGTTGCAGTTTATTTTTGTTATGGTTTGTCTTTGTGTGTTTCGCTTATATTATTTTGTTTTGGATAGCCAGTTGGCCATTTTGTGGGAAAGTAGCTGCTTTTCGATTTCCGCTATTGGGGTTTCAATTAGGGTCTAGTTGTTTCATATTTGTGTCTCTTTCCCTTTGGCCCGTCTCCGTATGACCTTAGCTGTTGGTGGGACGTAAAGCTAAAAAACTCACTCACTTTCCCTTTGGTGTCACTGCTGTAGGAGCAGTCTGATCTGGGCCCACACTGTTTGCCTGTATGCAAAAATATTGGGTACAACATAAATGTTATATGACAGACTGCGTCCATGGTAGTTAACCCGATCACGGTTGACAACTTTGCTTCCCTCTTCAATTGCATGCTGGTGGGTCAGGCCTGATCTGGGTCCACACTGTTTGCAAAAAATTACTTTTAAGGTTTTGTTTTTGTTTGTTTGATTTGAGGTTTAAAGTCCCCGTCAACACTGTAAAGATCATTTTGGAGACGTTGGTTTCAATTTTGTGGGACTTTTACCCGACATTGATATAAAATGACATCTCAAGCCCTGTCGCCCAATGAAACCAATAGGGTTTATATTTTTATAAGCATGGACGGTCCGACACTCACACCGCTTTGCCTGGGGGCTGCACTTTTAAGGTAACCGGCAGATGGGTTAATTGGTGCTCAGACTTTAGAACTGCATTTTGCAATTGAATTCATATCAGTATCTATACTCTATAGTATGCATGTATGTTTTCAGTCAGAAATATTATAGTCTTTTGATTTCATTATCATTTTCAGGAACATCATGAGATAATGCCCCTGACAAGTCTTTGGCAGTTTCTGATACCGGACTCACTTCTGCTAGAGATTTTTACTTACCTGGACATCCGAGATCTTGGATATGTGGCACAGGTGTGCAGTTTATGGAGGCGAGTCTCGCATGACGAACTCCTGTGGCAGAAAGTGGCCAGGACAAGATGGAATTTGACAGGTACCAACTTCTAGATGAGAGAAGTATTAAGGGGACTGGGAACACATCACAGATTTTTACGCCGTTTTTACATAGGGTGGTTAGGTCAGTCAAAGGTGGCATGTATCTAACGTCACTGAGGCATCTACATGTAACTGATATTGGCTTACAGTTGGGCAATAACTACATGTATTGGGAATATTGTTTGCTTAAAAAAATACCAAATATTGCTGTAAAAATTCAGTTTTTGTGACATTCAGTCAATTTCACAGGCCTCATATTTTTCAGGCATCTGCAGGATTTCAGGCTTTTAGAGCTTGATTTTTTCTTGATTTCAGGCTTCTAGAGCTTGATATTTCTTCCTATACTCTATTTAAAATGACTATTTAACCCTTATCCTGCTGAAAAAAGTTATTTAGCCACACCCATTTCTGACTATTCACCAATCAAATTACTTAATACATGTATAATGTATTTGTTCAATTCACAAACTGCATTACAAACAGAGTAGATCCTGATCAGATGGCTTCTTCAGAAGCCATCTGATCTGGATCTACACTGTTTGCAAAGGTAATGGTAGGCATGTTCAGCAGCTGCAAAATCGGGCCTTTCAGACATGGAAAAGTTTGGTTAGTATGAGGCCTGTTTCAGTGTTGAAGTCCTATTTGAACTGAGTACATGCTGACATCAAAACTGTTTACATTTTAGAGTTCTGTGTCCAGTTGTTCGAAGCATTGTTAGCTTAACGAGCTTGTTAGTGGTCAAATTGTTAACTGTTCTAGCAAGAACAATATCGTAATATAGTGTTATTTCTGCAGAAAAATGAGAGCAGCTTTTGCATATTTTCGTACCCCACCCCCTCAAAAATAAAAATTGTGTACTCATTAGATGAGGTGATTTTAATGAGAACACACAAAGTGTCTTTAATATAAGGCATGTTGTGTATACTCATTTTCATTAGAATTGTCTCATCTATTGAGTACACACGGCATTTTTTCAAGCTAACATAAGAAATTCTTCCTAAATTATCCCTAACTAAATGCACACCACAACTTCATTATAACACGGTTTGTTATAACACAGTTTTGGATATAACACGGTTTCGAGATGGATCCCAAAAATGTATAGATAACATAGAAAATGACCATAAATGGTCATTTTTCTATATAATCTATACATTTTTGTTTGGATATAACACAGTTGTTTAACTATCGCGGTTTCTGCTTTGGACCGCATTAGTGGTGTTATAAAGAGGTTATAGTGTACATATATTATTTGAGCCCCCGCCCATAGGGGCTTGAAGAAATATATGGGCTGCATGATGCTTCCACGCAGAGCTGAATCTGGCCCGCACACTAGTACTGGTAAACCGCTTAGAGGATCTAAGCCTGTCCAGTAACCGCGGTGCGAGGCGGACCGTCCATGCTAATAAACCCTATGGGTTCATTGGGCGACAGGGCTTGAGATGTCATTTCATCTCAATGTCGGGTAAAAGTCCCACAAAATTGGAAGCAACGTCTCCAAAATGATCTTTACAGTGTTGACGGGGACGTTAAACCTCAAATCAAACAAAACAAACAAACATATATTATTTTCCTGGAGCTGGGGTGTGTTATCATTATGCCATTGTGTTTGTTGTCTATTGAGGTTGGGTAGGGGGTGGTTTTTACCTGGCCCTTGGTGAATGTAATAAATGACCTCTGTTTTATTTGTGTCAGTCTTTTACTTCATGTTTAAGACTGGCATTGGGTCTTGATCTTTTTATGTCAGTCACCAAACAGAAATTAGAATGCTGGCTCTTTATCACTGAGTCTCTCACCAAGGGTGGGTTACAGTATAGTTTGGACTCACATGAGCCAATTTCCTAATTTATGGAGAATGTCAAGTGAGTCTTTGCATAATCCAGTTTTTCTCCCGCATGCAGAATGGCTGGGTTTGATACAAGTGAAATATTCAGCTAAAATGAGCAACCAAAACATAAATACACATGGCCCCACCAATCGGGGCTTGGAGATATAGTTTTGGCTGCATGGTGCTTCCATGCAGAACTGAAACTGATCATACATTTGAATACTTGTAAACTGCTGCTTAGGTGGTCTAAGCCGGCCCAGGATAAGTACATGTAGTACAAGCCAGACTCTCCCCTTAAACCCTAGCAGTTTCTTTGGCTGATAGGGTTAGAGATGTCATTTATTTTATCTCAATGTCAGGTAAAAGTCCCACAGAATTGGAAGCAATGTCTCCACATTGACCTAAATAGTGTTGACATGGATGTAAAATCACAACACAAGCAACACATACACACAGAAATGCTGTGATTCTTGCTTGAATTACCTTGCAATAACCCATTGCAGGCGGGAAACCCCCAAAGGGGGTACCTTGGCAAACAGTGCACACCCAGATCAGACGCCGCAGAATGCAGCCTCTGATCAGGGTCTGTACTATTTGCTAATAGAATTTTCGGTCAAAATTAGAATAGAAACAAAAAAATAGGCTTACCACCCCTTATATGACAAATGGATTTGTCCAACATTATAGCAATGGAAGAGTCCAGTAGTATAAAATGGGTTAAGAATGGATTATTAACCCTTATCTAGCTGAATATTCATTTGAGCCATTTCTGCCTATCAACAAATCAAATTACTTGATGTTATTTATTACTACAAATTCATAACATCACGAAAACATGCCTATATAATTTTGACCCCATCGAATCCCACTTTTATAGAGTAAAACTGGGGTTTACAGGGGTAAACCTTATTTTTCTTATTTCTGCTCTAAAATATAGATTGTGGGTACTCGTTAGAACCGCCTCATTGAGGCGGTTCTAACGAGTACCAACAATCTACATTTTGAGCAGAAATAAGAAAAATAACAAAATTTTTTATCATAAAATGTTCATTTTTACGGTGATAAAGGTTACATTGTATTTGTATGGGTGGGTTTTCGTAATGCTGAATGTCAAACTGTAGATCCTGATCAGATGGCTTCTTCTGGTCTGGATCTACACTGTTTGCAAAGATAGGGGTTGTCATGAACAGCAGGATAAGGGTTAAACATGATACTGTTAGTAACTTATTGCATAGGATGCCTCTCAGCTGTGCACATTATTTCAGATAATTAAAATAAGCTCTGTATAAATGTATTGTTACAGGTCCTATCTGTCCAGGGAAAAAGTCATGGAGGTCAGAGGTTAAGAGGCTGGTCCATCATGTCCCCTGTGTACAGAGTGAAATATTCACAGGTGCTCACATAGATGAGGTGTTAGATGTTTGTGTCTCTCACGGGGGTGATATGTTCTGTACCACGTCCAAAGATAGCAGTGTTATAGTATGTATAGTGTGGGTCCTTGACTTTTGAATGTAATTTTTATCAGATGACGTTGCATTGAGAATGTAATAATGCATTGTAATAAATTCCGTAATCCACTTGTGGATTGTTTATGCAAATAAGTTTGATATGCCCGTAATGTTACACATTTTAAGTCCTTAATGACCTTGTGTTTACTTATGATGGAGTACTGACATTTTTGTGAAAAAATATGTGAACAAGAATTTTCACGAAAACCAGATTTTCCAGAAGTTGCATGAAACTGGGAAAACATTACAAGTGCAGGGTTGTCATTCTTGCATGCCACACTCCGCAGTGACCTATTCTATAATCGTACCAATTACCATTAGAATATTTCAAACAGTTGCAGAGTTATGCTCGGGTAAATGAAATGTTAAAAAATATGGATCAGGAGAGATAACTTGAAAATGAAGACAAGCAGGGTTGTCATTCTTGCACGAGACACTCTCCAATGACCTGTTCTGTAATCTTACTGAAATATTACAAACTGTTGCAGAGTAATACACTGAGAACTGAAAATAAAGTAAAAAAATATGGATCATGGATGATAATTCAAAAACAAAGATAAGCAGAGTTGTTATTCTTGCACGTGACACTACGCACTGACCTGTTCTATAATCCTACTAAGTACCATTAAGATATTTTAAACGGTTGTGGAGTTATGCATCGGAAAGGAAAAGTTGAAGATATGGATCAGGGGAGATAATTTGAAAATGAAGACAAGCAGAGTTGTCATTCTTGCATGAGATACTCCACAATGACCTCTCCTGTAATCCTACCAAGTATTATTTAAATATTTTAAACAATTGCCGAGTTTTCTCCAGAAACCTAAATAAAGTATAAAAAATATGGATCAGGGGAGATAATTAAAAAATGAAGACGAGCAAAGTTGTCAGTCTTCCATGCAACACTCCACACTGACCTGGTCTTTAATCCTACCAAATATCATTAAAATATTTCAAAGGGTTGTGGAGTAATGCATCGAAAACAAAATGTTTAAAAATATGGATCTAGGGAGATAATTCGAAAATGAGGAAAAAAAGAGTTGTCATTCTTGCTCATGACACTCCGCAATGACCTGTTCTGTAATCCTACCATGTATTATTAAAATATTTCAAAGGGTTTCTGCGTTATGCTCCGGAAAAGAAAATAAAGTAAAAATATTGAGCTTGGAAGATAATTAAAAAATGAAGACAAACAGGGTTGTCATTCTTGCACGCGACACTCCGCAACAATCTGTTCTGTAATACTACCAAGTATCATCAGAATATTTCAAACGTTTGCGGAGTTATGCTCCGGAAACAAAATTTTTACGTCCGCCCATCCTCCGACGTACACAATTTCAATAACCAGCGTTTTCCGTTGGAAAACCATGTTAATGAATGCATTTTAAATGTGCTCATATATTATTGAATTAAGTAAACTTGTTGAGGAGTGAGTGAGTGTTTGAGTTTTACATCTCACATACAGCTAAGGTCATACGGAGACTGGACCTCAGTATAAAGACTCATCCGAAAGTCTGGAGAAGCCTGGGATCGATCCTGCGACCCCTGGTTTACAAGGCGAGTAGCATAACCACTACACCACGGAGGCTTCTGAACTCGTTGAGGAAAAAGGCATCAAATGCTCGGCGAAACCTCACATTTTATCCCTTTTCCTCAACTCGTTTAATAAATTCTATTGTACATGAACACTCATGTTAGATCCTCTATTTCTCGCATACCAGTGCATATGAGACTAAGACATCTCTCCATTTGCTCGCTAGTGGCAAACTCTGTCCTATATTGGCACCTACATGAGATAGAATCTGTCTGATATGGGCACACATAGGGGACAACTCACATGAGACTTTTGACATCATGACGTTCCAAATTATTAGATATCGTTGGCTTTCTACACAGGTGACATTGGTGGTAAAACAGCAATTCAGAAGTTCAAACATCTATAGCTTCCTTATTTCTGAATAATAACATTGGTTGTGGGTATGCATTTTCTTAATTAAATCAAAAGAAACATTTTGGTGCAAAAAATACTTGCCTTTGTAATTTTTTTTCTCCAACTTCTCAGCCTTTAAAAGACAAATTGTCAACTAAAGGTTGTATGTGAGAAAAAGAGTTGACCACTGTTTTTTTAGTGAGAATAGGAAATCCAGACCCTCTGGGTCCAGCAAAATAGAAGTGAAGGCAATGATCAGGAATCTATACAATTAACCCACCGCTCCCATCAGAGACATCAAAGGGAAAGAAACACAAACACGAAACAACTAGACCCTAATGGAAACATCAGTAGCGGCAAGCCAAAAGGACAGCTACTTTCCCACAAAATGGTCAATTTATCCAAAACAAAATAATATAAGCGATACACACACTCAAAGACAAGGCGTAACAAAAACAAACCACGACAGAAGAACCACCTTGGAACTGTCAGTGAAACTAATTCCACTGGGGGGGGCTTAAATCGATTTTACGTGGCCACAATCCTCGCCCTTACTTCCGTCACAATTTAGACAAATAATTTGTTCAGTCCGTATGAAGGCTTCCTAACTCATGAGTGCAACATCTCCGTGAACACAAAAATCAAACAACCACACCGTCTATCATCGACACCGGAAATAGAATCCCGGTGAATCGATACAAAGCGAAAGTAGGCATGGAGCACGGTGAGTGTAGCCTTTATTCCTGATCTGTTTTCTGCAAGTGAAGGGTAAATTGATTTCCTTGAAATAACAGAGGGATTTCTGCAACATTTTATGCGTTTTTCGAAGCTGTATGTTTTTCTTGAGAACCTCCCATCTTAATTTTCCTAATAGTCCAGTCATGCTCCCAGTTTCAAAGCAGTATTTGCTTGTTACAAACCTAGCAGCTCTATTCTGAACGTTTTCAATTGCTTCATTAAGGATCACTTCGCTGGGGTCCCAGATACAACTACCATATTCCAAGATTGGGCGAACAAGAACTTTATAAGCTACCTCTTTTACATCATGAAGACACTGATGAAGATTTCGCCTCAGGAAACCAAGCGTTCTGTTTGCCTTAGTAAACATGTTGCTAATATGTGTATTCAATCTCAAATTGTGTGTGAGTGTCACACCAAGGTATTTAATGGAATCCACGTTTTCGAGGACTGTTCCCTCTGAGGTGTAAGAAGCCTCAATTTTATTCATTCTCTTCCTAGTTATATGCATAATATTGCATTTAACGGGGTGAAATCTCATGTCCCATTTTCGGGCCCAACATCCTGATCTGTCTATATCATTCTGAAGTTTCAGTGAATCATCTGGATCTCTAATTTCCTGGTAGCAAACACAATCGTCTGCGAACAGTCTTATTGCTAAGTCAGTGTCATTGGAAACATCATTGATGTACAGGGAGAATAACAGTGGACCAAGAACAGTCCCTTGTGGGACTCCAGACAAAACTTGTGCCCACTTTGAAGATTCACCAATAACAACAACGCGGTTTTCTGTAGCAACGAAAGGAATCTATCCATATGAGAGTATTTCCCCCAATAAGATAACCAAGTAACTTAGATTTAAGTAGTTCATGTGGTGTGGTGCCAAAAGCTTTCTCGAAGTCCAGAATAAATGTGTCTACCTGTCCCCCTTTGTCCAAGATTTTTGCCCAATCATTAATAGTTGTTCTCAACTGAGTTTCACAACTATGCCTTTTCCTTAATGTATGTTATCTTTCTGACAAAAGTTCATGTTTATCCAAGTGGGCCATGATGTTTGAGCAGACTATATGTTCAAGCAATTTACACATAGAACACAAGTCAGAGACATAGGGTGATAATTATGATTAAGAGCCCTATCTCCTTTTTTGAAGAGTGCGCAAATGTTCGCTAAGTGCCATTATTTGGGGATTTCACATGTATCAAGAGACTGTTAAAACAGGTGGACAAAAACTGGATCTAACTCTTTTGCTAGCTCCTTAAGGAATCTAGAATGTAGCTCATCAGGTCCTTAAGTTTTAGTGGGGTTTAAGCCTTTAAGTAACATTATCACTCCTGCCGATGACAGTCACACAACAATAGTATCCATAAATGGGGCCGATCTTCTTGTCAATGGAACCTCCGTGAACTCAGTTTTATTAAACGCATCATTGAATTGACCAACTAGTTCCCCTGCCCTTTCAGAGTCTGATTCAGCAGCCCCGCTCCCTCCTCTTTTATTAAAGGGTGGGATACCTTGTCTGTCTTTCTTCTGACTTGATATATTTGTAGAAAAATAGAGGTGGAGGCAATGATCAGGAATCGATAAATCAACCCACAGCTCTCATCAGAGACATCAATGGGAAAGAACCACAAACATGAAACAACAGATCCTAACGGAAACACCAACAGCGGAAATCCAAAAGGACAGCCACCCACTCCCCCACCCCACAAAACGACCAACAGGCCATCCACAATAAAATAATATAAGCGACATAAACACCCAAAGACAAGCCATAACAAAAATAAACCGCGACAGAAGAACCTCTCGGATTTGCCTTTACATCACCTACTGAGTTATTCACACACAAATGATGCTGATTTTTATGCCCCCGCCATTCGAAGAATGGTGGAAAGGGCATATAGCGTTGCCCCTGTCCGTCCGTCCGTCCGTGCGTCTGTCCGTCCGTCCGTCCGTGCGTCCGAAACTTAAACGCAGTCAATAACTTCCTTATTTCTTGATGGATTTTAAAATTGCTCGGCAGAAATGTTAACCATCATGAGACGACGTGTCACGTGCAAAACCCAGGTCCGTACCACCAAGGTCAAGGTCATACTTAGAGGTCAAAGGTCAAAAAAAGGGTCCGAAACTTAAACGCAGTCAATAACTTTCTTATTTCTGGATGGATTTTGAAATTATTTTGGAGAAATGTTAACCATCATGAGTCGATGTGTCACCTGCAAAACCCAGGTCCGTACCTCCAAGGTCAAGGTCATACTTGGAGGTCAAAGGTCAAAAAAAGGGTCCGAAACTTAAACGCAGTCAATAACTTTCTTATTTCTGGATGGATTTTGAAATTACTTTGTAGAAATGTTAACCATCATCAGTCGATGTGTCACATGCAAAATCCAGGTCCGTACCTCCAAGGTCAAGGTCATACTTGGAGGTCAAAGGTCAAAAAATGGGTCCGAAACTTAAACGCAGCCAATAACTTACTTATTTTTGGTTGGATTTTGAAATAATTTTGAAGAAATGTTAACCATCATGAGACAATGTGTCACGTGCAAACCCAGATCCGTACCTCCAAGGTCATACTTGGAGGTCAAATGGCATAAAAAGGGTCCAAAACTTAAACACTGTCAATAACTTTCTATGGATGAATACGAACATAGACATATTTTCGGGCGGGGGCATCCGTGTCCTATGGACGCATTTCTAGTTTTTATATATATCACTCTTGTTCTCACGTCTCAAGTTTTATAAATTTTGTCCGGAGTTTGCCACTTCCCGTCTTTTTTGCCTGTGCATAAACCTTATTTCTTCTGCGAAAGAGGAATAGCAGCATTTATTTTATTCTTTATTGCTAAACGCCAATAATGGACAACTTCATTCTCTCCCACTTTTAAGGGTATATATGCTTTCCCCGACCAACGGATCATGGAGAATATCTATCTATCTATCTATCTATCTATCTATCTATCTATCTATCTATCTATCTATCTATCTATCTATCTATCTATCTATCTATCTATCTATCTATCTACTGCGATTGGCCGGCCTCGGGAGCTCAGTCTGATGTGCGTCTGACTGGTGATCAGGAGGACGTGGATTCGATACGTGCCGGGGTTGGCAACACTCTGTCGTGGAGATTGATCATGGAATCTTTTCTACGGTCATTCTCTCCCTCATTGTCACCCTTTGGCTGATTCAAGAAGAGTAACCGCTTACATATAATATGTTCTAGATAGGGTTATCCTTTGGAAGCAAAGAATACACCACAGAACTGGAAACTATGGAGTGTACACGTTTTCTGGTCCAGACTAGCTAGTTTCGGCCAATTAGGTCTCATCAGTGACCCTCAAATATTCTCAGAATTCAACAATGGAATCAAGGAAAGAATAAGCCTGCATAGTAAAAGTGTGGATAGGTAAACTGTTCGGGAAAATGACCTAAATAGTGTTGACTGGGCCGTTGAACTGCGATCGGACACATTTGACCATTGCTCTCAGGTGTACATTATGCATACTCCAGAGTTGCAGGATGAAAGCCTGCACAGTAATTATTCACCTTTACCATGTCATCCCCAATGAGGAACTCATCTGGCACCTCTGTTTACACCTTTGATTTGGCTTGCAACCTTCCGAGATTGGAAAGCTTCCCACCAAAACGATACCTAATCGGTATACCATTGTCGCCCTCCTGGAAAACATCTTTGTGCATGCTAAACAGTGTTGGAGCTATCACACAACCTTGCTGGACTCCTTTGTCACAGGAATTGGATCTGAGTGATAACATTACATGATTAGTTATAACAATGGTTTATTAGTGATCGTATATAGTTAACTAATAAACTATTGTTTAAGTTCATCGTGTAATTACTCAACGATCTCTAACTTGCATAGGGTAGGATTCTCCCTGCACAGGGGTAGAGGGCTCCAGTTAACGTCTCGATCTGATAGACGGTGCATTTTGATTTATCCCGGCAAATGATACCAGTGTAGCATTGAAAAGCTTCCTAACCAAATGATACTTAATCGGTATACCATTGTCACCCTACTGGAAAACATCTTTGTGCATGGAAGCGAACATCATGCTGAACAGTGTTGGGGCTATCACACAACCTTGCTGGACTCTATTTGTCTCAAAAATTGGATCTGAGTGGTTACATTACATGATTAGTTTAAACAATGGTTTATTAGTGATCGTATATAGTTAAGTAGTTTAGGTCGTGGTACCAAAGCGTTAATCCAAAATCATTAATCCATAGACAAAATAGCAAATATCAATGTTCAGATCAACAGACATGGACTCCAGAAGAGTGTAATCAGGCACTAATAAACTATTGTTTAAACTCTCATCATGTAATTACGCAAAGATCTCTAACTTGCATAGGGGAGGATTCTCCCTGCACGGGGATAGACGGCTCCAGTTAACGTCTCGAGCCGATAGACATTTATCCCGTCAAATGATACAAGTGTAGCATGTATGGACACCGTAACTTTATTACCGCTGCAACTAATTGAACTGCAGGACCTAGAGAAAGTAGGGCGAGTGGGACTGGCCATGCATCTTTATTCTGTTGTATTCATAGGGCGAAAACATTTTAGATGTCATTTCATCTCAAAATGTTGACATTTTAAGTCTCGTAATGTAGTGTAATCACTCGTAAGTCATGGCCGAAAGTTATCGTAAGGATTTTAAGTGCATAACCGCCATCTACCCCTTACGAGTCTTCTACACGTGTATATTTGAACCGGCGTGATTTCATAATGCGCACTTCTTTTTAACCCACAATAACGCCTCTGTGGCAAAATATGGACTTAAAACTATACATAGGCATCAGTTCCTAACTAACATTACTATATTGTGATGGGTTCTTGCTATGACGAGAGAATAGGTGAAAATTGTTGAAGTGTGTTTATAAAATTCTGATGACACTGGATAAAGATGTTGTGACAGGCAGGTGAATCTATTGATGTAGCCCCAGTTCTTGCCGGCCATTGTTTACATTTCGAAGCAGCATGTTCGACAAAATATAACACCCGACTTTGACAGGACATACATGCAGAGCAGTACAGTCCTCGTGGATGTGAGAGAAGCATCGGAAGGCCGGTCGGTATACTTTTGAAATGTTATCAGCTATAAACATGGAACTATTCACCGTACACTTTCGTTTACGCTAATTTGCAACACGCCGTACACCACACTACTATTCGCCGTACAACAGGTAATTTACGTTTAGGCAAACATTTGTGTTGAAAGTACAATTTGAGGCGATCGCGTTTCTTTTGCAAATTATTTTTTCCATCATTGTTCTTTCTGATTAAGTGAAAAAGCTTCAGTAGAAAGGCATAAACACTAAACAAAACAACAACGAACTTGCCAAATCTATTTTGTTTACGGTACCAGCTGTCCAATATTCGGTCTGTAATTGCACAATTGTGCGTTTTATAAGAAAGCACTTCTCATGGCAGCAGCAAATTATGTCCTATACTGATATTTAATAACAGTAATCTTAACCTTAAGCTTACAAGCAGTTAAATAATCCATTTTCAAGAGGCACCCCTTCTCCTGCAGCTATTACTTTCGATTCACCGGGATTCTATTTCCGGTGTAGATGATAGACGGTGAACCACAGAGGTGAAACAATGTTGAGGACTCGACAGCTACAAACCACTGACATGCTGGAGCAAAAGAAAACCAACAGTTAGACCATGATGGGCCCGACCAGAGACAGAGCATCAGGCACCAACCAACATAACATAAAATTGAGCCAGTGCAAAACCTACAATACAACATGTGCACCAAACGAAGACTCAGATCAGCCTCCGCTTCTGCGCAGTCTGATCAGAGTTCGTTGTGCACTCTAAGGATAGCTAAGGGCCCAATGCTCCTCCATGCAGCAAGAGAGGTCTCTGGTAAGACTATATGGATGTGCAGGCTGATCTGATTTTTTGCTGGGCGCACATGTGAATTGTAGGAAATGCTGTGCCTGGGCTCAATTAGATTCTCTCTAATTGTGAACCCTTGTTCCCATATGCATGTGACCGCTGTACCCTAGGATTATCTCTGTCTCCACCGAACATCAATGTTGGATTCTATTTATCTTACCCACATTATCTCATCCCCCAGATAAAGAGAAGGATAATTTCAGGCAATTTTTAGCTCACCTGAGCCAAAGGGGAGCTATTGTGATCGGTCATCGTCCGTTGTCGTCGTCCTCCTCCGTCCACAATTCCTTTAAACGACATCTCCTAAACCACTGAACAGATTTTGACCAAACTTGGCAGAAATGATCTTCCGGTGGTCCTCTCTCATAGTTGTTCAAAGAATTCCATTCCATGCAGAACTCTGGTTACCATGGCAACAAAAGGGGAAAATAAGAAAAAAATCTTCTTGTCTGAAACCAGAAGGCCCAGGTCATTGATATTTGGTATGAAGCTTCATCTAGTGGACCTCTACCAAGGTTGTTCAAATAATTGCGCTGGGGCCAAAAATGGCCCCGCCCCGGGGCGTACTGGTTTTACATAGGCTTATATAGGGAAATCCTTTAAAAATCTTCTTGTCTGAAACCAGAAGGCCCAGGTATTTGATATTTGTAATGAAGCTTCAGCCAGGGGACCTCTACCAAGATTGTTCAAATTATATCCCTGGGGCCAAAAATGCCCCCACACCAGGGCCTACTGGTTTTATATAGGCTTATATAGGGAAAAACTTTAAAAATCTTCTTGTCTGAAACCAGAAGGCCCAGGTCTTTGATATTTGGTTTGAAGCATCATCTAGTGGACCTCTACCAAGATTATTCAAATTATAGCCCTGGAGCCAAAAATGCCCCCACACCAGGGCCCACTGGTTTTACATAGGCTTATATAGGTAAATTCTTAGAAAATCTTCTTGTCTGAAACCAGAAGTCCCAGCTCTTTGATATTTGGTATGAAGCTTCATTTAGCTGACCTCTACCAAGATTGTTCAAATTATTGCCCTGGGGCCAAAAATGGTCTAGTCCCAGGGACCACTATTTTTACATAGGCTTATATAGGGAAAATGTTTGAAAATCTTCTTATCTGAAACCAGAAGGCCCAAGTCTTTGATGTTTGGTATGAAGGGGGTGGGGCACCACTGGGCCCACTGGTCTTACATACTTATACAGGGAAACTTCTAGAAATCTTCTTGTCTGAAACCAGAAAGCCCAGGACTTTGATATTTGTTCTTAAGCTGCATTTAGTGGACCTCTACCAAAATTTTTCAAATTGTGGACCCGAGGCCAAAAATTGCCCTGCCCCGGCACCCACATAAATGTCTTAGCTCAGGTGAGCGATATAGGACCATCATGGTGAATTTATTAAACGAGTTGAGGAAAAGGTATAAAATGCGAGGCTTCAACGAGCTTTGTATGCCTTTTCCTCATCAAGTTTAATAAATTTAATAATTCGTGAGCAGGAATGTAAGATTCTGTTTATCATATGACATTTAAAACGCATTTTATTCACAACTCTTTTTCACAAAAATTTCATTATTTCACAATTAGTGAACCTGACGTCGTTTAGGATGCTGACATGTAACATTACGGAGCTTACCTAACTAATTTGCATATTTAATCCACTAGTGGATTACCGCATTTAATACATGGCGTTATTACATTCTCAGATGTGTAGTCAAATGATAAACATGTATATATATTGTGTGTACTTATTAGAATAGCCTTGGCGAGGTGACTAACAAGTACCATTAGCATTTTTGCCGGCCTCAGTAGCTCAGTTGGATGCACGTCTGACTGGTGATCAAGATACCTGCCGGGGTAGTCCACATTCTTTCGTGGAGATTAATCATGAAATCTTTTCTGCGGTCATTGTCTCCCTTCCGCTGATTCAAGAAGGGCAGTTGTCAGTCTCTGGCGAAAGAATGTGCACTGTACTGGTTAACAGCTTACGTATAAGCTTGCCCAGGAAAGTGTGTATAGGTAAACTGACCGGCTCTATAATGACCTAAAATAGTTTTGTCAGGGCCATTAAACCCCAATACAAACAAATAAAACCATTAGCATTTTAAATTACTAGCCTTAAATTATTTTCATGTAAAGCTATACCCAAACAACCATAGCAATTGCATGGAAAATTTGTTATTGTCGTCTTACTATCTAATCTACACATGCAGTTGAGGTACGACATTTTGAGGTTTTTACTTGTATCCAAAATCAACATGATCAGTCTGTAAATGAGGTTTGCCTGTAGTCTGTATATCATAAAGGGATGCAACTTGGTCTCTGATAAAAAGGAGATGCATTTATTGAAAAAAAAATGTGATGTCAGACTGTTACTCTTTAGGCGCGTTCACCAAGCCAAGATTTACATACGTGCAGATCTTTTTTAATTCAGACCCTATGTAAAGGATACACAGGTACCTGAGCAAATTATTAAAACCAACCATGAGTATATTTACATGCGTTCACCAGTATTTTAATGCCAGGTGTATTTCTTAATTTAAATCAGTCATTTCTTGAATTTTGTTGAGTCAAGATGTCAAGTTATATCTTTCTACGGCGGCAAAATAGCAAGAAACTCCTACAAAGAGTTCTTGTAGGGCTCACTTTGGGGCTTTCTAGAGAGAAGGAGGTGCTGAAAAGACCAAAAACATCTGACTGGTGGGACAGAATTGTTTTGGATAATTTCACAGACGCACAGTGGGTGGAGAACTTTCGCATGAGTAAAACTTTTGAATTTCTTTGCTCAAAATTAGAGCCGGTCTTGAAGGGAAAGGAGAATTCAATAGAGAAACCACTGGATGTGAAGATACAAGTTGCTGTGGCATTGTATTGGTTAGCTTCTGCTTCAGAGTATAGGACAGTTGGACACTTATTTGGCATAGGGAAGTCCACAAATTACAACTGTGTTCATGATGTGTGTAATGCAATAGAAGAGACTTTGTGTGACCAATATGTGCGTCTGCCTAAGGATGACGACTTAAAGGATGTCATAACTGGTTATGAAGAGAACTGGGGATTTCCCAACTGTGGTGGGGCCATTGATGGCACACACATTCAAATTAAAGCCCCACATGATTCTCATGGAGACTATTGCAATAGAAAGGGATTCTATTCTATCATAATGCAGGCTGTTTGTGATTATAAGTGTATATTTAGAGACATTTTTATTGGATGGCCTGGAAGAGTTCATGATGCCAGAGTGTTTGCTTACTCCGATGTTTTTGATAAAGGGGAAAAGAACATATTATTTCCGCAGTGGACTAAAAAGATTCAAGTACAAGGCAGGGAGATATCTCTCCCTATAGTTCTGCTTGGAGATCCTGCATATCCGCTAAAGCCATGGCTCTTAAAGCCTTATTCGAACAGAGGGCAGCTGTCAGCTGTTCAACAGGCATTCAATTATAGACTAAGTAGGGCGAGGATGACAATTGAAAATTCCTTTGGACGACTGAAAGGGCGATGGAGGTGTTTACAAACTTGTTTGGATGTTGATGTGAGTTTTGTATCTACAGTAGTTGTAGCCTGTGTGGTTCTTCATAATCTGTGTGAAATACATAATGAAGGCTATCATGAGGAATGGACCAATATGATGCAAAATGAAGCTGTCAGAGAAGTTGATGATGAAGATCCTGATCAAGCTGAACGCCCAGATGGTAAACAAGTGAGAGATGACATTGCCAATGCATTTGCACATAATGTAATATGAATCCTAACTTCTTCCTCAGTAGAATGTGTATGCAGTGACTTAATTTGTGATGTCATGGACTACAGGGACAATGATTTGGTTGAAGTTTGATTTGTGATGTGTACATGGACTACAGGGGCAGTGATTTCAACTACCCCGGTACTGATTAGGTTTTTGTTTGTTTGATTTGATGTTTAACATCCCCGTCAACACTATTTAGGTCATTTTGGAGATGTTGCTTCCAATTTTGTGGGACTTTTACCCAACATTGAGATAAAATGACATCTCAAACCCTGCTGCCCAATGAAACCAATATGGTTTGAAAGCATGGACGGGCCGTCTCGCAGCAGTTTTCCTGGGCAGGCTTAGACCTGCTAAGCGGATTACCAGTACTAATGTGCGGTCAGTATCAGCTCTGCATGGAAGCATCATGCAGCCCAATCTATTTCTCCAAGCCCCGATGGGCGGGGGCTGTCAGTGATTTGGTAGAAGTTTGATTTGTGATGTGTAACAAGGACTACAGGGACAGTGATTTGGTAGAAGTTTGATTCGTGGTGTGTAACATGGGCTGCAGGGACAGTGATTTGGTTGAGGTTTGATTTGTGATGGGTAACATGAACTACAGGGACAGTGATTTGGTTGAAGATTGATTTTTGATGGGTAACATGCAGTTTCATAAGGGAAGTAGTTGGAGCCTGGGATGTCAATTGATCCTTGTCACATTTATTAACCTTTAACCTGCTGAATATTCAATTAAGCCACACCCATTTCTGACTTTGAACCAATCAGATAACTTGATGCAGTTTATTTCGACATTTTCATAAAGTGAATGTTAAACAGTGTAGATCCTGCCACCTGATCTGGATCTACACTGTTTGCAAAGATAGGGCTCGTCGCCTTCAGCAGGATAAAGGTTAAGCAAAGTCTCCAAGGTGACATAAAATATGTGTTGACGAGCAACGTAAAAAATATATATATATATATATGTGTGTGTGTTGATGGGGACTTAAAACCACCATAAAAAAACGATTTTGAACCAATTGCCAAATTCATTAATTAAACAAGCTACTACCTACTGTCGATGGGTTGTTTTTCTAAGCACTGGGTTCGAACCCGCAACAAAAATAGAATAATTATTCTTGCACACCAGACCAAGATATCCGTGATTTTACCCTGGGATAGAAATTTATGTTCTGACCCTGGTGTTCTGACCCAGGGGCCAAATATTCTCACATGTTTGATAAGCACTGGTTGAACACGACCTCACATGCACCGTCTTTAAAGTTTGACGTCACTGCATGTATGTGACGTCACTAAACATCACACCATTGTCATTCCAATATGACAGACGTCCGCAACCAAAGTGACTGCAGTGTAAAAATCGAGGCTCAGATATAGAAGGTATGCAAGAAAAAGAATCCAATATGGGCGTGAGGGGTGGATAGAAAAATCCGTCCCTCGGATCAATGCCCGGCATCACTCGGCAAGCCTTGTGATGCCGGACAGTGATCCTCTGGATGGATTTTTCCATCCACCCCTCACACCCATATAAGATTCTTATATTCCATCAACACTTTTAGAGTGTTGAGAACGTTGAGATTCTGATTGGGTTAATTTGATTTTTATGCCCCCGGAATCTAAGAGATTCGGGGGCATATAGTTTTTGGTCTGTCCGTCTGTTTGTCTGTTTGTCCGTTTGTCCGTCTGCAAAAACTTTAACATTGGGCATAACTTTTGAATGGTAATAGATACAGCTTTCATATTTCACATGTGTATACCTTATCACAAGACCTTTCCAGTGGTACCATAATTTTTGATTTCGTGACCTTGACCTTGACCTTTGACCTATTTTTTTCAAAATTTTTAAAAACATTAACATTGGCGCTGTCCGGGGGCATCAGTGTTTCACAAACACATCTTGTTTATGCCAGTTTTTTACACCTCTTTCAACCTTACTAGATTATATCCAGCCTATTGCAAATCAGAGGTGGACGAAAACCGAAGTACCCGAAAAAAACCCACCTGAACTTACCTTGCAGTACTTGGAATCCCACTGACCTGAGTGAGGCTGACCCCTGCGAAGTGGAGTTCTTAAATCAAGAAATATTCTTGAACTGCTCTTAAGAGTTATTCTTGAACTGCTCTTAAGAGTTATTAATCTGTTCATGAAGGTTTTCACTTGTACCTGAACTGTTCAAGAACACATTCTAGGGACAGTTCAAGAACTTTTTAAGAAACTCTGATGTTCTTGATGTATTCTTAAACTTTTCTTGAACATTTTAAAGACTTTTCTTGAACAGCATGATGACTCTAATGTTCTGAACTGTTCTTAAATTTGTTCTTGTTTACATCAAAGACTTTTTTTGAACAAAGTGTCTCAAAAGGTGTTCTTGAACTGTTCTTAAATTCGTCAGTTTTTTTTTTCAAAGACATTTCTTGAACAAATTGTAATGACAGGAGTTCTAAAATTGTCCTTAGATTTGCTCTTGATTATTTTCAAAGACTTTTTTTTTAACTTATGTTCTTAAAATGTTCATAAAGTGACATCTGTCCAACCCCACATATGGATTCAAAATGATTGGCCAATGTCTTTATTGAAAGGAATCACAACTCTTCCTTGCTGCATTTATGAGTTACCTGCCCTTGAACAGTTCTGGAGCATTTCAAAATGTGAAGAACAGTTCAAGAATACCTGTTCTTAAAGTGGTTGAAATGCTCTTGACGTGTTCAAGAACTCTAGTGTTCTTGAACATTTCTTAATCAGTTGAAGAACAAATGTTTCTCTTGAACTTTTCAGGAAATGTACATGAGCTGCTCTTGAAGTGTTCAAGAACAGTCCAAGAACATTTTAAGAAATGTTAAATCGGACAATTTTGAAGAATGCATGTTCTTGAATTTTTTTAAGAACATATATTCTTGAAAAGTTCTTAAAGACTGTTCTTGAATAGTTCAAGAACAAATGTTCTTTAAAGAGTTCAAGAATTGTCCTTGAACTGTACAAGAAGTTCATTCCTAAACTGTTCAAGGCCGTATTACATTACTTGTTCTTGAATGTTTGATTTGAGGTTTAAAGTCCTCGTCAACACAATTTAGGTAATTTTGGAGACGCTGATTCCAATTTTGTGGGATTTTTACCCGACAATGAGATGAAATGACATCTCAGCCCCTGTCGCCCAATCAAAACAATATGGCTTATATACATGGACGGGCCGACTCGCAGCAGCTTTCCTGGGCAGGCTTAGACCTTATAAGCAGATTTAGCTCTGCGTGGAAGCATCGTGCAGCCCATCTATTTCTCCGAGCCCCGATGGGTGAGGGCACCCATTACTTGTTCTTGTTCTTAACACTTGTCCAATTTAAGACCTACCTTCCATTTGACATCTTTCAGAAACAACATTTTATGCATATCTCTGTGCTCTGAATAGTGATTTTGCATTTTATAGAAATTATTGCTGACAAAATGATTCATTATTTGAAGCCCTGAACGAGAATGTTGTTTCTGAAAGATGTAAAATGGGGAGTAAATCTACTTTTGAATGTGGACTAAAAATACAAAAGAAATGTACTTTTTAGCTCACCTGTCACGTAGTGACAAGGTGAGCTTTTGGGATCACTTTTTGTCCGTCGTCCGTCGTGCGTGCGTGCGTGCGTCCATGCGTCCGTAAACTTTTCTTCAAACGACATCTCCTCCTAAACCACTGATCGTATTTTGACCAAACTTCCCAGGAATGATCCTTAGGTGGTCCCCTTTCAAAGTTGTTCAAATGGTTCCGGTCTGTTGCACATATAGGTCACAGTAGCCAAAAATAGATTTTTTTCACCGCAAACTTAAAAAATCTTCTTCTCTGAAACCGCAAGGCCCAGGTCTTTGATATTTGGTATGAAGCTTCATCTAGTGGACCCCTACCAAGATTGTTCAAATTATAGTGCTGGGGCCAAAAATGCCCCCGTGCGGGGGCCCTTTGGTTTTACATGGGCTTATATAGGGAAAATCTTGAAAAATCTTCTTCTCTGAAACCGCAAGGCCCAGGTCTTTGATATTGGCCCAGGTCTTTGATATTTGGTATGAAGCTTCATCTAGTGGACCCCTACCAAGATTGTTCAAATTATAGTGCTGGGGCCAAAAATGCCCCCGCACGGTGGCCCTTTGGTTTTACATTGGCTTATATAGGGAAAATCTTCAAAATTTTCTTCTCTGAAACCGCAAGGCCCAGGTCTTTGATATTTGGTATGAAGCTTCATCTAGTGGACCCCTACCAATATTGTTCAAATTGTAGTGCTTGGGCCAAAAATGCCCCCGCACGGGGGCCCTTTGGTTTTACATGGGCTTATATAGGGAAAATCTTTAAAAATCTTCTTCTCTGAAACCGCAAGGCCCAGGTCTTTGATATTTGGTATGAAGCTTTATCTAGTGGACCCCTACCAAGATTGTTCAAATTATAGTGCTGGATCTAAAAATGCCCCCACATGGGGACCCTTTGGTTTTACAACGGCTTATATAGGGAAAATCTTGAAAAATCTTCTTCTCTGAAACCGCAAGGCCCAGGTCTTTGATATTTGGTATGAAGCTTCATCTAGTGGACCCCTACCAAGATTGTTCAAATTATAGTGCTGGGGCCAAAAATGCCTCCGCACCAGGGCCCTATTGTTTTACATAGGCTTATATAGGGAAAATCTTTAAAAATCTTCTTCTCTGAAACCGCAAGGCCCAGGTCTTTGATATTTGGTATGAAGTTCATCTGGTGGACCCCTACCAAGATTGTTCAAATTATAGTGCTGGAGCTAAAAATGCCCCCCACACGGGGGCCCTTTGGTTTTACATGGGCTTATATAGGGAAAATCTTGAAAAATCTTCTTCTCTGAAACCGCAAGGCCCAGGTCTTTGATATTTGGTATGAAGCTTCATCTAGTGGACCCCTACCAAGATTATTCAAATTATAGTGCTTGGGCCAAAAATGCCCCCGCACCAGGGCCCTTTTGTTTTACATGGGCTTATATAGGGAAAATCTTGAAAAATTTTCTTCTCTGAAACTGCAAGGCCCAGGTCTTTGATATTTGGTATGAAGCTTCATCTTGTGGACCTCTACCAAGATTGTTCAAATTATAGCCCTGGGGCCAAAAATGCCCCCGCGCCGGGGCACTTTGGTTTTACATAGACGTAAAAAGGGAAAATCTTGAAAAATCTTCTTCTTTGAAACCACAAGGCTTAGGTCTTTGATATTTGTTATGAAGCTTCAGCTAGTGGACCTCTTTAAAGATTGTTCAAATTATAGCCCTGAGACTAAAAATGCCTCTGCCATGTGGCCCTTTGGTTTTACATAGACTTATATAGGGAAAATCTTTAAAAATCATCTTCTCTGAAACACAAGGCTTAGGTCTTTGATATTTGTTATGAAGCTTCAGCTAGTGGACCTCTACCAAGATTGTTCAAATTATAGCCCTGGGGCCAAAAATGCCCCTGCTCCGGGGCCCTTTGGTTTAACATAGACTTATATAGGGAAAATCTTGTTTTACATAGACTTCTATATGCAGGGTAAACCTTTAAAATCTTCTTCTCTGAAACCAGAAAGCCCAGGTCTTTCATATTCGATATGAAGCTTCATCTTGTGGACCTCTACCAAGATTGTTCAAATTATAGCCCTGGGGCCAAAATTGACCCTGCCCGGGGCCCACTTGTTATACATTGGATCAGGTGAGCGAACCAGGGCCCTCTGGGCCCTCTTGTTATATTTCATCATCTGTTTTTACAGCTGTAAAAAAGAGAAAGAATCAAAATAGTATGCTGTATTTAAGGTGGGATTAAATGTCTGCCTTTTCATCTAGAGAACTGAAAAAAAGTGGTTACAAAATTAAAAAAAAAAATGAAACATTCTATAGGGAGACATTATCATTTGTCATGTTTGAGATAATTTCATTACATTTTATATTTGCAGTCTCACACTGTTTATCCTGTCGTTAATAACTTGAATGAATAATGGAGTTGAAATGAACCAGATCCAGATCGATCAGTAATAGAAAGTGCATATCTCTAATATGGATCACATTGACTAGTATCCATAGCAAGTTGTCCCATTTAGTAACAAAAGGAGACAAATGATACAATGATATAACTCTTATTGCGTTATTACTCCAGCTAAACAAAATCTGATATCTACTTTACAAGTACATAAAGTTCATGAATCCAGTAGATTGCTCATCCCCCTGCATCCCTGCCAGTGTTTCCTGGTTACTAATCATACCCTGAATATCCACATCTGAATTTTCTTGGCTGTCAGTTACTAGTACCAAGCCAGTTTGAGTCATGTATTTTGCTGCTGGCTGGTTCAGGTTGCCCATGTTTTCGCTAGCTGATCCCTGATATGTTGGTCCATTGTATGAGTTGTTTCCACTTGTTTCTTCCAGGTATAAGTTACTACTATGTTTTGGTCCCTGGTATGAACTGCTTCCGCTCGTTGGTCCCTGATAAGAACTACATCCGCTTGTTGGCCCCTCGTATGAACTACTTCCACTTGTTGGCCCCTCGTATGAACTTCCGTTTGTTGGCCCCTTGAATGAGCTACTTCCCCTTCTTGGCCCCTGGTATGTACTACTTCCGCTTTTTGGCCCCTCGTATGAACTACTTCCACTTGTTGGTCTGTGATATGAGTAAATGTCTGAAGTTGACTGAGGCCTGTTTACCATATTCATTATCATATTCATCATGTTAAACTGATGCTGTCTTTCTTCTCGTTTTTGTCTTTCTTTTATTTCTAATTTAGCTTTCTCCAGTGCTATCCTTTTCCTTTCTATATCCAATTTTTCTTTTTCAACATCCATATACTTTTTTTCAGCCTGATCATTTGATGAATTGAAGCCTTCCATGACTGCTCCAAGAGCAACTTCCAAGTTTACTCTTTCTGGTTCGCTTTGTTCTTGATGATTTCTGAACAATAGGTGTATCCTTGACATCATGCTTCTTCTTCTCTTTTACTGTGTCTGCTACTGGCTCCTTCTCAGTAGCTTCTTTGTCTTGGGGCTCACCAGCTTCTGCATCATCCTCTCTGTCTTCTGCTTCATCAGATTCATTCTCACTAGTATTACACTCAGTCCCATCACTCTTTTCATCTTGCTCAGCAACCTCTGCATCACTTATCTCACTGTCAGATTCTCTTGACTTCCTTTTAGCACCAGACTGTATTAATTTAACTGGCTTAGAAGCTGGCCGTGTCCCAAGAATACTGTCAAGCTGGTCGAAGAACTTGCAAGTTACTCTGCCTTTACCACTCTTTTTCATTACATCTCTACACTGCCTATAGTTACGTTTTAGAGTGTGCATTCGTGTTTTGCACTGTTCAGCGGTCTTATCATAGCCTTTCTCTTTCATCTCATTGCTCAGCGTTCTGTATATGGCTGCATTATTCACCTTGCCATCTTCCAACTGTTCTTCTATGCTTTGTTCAAGCCAGATGTTCAATAAGCACTCTGTAGCTTCTTCATCCCACGTTTTACCCCTTCTCCGTTTTTTTTCTGTCATTTCTCTGGCAGTTGAAGACATTTTAATTGATATTGTAACCACTTTCTAATGCTTGTGTTCAAACTGACTTTGAAATGCTTGTTCAAACTGACTGTGAGTGAAGATCAGGCATTTTAAATACATTGACTCTTTCAGCTTAGGACCAGTCAAATAAGCATTGATATGCAAAATAGCTAAATGTCCATTGGTCATATTCTTATAATAGCTTCAGTAATGATCTAAACAGGATTTATAAAGTGATAATGGGTTAATCATGTTGTTTGCAATTTTATTCAAATTGGCCAGGATTACTAATTACTAAAAGTACAATAAAACTCCAAATATTTTTTTCACCAGAATTAGTTATTAACACTCCTAAAATTTTAAAGTAGCAAGTCATGCATGTAAACCCTATTGATTTTATTGGACAGCAGGGACTGAGATGTCATTTCATCTCAGTGTCGGGTAAAAGTCCCACAAAATGACCTAAATTGTGTTGACGGGGACGTTAAACCTCTAATCAAACAAACAAACAAAATGGTGAAATGAGAGAAACTGGACATGTCAAAAGTATACAAATGCTCCCGCCTTTGCCATTGGCCCATTTAAAATTTGGCAGTCTCATTTGTTCCACCCCATTCTTAGTATCAATAATATTTACAGTCTAGTTTATGATTGATAACAATACGTTATTCTCTATTTTATTAAGTAAATTTATGGAACTTGATTGAACCTACCTGCAATCTGACCCCTGCACCACCACTCCCATTCCCCCACTCCCGGGACATGACCCTGGAGCAATGATATCATACAGTCTAACCTGTCTACAAAGACCACTCAAGGGAAAGAAGAAATATGGTCTTTGTCCACAGGTGGTCTTTATTCAGAGGGTCAGTTTTGTATCAACTGCTCTACCTCTTTAGAAGGCAAGGTTAACTTCACAGCATTTATGCAGATATGTATTGGATAATCCCAGTTACACCTGAATGATTCACTGATTTAATCCCTTAAAGGTAACATTATGTCAGGTTTTAATAATGAATCACTAAATAATTTAATTTGGCTCATTAAAGGATGTCCACAAACAAGTAATTGTCCAATTAAAACTTTGGTCAGTGCTATTCAAAGCACAAAGTGGTCTTTGTTCAGGGTAAAACAATGCACTTGGGAAGGATTTTGAGTGTCCTCTGGTCCTAGTGCACAGGTGGTCTCTGTTTACAGGTGCATTATATAGTATAATTGGATGGGGGAATTGGAAGTGGTCTTTGTCGACAGGTGGTCTTTGTTCACAGGTGGTCTTTGAGACAGGTTTGACTGTATGTTGAAAGGTAAATAGTCTGAATAAGTGTCATACCAAATTTTTATTGTGCAATGGTAGTGATGGGCTCCAAGAACAGTGCGGATGTAAACTTCAACATTTGTTTGACTCTGGTGACATACGCACATACCCACATACGCATGCACAGTCGTAACATCACGGCGAAACACTGTATGCCCCACTCCTGTCAAGGCAGGCAGGGGACTAGCATAAAAAAGACATCTACATTCTATTAGAAACAACCCTCTCCAGACCCATTCAACTCCACTGCATTAATACATATCTCCACCCAACCCTCCAACCCCGCCCATTGGGGCTTGAAGAAATAGATTGGGCTGCACGATGCTTCCACGCAGAGTTGATACCGACTGCACATTAGTACTGGTTATCTGCTTAGAAGGTCTAAGCCTGCCCAGGAAAACTGCTGCGAGTCAGCCCGTCCATGCTTATAAACTCGATTGGTTTCATTGGGCGGCAGGGATTGAGATGTCATTTCATCTCAATGTCGGGTAAAAGTCCCACAAAATTGGAAGCAATGTCTTCAAAATGACCTAAATAGTGTTGACAGGGACGTTAAACCTCAAATCAAACAAATCCACCCAACCCTTACCTACACTACCACAAACCATCCAAAAACACACACCCCAAGTCAGTCTCTAGTCTTCTCCTATCCCTCTCAACCCCATTTCAACCCACCCTACCCTATCACCAGTATCATGCTAATTGAAATATCCCCACCCAGTAAACAAAAAAACAAATACACAGGTACCTGTGCAAATAAAATTGCGTTCACCAGGCCATAAATACATAGGGTTTGTAGATCTAGACCCTGTGTAAATACGTTTGCACTTGGTCAGAACCAGGTGTATCTTTTTGACCTATGTATCCATTACTCAGGTACCTGTGCTAATAAAGGCGCGTTCACCAACGCCACAATACATAGGGTTTGTAGATCCAGACCCTAAGTATTGGATACACACGTGTGTATAATGGCGTTGGTGAACGCGCCTTTTGTTAACATATTGCATTTTAACCCAATGCATGCGAGAAACCGTTAAAGGGGTACCTTGGCAAACAGTGCAGGCCCAGATCAGAAGCCGCAGAATGTGTCGTCTGATCAGGGCCTGCACTATTTGCAGAATGCGGCGTCTGATCAGGGCCTACACTATTTGCTAACAGAATTTTCCATCAAAAATAGAAAAAGAATAAAAAAATAGGCCTGACACCCCTAATATGACAAATGGATTTTTCCAACATATAGCAATGGATGAGTCCACTAGTTTACAATGGGTTAATATTCAATAACATGATAAATGTGCTTTGCTGATTTGAGTATGTTTTAATGTCTTTTTAGCTCACCTGGGCTGAAGGCTCCAGGGGAGCTTACAGTATACTGGGTCGTCCGTCGTCCGTCCATCAACACTTTTGAGCAGCTATATCTCTGCAGCCTGCAGGCTGATCTCAATCATTTCTCATCTGTAGCATGCCTCTGGTTTGTTTCATATCATTACCTTAACAGTACATCCTTTATCGTTGAACTATGCCCTCTAATAGTGACCTTAACTCCGAATAAATTTTTCTGACACTGCTTAACCCTTGTCCAGCTGAGCCCAGATATGTCTTATCTTTTAAACAATGTAGATCCAGATCGCATGGCTTCTGAAGAAGCCATCTGATCAGGATCTACGAATGTAGACCCAGATTGGATGGCTTCTGAAGAAGCCATCTGATCAGGATCTACGTTGTTTGTCACTCAGATTGTGAATTTCTTGCAATAATTTGCATCAAGTAATCTGATTGGCTGATAATTGGTATTGGTCGTGGCAGATTAAAATATTCAGCAGGACAAGGGTTAAAATTTGTTAATTACATGTATTCTTATTATCTGAATGTCCAACGGAACCAGGATAATCCCTACCTTTGCAAACAGTGTAGATCCTCATCAGATGGCTTCTGTGAAAGCCATCTGATCAGGATCTACACTGTTGGTCATTCAGTTGACAAATTTTAATGAATACATTATTTTAGCTATTTGATTGGTTACTAGTCAGAAATGGGCATGGAAAAGTATTTTATTCAACAGAATAAGGATAAAGTGCTGTGGAGTTGACACATTTCGTTGACCTTGGCCCAAGGTCAGTAGGATTGTTTGTTTGTCAACATTTTAAATCACTTCATCTCTGAAAAAGTTAGACCAGTTTCTATTAACCCATTTAGTACCAGATACCCCAAAACAGGTATTTGGCAAACAGTGCAGGCCCAGATCAGACGCCGCATTCTTCAGACACCGCAGAACGCGGCATCTGATCAGGGCCTGCATTGTTTGCAAAACTTTCAGCCATTTTCCTAATAAATTTTGACGAAAACACAACCTGATACCCCGAAATTTTGAAATGAACTCCTGCTATATATAGAGAGGAAGATTCCATTTACAATAAGGGTTAACCCTTATCTTGCTGTTCACGACAACCCCTATCTTTGCAAACAGTGTAGATCCAGATCAGATGGCTTCTGAAGAATCCATCTGATCAGGATCTACACTGTTTGGCACTCAGTTTATGAATTTGTAGCAATAAATTAGATCAATTAATTTGATTGGTTGATGGACAGAAATGGGTGTGGCTTAGATGAATATTCAGCAAGATAAGGGTTAAAGTTCATGTGCAGCTACCAGGCAAGTGGGGAATGGAAAATTTATTTGAATGCTCCAGGTCACATGACCAAGATTGCTGCCACACCCATATATGGAAAAACCTGAAGAGACCCTTTTTTTTCTCCAGAATCACTGGACCAATTTCCATGAAACTTGGCATGTAGGATCAGATGACTGAGTAGTAACTAGTTACTTCAAATGATGGGCTTAGGTTGACATTAACTTACTTTACAGCAATATAGTCCCTTGGACTTTGGAATGAGAAAAGGTGAAAACAATTCATTTTTCAAGCAGAATAGCAGTTTAATCCTTCTCTTGCTGAATATTCTGTTTAGCCACACCCATTTCTGAAAATTGAACCAATCAAATTACTTGATGTAATTTATTCTTACAAAGCCATAAACTTAATGTCAAACAGTATAGATCCTGATCAGATGGCTTCTTCAGAAGCCATCTGATCTGGATCTACACTGTTTGCAAAGATAGGGGTTGTCGTGAACAGCATGACAAGAGTTAAAATATGAATGTAGATATCAGAGACTCAGGTGAGTTGTTGCACTTATGTTGATTAAACACTGAAAAACACATCTTTCTAGTTTTACATATAGCAACATATACAAAGGAAATTGTTGTCAAATCAAATTAAAGTGCCCAATATAATAATAATAATAATAATCAACCTTATTTATAGAGTGTGTGTGTGTGTGTGAATTTGGGTTTAACGTCACTTTCAACAATTTTTCAGTCATATCACGATGGTGTCTGGTTGCGACAGGGAGCTCAGAGCTCACTTTTATAGTGCTGCCTCACTGAAGTATCATGTCCCAGACACATTACATGATACCACACCCAGTCACATTATCCTGACACTGGGTTGACCAGTCCTAGCTCTACCCCGTAAATCTGAGTGCCAAGCGAGGAGCAGCTAGTACCATTTTTAACGACTTTGGTATGTCGCGGCCCGGGATTGACCCGTGACCTCCCGGTCCCCAGAGCGGACACTCTACCAACTGAGCTATCGGGGCCGGTGCCTTATTTATAGAGGGTAACACATTTAGTACTACAGGGCAGTCCCTTTTTAACGCTATGTTTGGGATGCATAGAATAGGACAGTGTTATAAGTGAACCTTGTTATAAAGGGATCTTTTTATATAGAAATTATAGTAAAATGACAATTTGGGAGGCAAGACCTGGCCATGTTATAACTAAAACTGTGTTATAATGAGTAGAGTACTAAAGGGACTGCCCTGTAGTACTAATCTTCCATTGTGGCCCTCTTTTTCTGGTTTGGAACCAGTAATAAGCAATGTGGATATAGTCTCTTTCTCAAGGAAATTAACCGTATTAAACATATCATCCCATACAAACCACATTACAAGGTCCAAAGCAGAAACCATGTTTGTCAAACAAGCATGTTACTCCACCCCCACCGATTGGGGCTTGGAGAAATAGATTGGGCTTCATGGTTCTTCCATGTAGAGCTGAAACTGACCACACATGAGTACTGGTAAACCCCTTGGAAGGACTAAGCCTGCCCAGACAAAGTGTGGTGAGTTAGACCTTCCAGTGCATATAAACCTTTTGGTTTCATTGGGCTTGAGATGTCATTTCATCTCAGTGTTGGGTAAAAGTCCCACAAAATTGGAAGCAACGTCTCCAAAATGACCTGAAAAGTGTTGATAGGGAAGTTAAACCTTAACTCAAACAAACAGAAACCATGTTATACTCAAACAAGAATGCTTAGATTATATAGAAAAATCCCTATTTGACCTTGACCTACATTTTATGGTTCACTGACTTTGTAAAATATTGCGATCACCGTAGCGTTCACCCTTAGGGTCAAGTTTATTTCTCAAGAACTATAAGAGCTTCATTAATGATATTTGGTACGAACTTGAATCTGGGGATGGCAACTTGAATGCATGCATCCATATTTGACCTTGACCTAAATTTCATGGTTCACTGACTGTAAAATATTGTGACCACCCTAGCATTCACCCTAATGGTCAAGTTACTTTCTCAAGAACTATAAGAGCTTCATTAATAATACTTGGTACAAACTTGTATCTAGGGGTGGCAAGTTAAATGCAAGCATCCATATTTGACTTTACCTACATTTTATGGTTCACTGACTTTGTAAAATATTGCGACCACCCTAGCATTCACCCAAATGGTCAAGTTAAATCCTCAAGAACTATTAATGATACTTGGTACAAACTTGTATCTGGAGATGGAAACTTAAATGCAAGCATCCATATTTGACCTTGACCAACATTTTATGGTTCACTGACTTTGTAAAATATTGCAGACACCCTTTTGTTCACCCTAATGGTTAAGTTCATTTGTCAAGAATTATTACAGCTTATTTAAAGATACTTAGTACAAGCTTGCATTTAAGCATGGCAACTTTTATGCAAGCATCTATGTTTGACCTTGGCCTAGATTTAATGGTGACTTTGCGCCCCAACAGGCGCGACATAGCCTTCGGCGGAATTCTTGCTCTACTTTTTCTATACACTTTTGGGATCAAGTGGTCATTTTTCAAAATAATAATCTATACACTTTGGGGATCCAGCTTTCATGTTATATCCAAATCCGTGTACAGTCCAAAGGGATAATCAGAATTGTGCTTGCTTAAGACAGGTGCTTGCTTATTAAAGGTGACTACTGCAACAGGTTATACTGTATAATAAAGAGTATTACATTATGATAACTCACCCGTGCGGCATCTCCAAAATGGCTACTTTTCTGATAAAAATCCGTAAATGCTCAAAACATAGGTTGTGGGTGCTCGTTAGAACCGCCTCATTGAGGCGGTTCTAACGAGTGTGTGTGTGGGAATTCGGGTTTAACGTCACTTTCAACAATTTTTCAGTCATATCACGACAGTGTCTGGTTGCGACAGGGAGCTCAGTGCTCACTTTTATAGTGCTGCCTCACTGAAGTATCATGTCCCAGACACATTACATGATACCACACCCAGTCACATTATCCTGACACTGGATCGACCAGTCCTAGCTCTACCCCGCAAATCTGAGTGCCAAGCGAGGAGCAGCTAGTACCATTGTTAACGACTTTGGTATGTCGCGGCCCGGGATCGAACCCGTGACCTCCCGTTCCCCGGAGCGGACACTCTACCAACTGAGCTATCGGGGCCGGTGGTTCTAACGAGTACACACAACCTATGTCTTTGAACAGAAATACATGTAAGTAAAATAATGTATACCCCCGTAGACCCCAGTTTTCTCTATATGAAGTGAGGTTTAGGGGGGGTCTTCATTTCACGGACTTGTTCACGTGATGTAAAGAGGTTTATGTGTATGATTTTTCACAGCTATGGAAGTTAGACTATCCCTCAGCTGAGATGAATCGAGTGAACACCCATGAGCTGTTTAACTGGTCCCTGACACAGTACTCGAAGTTCAACAACGATGACAGCCTACTGCTTGTTTGTGGGGTGTTGATTCCACCGGGAAATGTTTGGGCAGATTCTTCGCTTGGACGTGGAGCTGTCTTTACTGTTCCAGGTATAGTCAACTTTGTTTGTTTGTTTGATTTGAGGTTAAACATCCCCGTCAACACCGTATATGTCATTTTGGAGACTTTGCTTCCAATTTCGTTGGACTTTTACCCGACATTGAGATGAAATGACATCTGAAGCCCTTTGGCCCAATGAAACCAATAGGGTTTATGAGCATGGACAGTCCGACTCACGATGCTTTACCTGGGCATGCTTAGATCCTCTGACTACAAAAGCATATGTCTTTGGAGCAAGCCAGATCCGGAGGTTATCAAACTTTTTTCATGCTCAGTCCCAAAGGTGGTCTTAATATAGGAATTTGACTGTACAGTCCAACCTGTGTTAAGCAAGCACCTCAGGGACAATCAAAATGCGCTTGCTTAAGACAGGTGTTTGCTTAATACAGATGAATATTAATGCATTTGCCTTTTACTGGAACTAAATGCTTGCTTGCTTAAGACAGGTTGCTTGCTTAATAGAGGTGGCCACTGTGACAGGTTTGACTACTTTCTTTGTGTTGTCTTAAATCAATGTCCTCTGGTTATAGACAAACTTTGGAACTGTTCATAAGTGGTCTTTAAGACCACTTTTGAACAGTCCAAAAGTTGGTCTGTTCATAAGTGGTCTTTAAGACCACTTTTGAACAGTCCCAAAGTTGGTCTTTATATAGTAAATTTACTGTATATCATATAGGATATCAGTTAATTTTCGTAAACCAGGGGTCGCAGGATTGATCCCGGGCTTCTCCAGACTTTCGGATGAGTCTTTAAACCGAGGTCCTGTCTCCGTATGACCTTAGCTGTTGGTGGGAGGTAAAACTCAAACACTCACTCAGTTCATTTTCACTTTCAGAATTAATTCCTCTCCAGATGGTGAATCTTGATCCCCCAACATTATTTGGTGCTTGGTTGACGTCAGACATATTTATTGGTGGTAACCTACAGGGGCTACATGGCGCTATCAAGATCGAGGCTCATAAGGTAATTACAGTCGAAATTCTAGCCCCTGCCCATCGGTGCTTGAAGAAATAGATGGGCTGCATGATGCTTCCATGCAGAAGCTGAAACCGACCCGCACTGCTTAGAGGATTGCCTTGTAAACCAGGGATCGCAGGATCAATCCCGGGCTTCTCCAGACATTCGGATGAGTCTTTAAACCGAGGTCCCGTCTCCGTATGACCTTAGCTGTTGGTGGGACGTTAAACTGAAACACTCACTCACTCACCGCTTAGAGGAGCTAAGCCTGCCCTGGCAATGTAGTGCGAGTCCGCCTGTCCATGCTTATCAACCCTGTTGGTTTCATTGAGCTTGTGATGTCATTTCATCGCAATGTCGAGTAAAAGTCCCACAAAATTGGAAGCAACGTCTCCAAAATGACCTTTACAGTGTTGACAGGGACGTTAAACTTCAAATCAAACAAACAAAAAACAGTCTACATTCAATAAGTCAGGTATCTTTTGGACCATGGAAATTTGTTCAAGATTGACATAATTCGAACTGGTGATGGTAAATCTTAGGACCAGGCCTTGCAGCGGTTACATGGCACAATCAAGATCGAGGCTCATAAGGTAATTACAATCAAAATTTAATAAGTCGGGTATCATTTGGACAGTGGAAATTTGTTCAAGATTGGCATAATTTAAACTGGTGATTGTAAATCTTAGCACCAGGCCATTATCCTTGCAGCAGGCCATGAGAAATGATGGGGATGACTTAGGGATATGTTTTTGATCTTCTATAGAATAAAGGAATGTTGTGTGTACTCATTTGAATCACCTCATTGAGGCGATACTTGTTAGTACACACAACATTGCTTTAAACCCTTATCCTGCTGAGCCCAGATATGTCTTATCTTTCAAACAATGTAGATCCAGATCAGATGGCTTCTGAAGAAGCCATCTGATCAGGATCTTCATTGTTTGTCATTCAGTTTATGAATTTCTTGCAATGATTTGCATCATGAAATCTGATTGGTTGATAATCAGTTGTGGGTGTGGCATATTTAAATATTCAGCAGGTCAAGGGTTAAGGATGAAGACAGAAGAAAAAAACACACTAATATGTTTTTGAGCAAAAATAAGGCAGATAATGTATACCCCCATAAACCCCACTTTTCTCTTTATAAAGTGGGGTTTAGAGGGGTCTTCGTTTCACGGACTTGTTATCGTGAAGTGACTTAACTATGGTAAACAAACCATCTGCGTTTTTGAGATTTTGAAGTTCACTTTAGTCATGAGGTGAGCTTTTGGGATCACTTTTTGTCCGTCGTTGGTCGTGTGTGTGTCGGTGCATAAACAATTTCAAACGACATCTCCTCCTAACCCACTGATCAGATTTTGAAGAAACTTCACAGGAATGGTCCATAGTTGGTCCCCTTTCAAATTTGTTCAAATGGTTCTGGTCCATTGCACTTCTAGGTCACTGGAGCCAAAAAGATTTTTTTCATTGAAAACTTAAAAAATCTTCTTCTCTGAAACCACAAGGTGCAGGACAGGACTTTGTTATTTGGTATGAAGCTTCATCTAGGGTCCTCTACCAAGATTGTCCAAATTATAGCCCTGTGGCCAAAAATGCCCACCAAACTGAGTTTTACATAGACTTATATAGGGAAAACCTTTAAAAATCTTCTTGTCTGAAGCCAGAAGGCCCAGGGGTTTGATATGTGGTATGAAGTTGTATCTAGTGGACCTCTACCAAGATTGTTCAAATTATAGCCTTGGAGCACAAAATGCCCCCTGCCATGGCCCACCATTTTTTTACAAAGACTTTAAAAACCTTTAAAAATCTTGTCCAATAATGCCCACCAAACTGAGTTTTATATAGACTTGTATAGGGAAAACCTTTAAAAATCTTCTTGTCTGAAACCAGAAGGCCCAGGTCTTTGATATTTGGTATGAAGCTACATCTAGTGGACTTCTTCCAAGATTGTTCAAATTATAGCTCTTCGGCCAAAAATGGCCCCGCCCCGGGGTCCATCGGTTTTACATGAACTTATAGCCAGTTAGCCACAGACCAACAGTGTTATAACGATTTGTGTGTTTTAAGCATCCGCGTTATAACGCCTCTACAGTGTACCAGTTCCAAAATGGACCCAAAAAAGTTAGTTGGTCCACAGGAAGCACCACAACTAATAACTGGTCCCAGTCCAAAAGAGCTGGTCCTGTACCAGTGGATAAGCCCTTATCCCAGTGGACTCTTCCATTGCTATATGTTGGACAAGTCCATTTGTCATATAAGGGGTGACAGGCCTAAATTTTTGTTTTCATTCTATTTTTGACGGAAAATTCTGTCTTATTTGGACCTGCACGGTTTTCCAAGGTTCCCCTTTAACCCATTCAGTACCAGAAACCCCTAAATGGGTACCCTGGCAAACAGTGCAGGCCCAGATCAGACGCCGCAGAATGCGGCGTCTGATCAGGGCCTACACTTTTTGCAAAAAGTTAAGCCATTTCCAAAATAAATTTGAAGAAACCACAACCTGACATCCCTAAATTTTGAGATGGACTCCTGTTATATATAAGGAGGAAGATTCCATCCGGTACAAAATGGGTTAAGGGTTTCCCGCATACAGTGGGTTAATTCAGTCCTTGCTACTCATTGCTCCTGCTTTATTTTCAGGTCCCCGACACCATTCCTATTGACATTGACTGGAAAATTAGCAACTCTGCCCAGCCGGAAGAGTTGTTCTATTTCCGTGGCAACAAACATCATCAGATGAGCATTCTAGTCGCTGATGTAGCAAGTCCAGATGAAACTGAAGATGCTTACAGTGAAAGCAACGTGACTGAGAGTAGTTGTACGGGTACAACAGATACAAGTGGTATGTCTGTGGACCAACCTGGCAATATTTATCAACTGATCCATGCTTATGGAGAGAAAGATAATGTTAAACAACGGCAGAATGTGTCAAGAGCTGGTGGTGATTCTGATTTAGAACCAGACTTCCTCATGCATAAAAGAATGAAATTGAAATCCACTGACTGTGATAGTTTTGCAAAGATCATGTCAAAAGATAAAGCGGTCAATCCAAATATTCTAGATCTCGAAAAGAATGCAAGTTTCTGGGACAGGGTCACGAGTTCTGGTTCTTCTGATTACCCGTCAGATTCCATAACAGAAGTTTATTATTTGAGATCTGGCTGTTTTTCTGATGTACCACAGGAAACTTTTTGTTGTACTGAGTGCCGTTGTTACAGGTCTGGTGTGACAGACCGGGACAGTGAGGTTTCAGAGTCTCTTAGTGATATTAGCAGTGAGGCATCTTGCTGTACATTATGCAAGAAAGCAAAGTCAGGTAACAGTCAGATGGCCAGTACTGTAAACAGAGGTATTCAAAGTTCAGAACCCTGTGATAAACCAGGATTAAGTGGTTCCGATATGACAGTTTCATCCTCTTCTGAATTCTTAACTGACAGTGGCAGTGTCAGTATCACGGGATTGTCTTTATGCTCAGACTTCTACTATGAATCTGACCCCAATACTGTACAAAATGAAGATTCATACTGTCAGCTGAGTTCTTGTAGATCAAAAACTGGAGGAAGTAATGCGGATTCAAACCAAGAAACTTCGGAAGTTGGTGTGGGAGTGTTAGATCTGAGCTGGGATAGGTACTTCAACACAGATACAGGTAGTTCTTCAGACAGCCATCCTAGTTCTTCACAAAATACTGTTAGAAATTCGGAATTCAGTGGTGATAAATTATATTACAACACTGACATTCACACCAATATCAGTTCTAGTACCCTTGTTAGGGAGGAAAGTCGCAATGAAAGCAATGTCTCGGGAATTAAATATTTCAGCAATCCATCGCGGTCATGCAGCAATAGACAGGGTACTTACAGAAAATATGTTTGTTTTGTTAGTGGAGCGCATGATGCAATAGTTGTTCAAGAAGTCACGGTGGACAAGCTGGACTTGTTGGAAGAACGACTGTCTAGAAATGAGGAAGATACTCCAACGAGAGAAAGGGAAGCAGGTGATTTTGATGAAAAAGACTATTATTTCTTCATCAAAGATTGTTACATCACCGGAATGTGCCTGTCACGAGACCACAGGTAAGATAAAGTCCACCCTCTTTATACAGTCATATGTTGTAATGGCAAAACTCATTATAATGACAATTTTAACCGCTTTTGTACCAGAAACCCAAAAACGGGTACCCTGGTAAACAGTGCAGGCTCAGATCAGACCCCTTTAGTAAATGGCATCTGATAAGGGACGCCATTATTTGCTAAAAGTTCGATCATTTTTTCAAATAAATTTTGATGAAAACACAACCTGACACCCCTACATTCTGAAATGGACTCCTGCTTTATATAAGGAGGAAGATTCCATTTCGTACAAAAAGGGTTAATATAATGACAATGACAACTTAGCTTAAGGCTTAGCTTCAGTTCGGTTCAGCGCGGGCATTCCTTTGGATAGAAATGCCTACATCGAATCCATGAATTCAGGAATTATTCTTGTAATCTATTTCACCAAAGTTGTCAGTTTCTGGCGAAAGAATGTGCACTGGTTAACTGCTTACGTATATGCCTGCCCAGGAAAAGTGTGGATAGGTATACTGACCGGCTCAAAAGTGACCTAAAACAGTGTTGACATGGCCGTTAACCCATTTCAGACTGGAAACCCCTAAAGGGGTACCGTGGCAAACAGTGCAGGCCCAGATCAGACGCCGCAGAACGCGGCTTCTGATCAGGGCCTCCACTGTTTGCTCAAAGTTCAGTCACTTTCCAAATGAATTTTGATGAAAACACAACCTGACACCCCTAACTTTTGAAATGAACTCCTGCTATATATAAGGAGGAAGATTCCATTTGGTACAAAAGGGTAAAATTCCAATGTAAACAAACAAACTAATACACCAAGAAACAAATGTTACAGATATTTGTTTGAATTGCACCCATCTGCTACAGATATTTGTTTAAATCATCCCCATCTGTTGTAGTATTCTTGCATTGTTTACAAAAATTGAAATAGGAAGTGATGTTTGATTATTGCTGAAGTAACTGAACCCTTAAGCCCCCGCCCATAGGGGCTTGAAGAAATATGTTGGCTGCATAATGCTTCCACGCAGAGCTGAATCCGGCCTGCACACTAGTACTGGTAAACCTCTTAGAGGATCTAAGCCTGTCCAGGAACAGTGGTGCGAGGCGGACCATCCATGCTAATCAACCCTATTGGTTTCATTGGGCGACAGGGCTTGAGATGTCATTTCATCTCAATGTCGGGTAAAAGTCCCACAAAATTGGAAGCAACGTCTCCAAAATGACCTTTACAGTGTTGACGGGAATGTTAAACCTCAAATCAAACAAAAAACTTAACCCTTGTCTTGCTGAATATTCAAATATGCCACACCCATTACTTATTATCAACCAATCAGATTTCTTGATGCAAATCAATGTGACAAATTCATCAACGGAATGACAGACAATGAAGATCCTGATCAGATGGCTTATTCAGAAGCCATCTGATCTGGATCTACATTGTTTGAAAGCTAAGACATATCAGGGTTCAGCAGGACAATGGTTAAGCCTTGTCCTGCTGAGCCCGGATATGCCTTATTTTCCAAACAATGAAGAAGCCATCTGATCAGGATCGACATTGTTTGCCATTCAGATTGTGAATTTGTTGCAATAATTCGCATCAAATAATCTGATTGGTTCATAACCGGTAGTGGGCGTGGCATATATGAATATTCAGCAGGACAAGGGTTAAGAGAGGCAACTACAAAAATTGCAGTAGAATAGAATAGAATTTATTGGCAAATTGGGTTAAGACAGAATAAGCATATTTTTTGTGTGTTTATCAATTTGAAACATAGATTGTTGGTACTTGTAAGAACCGCCTCACCTAGGCAGTTTTAACGAGTACCCACAATCGATGTTTGCAGCAGAAATATGAAAAATAATGTATACCCCTGCAAACACCTGGGGCCAGTTGTTCAAAACGAATGACGTCGTTAGTTAACTTATCGTTAAAACTTTGATCATGTATTATGGCAAATATTCTAATATTTTTGCTAAAAAACTGTGAGCAGCTTTTGCATTTGCAAAAGCTGCTCACATTTTTTCAGCAAAAATACCAAAATTTTAAATATTAAACTTGTTAGAACAGTTTACAATATGACCACTAACGAGCTCGTAAGCTAACGATGCTTTGAACAACTGGCCCCAGTTTTGCTATATAAAAGTGGGGTTTCAGGAGGTCAAAATTACATCTAGGTATATTTTCGTGATGAAGTACCCACAACAGACACTTCTGACAAGAAATAAGTAAAGTTATTCCTGTTCCGGCCCCCACCCATCGGGGCTTGAAGTAATAGATGGGCTGCATGATGCTTCCACGCAAAGCTGAAACCGACCGCACACAGTTACAGTCCAACCTGTATTAAGCAAGCACCTAAGGGATAATTAAATGTGCTTGCTTAAGACAGGTGATTGCATAATACAGGTGAAATTTAAAGCATGCACCTTTTTCGGGAACCAGCAGCAAGATTGCTTAAGACAGGTTGCTTGCTTAATAGAAGTGGCCACTATGATAGGTTTTACTGTACTGGTAAACCGCTTAGAGAATCAAAGCGGTGCTAATCGGTCCTTCTATGCTTATAAACCCTATAGGTTTCATTGAGTGACAGGGCTTGAGATGTCATTTCATCTCAATGCCGGGTAAAAATCCCACAAAATAGGAAAAAACATCTCGAAAATGACCTATACAGTGTTAACGGGGACATTAAACCTCAAGTCAAACAAAGAAAAACCCATTTTGTACCAGAAACCCCAAAACGGGTAGTTGGCAAACAGTGCAGGCCCGGATCAGACTCTGCAGAACGCAACGTCTGATCAGGGCCTACGCTGTTTGCAAAATTGTCCGCCAATTTCCAAATGAATTTTGAAGAAAACACAACCTGACACCCCTAAATTTTGAAATGCACTCGTGACTCCTGCTACATGTATGCATAAGGTGGAAGATTCCATTTGGTACAAAAAGGGTTATTTATATTTTTTGCACTTCCTGATCTGGAGAAATAAATACTTTCATCATTATTCACCAGTTGATGAAAAAATGGAGTTTTACTACTCCGTCAAAACTACTTAGGATATATTGAGGCGGTCAGTTTTATGTTTACCTAACCACCCTTCGAGGGCAGGCTTATACATAAGCAGTTAACCAGTACAACTTGGGTCAGTGGTTCAAAACTAACGATGTAGTTAGCTAGCGTATTGTTAAAACTTTGATAATTTAATATAGCAAATATGCTAATATTTTTGCTGAAAAAATGTGAGCAGCTTTTGCAGCGCAAAAGCTGCTCACATTTTTTCAGCAAAAATTCCAAAATTTTAGATATTGTACTTCCTAGAAGAGTTTACAATATGCTCACTAACGAGCTCGTTAAGCTAATGAGGCTTTGAACAACTGGACCCTGGTTGTCAGCGGCCACTTCCTATATTGTACTACAGGTACGTGTATTTTAACTACCGTGAGTGGGCGAGACAGCAAGACGAAGAGACTGACGATGATGTTGAGCCGGACGATCCACATAGGGATGTGTCGAACAGGAATTTCCACGAGAATATCAAAGTGGGTGTGATAGATCTTGTAAACATGTGCTGGATGGAGGGACTGACCTATGAGGGTCATATAGGATATTCTAGTTATCCAGCTTGGTACATATGTCTTGGTGCTAGTGATGATTTTCTTGGGAGGTGAGTATACCTACGAGTTAACCCATATTGGGTTGGTTAGATGAGACAAAAGTGGCATTATCTTGTGTCACTGGGGCATCCAACAGATATTGAGGGTCGGCAACATTTTTTTGTGGAGTTTTATCACGAGATCTCTTCTGTGGTCATTCTCTCCCTTCCGCTGATTCAAGAAGGGCAGTTTTCAGTTTCTGGCGAAAGAATGTACATTGTACTGGTTTACCATTTACATATAAGCCTGTCCAGGAAAGCGTGGATAGATTAACTGGCCAGTTCAATATGACCTAAATAGTGTTGACTGGGCTGGTAAACTCCAAAAACGAGCAAACAAACAAAATCTCGAACACAGATGCTTCATCGTCCCCCGCCAATCGGGGCTTGAAAAAATATATGGGCTGCATGATGCTTCCACGCAGAGCTGAAACCGACCCGCACACGAGTACTGGTAAACAGCTTAGAGGATCTAAGTCTGCCCAGGCGAAGCGGTGTGAAGTGGCCCGTCCATGCTTATAAACCCTATTGGTTTCATTGGGCGGCAGGGCTTGAGATGTCATTTCATCTGAATGTCGGGTAAAAGTCCCACAAAATTGGAAGCAGCGTCTCCAAAATGACCTTTACAGTGTTGACGGGGACATTAAACCTCAAATCAAACAAACAGATGCTTCATTTACCTTAGCTAATTTCTCCCTCTTGAATCCGTTGGAATTCATAAAATAGCTGTAGATATCCATATATGTCCATATTTTTGGAAGGTTTTTATGCCCCCACATCATATGATGCCGGGGGCATATAGTTTTTCGGTTGTGCGTACGTGCGTACATGTGTACGTCCGTCTGCACGTGTGTGTGTAACGTACGTGATCCTGTAACCTCAGGTTAAAGTTTTTGTAACAGGTAGAGCCTGATTTATGAATGGCATTTGGCGGGGGCATCCGTGTCCTATGGACACTTTTTCTAGTTCTTTATCTTTAAAAGATAAGTTGTGTCTACTCATTAGAATTGCCTAGTGAGGCAATTCTAATGAGTGCAGACACTATTCCCTTATTTTATATTTGTACTCCCTAGAAATACCTCAGTGAGGCAAATCTAATGTGTACACACAATGTATCTTTATTTTATAGAAAATCGTAAAGATTGCCTTATGTGTGTCCCATCATTCCTCATAACCTTGTACTATGAATAAATTTCTTAACCCATAAAATACCAACAACGACAATTGCCATCTGCTTTGCCGTCTGCCGGTTACTTTAAAAGTATTTTTTTGCAAACAGTATGGACTCAGATCAGACTGCTTCTGAAGGAGCAGTCTGATCTGGGCCCCCACTGTTTGCCTCTATGCAAAAATATCTTAAAAAGTTTCCGAAAATATTCAGCAGACGACATAAGCAGACGTCATTTTCAGAGTTTCATGGTTCCAAAGGTATTCAAGTTTTTAAAGTCTGACTACATGTGTGCCGGCCTCGGTAGCTCAGTCGGATTCCTGCCTAGGTCGGCAACATTCTTTCGTGGAGACTGATCATGAAATCTTTTCATTCTCTCCCTTCCGCTGATTCAAGAAGGGCAGTTGTCAGTTTCTGGTGAAAGAATGTGCACCATACTGGTTACTGCTTACGTATAATCCTGCCCAGGAAAAATGTGGATAGGTAAACTGACCAGCTCAGAAATGACCTAAAATAGTGTTGACTGGGTCGTTAAACTCCAATACAAACAAATTAACTGACAACATATGTACCATAGCTTCAGATTAGGTAATTTTTTCACCCAAAAAGTACTGATATTTTTCTTCTTTCTGCCTGAAAACATATGTTGGTACTCATTTGAAGCGCCTCACAGAGACGCTTCTAATGAGTACCCACAACATAAGTTTTCATGCAGAATTAAGGAAATTGATATGAAGATACCTCCCCCCCCACCCCCCCCCCACACACACACTTACCTGGGGCTATGTCACAGTACCCCTAAATACTATGATAATCCTCCTAATATGGAGTTACGGTTAACCCATTTCATGCGGGAAACCCCTAAATGGGGTACCTTGGCATACAGTGCAGGCCCAGATCAAACACCGCAGAATGCGGCGTCAGAAATAGAATAAAAATGAAAAAAATAGGCCTGACACCCCTTATATGACAAATGGACTTGTCCAACATAACGCAGTGGAAGAGTCCACTAGTATACAATGGGTTAATATTGACATTTATTTTATACATAGCAGTGAAATCAATGCATATCTGAAACAAATAAAAGTGATATTTTCACAGTGTGAAAATATAAATGTTATTTTCAGTGTTAAAAATAACATGTCGATGATGACCGTGTTATTTCACAGTAGCAGCCAGACTACTTTTCTCGCCAAAATTCAAATATGTTATCTATATAATAATTCTGTAAAATACTTTGAAAAGCACTCTTTGTCCTGTAAAAATGCTGTATTCAAAATGGTGATGTGTTTATGTTTTGAAACTGACAGTTCTAACGTCATAGCCAAGTCAAAGATTGTGACGTAAGAACCGACTGATGATTTACAGTAAGTGTCCTAAAATATTATAAAATAAAAAGAAAATTTACTTTTTTTCAATAAATATCAAAAATATTTCATCTCGTGTGTTAAAAACAACAGAATTTTCAACACACTCGATGAAATATGTTTGGTATTCATCTCAAAAAAGTAAATATCCTCTATGTATTCTTTCAGTGGGAGTGAGGATGCAAGAGCCTACCTGTGGGATAGACACTATAGAGTGAAGGTAGCTGAACTACCCCACAAACTGCTGGTGGTGAACGGCCTGGCCTTCTCCCCTGTGGATCAAGAAGTCTGTGTGTCCGTCTGTGATGACAAGTCCATCATTGTGTGGCGCTCTAGAAACAGAATGGCAGAACTTGGTGGTAGTAATCAGACTTGACACACATTATTAGTTGTAGTATTGTTTTGCTGCTATCATACACAGTGAAATTCTGCTATTAAGACCACCTAAAATTAAGACTAATTCTGCTTTAAAAAGCTTATTAAGAAGGGTGCAGTTATTCTTTCTTCGTGTTTTCTGCACACAATGTCCTCTGGGTAGGGACCACCTTTGGGACTGTTCAAAAGTGGTCTTAAAGACCACTTTTGAACAGTCCCAAAGGTGGTCTTAATATAGGAATTTTACTGCAGTGAAATTCCACTATTAAGACCACCTAAAATTAAGACTAATTCTGCTTTAAAAAGCTTATTTAGAAGGGTGCAGTTATTCTTTCTTTGTGTTTTCTGCACAGAATGTCCTCTGGTTAGGGACCACCTTTGGGATTGTTCAAAAGTGGTCTATAAGACCACTTTTGAACAGTCCCAAAGGTGGTCTTAATAGCAGAAATTTACTGTACTTTCTTTTGGATATTACTATAAAATAGCCATATTGGAATACAAACTGCTGGTGGTGAACGACGTAGCTTTCTCCCCTGTGGGTCAAGAAGTGTGTATGTATGTGTCTGTTGTTTTCAGCCCTGTAGATCAGGAGGTCTGTGTGTGTGTGTGTTATTGTGTGGTACTCAAAAATAAAAAAAAGAAATGACAGAACTAACATAAAGTGTATGAGATGTGGTTTTAGACTGAGGAAAGGAAATTTAATGGAAATTTTCAGATTATTTTCATGCAAGGCTGAGCTCAGCATGAGATGTAACATGAAATTGAGTCAAGAGATTTCCTTTTCTGGGCCGTAGCAAAATTTCACTCGTCCTGCATGACCATGGGCATGTAGATTTTAACAAATTGGATAGGTACTAGACAAAATTTTTACTTGTCCTCCAAAATGTTTTCTTGTCAGACGAATGGAATTTTCCAGCCCTGCTTGATTATTATAACCTCACACGGTAGTGTGAGTGCCGCATGATATATGTAATCACCCTGTCAGTCAGTCAGTGTGTCAGTCACTCAGTGTGTTTGTCACATCTTAACCAAAAACCTAACCTCCGGCTTCAGGCTAAGTTTGTGAGTGATTCGCCGGAGTTTACAACCTGGGCTTTATGCTAAGTTTATGATAGATTCCCCGGAAGTTACATATCTTTATCATATGACGTCGCGTCTGAGAGTGTAATAACCCCATGTAATATTTTCGATAATCCACTAGTGGATTAAATATGCAAATTAGGTAGATACCTCCGGTAATGTTACATGTACAGCGTCCTTAACGACATCGCGTTTACTAATGGCAGAATTTTGACATTTTTGTTAACAATCGTGAATAAAATGCGTTTTAAATGCATATGATAAATAGAATCTTGCATTCGTACCCATGTATTGAATTAATTAAACTTGGTGAGAAAAAGGGATAAAATGCTCGGAAAAGCCTCGCATTTTATCTCTTTTCCTCAACTCTTAATAAAAGCACTCATGTAAGATCCTCTATATAAAATCCACAAAAATGAAATTCATTCCTTTAATGAAAGATGTTACACAATTTACAGATGGATGCCAAAATTTTGTACTGACAGAAGAATTTATTGATTATATAGTCATCTATACACCAATGTTTTGCTGTCACAGATTTGTTTTGGAACCCCACTATCTTTCGTGATAATCAAAGGATAGTTTTCATTATTTCTCCATATAAACCTATGTTGTGGGTACTCATTAGAACCACCTCGGCGAGGCGGTTCTAATGATTACCCACAACATAGGGTTTTTTTTTTGTTTTGTTTGATTTGAGGTTTAACGTCCCCGTCAACACTGTATAGGTCATTTTGGAGACATTGCTTCCAATTTTGTGGGACTTTTACCCGACATTGAGATGAAATGACATCTCAAGCCCTGCCGCCCAATGAAACCAATAGGGTTTATAAGCATGGATGCTCCAACTCACACCGCATTGCCTGGGCAGGCTTAGATCCTCTAAGTGGTTTAACAGTACTCGTGTGCAGGTCGGTTTCAGCTCTGCGTGGAAGCATCATGCAGCTCATATGTTTCTTCAAGCGCCGATGGGCAGGGGTCCAGGTTTTTATGCAGAATTGACAAAAACTATCCTTCAGTTATCACAAAATACTTACTTTATCTGTTTCTATTCCCACTATAGTGTTAACTAAAGGTCTGAGGATATTCTGATGAAAATTCTCGGCTGTTCTCACCAGAGCCCAGTTGTTAAAAAATTATGCTGTCGTTGGTTAACAAATTGTTAAAGGCATTTATTCTTGTAACAGTAGGACACACCCTGTGTTCATAATTGTTTTATTGCCCCCTGTGATGCAGTGTCTATAGCAGATCAAAGGCGGCACTTAATAGGGTGATTAGTAGCTCTTGTTGAATCCTCTAAGGCACTTAAGGGGAAAATCAATAATGTACATTCCAGTGAACAGTTAGTAAATTATTGATTTTCCCTAAGGAGGCCCCTTACCTGTTGAAGACAGAGGACTACTCTTCAGTCATCACTGAGAGGCTACATTGTACTATGTAATGAAATGAAAGTCCTCAATAATCAAGAATAAATGCCTTTAAACTTTGATCAGTTGATAAGGCAAGTATGTTAATATTTTGATCCAAAAGTCTGAGTGAAAAGCTTTTGCAAATGTTTAAGATACATTTTTGTAAGTCTGTGTATCGATAATTATACACCACAACCTCATTATAACAAGATTCGTTGTAACATGGTTTTGGAATAACACGGTTTCAAGATTGATCCCAAAAATGTATAGTTTATTATAGAAAATTCCAAAAATGTATAGATTATATAGAAAAATGACCATGCTTTCAAGATGGATCCCAAAAATGTACAGATTATATAGAAAATCCCCAAAAATGTATAGATTATATAGAAAAATGACCATAAATGGTCATTTTTCTATATAATCTATACATTTTTATTTGGATATAACACGGTTGTTTAACTAACATGGTTTCTGCTTTGGACTCCAACAATAGAGGCTGGGGTGTACATGTTAGAAAGATTATCTTTGGTAGAGAGGTGAAGGTTTGTTTGTAAGAAGTTTAACCCATTATATACTAGTGGACTTTTCCATTGCTATATGTTGGGCAAGTCCATTTGTCATATAAGGGGTGTCAGGCCTGTTTTTTTTTTTTCGTTTTTATTCATTTTTTGATGGAAAATTCTGTTAGCAAATAGTCCAGGCCCTGATCAGATGCCGCATTCTTTGGGGTCTGATCTGGGCCTGTACTGTTTGCTAAGGTACCCCCTTTAAGGGGTTCCCGCAGGCAGTGGGTTTATGTCATTGTCAACACTATTTAGGTCATATCAAGCTTGGATGGTTTACTTGATATCACTTCCTGGATTAGCTTTTACATAGCTGGTTCTAACGAGTATCCACAATCTGCAAAATGTTTTTTAGGATAAATATGAAAAATAATCTATACCCCTGTAAACCCCAGTTTTACTTTATAAAGAGGGGTTTTAGGGGGTTAAAATTATATGGGCATGTTTTCATGATGCACATGCAAAGAAGTTCTGTTGCAAGCACAAAATCAAATTTTCGCTACATTTACAGCACATACATGAGCACATCACAAAAACACGCCTTTATAAATTTGACCCCCTTAAACCCCACTTTTATATAGTAAAACTGGGGTTTGCAGGGGTATGCATTATTTTTGTTATTTCTGCTCAAAAACGTAGATTCTGGATACTCGTTAGAACCGCCTCGTCGAGGCGGTTCTAACGTGTATCCAAAATCTATGTTTTGGGCAGAAGTAAGAAAAATATCGAAATTTTTCATCTGAAAATTTTCATTTTTCGGTGGTAAAATATACTATTTGTTTCCATAGGCTTGTTTTCATAATGATATGCAAATAATTATGTAATAAGCATGTGTTGTATACTTTGCAAATGTCCATTGTATTGTTTGATGTGAAAATTGAAAATATACATTTCATACCTGCTTGATGAAGGGGAAGAAAATAACATGCTTTCTTGTCTGTGATACGTAGTTTATGCTTTCAAGTCCATCTTGGAGAAAAGACACAGGGTCATTTACCTCAAAGTAGTTTAATAATATCGTCGTCCTTCCATAGTTTTCTACAGTGTTTGTCTACTTAACCCTTATCCTGCTGAATAAATTGATTTGCCACGCCCATTTCTGACTATCGGCCAATCAGATAACTTTATAGAATGCTTTCATTCTACATGGAAAACAGTGGAGATCCTGAAACCATCTGATCTGGATCTACACTGTTTGTAAAGATAGGGATTGTAAAGTTCAGCAGGATAAGGATTTAGAGGTGGTTTAATGCTCTGCATGCTGGGTATTTTTTTTTTTCGCAGCAGACAACATTTTGAAATATTTTCCCAGAAAACAGGATTTGACATCTCATGCAAATTGTCTCCTAAAACAGGACTTGACATCTCATGCAAATTGTCTCCTAAAACAGGACTTGACATCTCATGCAAATTGTCTCCTAAAACAGGACTTGACATCTCATGCAAATTGTCTCCTAAAACAGGATTTGACATCTCATGCAAATTGTCTCCTAAAACAGGATTTGACATCTCATGCAAATTGTCTCCTATGGAGACAATTTGCTTGAGATGTCAAGTCCTGTTTTCTGGGAAAAACAAGAAAAATATCAACAATTTGTCGTCTGCCGAATTAGCTTAGAGCATGGTGAAGTTTAAACAATATTTGCTAAAAGAATATTTGTTCATTTCAAGAGACAATCAAATTTAACACTTAAGATGCCAGTCACAACAATTGTTGTCTGCTTTGTTGTCTGTTTGTGTTGAGGTTTAACATCCCCATCGACCTTGCTTCCGATTTTATGGGACTTTTACCCAACTGAGATGAAATGACATCCTATACCCCACTGCCCAAACAATTGCTAGGGTTTATATGTAGGGACGGTCCGACTCCCACCACTTTGCCTGGGTGGGCTTAGACTTTCCAAGCTGTTTAGCATTACTAGTGTTCAGTTGGTTTCGGTTCTGCCACGCAGAACCATGCAGCCCTATCAATTTCTCAGCCGGCCTTGGTAGCTCAGTTGGAGGCGTGTCTGACTGGTGATGAGGATGCCGGATCGATACATGCCAGGGTCGGCAACATTCTTTCGTGGAGATTGATCATGAAATCTTTTCTACGGTCATTCTCTCTCTTCCGCTATTCAAGAAGCGTAGTTGTCAATTTCTGGCAAAAGAATGTGCACTGTACTGGCTAACAGCTTACGTATAAGCCTGCTCAGGAAAAGTGTGGATAGGTAAACTGAAAAAAATGACCTAAAATGGTGTTGACTGGGCCATTAAACTTCAATATAGACAGACAATACAGACAATCAATTTCTCAAAGACCCACTGGGCGGGGACTGCGGGTTACTTTATAAGTAATCGTTGCAAAGTGTGGACCCTGTAGGAGCCGTCTGATCAGGGTCCACACTTTGCCTGTTTGTTTGAATTGAAGTTTAACATCCCCATCAATACTACATTTTGGAGACGCTGCTTCCAATTTTGTGGGACTTTTACCTGACATTGAGACAAAATAGCATCTCAAGCCTGCTGCCCAATGAATAGTTTGTTTGTTTGATTTGATGTTTAACGTCCCCATCAACACGGTAAAAGGTCATTTTGGAGACGTTGCTTCCAATTTTGTGGGACTCTTACCCGACATTGAGATGAAATATGACATCTCAAGCCCTGTCGCCCAATGAAACCAATAAGGTTTATAAGCATGGACGGTCTGACTCGCACCGCTTTGCCAGGGTAGGCTTAGATCCTGTAAGCGGTTTACCAGTACTCATGTGCCGTCTGATTCAGCTCTGCCTGGAAGCATCATGCAGCCCATTTATTTCTTCAAGCCCCAATGGACGGGGGCCGAAAGCTGCCCAATGAAACCAAAAGGCTTGTATGCATTGGATGGTCTGACTCACACTACTTTGCCTGGGCAGACTTAGTCCTTCTAAGCAGTTTACCAGTACTGGTGTGGTCAGTTTTAGCTCTGCATGGAAGCACAATGCAACGCATCTACTTCTCCAAGCCCCAATGGACGGGGCGAACCACACTTTGCCTGTATGCCAAAATATGTTGGAATACCGGTAGTTTGCAAAATGATGCAGGAGATGACTTAAACAGACAACATTTTCAGATGTAGTTTTTCTTGGCAGCGCAGGAGTTTCTTTTCGTCCATCAAAATTTGTGCGACCCAATTGTCAACCCTTATCATGCTGTTCACGACAACCCCTATCTTTGCAAACAGTGTAGGTCCAGATCAGATGGCTTCTGAAGAAGCCATCTGATCAGGATCTACACTGTTTGGCATTCAGTTTATGAATTTGTAGGAATAAATTACATCAAGTAATCTGATTGGTTCAGTCAGAAATGGGTGTGGCTAAACTGAATATTCAGCAGGATAAGGGTTAAAGTGCATTTTTAAGAACTACAGTCTCAGGGGCAACATAGCCTAGTGTCAATACTTCTGTGTGATACATTACCCAAGGTCAGTAGTTTTTGCCAGGTACTCTAGCTTTCTCCACCACACAAGACCTCAACATACAGAACTTCGATGTCTCGAACTCCGATGGCTCATGTATTATGGATCAGTCAAACGCATTCTGGAGTCTGCAGGGAATGATATAGGGATAATTTAGGGTGGTTTTCTTCTTTTATCTTGCAAATGTATGCTTTGTGTACTCATTAGAATCTCCTCGATGAGACGATTCTAATGAGTACACACAACATTCATTTATAATATAGAACACTGAAAAGATATCCCAAAATTATATCCTTTATGCCTCCTGGTAGGACACTAATAGTAACCTTCCATGGCTCGAACTACCGCTGTCTCGAACAATTTTTCATGGTCCCAAAGGGGTTCGAGCCATTGAAGTTTGACTGTACAATGTACCAACAGTTGTTGCACCTTCGAGAATGATTAAGTTGACATGAACTTTCAGCATAAAGAAAAATAGAGGTCAAAGCTATACTTGTGGTCGGATATAGTCTGTGTTTATTCATTTTACTTGCTGTCCGGTTATTTAACATTTCTGTGCAATTTGAACTTATTCCTGTTAATGTTACTTCAGTATTACCGGTAGTTAATCTTTTATGATGAATAAAAGTCAGTTTAATATGAAACCGTATGTTATTATTTAGTTCCTCAGTGTCATAACACTTGTCCTGCTGACAAGAATATACAGTCAACCCTCTTTATACCGACATTCTTTATAACAGCAAAACTCGTTATAACGGCACTTTGAATGGAATGACTACTCAGCTAAAGACTTAGCCTCGGTTCCGAGTGGCGTCGGCTTCCCTTTTGTTGGAAATGCACAAATCGAGTCCATAGTCATGAAAGAGTTGTAATCTAATACTCCAAGAAACAATTGTTATAGATATTTGTTAGAATCGCTTCGGTGAGGCGATTCTAACAAATATCTATAACAATTGTTTCTTGGTGCAATAATGGGGAAAGGGCCTTTTATTACCTATCATATTCCTGACTTGGATTTTTTATAACGGCAAATTCTTCATCATGTGAACAAGTCCGTGAAATGAAGACCCCCCTAAACCCCACTTTATATAGAGAAAACTGGGGTTTACGGGGGTAAACATTATTTTTATTATTTCTGCTCCAAGACATAGGTTGTGGGTACTCATTAGAACCGCCTCAATGAGGCGGTTCTAACGAGCACCCATAACCTATGTTTGAAGAACAAATAAGAAAAATATCACAGATTTTCATCAGAAAAGTAGCCATTTTGGACACGTAAAAAAATGCACTATGTCGCCTAGTGTGTTATCAAAATGTTTATAATGGCACAATAATAGGGAACAAATACTGTCGGTATAATGAGGGTCCTCTGTACACAGTGTAGAAACAGATCTGATTGCTTCTAAAGAAGCCATCTGATCAGTTTCTACACTGTTTGACACTCAGTTCAAGAATTAAATTACATAAAGTAATCTCTCATTCAGTAGGAGAAGGGTTGATACTATAAAAAAAAGAAGCCTCTGTGGTGCAGTGGTTAAGCTTGTCGCCTCAGAAATCAGGGGTTATGGGTTCAAATCAGGGCTTCTCCAGACACTCAGATGAGTCTTTAAACAGAGGGCATGTCTCCATATGACCTTAGGTGTTGGTGGGACGTAAAACTCATAACACACACACTTAGATACAGTCCTTGTTTCTTAGTTCCTTGATGTCACGATACAGACTAATCATTGTTTGTTTGTTTGAACTGAGGTTTTACTTTCCTGTCAACACAGTTAATGTCATTTTGGAGATGTTGCTTCCAGTTTTGTGGGCCTTTTACCCGACATTGAGGTGAATTGACATCTTAAGCCCTACCGTCCAAAGCAATAGGGTTTATATGCAGGGACGGTGCGGTCGGTTTCAGCTCTGCATGGGAGCATCATGCAGCGAAATCTAGATGGGTGAGGGCTAAAGACAGATCATGAGGATATTGGTCTTAACCCAAAGCATACCAGTTACAACAATTGTTGTCTGCTTTGCCGTCTGCTGGTAACTTTAAAAAGTCATTTTTGCAAACAGTGTGGACCCAGATCAGACTGCTCCTGTAGGAGCAGTCTGATCAGGGTCCACACTGTTTGCCTGTATGCAAAAATATGACGAAGTTTGTCAGCAGTACATAAATAGACAACATTTTCAGATGCATGTTAACCCTTATCCGGCTGTTCACGACAACCCCTATCTTTGCAAACAGTGTAGATCCAGATCAGATGGCTTCTGAAGAAGCCATCTGATCAGGATCTACACTGTTTGGCATTCAGTTTATGAATTTGTAGCAATAAATTACATCAAGTAATTTGATTGGTTGATAGACAGAAATGGGTGTGGCTTAAATGAATATTCAGCAAGATAAGTGTTAAGGGAAATGGTTACACCTTCAGGGATCAATAGGGTTCTACCCTTAAAGGAAAGAATTTGCTCCTTTTTGAGTAAAACACTTATTCGGAGGGAATAGATGTAAATGACACAAAAAATGGGTTGATAATCATCTCAGTGGGGTTGGGTTGGGTTGGGTTGCCCCGAAAAGAGACTAGGAAGTCCTGAGAAATCTTTTGTGAAAAATTTAACACTGGTCTATATGGGGAGAAAAAAGAACGAATGAACAGATGAGCATATATGCCAAGAAAGCCCATAGTGTAGCACATAGAGGATATTTGATTTTTAGCTCACCTGAGCCTTTAGGCTCATAGGTGAGCTTATAGTATAGCCATGGTCCGTCGTCCATCCGTCCGTCCACCATTTTCAAAGATCTTCTCCTATACTGCAGGGCCAATCAAAGCCAAATTTCATATGGAGCCTCAGTGGGATGGGGGACCGAAAGTTTGTTCGCGGGGTCTGGATCACATGACCAAGATGGCCGCCATGCCCATATATGGTAAAAAGCCTTCAAAAATCTTCGTCTCCAGAACCATAAGGCCAGTGGCCTTGAAACTTGGCATGTAGCATATGGTACTCGGGCCCATCATGGTTTGTACAAATGGTGACCCTGGGTTGACCTTGACCTATTTTACAGCAATGTCAAATTTGTCGACTTAGGCTTTTGCATGGGGCAAAGTGAAAATAATGGATTTATAGGAAACCATTGAAGAGTGTCACCAAAATTTGTAGATCAGGTAAAGTAACTGAATACATGAATGTATATGGATCAGAAAGGTCAAGGTCATTCATTGGCCTTGTTCGCGGGTCTTGATCACATGACCAAGATTGCCGCCATGCCCATATATGGTAAAAACCCTTCAAAAATCTTCTTCTCCAGAACCATAAGGCCAGTGGGTTTGAAACTTGGCATGTAGCATATGGTACTCGGGCCCATTATGGTTTGTACAAATGGTGACCCTGGGTTGACCTTGACCTATTTTACAGCAATGTCAAATTTTCCGACTTAGGCTTTTGCATGGTGCAAAGTGAAAATAATGGATTTATAGGAAACCATTGAAGACAGTGTCAACAAAATTTGTAGATCAGGTAAAGTAATTGAATACATGAAGATCTATGGGTCAGAAAGGTCAAGGTCATTCATTGGCCTTAGACCAAGGTCATTCAGGATCCATATTTCAAACATTTTTTTCTCCAAAACTGCTGAGCCAATTTAAGTAAAATTTAATATGGAGCCTTTGTGAGTTGAAAAAATGCCAATACGGTCTAGATCACATGACCAAAATGGCTGTCACGCCGATATATGGTAAAAAGCCTTAAAAATTCTTCTCCTCCAGAACCGTAAGGCCAATGGCCTTGAAACTTGGCATGTAGCATATGGTACTCAGGCACATCATAGTTTGTACAAATGGTGACCCTGAGTTGACCTTGACCTATTTTACAGCAATGTCAAATTTGCCGACTTAGGCTTTTGCATGGGAAAAAGTGAAAATAATGGATTTTTAGGAAACCATTGAAGACACTGTCACCAAAATTAGTAGATAAGGTAAAGTAGCTGAATACATGAAGATCTATGTGTAAGAAAGGTCAAGGTCATTAATTGATATTTCAAACATTTTTTCTCAGAAACTAATGAGCCAATTGAAGTGAAATTCAATATGGAGCCTTTGGGAGTTGAACAAATGAAAAGCTGCCAATATGGTCTAGATCACATGACCAAGATGGCCACCACGCCCATATATGGTAAAAACACTTCGAAATTCTTCTTCTCAAGAACCGTAAGGCCAATGGCCTTGAAACTTGGCATGTAGCATATGGTACTCGGGCCTATCATAATTTGTTCAAATGGTGACCATGGGTTGAACATGACCTATTTTACAGTAATGTCAAATATGCTGACTTAGGCTTTTGCATAGGAAAAAGTGAAAATAATGGATTTTTAGCTCACCTGAGCCTTTAGGCTCATAGGTGAGCTTATAGTATAGCCATGGTCCGTCGTCCGTCCGTCCACCATTTTCAAAGATCTTCTTCTCCTATACTGCAGGGCCAATCAAAGCCAAATTTCATATGGAGCCTCAGTGGGATGGGGGAACGAAAGTTTGTTTGCGGGGTCTGGATCACATGACCAAGATGGCCGCCATGCCCATATATGGTAAAAAGCCTTCAAAAATCTTCTTCTCCAGAACCACAAGGCCAGTGGCCTTGAAACTTGGCATGTAGCATATGGTACTCAGGCCCATCATGGTTTGTACAAATGGTGACCCTGGGTTGACCTTGACCTATTTTACAGCAATGTCAAATTTGCCGACCTAGGCATTTGCATGGGGCAAAGTGAAAATTATGGATTTATAGGAAACCATTGAAGACAGTGTCACCAAAATTTGTAGAGCAGGTAAAGTAACTGAATACATGAAGATCTATGGGTGATAAAGGTTAAGGTCATTCATTGGCCTTAGACCCAAGATGGCCGCCATGCCCATATATGGAATGAAAGGAGTCAATGAACATTATATTGTTCACTCAGGTAAGACTTATTCAGGTATATGTGTTAATCTTACCTGCAGGTAAATATTGCAACAATAGAGCTATATCAATGGGTAATTTTGTGGTTCACTGAGCAATCAGTCAGGAAAAAATGGTGTGTTATTTGATGCAATGAGCAGCCAACCTTAACGAAAATGGATTAGTCTATAGAACTGACTCATCACAACAAAGTCTAAAGAAAGGGAATGACCTATAGCCATCATGAGACAATGTGTTGCGTGCAGGACCCAGGTCAGTACTTCCAATGTCAAGGTCATACTTAGAGGTCAGACATAAAAAAGTGGCCTTTTTTCATGTTTGGTCAATAACTCACTTTTTCCTGGATGAATTTTAAAATTACTTGGTGGAAATGTTAACCATCATGAGACATTTGTTTGAATTGAGGTTTTCATCTCCGCCAACACTGTATAGGTCATTTTGGAGACGTTGCTTCCAATTTTGTGGGACTTTTACCTGGCATTGAGATGAAATGGCATCTCAATAGGGTTTTTGTGCATGGGTGGTCCAACTTGCATCACTTTTCCTGGACAGGCTTAGAACCTCTATGCTGTTTACCAGTACTCATTTGCAGTCGGTTTCAGCTCTGCATGGAAGTATCATGCAGCCCAATCTATTTCTTCAAGCCCGATGGGCGGGGGCCGGGGGTCATGAGACAATGTGTTGCCCCCAAGAATCAGGTAGGTACCTCAATGATAAAAAAAGGGGGGAGACATCTGTGTTTTTGTAGAAAAACAAATTCTAGTTTTGTTCTGTTACTTCTCTTGAGATATGAAAATAAATTGGAACAAGTTTTCTTTTTGTTTCATTTGCTTCTGTATACAGTATACCATTTATGTCCAATGGACAGTTCCTCATATTTTCCCTTTCTGTGAGCCAGGCACCGAGGTTATGAAACTTTTTTCACGCTCAACTCACTTCAGCATGAAATTTACCCTGCTCATAAGTTTTAAAATGCCAACAAATATTGAGATGGCATTTTGAAATTTATGAGCAGGGTAAATGACATTTTCTGCTGATCTAAGTAGGAAAATTGTCACCAGACAGGTGAGCGGTTCAGGACCACTGGTCCTCTGGTTTCAGTGTAAGATCGACTTTCATTTCATCGAATGAACACCAAGACCAGTATTTTCATGGGTATGATCATGGGTGTAAACTAAAAGTTTGCACCTGAGAAATAGCCTGGGATGGCATCGAAAATTAATGAAATAACTGAGAGATTAGTTTCCCAAAGAAGGTGCGTACAGATCTAACGTCGCGCGACAACATATGTGACGTCAGCGTCGAAAATGACATCATTAACGTCCTCGTGACGTGTGAACGGACTTAGCATCAATTCTATACAGTTCATTAATTTTCAGTCATCTGAAAATGGAAAAACTGACAACAGAATTAGATTTGGAGAAATAAGTAGTCCCAAACAGTGAAAAATAAAATTGATATCAGTCACTGTTTGAAACAGTGACAATATCGCTTTCGATTTCACTGAGAAATCTCTATGTTTCATTGAAAAGCATATAAGAAACAATTTTTGTCGTCATCATTACATAGTATACAGTGTTTGAGGCGTCTAGCTATTACCGTTCCTGAGGAATCTTTGACAATAATTAAACATTGATCTATGTGGAGAGACAGAAGAATGAAAGAACAAATAAGCTGAGAAAGGCAATTGTCTCTTATACAATATCAGTCATCATTTTTGGTAAGCTTATGCCATCGCCTGTTGTCTGTCGTCCATCCGTCAGTCTGTCTTCGTCCGTCGTTAGCTTTTCACATTTTCGACATCTCCCTAACTGGAAGTCAGATTAAGTCAGATACCTGGTGGGAGATTTGCTAAAATGGTTCCGTTCAGATTTCCAAGATGGCGGCCATCGCAGCCATCTCCTCCCGAACCATAGGTCGTATTGAGCTGAAATTTGATGGGAGGCATGGAGGTGACATGGAGATTCAGATTTGCTAAAATCGTTACCGATATCCAAGATGGCCGCCATGGTGGCCATCTTGAAATATTTCAAAGGACATCTCTGCTAAAATCATTCCGTTTCGCCATCCAAGATGGCCACCATGGCGACCATCTTGAAAGGACTTCGGAAACTATGGGGGGTTTTATGCCTCAATTTTGAAAGCTTCTGCAAGCGTCTGTAGTGTGTATATATGGAATTGACCTAATGTATACTAAAAACTGACGTATGTCGAACATCATGGCATTTACCAAATGTAGAAGGATGGCACACTAGTAGAAAAATTCCTAATTGAAGTGGGCGGGGGTGATAATTTTTGAAAAAAATATAAGGTAAAAAAATGACAATTCCATGTTTCATTTTCAAGTTGATATCAAGTTAGGGCTATTATAACTCAAAATTTTAACATATAGTGCTATGCACACATAAAACGCAGGTGCACTACTTCAATGCATTTTACACCAGGAGGTACAGTGCTCATCACAAATGGACACACCTGTACATAAATAATAATATTAGATATAAACCTGTTATTTATAGAAGACAGGTAGCCTGCTCATTCAGGTATAACATACCTGTATTCTGTATGTACACTATATATGCTCAGCCAGGCATAAATATGTCCTTAGTTTAAAAATAAACCCTACTGTATAATGATACAGTATAGTTCCAAATACTGTGAAGTTTTTCAATGATAGCGCTAAGCATGCATGTTGGTTTTTAGGATTTTTCACAGCCTTCCCCCCCTTGCCCAAACACGACAGTTGGTCAGAGGATGTATAAGTTAAAAATACAAATGTATGCCAAATTGTTTTATTGGGCAAGGGGGGGAACATATACTTATTTAAAAGTTTCTGTTTCCTATGCAACTTTATAGAAACTTGACTCAATTAAGCCAAAAATCAACAAAATTAATATTTGAGCTGTAGACCAAAATGCATATCATAATAGAACAAAGTGTTACCTTTAAGTTGCCTCTGTGATGAGTTCGTTTGGTTAAATTTGAGAATTTTATAATTTCCGGGGCAATTGTCTTAACAAAGTTTCCGAAGTCCTTCTTCATACAACATCTCCTTTGGAACCAAAGGTTGAATTGCGCTAAAACTCGATGGAAGGCATTAGAGTGACACAGAGATTCAGTTTTGCTCAATTTGTTCCGTTCAGATATCCAAGAGGGCCCTATGTCGGCCATCTTGAATTTGTTCAAACATCTCCTCCCAAACCAAAGGTGGAATTGAGCTGAAACTTGATGGGAGGCATCAGGGTGACATGGAGATTTAGATTTGCTAAAATTGTTCCCTTCAGACGGCAGCCATCTTGAAATTCTTCAAACGACATCTGAACCAAGGGTCCCATTGAGCTGAAACTTGTTGGGAGGCATCAGGATGACATGGATATTTAGATTTGCTAAAATTGTTCCGTTCAGATGGCCAAGATCAATAAACCGGTTTGTCACTAATGTTAAAATTCACATGCTACCCCATGTACAATTTATGCCCCCTTGCTACGCCACTCGAGCATAAATGTCATACTGCTCAATGATAGAATATACACACGATATTCAATTGACATGGTATACCCGATATTTTATTATTCCTAATGTTTAGGCTAATTGGAACTCGAAGGAACCCGAATATCTCCTACCTTTTGTGAACAGTATATTTCAGATGACAGCTCCTGCCAAACCAGAGTTTGGATCAAGTTGAAACTTCTTAGTACCATTCTTTTCTAATATCCCAGATGGATGCCATGTTGGCCATCTTGAAAATCTTCAAACCACATCTACTACCGAATGGTCTGTTGCATTGAGTTGAAATTGGTGGAAGACATTTGGGTGACATGGAGATTCAGAATTGCTAAAATGTTGCATTCTGATATCCAAGATGGCTGCCATCCTGAAATTCTTCAAAGGCCCTGTATAGATATTGCATATATAGCAAATAAGATTTACAGGGAGGGGCAGCTAAAATGTCAGTATATGTCAAACTCACCGAGTCCACAAGAAGATTTGGTATTGTGGTTTTTTCGCAAGCTGCTATATACAACATAGCTTTGTGTTACGGTTGTTTTCGGGGATAATCATTATTTTCCATATTTCTGCTCCAAGACATAGGTTGTGAGCATAAATAAGAAAAATATCACAAATTTTCATCAGAAAATTACCTTTTTGGAGGTATGAAAGAATGCACTATATCACATAGATGTGTTATTGTAATGGTTTACTTTTTTGACAACAGAACATGTCAAAGGCTGGTGTAAACGTTAGCTCTGGCCTGCCAAACTATACACTTCCACTCTGCATCAACATCATCTCTTCCAAAATCCTAAATCAGACTAAGCTGTTCAGAAACTTAATCAGTCCGATGCCGCAATCCACCTCCAAGGACCCTGGGTGAGCTTGGTGCAGCACTTCAAGAAGAGTGGCGCAGGATCCCTCAGTTCACAATTCGTGGACTAATTGGAAGTATGCAATGGCGATGCATTGCCTGCTGTGACAATCAAGGCAATCCAACACGTTTTTGAGGGCTTGTGAAAAACGACGTTGACACTTAGAAGATTGGCCGCCGTGTTGCTACATAATGACGTGATCATATGAATTAATGTGTGGTTCAATTTATGGATATTTAATAGTCCTTTGAATTAAATGCATCTTGCCCAGGTAGTGTTTTATTTATTTCCCAATCTTCAGCCTGACAGTAAAATATCCCCTACTTTTTGTGAGCAGTATATAAAACCTAAAGCAGCAAACATGAAATGCAATAAAGATGACATATATCATGTGAGAGATGGTGTTTGTTCATCTTTTCTTTCATTCCTCTATCCCTCCATATTGGTCAAGATTTCTCAGGAACTGTCAAAGCTAGAATAGAAGTGAAGGCAATGATCAGGAATCAATTCAATTAACCCACACCTCCAATCCGAAAGAAACACAAACATCAAATAATAACTAAGATCCTAATGGAAACATCAATAGCGGAAAGCCAAAAGGATAGTTACTTTCCCACAAAATGGCCAATTGGCTATCCAAACAAAAAAGATATGTGATACACACACTCAAAGACAATCCATAACAAAAATAAACTGCTACAGAAGAACTACCTTGGAACGGTCTGTATAAAGAATTTCTCTGGGCGCTTGAATGAATTTTAAGCGGCCGCAACTCTTGCCCTAACAAGCCTCAAAGTTGGTATACTATGCAATGATGAAGACATATCATACAAGAGACAATAGACTTTCTTGCTGATGATCAGGATGGCTTACGTTTCTGTAAAAAATATGTGCTAAAGTGGGGGTATAGTCAAATCCTCAAACAGTTCCAGTTTTAACAGCCATCACAGAAGTCCCAGTGGTGTAGTGGTTATGCTGCTTGCCTCATAAACTAGGGGTTGTGGGTTTGATCTCTGGGTTCTCCGGACTTTCAGATGAGTCTTTAAACGGAGGTTCCGTGTCCGTATGATCTTTGCTGTTGATAGGACGTAAAACTCAAACAAATACACACACATAACAGCCATCATTGTTACTCCCCTTGGGAGGTAAGATCTCATATGAACTTAACCCTTATCTTGCTGAATATTCATTTAAGCCACACCCATTTCTGTCTCTCAACCAATCAAATTACTTGATGTAATTTATTGCTACAAATTCATAAACTGAATGCCAAGCAGTGTAGATCCTGATCAGATGGCTTCTTCAGAAGCCATCTGATCTGGAGCTACACTTTGCAAAGATAGGGGTTGTCATGAACAGCAAGATAAGGGTTAAAAAACTACAACACCAAAACAAAAACAGTCAGATAAATGTCAACAATTTAATAGATGTTACACATTATATACTTCTATAAACAAAGATCATTAAATTTAAAAGTTCCTGATGCCTCTATAATGATTATATACTATTTGAGCTGGGATACGAATAAAACTTCTGACAACTGCGACCAGTGAAGACTCGGATCAGCCTGCACGGATGTGCAGGCTGATCCGAGTTTTCACTGATAGCAAAAACCTACTGAAGCCTTTGGGCTGTCTAATCAACAATAAACAAAAGTTCTTGCTTCCATAACGATAACACATCTGTGTGATATAGTGCATTCTTCCATTCCTCAAAAAAAGGAAATTTTTCTGATGTAAATTTGTGATATTTTTCTTATTTATATTCCAAACATAGGTTTTCAGTGCTTGTTAGAACCGCCTCATTGAGGCGGTTCTAACGAGTACCCACAACCTATGTCTAAATAAAGTTGGGTTTCGAGGGGTGTTCATTACACGGACTTGTTAACAGGATTACAGAGATATATAAGAATCTTGCTGGTCAGAAAGTTTATTTTGTAGGCTATGCTGTTTCCCCCATCTAAACAAAGATGTAAAATAATACACTGTAAGGACACGATAATCTGTGTTTTTTCTGCATATTGTAAGCAATGCTGTGAGGGCCTCTGTGGCCTAGTGGATAAGAGAGCTGACTCTTAATCATTAGGTCATATGTGAGCTGCCAAGTTCTGCAAAGGAAGGTCAGGTGTTTTTTCTCTGGGTACTGCAGTTTTCGCCAACTTCTAATTAACAATCGGCTTGATACAAGTGAAATAATCTTGAAAGGGCTGTAAAACCCAAACCAACAAAAAAGCAATGCTGTATCCAATCTCATTACTTATACTAAACCTGTACGTAAAATAATGCACTGTAAGGACATGATAATCTATGTGTATTTTCTACATATTGTAAGCGATGTTGAATCCCATCTCATTTCTTATACTAAACCTGTGTGTAAAATAATGCACTACTAGGACATGTACATGGTCAATATTGGAAAAACAGGTAACCAGACCCCCCCTGACCTTTCAATGTCAGGGGGGTCTGGTTACCTGTTTCTCCAAAACTGATAACCTTCAGACTAGGAACCAGCAGATAATACAAATAAGGTGAATGTGTATTTTCCGCATATTGTAAGCAATGCTGAATCCTATCTCATTTCTTATACTAAACCTGTGTATAAGGGCCTCCGTGGCCTAGTGGTTAAGAGCCCTGACTCTTAATCATTAGGTCTCTCGCCGCTGTGGTTCGAGCCTCGCTCGGGTCACATGTGAGACGCCAAGTTCTGCAATGGAAGGTCAGGTGTTTTTTCTCCAGGTACTCCGGTTTTCGCCCACCTCTGATAAACGATCGGCTCAATAATTGAATATGAGTGAAATAATCTTGAAAGGGTCGTAAAACCAAAACCAAAAAAAAAAACCTGTGTGTAAAATGATGCACTGTTAGGACATGATAATCTATGTGTATTTTCTACATATTGTAAGCAATGCTGAATCCCATCTCATTTCTTATACTAAACCTGTGTGTAAAATAATGCACTGTTAGGACATGATAATCTATGTGTATTTTCTACATATTGTAAGCAATGCTGAATCCCATCTCATTTCTTATAATTAACAAGGATGTAAAATTACTATGCACTGTAAGGACATGATAATCTACGAGGGTAGGCTGAAAAGTTCTGAGCCTGACCAAGAAGCAGGCATCAAACGGCCATGAAATTTTGTATTCATTAAATCCAAACCTTTATTACTTGATTGGACTCAAATGAGTTGAAGTTTACCTGCAATAATGTAGAAATTCTAGACTTTGAAAATTGATACTAGCACGTTTTTGAGAAAATGGACAAAATCTGACATCGTGGTGTCATCAAGTACCTCCATAAAAAAGGGATTAGCTCCTAAGGACATTCATGCCGATATGGTAACTACATTAGGGGATAAAGCTCCTTCGTATGCAACCGTGAAAAGGTGGGCAGCAAATTTTAAGATGGGCAAGGACAGCCTTGAAGATGATGACCGGTAAAGACGACCCACAACGGCAACAACTGAGGAAACCATCAGCCAAGTGCACAGGGCCGTGAAGGCTGACAGGCTTTTAACTGTGAATCAGTTAGCTAACAGTGTTGGTATCTCCCGTGAACGAGTAGAGAACATTTTACACAGTGAATTAGGAATGTCGAAGGTTTCCACCAGATGGGTGCCACGGCTTTTGACGCCTGACCAAAAGTTGACCAGACTGAACCTGTCACAAGCCAACTTGGCTATTTTTGAAGCAGACCAAGATGGTTTTCTTGACCGTTTTGTCACTCAGGATGAGTGTTGGGTTCATCACTTTGAGCCAGAGACCAAAAGACAATCCATGCAATGGAAGCACCCTGGCTCACCCCCTCTAAAGAAGGCAAAGGTAGTCTCCACTGTAGGGAACGTGATGGCATCAGTGTTCTGGGATGCCAAGGGTATAATATTCATAGATTACCTTCAAAAGGGCAAAACACTTAATGGGGAGTATTATGCAGATCTGCTAAAACAATTGTGAAAAGCAATTAAGGCTAAACGACCCGCAAAATTGACAAAAGGGGTCTTGTTCCATCAGGACAATGCGCCTGCTCATAAATCGGTTGTCGCAATGGCTGCTGTGCATGACTGTGGCTTCACACTTGTCGATCACCCTCTGTATTCACCTGATCTAGCTCCATCAGATTATTTCCTGTTTCCAAACATGAAAAAGCACTTGGCTGGGCAGCATTATCGGTCAGACGAGGTGATAGCTGCTGTGGAGGAGTTTTTCAGGGACCAAGATGAGACCTTCTATACCACTGGGATCCAAGGACTCCAGCATCGCTGGAGGAAGTGTGAGGACAGGAAGGGAGACTATGTTGAAAAATAAGGCACTTTCAACATGGACAAACCATTGGATCTTGGTCAGGCTCAGAACTTTTCAGCCTACCCTCCTAAATGTATTTTCTCCATATACAAAAACCTTTCAATGGAAAATTATTGTGTTAAACTATTTTGTATCAAATTCTTGCAGATTATATATACACAATAAAATGGTTGGCCCCGCCCATTGGGGTTGAAGAAATAGATGGGCTGCATGATGCTTTCAAGTAGAGCTGAAAGTGACGGCACACAAGTACTGGTAAACTGCTTAGAGGATCTAAGTTTGCCCAGGCAAAGCGGTGCGAATCGGACCGTCCATGCTTATAAACCCTATTGGTTTCATTGGACGACAGGGCTTGAGATGTCATTTCATTTCAATGTCGGTTAAATGTCCCACAAAATTGGTAGCAACATCTCCAAAATGACCTATACAGTGTTGATGGGGACGTTAAATCTCAAATGAAACAAACAAATAAACAAAAACACAGTGCAATGGTATCACATTACAATAACCACCATTGCGAAGGTATAAAATTAGCTGCTATGGAGAGATGATTGCTGTGGTGAGTTTACACATATTGCATATTTTCATGAATTCAAAACCTGGAGCCAATTGTTCAAAACTAATGACGTCATTAGTTAGTGTATCGTTAAAACTTTGATTATTTAATATGGCAAATATGCTGATATTTTTGCTGAAAAAGTGTTAGCAGTTTTTGTACATGCAAAAGCTGCTCACATTTTTTCAGCAAAGATACCAAAATTTGAGATATTGTACTTGCCAGAGCAGTTAACAAAATGACCACTAATGAGCTTGTTAAGCTAACGATGCTTTGGAATATTACATTTTGTACTTACTAGAATAGTTAACCATTTCATCACTAATGAATTCATTAAGCTAATGATGCTTTGAACAACTGGCCCCTGGCAGTTACAAGATGACAGCTATATAAAGGTGACCATTCTTGGAAGCTCATATGTAGCTACCTAGTAGTCCATGTCAAAATTTATGGATGACAGGGCGAGTTTTTTTTTCAGAAATTTATTTACAAAATGACTCATAAAAGCCTCTGTGGTGATGGTGAAGCTACTCGCCTCGTAAACCAGGGGTCATGAGTTCAATTCCCAGCTTCTCCAGACTTTTGGAAGAGTCTCTAAACTGAGGTCCCGTCTCTGTATGACCTTAGTCGTTGGTGGGACGAAAAACTCAAACACACATAAAATGACCCAGCACACGACAAAACCTACAATAAGACATGTGCGCCCAGCGAAGACTCAGATCAGCCTGCGCATCCGCGCGGTCTGATCAGAGTCTTCGCTGTGCGCTCTAAGGATAGGTAAAGGCCCAATGCTCCTTCATTCAGCAAGAGAAGTCACTGGTCAGAGTACAGTGATGTGCAGACTGAGCTGATTCTTCGCTGGGCGCACACGTAAATTGTAGGAAATGCTGTGCCCCAGCTCAAATGATTGAATATTTGCATTACAATAACACATCCGTGCAACATACTGCATTTTTTCACAACTCCCAAAATGGTTACCTTTCTGATGAAAAAGTGTGATTCTACCCCTATTTATATTCAAAACATTACGAAAACACGCCTATTCAAATATAGTGGAAAATTTTACCACCAAAAAATGGAAATTTTCGATAAAAAATTCTGATATTTTTCATATTTCTGCTCCAAACATAGATTGTGGGTACCCGTTAGAACTGCCTCGGCGAGGCGGTTCTAACGGGTACCCACAATCTATGTTTTTGAGCAGAAATAAGAAAAATAATGTATACCCCTGTGAACCCCAGTTTTAGTATATAAAAGTGGGGTTGGATGGGTCAAAATTATATAGGCGTGTTTTCGTGATGCATAGGTTGTAAGAAAAAAAATGTGCATGAATACCCCTGTAAACCCTAGTTTTCTCTATAAAAAGTGGGGTTTTGGGGGATGTTAATTTCACAGACTTGCCATTAGCAAGCAGTTCAGAACCTCATCAGATGCCACATTCTGCAATGTGTGATCTGGGGCTACACTATTTGCCAATGTCCAGTTCTGGGGTTTCCCGTTAGGGTTAACCCATTGTATACTAGTGGACTCTTCCATTGCTATATGTTGGACAAATCCATTTGTCATAAGAGGGGTGGTAGGCCTATTTTTACGTTTTTATTCTATTTTTGATGGGAAATACTGTTAGCAAATAGTGCAGGCCCTGATCAGACGCCGCATTCTGCGGCGTCTGATCTGGGCCTGTACTGTTTGCCAAGAAACCTTTTCAGGGGTTTCCCATCCACAATGGATTAAAAGATAACTACTGTATGGAAAAATTCCTTGAAGATGCTCAAAGGGAGACAACTTTCAGAAAATGAAATTATTTTTTTTTCTAGTATCTGAATCACGTTCTAAGTCGGATAAGTGAAGATTTTGGCCAGTTGGTGTTCATTTAACAGCCCAGTCAACACTCGTATTAGTCATACTGAGATTGTTAATGTATCTAACAACACTGTTCTTGGGCAAGCTTACAGCTAACCAGTCAAACTAAATGTTCTGATTATGAATATTCCAAATTTGAAAATGCATACACACACTCATGATTTGAACAATGTATTATAAACTGATTTTATTCAGTGAAAAAAAAAAAAAATAAATAAACTGAGGACAAAAATATGATAAACAAGTAAAATGACCAAGCAGCCATAACAGCGTAGCATATCTATAACCATATACCGTCAAACTTCGATAATTCGAACACCTTCGGGACCATAAAATTTTGTTCCAAGTACGGGTAGTTTGAGTTACTGAGGGTTACTGATACTGCTAGCGGAGATATAATGGGGATGACCTTAGGATATATTTTCGAATTTTTATACAATAAATGTATGCTGTGTGTGCTCATTAGAATCGCCTCCATGAGGCAATTCTAATGAGTACACACAACATACTTTTTAAAGTTAAAATGAAGCAAACCTCCATGAATTGACACACGGATTTCTGGAGCTATAGAAACAATTCTCTAGGGACCCAAGAGTGAGTTCTAATTAGCCATGGTTATTGAATTATCCGTATTCGAGTTATCGAAGTTTTACTGTATAACTGTTGATTCACAAAAGCTCATTACTGTGAAATTTTTCAGCAGAATCAGCAAAACAAGAAACTTTCTAGCCATAAAAATAAACTGATTAACTGTATGCATTGTTGATTCGGGGGTGTCGGGACATGCATCAATGAAATCTTTAGACCCGTATGTAACTTCAGGGTAAGTATCAACTAAATCTATCAAAGGGTTCAGAAGATATAATCTCTTAGAAACTGTAACCAAAATGTTAACGGATGGACGGAGAGACGGAAACACAGATGGACACAAAAGGATGAATGGCAGGATGAAAACTATATACCCCCATAGCATACTTTGTATGCCGGGGGGTATAATGAGCGAAGCCTCGCATTTTATCCCTTTTCCTCAACTGGTTTAATAAATTCAATAATACATGAGCACGAATGCAAGATCCTATTTATCATATGACATTTAAAACACATTTTATTCACGATTGTTTAACAAAACTGTGAGTATTCCGCCATTAGTAAACGCCATGATGTTAGGGACTTCGTACCTGTAACGTTACAGGGCGTATCTAATTAATTTGCATATTTAATCCACTAGTGGATTATCAAATTTATTACATGGCTTTATTTCATTCTCAGACACAACGTCATATGATAAAATATTGTTAAAACTTTTGTCATTTAATATGGCTACTCTGCTAATAATTTTAATTTTTGCTGAAAAAAATGTGAGTAGCTTTTGTAAACTGTGTTAGCTCAACGAACCTCTTTATTGGTGAAACACAAACATAATTTATGGGTACTCGTAAGAATCCCCTCCTTAACACGATCTTTGTTTGCCAGATCTGGAAACATGAAGTAATGTACCATGTCACATGGATATCATGGCCCTCGTAACATATCATTACTCACCTGTGCGATATAGTGCATTTTTCATATCTCCATAATGGCTACTTTTCTGATGAAAATCCGTGATATTTTTCTTATAAATGCTCAAAACATAGGTTGTGGGTGCTCGTTAGAACTGCCTCATTGAGGCGATTCTAACAAGTACCCACAACCTATGTCATGGAGCAGAAATAAGAAAAATATTGTATACCCCCTTAAACCCCAGTTTTCTCTATATGAAGTGGGGTTTAGGGGGTCTTCATTTCACGGACGTGTTAACGTGATGTGTTGTATTTTGTCCACCTTGAAAAATGTATCTGGCGTATTTTCACACCAAGAAAATTTTGTGTTGTGTATTTTGTCCATCTATAAAAACTTGTCTGGTATATTTTGTCCATATATGACAAAAACGGCGTTGTGTATTTTACTTTATGTTATGAACACCCTCTAAACCCCACTTTATATAAGGGAAAACTGGGGTTTACATGGGTAATCATTATTTTTCTTATTTCTGCTCCAAGACATAGGTTGTGAGTACTCTTTAGAACTGCCTCAATGAGGCAGTTCTAACGAGCACCTACAACCTATGTTTTGAATATAAATAACGGTAGAATCACAGTTTTTCATATGAAAAGTAACCAGTTTGGAGATATTCAAGAATGGACTATGTAATATGCATCTGTTATTGTAACGTGTATTTTATCATACTTTCAGATCAGATGAATTCTGGATCTACACTGTTTTCCATGTAGAATGAAAGCATTCTATAAAGTTATTTCATCACGTGAACAAATCTGTGAAATGAAATCCCCCTAAAACCCACTTTATAGAGAAAACTGGGCTTTAAGGGGGTATACATTATTTTTCTTATTTTTGCTACAAGACATAAATTGTGGGTACTCGTTAGAACCGCCTCAACGAGGCGGTTCTAACGAGCACATACAACCTATGTTTTGAATATAAATAAGGGTAGAATCACAGTTTTTCATCAGAAAAGTAACCATTTTGGGGATATTCAAGAATGGACTATGTAATATGCATCTGTTATAGTAATGTGTATTTTACCATACTTTCAGATATCACAGCTATAAAATGTAGCATAACAAAAGGCACACTATAAGCTATTGGAATGTTCTATGAAGTAAAACTATATTTTATACAAATTAAACTACAGTGGTTGGCTTTGAAAACAAAAAATGCATTACAGACAGAAAATCAGAGTCCTAGTTGCATTCAGGCTCCCATTTTATGGGCTTCACCGACTAAAGCATCACGAAAACAGGCCTAATAATTTTGACCCCCTTGAACCCCACTTTTATACAGTAAAACGTGGGTTTACAGGGGTAAACCTTATTTTTCTTATTTCTGCTCTAAAAAATACATTGTGGGTACTCACTAGAACCGCCTCATTGTGGCGGTTCCAACGAGTACCCACAATCTATATTTAGAGCAAAAATAAGAAAAATATCACAATTTTACATCTTAATTTTTTTTTTTTTTTTTCGGTGGTAAAGTTTACAATGTATTTGTATAGGCATGTTTTCGTAATGCTATGATGAATATAGTTGTAGTCAACAGAGCATGTGCACAAATTGTGGTGAATTTGGTAAATGTACATATACTATTGTGGATCAAACAGGAAAATAACAGGAAGTATCACACTTATCAACCAAATAACTAAAATAAAACCAAACAAGAGGGCCATGATGGCCCTGGATCACTCACCTGATCCATAGGGTAACAAGTGAGCCTCGAGGAGATCCATTATTGGCCCAAGGGCTATAATTTGAATATTCTTGGTAGTGGTCTAAAAGGTGAAGCTTCAAACCAAATATCAAAGACCGGAGCCGCCTGGTTTCAGACAAGAAGATTTTTAAAGGTTTTCCTTACATAGGTCTACATAAAACCTGCGGGCCCCGGGGCAGGGCCATTTTTGTCCCGAGGGCTATAATTTGGACAATCTTGGTAGAAATCCACAAGACAAGCTTCATACCAAATTTCAAAGACCTAGGCCTTCTGGTTTCAGACAAGAAGATTTTCAAAGGTTTTCTCAATATAAGTCTATGTAAAACCAGTGGGCACCAGGGTGAGCCCATTTTTGGACCCAGGGCTACAATTTGAACCATCTTGATAGAGGTCCACTAGACAAATATCACAGACCTGAGCCTTCTCGTTGCAGACAAGAAGATTTTTAAAGATTTTCCATATATAAGTCTACTTAAAACCAAAGGGCCCCATGGCAGGGGCATTTTTGACCATTTGGCTATAATTTGAACAATCTTGATAGAGGTCCTTTAGGTGAAGCTTTACACCAAATATCATAGACCTGGGCTTTGTAGTTTCAGAGAGTGAGACTCTAAATGATTTTCCCAATATAAGTCAATGTAAAACGGGTGGAGTCATTTTTGGCTATTAAACCTCTGTTGTTCAAATTATAGCCCTAGGGCTATAATTTGAACAACAGAGGTCCACTAGATGAAGCTTGACACCAAATATCAAAGACCTTGGACTTGTGGTTTCAGAGAAGAAGATTTTTTTTTAATTTTCCCTAAATAAGTCAATGTAAAACCAAAGGGCCCCAGGGCGGGTGCATTTTTGGCCCCAGGGATACAACTTGAACAATCTTGGCAGGGGTCCACTAGATGAAGCTACACACCAAATATCAAACACCTGGGCCTTGCGGTTTCAGAGAAGAAGATTTTTCAAGATATTCCCTACATAAGCCTATGTTAAACCAAAGGGCCCGGGGGCAGGGACATTTTTGGCCCTAGGGCTATAATTGGAACAATCCTGGTAGAAGTCCACTAGATGAAGCTTCATACCAAATATCAAAGACCTAGGTCTTGTGGTTTCAAAGAAGAAGATTTTTAATGATTTTCCTATATAAGCCTATGTAAAACCAAAGGGCCCTGGGGCGGGGGCATTTTTGAACAATCTTGGTAGAAGTCCACCAGCTAAAGCTTCATACCAAATATCAAAGACCTGGGCCTTGCAGTTTCAGAGAAGAAATTTTTTAAAGATTGTCCCTATATAAGTCTATGGAAAACCAAAGGGCCCCGGGGTGGGGGCACTTTTGGTCCCAGGGCTATAATTTGAACAATCTTGATAGAGGTCCACTAGATGAAGCTTCATACCAAATATCAAAGACCTGGGCGATGCGGTTTCAGAGAGGAAGATTTTTTAAGTTTTCAGTAAAAAATATCTATTTTTAGCTCCTGTGACCTAGATTTGCAACAGATCGGAATCATTTGAACAACTTTGAAAGGGGACCACCTAAGGATCATTCCCATGAAGTTTGGTCAAAATCCCATCAGTGGTTTAGGAGGAGATGTTGTTTGAAGAAAAAGTTTATGCACACACGCACGCACGCACTACAGACAAAAAGTGATCCCAAAAGCTCACCTCTTCACAACGTGACAGATGGGCTAAAAAATGGTTTGCATAGCAATTTGAGTATGATCAGCATGGTAAGCAGACGGATACAGCAGATTAAACAGTCCTTGTAGGTCACATGTTTATGTAGTCTTATAAGTCACATGTACATTGTAAATGTAATTCTAAATCTTATAGGCAAGATACAGTCCAACCTGTATTAAGCAAGCGCCTAAGGGAGAACCAAAATGTGCTTGCTGATGACAAGTGGTTGCTTAATACAGGTAAAATTTAACACATTTGCCTTTTTTGGGAGTTGAATGCCTGCTTGCTTAAGACAGGTTGCTTGCTTAATAGAGGTGGCCACTAAGACAGGTTTTACTGTATTTGTTTTTGTTTGATTTAAGAAATAGATCAGCTCTAACTGTGATTTGTTGAGTAATAAATCACAGTTTGGAGGTCAGTTGTAAAGAAGATCAAATCACAAGTGCGTAGCGCGCGTGATTTGTCTACTTACAACTGACCAACAAACTGTGATTTATTACTCAACAAATCACAGATTAGAGCTGATCTATTTCGATTCTAACAGGCTGAAAATCGGCAATAATGCTGTTGTTTCCTTCAAAATCTCACAACTTTTCGCCATTGTTAGAAGAAATCCCGCTAAAATTATCGACTGAAACACATGCATATACATCCCTTTCTAACGTTTTCGAGGCGAGAATATGACGTTACACCGTCTAACGTCAAGAAAAACGACTAGTGACGTCATTACTTTGCAGTTTTTAATGACGTCACTCGTCACGCTCTTCCTTGCCGTGATTTGTTGTAGAATAAAACACATTTTTTTTCCATTCACTATATAGGCGTGCTGTGTTAGAATTGAGGTTTAATGTCCCCCTCAACACTGTATAGGCCATTTTAGGGACGTTGCTTCCAATTTTGTGGGACTTTTACCCGACATTGAGATGAAATGACATCTCGAGCCCTGTTGCCCAATCAAACCAATAGGGTTTATAAGCATGGACGGTCCAACTCACACCGCTTTTCCTGGGCATGCTTAGATCCTCTTGACAGTTTACCAGTACTCTTGTGTGCATGGTTTCAGCTCTGTGTGGAAGCATCAAGCAGCCTATCTATTTCTTCAAGCCCCGATGGGTGGGAGCCGCAGGCAAGATATTTATATATACACCTGTACAAAAGTTAAGTATCACAGTTGTAAATAATCAGTGAATTTTCTTTTTCAGTCTTTCTTGCAAGACCACAACCTGGAACCAACTGTTCAAAAGTAACAATGCCATTAGTTAACAAATCATTAAAACTTTGATCTTTTAGTATGACATTTGTAATAATATTTTTGCCAAAAAAAGCTACTCACATTTTTTTCGGCAAAAAATACCTCTGTATCAACAATCAATGTTTGGGACACTAATGAACTTGTTAAGCTAACAAAGTTTTGAACAACTAGGAACTGTATGTGTTTACAAAAACAATGAAGAAATTATATGCAGTGTCCAAAATGGTTTGCTTTACAAACAAACATGTAAGTTAATTTTTTTCGGAGCGCCAACGACAACGCAGATGCCAGAGGGACGATAATAGCTTGAAAGTTTTTCTTTGAGCTAAAAATTACGGCCATTTCATATCCAATTTATGAAATTCACTGCAGCCAGTTTTCTGAAATGACCACTCCTGTAGGATATTACAACATTAACACGGCCCCCGCCCATCAGAGCTTGAAGAAATATATGGGCTGCATGATGCTTCCACGCTGAGCTGAAACTGACCTGCACACAAGTACTGGTAAACCGCTTAGAGGATCTAAGCCTGCCCAGGCAAAGCGGTACAAGTTGTCGGGTAAAAGTCCCATGAAATTGGAAGCAACGTCTCCAAAATGACCTTTATAGTGTTGACGGGGATGTTAAACCTCAAATCAAACAATTCATAATACAACATTAACAACACAATAAATGTGGAGATTTCAAATTTTATGAGATACACTGGAACTTCAATGACTCAAACATGGATCATAGAGGATCTTACACAACACGTATTAACTCTTAAAATGCCAATCATGACAATTGTTGTCTGTTTTGCCATCTGTCAGTTCCCTTAAAAGTCATCACTAGCAAACAGTGTGGACCTAGATCAGACAGCTCCTTTAGGAGCAGTCTGATCTGGCCTACACTGTTTGCCAGAATGCAAAAAATATATTTAAAATGTTTACAAGGAGATTCAGCAGACCACATCAGCAGACGACATTTTCAGTTTCATGTTTTTTTTTTCTCGGCAGCTTAAGGGTTAATAAATTCAATAATACAATGAGCATAAATTACAAGATTCTATTTATCAGAAGACATTTAAAAGGCCCTTAATTCATGCTCAAGTGAGTCCCCTAAAATTTCTGAATGTCCCCCAGAAAAGAAAGGAGGGGGCCACAATCCTGTCCTTCAACCCACAACATGCCAATCATGACAATTGTTGTCTGCTCTGCTGTCTGCTGGTTACCTTAAAAGTGATTTTGTTTGGCAAACAGTGTGGACCCAGATCAGACTAGGAGCAGTCTGATTTGGGTCCAAACTGTTTGCCTGTAAGCAAAAAATATTTTTTAAAACATATGCAAAAAAATTCAGCAGACGATATATGCAGACGACATTTTCAGATGTAGTTTTTCTCGGCGTCTTAAAATTTCAGACCTATACACAACACTGAAAATGTTTTATTAAATTGGATTAGGGTCAACTGTGATGGTTTAACCAAGTTTGCATGTACAATGTGCTAGCTTGCCATAACCTATACTCAATGCATACACATTAAAATGACACAGAGATGAACATATTGTAAACTTAACCCAAAACATGCCAATCACGACAATTGTCCTCTGCTTTGCGGTCAAAGTAATTTTTTGCAAACAGTGTGGATCAAGATCAGGAGCAGTCTGATCTGGGTCCACACTGTTAGCCTGTATGAAAAATATTTTTAAAAAGTTTGCAAAAACAATTCAGCAGATGACATAAGCAGACAACATTTTCAGATGTTGTTTTTCTCGGCGTCTTAAGGGTTAAAATTTCATCAGACAACACTGAAAATGTTTTATTTACATTGGGTTAGGGTCAACTGTGATGGTTTAATCAAGTTTGCATGTACAATGTGCTGGCTTGCCAGAACCTTTACTCATTGCATACACATTAAAAAGGCACATAAAGATGTTCATTTCACTCATGTTGAACATATTGTAAACATAACCCACAAGAAGCCAATCACGATAATTGTCGTCTGCTGGTCACTTTAAAAGTCATTTTCGCAAATAGCGTGGACCCAGATCAGTCTGATCTGGGTCCACACTGTTTGCCTGTATGCAAAATTTTTTTTAAAAAGCTTGAAAGAAAATTCAGCAGACGACATAAGCAGACGACATTTTCAGATGTAGTTTTTCTCTGCATTTTAAGGGTTAAAATTAGTGTACATTGTAACATATATTTTTCTACAAAAGGACTCTGAAGGTTCCTAAAGGCCTCGTTAAGTTAACAAACTCATGAGTAATCAAAGTATTACCTGTTCTAATAATAAATATAACACCCCCGCCCATCAGGGCTTGAAGAAATAGATGGGCTGAATGATGCTTCCACAGACCTGCACATGAGTACAAGTTAACTGCTTAGAGGATCTAAGCCTGCCCAGGCAAAGTGGTGCGAGTCGGACCGTCCATGCTAATAAACCCTATTGGTTTCATTGGGTGGCAGGGCTTGAGATGTCATTTCATCTCAATGTCGGGTAAAAGTCCCACAAAATTGGAAGCAGCAACGTCTCCAAACTGACCTTTACAGTGTTAACGAGGACCTTAAACCTCAAATCAATCAAACAAAATAATAAAATAATAATAATAATAATCGACATTATTTTTAGAGGGTAACACATTTAGTAAACTAGTACTAATCTTCCATGTGGCCTTTTTATTCCTGGGTACAAACCAGGGGCCAGTTGTTCAAAACTAACGACGTCGTTAGTTAACGTATCGTTAAAACTTTGATCATTAAATATGGCGAATATGCTGAAATTTTTGCTGAAAAAATGTGAGCAGCTTTTGCTAACTGCTCACATTTTTTCAGCAAAAATACCAAAATTTACGATATTGTTCTTAATAGAAGAGTTAACAATATGACCACTAACGAGCTCGTTAAGCTAACGATGCTTTGAACAACTGGGCCCAGTACTAAGCAATGTGGATAAAGACTCTTGGTGAAGGTAACAACAAATGGGGCATACGGGGATCGAACCTGTTACCCCTCGATCTCAAAATCCGATGTTTTACCGCTGCACCACATTGCTCCACGTTCTTTGTTCTAGAGAGACCATATCCAATACACTGGTATATTTACTTAAAAAATGTGAGTTGCTTTTTCATCACGAAAACACACCTGTATAATTCTGACCCCCATGAACCCACCTTTATACAGTGAAACTGGGGTTTACAGGGGTAGACATTATTTTTCTTATTTCTGCTCAAAAACATAGATTGTGGGTACTTGTCAGAACTGCCTCACCGAGGCCTTCTATCATGTACCCACAATCTATGTTATGAGCAGAAATAAGCAAAATATCAGAACTTTCCATTGCAAAATTTTCATTTTTAGGTGTTACCTGTTCTACTAACTACTTTATCCAGTACATTGGTATTTGTCCTGAAAAAATGTGAATACCTTTACACATTTTTTTTTTCAGTAAAAATATCAGTGTTTTATCTGTTCTGAATGAATGCAGTTTTAACAAAATGTTAACTAACAACTCCATTAGCTCTGAAGAACTGAGCCTGGATTGCCAAAGAATGTCCAGCATTCATACATCACGTGATCCAGTCCGTGAAATAAACACCCCCTAAACCCCACTTCATATAGAGAAAACTGGGGTTTATGGGGGTATACATTATTTTGGTTTATTTCTGCTCCAAGACATAGGTTGTGGGTATTCGTTAGAACCGCCTCATTAACCGCCTCAATGAGGCGGTTCTAATGATCACCCACAACCTATGTTTGATGTATAAATAAGAAAAATATCACGGATTTTCATCAGAAAAGTAGCCATTTTGGAGATGTGAAAAAAGCACTATATCGCACGGGTGTGTTTTTGTAATGCATTCTTCACCTCAATCATAATATTCAACTACTTTGACTGTGCAGCATGTTTTTGCACTGGGCTATCATCGATGTACGGCGACTCGTACAATGACATTGGTGTACAGGTACATACCAAATTTTGGTCTCCATATATCTCGTCAATACGACCAACTGATGGCCAGAATTTGTTTGATGGAGTAAGGTAAGCCTGCAAGAAGAGAAAACAACATTACATGTACAGTAAAATACCGCTATTAAGGGGAATGGGAACACATGGCATATTTTTCCGCCATTTTTCAAAGGGAGACAACTTTCGGGACTTCCTGTTAGCCTTTCTATAAGCCCTGTCCCACTGAAAAAGGGGTCAACTCTTAAAGGAAAGAATTTGCTCCTCTGGAGCAAATTCTTTCCTTTAAGAGTTGACCCCTATTGACATGGGAGACAAAAATACTTTTGCAGGAGTTACCTCCCGTGAAGGTGTTCCCATTCCCCTTAAGACCACCTAAAATTAAGACTGTTTTTGCTTTAAAAAGCTTATTTTGAAGGGTGATCTTAGTCTTTCTTTGTGTTTTCTGTCCAAAACTGTCTTCTGGTCAAGGACCACTTTTGGGACTGTTCAAAAGTGGTCTTAAAGACCACTTTTGAATAGTCCCAAAGGTGGTCTTAATATAGGAATTTTACTGCACATGAAACAAGCTACAGTAACATTCCAATAGTTTTCAGCCACTTTTAAAATTCCTGTTAAGTTCAGAGTTTTTATTATTATTCGTGCAAAGCTTTTACAAATAAATATGCAAAAACTATATGTGTGGAAAGCATACTTATTTAGCTTCGGCAGAAAGTTATTCATATTAGGATTTAATCATGTGTGTTTGTGCAGGCAGTGCTCTAAGACATGGAGGTCACATTTATGTAATATTTTTGCCGACATTGTCTGTGGCGTGGTTGAGAATTCTTGTTTTTGAAAATATCGTTTGCATTAATAGACCCACTGTTTAATGGCAATCTTTGCCACTGGTAAGAATACTGGCTCCCATCTATACCTTTTCTTCATGTAAATTTGTAAACAATTATTTTCAGTTCCGTATTCAGCGTATGTATTCAGACAGGCCTACAGACAGCAAAGACATTGTTTGTAAGGTAACCGGGCGCTAGAAGCACATAGGGGCTACCCCAAGTTCGCCGACTGGGATTAGTTATTGGTACTGCTCTTTTCCCCAGGCTGCCAATGTGCTGACTCCTGCCAATTCGACAGTGATCAGGCAGCCATTGGGGAGAGAAGTGACTTATTTCGCGGAGGATGTGGAAAGCAGGTCAATCCTGCTTTCCAATCCCAAAACTGTCTTCTGGTCAAGGACCACTTTTGGGACTGTTCAAAAGTGGTCTTAAAGACCACTTTTGAATAGTCCCAAAGGTGGTCTTAATATAGGAATTTTACTGCACATGAAACAAGCTACAGTAACATTCCAATACCGCTGCACAGGCAGTGATCAGCAGGCAGCCGTTGGGGAGAGAAGTGACTTATTTCGCGGAGGATGTGGAAAGCAGGTCAATCCCGCTTTCCAATCCCACCCTCCCCCCCCCCTCCCCCCCCCCCCCCCCCCCCCCCCCGCTCAAGATGCCATGAAGGCACAAATCGCACCCAATGTGAAGCGTTGAGCAGTCCTCTGGCGATTTTTGACTTTTTAATGCAGATACGGACCAATAGTTGGGCTCTGAAATGTGGTGACACGTTGCCAGTTTTGGCTGCGAAATGTGTCAGTACACGGCCCTTTGTCTGGCCTTGGAAAAAAGTTCTGCATGCATTATCGGGTTGTGGCTTCCATTAAACTCTACCCCCACCCCTAGACAGGCCTAAGCAAACAGTGTAGACTCGATGAGACGCTGAATTCTGCAGCGTCTCATCAGGGTCTACACTGTTTGCCACTCATCCGCTATTCTTAGACACAATATCGGGTAGTGAATTGTACTTCTTCAAAATTTAGAACAAGGTCACAAATCGCACCCAATGTGAAGCGTTGAGCAGTCCTCTGGCGATTTTTGACTTTTTAATGCAGATACGGACCAATAGTTGGGCTCTGAAATGTGGTGACACGTTGCCAGTTTTGGCTGCGAAATGTGTTAGTACACGGCCCTTTGTCTGGCCTTGGAAAAAAGTTCTGCATGCATTATCGGGTTGTGGCTTCCATTAAACTCTACCCCCACCCCTAGACAGGCCTAAGCAAACAGTGTAGACTCGATGAGACGCTGAATTCTGCAGCGTCTCATCAGGGTCTACACTGTTTGCCACTCATCCGCTATTCTTAGACACAATATCGGGTAGTGAATTGTACTTCTTCAAAATTTAGAACAAGTATGGTAAGAGCTGAGGTGTCGGAATATCTAAGGTAAATACAGTAGTTCTGAAATCAGAAAAATTTGAAAAATTTCCGAAATGCTTTAACAAATTGGAACGTCATCAGTGGCCACATACTTCTGGCACGGGATTGTATGTCAACAGATAATGTGTCTTTGAAAAGAAGCACCTGATGAAGACTCAATTCAGCCAGAACATCTACAGTAAAACCTCCACTAACAGCCACCTCTCCTTAACAGCCACCTCTTTCCAGCAACCAAAACCTGTATTCCCAGTCATGCAAACATTTAACTGCATATTTAACGTTCCTCATCCAACCAGAATCCACCATTCCCTCTATTCAACAAGATGCATCAATTCAATTGCAAAAAAATTGGAGTAAAAATAGGAATGATTTCTTTCAAAGTGTGTTTGGAGATGGCTGGGTGCAGCAAAGGTGTAAGGCATCTTGAATTACTGGGGTGTTCAACTGATAATGGCTCACATTTGGGCAAGGCCTGCTGTCCTTGCAGCTAAGGGTAGCGTTGGGGGGGGGTACATTATAAGAATCTTATATGGGTGCGAGGGGTGGATGGAAACATGTCCCGAGGGTCACTGTCCGGCATCACGAGGCTTGGCAAGTGATGCCGGACAGTGATCCCGAGGGACGGATTTTTCTATCCACCCCTCACAACCATATAGGATTCTTTTTCTTGCATAACTTCCATTTCTTAGTGCGGATTTTAAATGCTGCAGTCACTTCGGTTACCGATGTCCGCCATATTGTGATGACACTGCTGGAATGTTTAGTGACGTCACATAACGCGCTGTGACGTCAACCTTAACGACAGCGCATACAAGGTCGTAATCAATCAGTGTATTTATCAAACACGCGATTATATTCGATTTTGGGGCGGAACACCCGGGTCAGAACATAAATTTCTATCCCAGGGTAAAAGCACAGATTTCCTTGTCTGGTGTGCAAGAAATTTCTTCTGTTCCTTCATTTCCATTCTTTTTCCTCTGTCTCCCCCAGCCTGTCCCTCACTTTCATCTCTTCTACTATCTCTTCTATCCTGTCCCTTCCAAAAACCATCCAATAAAACATGGGCAATCACCAGCATACCAAGAGAAAAACCACCTGACTTTCCATCCCATAACTGTGTCTCACATGTATCCCTAGCAAGGGAGAAGCCCCTGTGGTGCAGTGGTTACGCTACTCGCCTTGTAAACCAGGGATCGCAGGATTGATCCCGGGCTTCTCCAGACTTCCGGATGAGTCTTTAAACCGAGGTCCCGTCTCCGTATGACCTTAGCTGTGAGACGTAAAACTCAAACACTCGCTCTCCCTAGCAAGGCCAAACCTCACAGTGATTTAAGAGACAGCATGGTCAACTACTAGGTCATAGAGGCCCGTTCTGTTTCCTTACAATTAAATCATAATTTAATCCTAGTGTCAGGTCATGAGGCATATTAGAGATATCTTTTCAATTTACTTCAAAATAAACGTATGCTGTGTGTACTCATTAGAATCGCCTCATCGAGGCGATTCTAATGAGTACACACAGCATACATTTTCAAGATACAGTAAGAAAATTCTACCAAAATATATTTATATGTGCTAGCCCCGCCCATCGGGCTTGAAGAAATAGATGGGCTGCACGATGCTTCCACGCAGAGCTGAAACCGACCCACACACAAGTACTGGTAAACTGCTTAGAGGATCTAAGCCTGCCCAGGCAAAGCGGTGCGAGTCGGCTGTCCATGCTTATAAACCCTACTGGTTTCATTGAGCGGCAGGGCTTGAGATGTCATTTCATCTCAGTCGGGTAAAAGTCCCACAAAATTGGCAGCAACGTCTCCAAAATGACCTTTACAGTGTTGACGGGGACGTTAAACTTCAAATCCAACAATTTAAATGTGCAGTTATGGAAAATCTTTCCTAGGGGCTCAAGAACAAGTTCGAAACGGCCGCAGTAAACGTGTCATCAATGTTTGAGCCATCAAATTTTCAGTTTACTTACGGCAGGAAATGCAGCAGTCTGTCTAGAGTAGGGTCTGTTCCAGTCCCCGTACAATGTATCGTACTGACTATGAGGGGCCATCTGTAAAAGAAACAAACACATGAAATCAAAGCATGATAGCACTAGTGTGTTGATTGTCTCTTGAATATGCTGGAAACTGTTCTTGAACATGGATTTAGCCTGTTTAGTTTAATTCATTGTATGCGGGAAACCCCTACTTTGGCAAACAGTGCAGGCCCAGATCAAATGCCGCATGCTGCAGCGTCTGAACAGGGCCTGTACTATTTGCTAACAGAATTTACCGTTAAAAATAGAACCAGAGGACCAGTGGTCCTGAACCGCTCACCTGTCTGGTGACAATTTTCCTACTTAGATCAGCAGAAAATGTCATTTACCCTGCTCATAAATTTTAAAATGCCATCTCAATATTTGTTGGCATTTTAAAACTTATGAGCAGGGTAAATTTCATGCTGAAGTGAGTTGAGCGTGAAAAAAGTTTTATAACCTCGTTGCCTGGCTCACAGAAAGGGAAAATATGAGGAACTGTCCATTGGACATAAATGGTATACTGTATACAGAAGCAAATGAAACAAAAAGAAAACTTGTTCCAATTTATTTTCATATCTCAAGAGCAGTAACAGAACAAAACTAGAATTTGTTTTTCTACAAAAACACAGATGTCTCCCCCCTTTTTTATTTTGGTGACACTGTCTTCAATGGTTTCCTATAAATCCATTATTTTCACTTTGCCCCATGCAAAAGCCTAAGTCGGCAAATTTGACATTGCTGTAAAATAGGTCAAGGTCAACCCAGGGTCACCAGTTGTACAAACCATGATGGGCCCGAGTACCATATGCTACATGCCAAGTTTCAAGGCCACTGGCGTTATGGTTCTGGAGAAGAAGATTTTTGAAGGCTTTTTACCATATATGGGCATGGCGGCCATCTTGGGTCTAAGGCCAATGAATGACCTTGACCTTTCTCACCCACAGATCTTCATGTATTCAGTTACTTTACCTGATCTACCAATTTTGGTGACACTGTCTTCAATGGTTTCCTATAAATCCATTATTTTCACTTTGCCCCATGCAAAAGCCTAAGTCGGCAAATTTGACATTGCTGTAAAATAGGTCAAGGTCAGCCCAGGGTCACCATTTGTACAAACCATGATGGGCCCGAGTACCATATGCTACATGCCAAGTTTCAAGGCCAATGGCCTTATGGTTCTGGAGAAGAAGATTTTTGAAGGTTTTTTACCATATATGGGCATGGCGGCCATCTTGGGTCTAAGGCCAATGAATGACCTTGACCTTTATCACCCATAGATCTTCATGTATTCAGTTACTTTACCTGATTTACAAATTTTGGTGACACTGTCTTCAATGGTTTCCTATAAATCCATAATTTTCACTTTGCCCCATGCAAAAGCCTAAGTCGGCAAATTTGACATTGCTGTAAAATAGGTCAAGGTCAACCCAGGGTCACCATTTGTACAAACCATGATGGGCCTGAGTACCATATGCTACATGCCAAGTTTCAAGGCCACTGGCCTTATGGTTCTGGAGAAGAAGATTTTTGAAGGCTTTTTACCATATATGGGCATGGCGGCCATCTTGGTCATGTGATCCAGACCCCGCGAACAAACTTTCGTTCCCCCATCCCACTGAGGCTCCATATGAAATTTGGCTTTGATTGGCCCTGCAGTATAGGAGAAGAAGATCTTTGAAAATGGTGGAAGGACGGACGGACAACGGACCATGGCTATACTATAATCTCACCTATGAGCCTAAAGGCTCAGGTGAGCTAAAAATCCATTATTTTCACTTTTTCCTATGCAAAAGCCTAAGTCAGCATATTTGACATTGCAAATTTGACATTGCTGTAAAATAGGTCAAGGTCAACCCAGGGTCACCAGTTGTACAAACCATGATGGGCCCGAGTACCATATGCTACATGCCAAGTTTCAAGACCACTGGCGTTATGTTTCTGGAGAAGAAGATTTTTGAAGGCTTTTTACCATATATGGCCATGGCGGCCATCTTGGGTCTAAGGCCACTGGATGACCTTGACCTTTCTCACCCACAGATCTTCATGTATTCAGTTACTTTACCTGATCTACCAATTTTGGTGACACTGTCTTCAATGGTTTCCTATAAATCCATTATTTTCACTTTGCCCCATGCAAAAGCCTAAGTCGGCAAATTTGACATTGCTGTAAAATAGGTCAAGGTCAACCCAGGGTCACCATTTGTACAAACCATGATGGGCCCGAGTACCATATGCTACATGCCAAGTTTCAAGGCCAATGGCCTTATGGTTCTGGAGAAGAAGATTTTTGAAGGTTTTTTACCATATATGGGCATGGCGGCCATCTTGGGTCTAAGGCCAATGAATGACCTTGACCTTTATCACCCATAGATCTTCATGTATTCAGTTACTTTACCTGATCTACAAATTTTGGTGACACTGTCTTCAATGGTTTCCTATAAATCCATAATTTTCACTTTGCCCAATGCAAAAGCCTAAGTCGGCAAATTTGACATTGCTGTAAAATAGGTCAAGGTCAACCCAGGGTCACCATTTGTACAAACCATGATGGGCCTGAGTACCATATGCTACATGCCAAGTTTCAAGGCCACTGGCCTTATGGTTCTGGAGAAGAAGATTTTTGAAGGCTTTTTACCATATACGGGCATGGCGGCCATCTTGGTCATGTGATCCAGACCCCGCGAACAAACTTTCGTTCCCCCATCCCACTGAGGCTCCATATGAAATTTGGCTTTGATTGGCCCTGCAGTATAGGAGAAGAAGATCTTTGAAAATGGTGGACGGACGACGGCCGGACGGACGGACTGACGACGGACCATGGCTATACTATAAGCTCACCTATGAGCCTAAAGGCTCAGGTGAGCTAATAAAAACAAAAGGGCCATGATGGCCCTGGATCGCTCACCTGATCCATAGTGTAACAAGTGGGCCCCTGGGAGAGCCATTATTGGCCCAGGGTTATAAATTGAACAATCTTGGTAGTGGTCTAAAAGGTGAAGCTTCATACCAAGTATCAAAGGCCGAAGCCTTCTGGTTTTAGACAAGAAGATTTTTAAAGGTTTTCCTTATGTAAGTCTATATAAACCTTCGGGTCCCCGGGGCGAGCTATTTTTGGCCCCAGGACTATAACTTGAACAATCTTAGTAGAAATCCACAAGACGAAGCTTCATACCAAATATCAAAGACCTTGACCTTTTGCTTTCAGACAAGAAGATTTTCAAAGGTTTTCATTGCCTTGACTTCTATTTCCTAGGGCTATAATTTGAACAGTTTTGATAGAGGTCCGCTAGATGAAGCTTCACATCAAATATCAAAGACCTGGGCCGTGCACTTTCAGAGTAGAAGATTTTTAAAGATTTTCCCTGTATAAGTCAAAGTAAAACCGAAGGGCCCCGGGGCAGGGGCATTTTTGGCCCAAGGGCTATGATTTGAACAATCTTGGTAGAGGTCACTAGATGAAGCTACACATCAAATATCAAAGAACTGGGCCATGCGATTTCGGAGAAGAAGATTTTTAAAGTTTTCCCTGTATAAGCTAATGTAAAACCAAAGGGCCCGCAGGTGGGGGCATTTTTATTGGTATTCTTTATCCGAAGATTTTAATCTTCGGAGAAGAAGATTTTTAAAGTTTTCCCTGTATAAGCTAATGTAAAACCAAAGGGCCCGCAGGTGGGGGCATTTTTCACCCTAGGCCTGTAATTTGAACAATCTTGATAGAGGTCCACTAGATGACGCTTCACACCAAATAAGTTTTCTGATGAAAATTTGTGATATTTTTCTTACTTATACTGCAAACATAGGTTGTGGGTGCTAGTAAGAACCGCCTCATTGAGGCGGTTCTAACGAGTACCCATAACCTATGTCTTCGCGCAAAAATAAGAAAAACTAGAACTGTCAGAGGATCTGACTATAGCCCCGCTATAGCCCTGTCAGAGGAGAAAGACTCATGAATTAAAGGTAAAGACTTGTGAGAAGGTACCTACACCTTGTCTAAGTTAAAAAATAAGTTTTGGATAATGAAAAAAGCATATGCACATCTTCAGACCTATATGAAAACACCTGTAAAGTTTCAAAAGGATTGACCTAGAACTGTAAGAGGAGTTGCGGTAACAAGGTAGCTACTCCCTATACATTTTAACATTAGTAGATCTCAAAAATTGTCTAAGTTAAAAAAGGTGAAATAAGTGAAAAAAAATATTTAAGGATAATGAAAAAAGCATATGCACATCTTCAGACCTATATGAAAACACCTGTAAAGTTTCAAAAGGATTGACCTAGAACTGTAAGAGGAGTTGCGGTAACAAGGTAGCTACTCCCTATACATTTTAACATTAGTAGATCTCAAAAATTGTCTAAGTTAAAAAAGGTGAAATAAGTGAAAAAAATTATTTAAGGATAATGAAAAAAGAATAGGCACATTTTCAGACCTATATGAAAACACCTGTAAAGTTTCAAAAGGATTGACCTAGAACTGTAAGAGGAGTTGCGGTAACAAGGTAGCTACTTCCTATACATTTTGACATTAGTAGATCTCAAAAATTGTCTAAGTTAAAAAAGGTGAAATAAGTGAAAAAAATTATTTAAGGATAATGAAAAAAGAATATGCACATCTTCAGACCTATATGAAAACACTTGTAAAGTTTCAAAAGGATTGACCTAAAACTGTAAGAGGAGTTGCGGTAACAAGGTAGCTACTCCCTATACATTTTAACATTAGTAGATCTCAAAAATTGTCTAAGTTAAAAAAGGTGAAATAAGTGAAAAAAATTATTTAAGGATAATGAAAAAAGAATATGCACATCTTCAGACCTATATGAAAACACCTGTAAAGTTTCAAAAGGATTGACCTAGAACTGTAAGAGGAGTTGCGGTAACAAGGTAGCTACTCCCTATACATTTTAACATTAGTAGATCTCAAAAATTGTCTAAGTTAAAAAAGGTGAAATAAGTGAAAAAAATTATTTAAGGATAATGAAAAAAGAATATGCACATCTTCAGACCTATATGAAAACACCTGTAAAGTTTCAAAAGGATTGGCCTAGAACTGTAAGAGGAGTTGCGGTAACAAGGTACCCACTATCAAATATTACAGACAGACAGACAGACGGAATTCCGGACAGATTACAGACAGACAGACTGACAGACAGACGGAATTCCGGACAAGCCAAATCCAATATAGCCCCCACTTTTTCAAAGCGGGGCTATAATAATGTATACCCCCGTAAACCCCAGTTTTCTCTATATAAAGTGGTGTTTAAGGGGGTGTACATTTCACAGACTTGTTCAAGTGATGTCACTGAATAACAGCTATGTAATATGACATTTCACGGACATGTTCACGTGATGTCACTGATTCTAACACTGGTCACCTATAGAGCCAATGGTTAAATCCGGTGATATATTGAGTGATAAATCACTAGGCAAAAAAGCATGAGGCATAGAGCCACCGTTTAATGATGTTTTGCAACGTCATTGACCGTTTCCTTGACGTCAGATGGAGCAACGTCTTTTTTCATGCATAAAGTACGTTACAACCAGAGGACCATTGGTCCTGAATCGCTCACCTGACTTTTCTGAGGAAGTCCTCAAAGACTTTAATATGTGATCTTTGGCCAAGAGGGACCGAAGGTCTGTGTAACTGGGTGGGGATCTCAACTGTTTCCGAGATATTAAGGGAGTTGGCCCCCAGCCCCCCCCCCCCCCCCCCACTGGAACCGTAGGTCCAACGGTCCATTACACTGAATGCGACAAGAATATATATGGTTTATGGGTGGGGATCTTAACCGTTTCCGAGATATTAAGCATTTTGTGGAAAAAAGGGGGTTAGGCATGCCCCCCTCCCTCACCCAGGGACCCCCTGGGTCCAAAGGTCCATGTCACTGAATGCGCCTTATCATAAGGAACAAGAATATATATGGGTTGTTGGTGGGGATCTTAACCTTTTCCGAGATATTAAGCATTTTGAGCAAAAAAGGGGGAGGGGCATGCCCCCCCCCCCCCCCGGACCCCTGGTACCCCAGGGTCCAAAGGTCCATGTCACTGAATGCGCCTCATCATAAAGAACAAGAGTATATATGGTTTATGGGTGGGGATCTTAACCGTTTCCGAGATATTAAGCATTTAATGCAAAAAAGGGGGTGGGGCATGCCCCCCTGGGACCCCCGGGTCCAAAGGTTCATGTCACTTAATGTGCCTTATGATCAGGAACAAGAATATATATGGTTCATGGATAGAGATCTTAACCGTTTCCGAGATATTAAGCATTTTGTGCAAAAAAAAAAGGGGTGGGGCATGCCCCCCCCCCCCGGACCCCTGGTACCCCATGGTCCAAAAGTCCATGTCACTGAATGGGCCTCATCATAAGGAACAAGAGTATATATGGTTTATGGGTCGGGATCTTAACCGTTTCCGAGATATTAAGCATTTTGTGCAAAATAGGGGTGGGGCATGCCCCCCCCCCCCCCCCCCCCCCCCCGGGAACCCCGGTACCCAAAGGTCCAAAGGTCCATGTCACTGAATGCGCCTTATCATAAGGAACAAGAATATATATGGTTTATGGGTCGGGATCTTAGCTGTTTTGGAGATATTAAGCATTTTGTGCCAAAAAGGGGGTGGGGCATGCCCCCCCGGGGGGGCCCAGGGTTCCAAAATCCACGTCACTAAATGCGCCTCATCATAAGGAATAAGAATATATATGGTTTAGTGGCATTATTTGTAACAGTTTGCAAGATATCAGACATTTCTACTTTTTCCCATACAAATGCCCATGTTACCAAATTTAACCTTGGCGTAAAATAGGTCAAGGTCATCCCAGGGACACCATTTATGCAATTTATGATGGGCCCATGTCCCAGGTGCTACATGCCAAGTTTCATGCAAATCGGCCCAGTGGTTCCGGAGGAGAAGATTTTCGAAGGTTTTTTACCATATATGGGCATGGCGGCCATCTTGGTCAAGTGACCTAGACCAAAAATGCAAACTTTCGTTCCCCCACCCCATGGAGCCTCCACATGAAATTTGACTACAATCGGCCCAGCGGTTCCGGAGGAGAAGACGTTTGAAAATGTGAACACACACACACACACACACAGAATTTTTGCCTGGCAATACTATCAGCTCACCAATGAGCCTTCGGCTCAGGTGAGCTAAAAACAGGTAACTGCATTTGTTACAGTCAAACATGTTGGCGGGATTTCTTCAAACAATGGCGGAATGTTAAGAGAATATGAAGGAAACAACAGTGTTTAGTGACTTTCAGTGTGTTAGAATCGAAGTAGATCAGCTTTATGCAGTGATTTGTTGAGTAATATTTCACAGTTCGTCAGTCAGTTGTAAGTAGATACATCACCTGCGCTATGCTCTCATGATTTGATATACCATACAACTGACCTCAAATTACAGTTTGGAGGTCACTTGTAAAGTAGACAAATTACGAGCGCGTAGTGCGTGTGATTTGTCTACTTATAACTGACCAACAAGCTGTGATTTATTACCCAACAAATCACTGGCTAAAGCTGATCTATTTCGATTCTAACGCGCTGAAAATCAGCAATAATGTTGTTGTTTCCTTCAAATTCTCACAACTTTTCGCTATTGTTAAAAGAAATCCCATCACAATTATTGACAGTTACACATGTATTTATGTCCTTTTGTAATGTTTTCAGTGCGAGAGAATGACATTACACTGTCTAACGTCAAGGAAATCAACTAGTGACGTCATAAATTGGCATGTTTAATGACGTCACTCGTCCCGCTCTTCTGAGTTGTGATTTGAAGCAGAATAAAACAGTTATTTTCCGTTGCCTATATAGGCGCGTTGTGTTAGAATATATGACAAAGTGATATATTACTCAACAAATCACTGCTGACAAAGTTATAAAGTATTTATTACCTTCATTGGATTAATTTTCATGTCTATCTTCCCATCTGCGATGTCTTGAATTTCTTTTCTTATTGCTGCAATGAAGAAGTTAGCCTTCAATAAACAATAAAAAAAATCACGAAAAAAGATGATCAATGGTCCTGAATTGCTCACCTGAATGCTGATTGTATATGAAGCCATTAACCCTTTTTGTACTAAATGGAATCTTCTTCCCTATATATAGCAGGACTCCATTTCCAAATTTAGGGTTGTAAGACTGTGTTTTCTTCACAATTTATTTGGAAAATGGTTGAACTTTTAGCAAACAGTGAAGGCCCTGATCAGACTCTCCATTCTGCGGCATCTTATCTGGTCCTGCACTGTTTGCCTCGGTACTCTTTTAGAGTTTCCGGTACCAATTGGGTTAAAATGGTTTCTGAGAAGATTTTTAAGGGCTTTTGCCATGGCAGCCATCTTGGTCATGTGACCTAAACCATTTGAGCAAACTTTCATTCCTCCATTTTGATATATGAGTGATCCTGGACCAAGGTCATTGAGTGACCTTGACTTTTAGTACTCACACACCTTCATTAACTCGTTTAGATTTCTGCATATACCATTTAAGTTCACAGGCAGTAACAGTTTTTTTTTTCTTTTTTAAACATTAACAATTTCCACTTTTTCCCATGCAAAACCACAAGCAACCAGCTTTGACCTTGGTGTAAAATGGGTCAAGGTCAACCCAGACTCATCATTTGAACAAATTATGATGGCAAGCGTAACAGAATCTGAGTATTCTGATTCAACCCTATTGGTTTGTTTGGGTGGTAGGGCTTGAGATGCCATTTCAAGCCCTACCACCCAAACAAACCAATAGGGTTGAATCAGAACACTCAGATTCAACCCTATTGGTTTGTTTGGGTGGTAGGGCTTGAGATGCCATTTCATATCAATGTCAATTTAAGTCCTACAATAGCGGAAGTAACGTCTCCAACATGACCTAAATAGTGTTGACGAGGTTGTAAAACCTCAACACAAACAAAGACCGTGCAGCTTAACCTGTTCAGGCAGGCTGGCTTTCTTTGCCGGATCATTACAGGATCACTGATGAGGCTTTATTAGCCGAAACTACGTAGTATGACCCATCTTCTTTCTTATGAATGTTTTCATTGCTCTTAAAGGAACTCATTTTTGATTTTTATTTGCCTTCACTGCAGCTGGTGTTGTGCCATGTGGCGGCTGTAAAACGTCTCCCCGTACATCAACCATAGTGCAGTTTATATTTTACTTTTGATCCTTTGAGATCAGCGTGAATATTCTGAGAAATCAGAAATACATTATTGGTTTAGACTCAAATTCTAGACAGGTTTTTAATTATTTGGACCCCATTTTGATTTATATCAGTCTTTGTATCGACTGCCTATTCGAAATTCGCAAAATTGCAGTATGTTTCCTCTGGCTTTCTTTGCCGGATCATTACAGGGTCACCGATGAGGCTTTATTAGCCGAAACTACGTAGTATGACCCATCTTCTTTCTTATGAATGTTTTCATTGCTCTTAAAGGAACTCATTTTTGATTTTTATTAACCCATTGTATACTAGAGAACTCTTCAATTGTCGTCTGCTTTGTCGTCTGCTGGTTACTTGTAAAAGTCATTTTTGCGAACAGTGTGGAGCAGTCTGATCGGGTTCCACTGTTTGCCTGTATGAAAAAATATTTCTAAAAGGTTTGCAAGAAAATTCAGCAGACGACATAAGCAGACAACATTTTCAGATGTAGTTTTTCTCGGCAGCTTAAGGGTTAACCCATTGTATACTGGTGGGCTCTTCCATTGCTATATATTGGACAAGTCTATTTGTCATATAAGGGGTGGCAGGCCTATTTTTCCATTTTTATTCTATTTTTGACGGAAAATTCTGTTAGCAAATAGTGCAGGCCCTGATCAGACGCCGCATTCTGCGGCGTCTGATCTGGGCCTGCACTGTTTGCCAGAGTACCCATTTTAGGGTTTAAGGTACAAAATGGGTTAAACCTATAAAGTGTATGAAATACCCTACATCACGAGGTTTGCAATGAGGCAAGACAGGTTTCAACATAAACTGTTTTTAATAAGTGGGCAAGGTGGTCCTGCAACTCTTGGGATACACTGGACCCGATGATGAAAATCATGCTGAAGTGATAAAATGTACATCAGTTCTGCAGTATTCAGATAATTTCTATTATTATTTGTCTACACAGATGGTAAATCTTCTGCAACATACTGAAAACACAAACTAATTTTATGATAAATGTTTAAAACAGGGATTTTAATAACTTTGGTGGCAGACTTTCAACTGGACCTTTCGGACCAGCCAGCCACTGACCTTACTAGACCTGACCAGGTTTCCACTAGACAATGTCCATCGGTCTTGGGTTAATGTCGAACCCTGTAAGGCACAACCCGGCTGCTCAGCCACACAGACTAGCAAGAATCTTGAAATTTTCGATACAGAGACTAGAGGTATTGCACTATCCAACCAGTGAATAAAAAGATACTGATCAGACTTCCCGGATGCGGAGGCAGATCAGCACCTTTGTTCTTCGCAAATGACAAAAACAGGTTTTCCCTTGAGGCAGCTCACGTGCAAATGCACACCATTACTAAAACACGCCTATATAAATGCATTGTAAACTTTACCGCCGGAAAAACGGACGACACCCATCGGGGCTTGAAGAAATATATGGGCTGCATGATTCTTCCACACAGAGCTGAAACTGACCCACACACGAGTACTGGTAAACAGCTTAGAGGATCTAAGCCTGCCCAGGCAAAGCGGTGCGAGTCGGCCCGTCCATGCTTATAAACCCTATTGGTTTCATTGGGCGACATGTCATTTCATCTCACTGTCGGGTAAAAGTCCCACAAAATTGGAAGCAATGTCTCCAAAATGACCTTAACAGTGTTGACAGGGACGTTAAACCTCAAATCAAACAAACAAACAAAAGTGCTGAAACAAGAGGGCCATGATGGCCCTGGCTCGCTCACCTGATCCATAGAGTAACAAGTGGGCCCCGGGTAGGGCCATTATTGACCCCAGGACTATAATGTGCATAATGTTGAGAGAGGTCTGAAAAGGTGAAGCTTCATACCAAATATCAACAAACGCTATAATTTGAACAATCTTGGCAAAGGTCCACTAGATGAAGCTGCACGCCAAATATCAAAGACCTGAGCCTTGCAGTTTCAGAGAAGGTGTTTTTTTTTATAGATATTCTCTACATAAGCCTATGTAAAACCAAATGGCCCTGGGGCGGGGGCATTTTTGGCCTCAGAGCTATACTTTAAACAATCTTGATAGAGGTCCACTAGATGAAGCTTCACACCAAATATCAAAGACCTGTGCTTGTTGTTTCAGAGCAGAAGATTTTTAAAGGTTTTTCCTATAAAAGCCCATGTAAAACCAAAGGGTCCTGGGCCGGGGCATTTTTGGCCCCAGAACTATAATTTGAACAATCTTGGTAGGGGTCCACTAGTTGAAGCTTATCTCTATATGTCTATGTAAAATCAAAGGGCCCCAGGGCGGGGGCATTTGTGGCCCGAGGGCTATAATTTGAACAATCTTGTTAGAGATCCACTAGATGAAGCTCCATACCAAATATCAAAGACATGGACCTTGCAGTTTGACCAGTTTCAGAGAAGATTTTTAAAGATTTCCCAATATAAGTCTATGTAAAACCAAAGGGTCTCTGGTTGGGGGCATTTTTTGGCCCCAGGGCTATTATAATTTGATTTTGTTTGTTTGATTTGAGGTTTAACGTCCCCGTCAACACTGTAAAGGTCATTTTGGAGACGTTGCTTCCAATTTTGTGGGACTTTTACCCGACATTGAGACGAAATGACATCTCAAGCCCTGCCACCCAATGAAACCAATAGGGTTTATTAGCATGGACGGTCCGCCTCGCACCGTGGTTCCAGGACAGGCTTAGCTCCTCTAAGCGGTTTACCAGTTCTAGTGTGCGGGCCGGATTCAGCTCTGCGTGGAAGCATCATGCAGCCCATATATTTCTTCAAGCCCCTATGGGCGGGGGCCAATTATAATTTGAACAGTCTTCATAGAGGTCCACTAGAATGGAAATTTCACACCAAATATCAAAGACCTAGGCCTTGTGGTTTCACAGAATAAGATTTTTAAAGATTGTCCTTATATAAGCCAATGTAAAACCAAAGGGCCACGGGGCCGGGGCATTTTTGGTCCCAGCACTATTATTTTAACAATCTTGGTAGGGGTCCACTAGATGCAGCTTCATACCACAGTTCAAAGACCTGGGCCTTGCGGTTTCAGAGAAGAAGATTTTTAAAGGTTTTCCCTTTATAAGCCCATGTAAAACCAAAGGGCCAGGGGGCGGGGGCATTTTTGGCCCCAGCACTATAATTTTAACAGCCTTGGTAGGGGTCCACTAGGTGAAGCTTCATACCAAATATCAAAGACCTGGGCCTTGCTGTTTCAGAGAAGAAGATTTTTAAAGTTTTTCCCTATATAAGCCCATGTAAAATCAAAGGGCCCCTGGGCGGGGGCATTTTTGGCCCCAGCACTATAATTTGAACAATCTTGGTAGGGGTCCACCAGATGAAGCTTCATACCAAATAACAAAGACCTGGGCCTTGCGGTTTCAGGGAAGAAGATTTTTAAAGATTTTTCCCTATATAATTCTATGTAAAACCAAAGGGACCCGGGGCAGGGGCATTTTTGGTCCCAGCACTATAATTTGAATACTCTTGGTAGGGGTCCACTAGATGAAGCTTCATACCAAATATCAAAGACCTGGGCCTTGTGGTTTCAGAGAAGATTTTTTTTTTTAAAGTTTTCTGTGTACAAATCTATTTTTGGCTCCTGTGACCTAGATGTGCAACGGACCGGAACCATTTGAACAACTTTGAAAGGGGGCCACCTAAGGATCATTACTGAAGTTTGGTCAAAATCCGATCAGTGGTTTAGGAGGAGATGTCGTTTGAAGAAAAAGTTGACACACGGACGAATGCACGCACGCACGGCCGACAAAAAGTGATCCCAAAAGCTCACCTCGTCACTACCTGACGGTGAGCAAATAATAAATTGAAGGGTAACAAACGCAAATTATAAAAATCCAAAATACCCAATTTATACTGACATATACTTGCATATTGCCATCCCCACCCATGGGGGCTTGAAGAAATAGATGGGCTACATGTTCCACGCAGAGCTGAATCTGACCGCACACGAGTACTGGTAAACCGCTTAGTGGATCTAAGCATGCCCAGGCAAAGCGGTGGGAGTTGGACCGTCCATGCTTATAAACCCTATTGATTTCATTGGTCAACAGGGCTTGAGATGACATTTCATCTCATTGTCGGGTAATAGTCCCACAAAATTGGAAGCATTGTCTCCAAAATTACCTATACAGTGTTGACAAGGATGTTAAACATCAAATTAAACAAACAAACTTGCATATGAATCTTTGAATTCAGAACAGTTTGTTCTTCAATATTACCAAGGCGGGAATTCTCTCAACTTCTTTCACAATACACAACTGTTTAAGCACAAAACACTACAAGATCCTTTTAAGCCTCTGTCAAGTTGTTAACCCATTTTGTACCGGAACCCCAAAACGGATAGTTGGCAAACAGTGCAAGCCCAGATCAGACGCCGCAGAAAGCGGCATACGATCTGGGCCTACACTTTTCCAAAAATTCCAGACAATTAACCCATTTAGTACCGGAAACCACAAAACGGGTACCAGGGCAAACAGTGCAAGCCCAGAATGCGGCTTCTGATCAGGGCCTACACTGTTTGAGGAAAGTAAAGCCATTTTCCAAATAAATTTTGAAGGTAAAAAAACAACCTGACACGTACCCCTTAATTTTGAAATGGACTCCTGGTATACATAAGGAGGTGTCCACTAGATGCAGCTTCATACCAAATATCAAAGACCTTGGCCTTGTGGTTTCAGAGAAGAAGATTTTTAAAGGTTTTCCCTATATAAACCGATGTAATACCAAAGGGCCCCGGGGCGGGGGCTTTTTTTGCCCCAGGGCTATAATTTGAACAAACTTGGTAGAGGTCCACAAAATGAAGCTTCATTATTCATACCAAATATCAAAGCCCTGGGCCTTGTGGTTTCAGAAAAGAAGATTTTTAAAGGTTTTCCCTATATAAACAAATGTACAAGAGGGCCATGATGGCCCTGGATCGCTCACCTGATCCTATTGTACAAATGGAACTGTGGGTAATATATGGTGGACTGGAGGGTTTGAGCAATTTTGGTTGGACCCAAAGACCATTTCTGTGAAATTAATTCAAAATCAGTCTGCCTGTTTAGGAGTAGAAGTCATTTTGAGAAGTAGAAGTCATTTTTGATGAAATGACATCTCAAGCCCTGCCGCCCAATGAAACCAATGGGGTTTAAATGTATTGATGGTTCCACTTGCACCACTTTACCTAGACAGGCTAAAACCTTCAAAGTGGTTTACCAATACTCCTGTAGAAGCACCTTGCAGCCAAGGTGGGTGGGGGCCAAAACTTTCAAAAGACATCTGTCTCCAAAAGAAAGCAATTTTATAGGAATGTTCCATGAGTGACCCTCTAACAAAATTGCTAAAAATATTTTGCTCAACTGAGCATGATGGCCACCACAGCTAAAAACCTCAAACCTCATTCCTGTCAAATAATTTCATAATCAATCCACTGATTAAGGAGAAGAAGTTGTTTAAAGGTTTTGTTCACCAGAGCGGCATAGTTTAAGCAATTTTGATGGAGGGTCACCCAAGGAACATTCGTGTCAAGTAATTTCAAAATCCATCCACTGGTTAAGGAGAAGAAGTCGTTTAAAGGTTTTCTATTTTTAGCTCTGGCAGCCATCTTGTTCACCAGAGCAGACTGGTTTGAGCACTTTTTGTAGAGGGTCACCCAAGGAACATTCCTGTGAAGTTATTTCAAAATCCATCCACGGGTTAAGGAGAAGAAGTCGTTTAAAGTTTTTTCTATTTTTAGCTGTGGTGGCCATTTTATTCAACTGAGCAGAACGGTTTGAGCAATTGTGGTAGAGGGTCACCGAACGAACATTCCTGTGAAATAATAATATTTCAAAATCCATCCACTTGTTAAGGAGAAGTCATTTAAAGGTTTTTCTATTTTTAGCTCTGGTGGCCATTTTGTTAACCTGAGCGGAACATTCTGGTGAAATAATTTCAAAATCCAACCACTGGTTAAGGAGAAAAGTGCGTTTAAAGATTATTCTATTTTTAGCTCTGGCGGCCATTTTGTTAACCTGAGCTGTACAGTTTGAGCAATTTTGGTGGGGGGCCACCCAAGGAACATTCCTGTTAAGTGATTTCAAAATCCATTTGCTGGTAAAGGAGAAGAAATCGTTTAAATGTTTTTCTATTTTAAGCTCTGGTGGCCATTTTGTTCACCCGAGCGGAACAGTATGAGCAATTTTGGTAGAGGGTCACCAAACAAACATTCCTGTGAAATAATTTCAAAATCCATCCACTGGTTATGGAGAAGTCGTTTTAAGGTTTTTCTATTTTTAGCTCTGGCCGCCATTTTGTTCACCCAAGGGGAACAGTATGAGCAATTTTTGTAGAGGTTTACCAAAGGAACATTCCTGTGAAATACTTTCAAAATCCATCCACTGTTTATGGAGTAGAAGATGTTTAAAGGTTTTTCTATTTTTTGCTCTGGTGGCCATTTTGTTCACCCGAGCGGAACTGTTTGAGTAAATTTGGTAGAGGATCCCCCAAGGAACATTCCAGTGAAATAATTTCAAAATCCATCCACTGGTTAAGGAGAAAAAGTCGTTTAAAGCTTTTTCTATTTTTAGCTCTGGCGGCCATTTTGTTCACCCGAGCGGAACGGTTTGGGCAATTTTGGTAGAGGGTCACCGAAGGAACATTTCTGTGAAGTAATTTCAAAATCCATCCACTAGTTAAGGAGAAAAAGTCGTTTAAAGCTTTTTCTATTTTTAGCTCTGGTGGCCATTTTGTTCACCCGAGCGGAACGGTTTGAGCAATTTTGGTAGAGGGTCACCCAAGGAATATTCCTGTCAAGTAATTTCAAAATCCATCCACTGGTTGAGGAGAAGAAGTCCTTTAAAGGTTTTTCTATTTTTAGCTCTGGTGGCCATTTTGTTCAACCTAGCGCAATGGTTTGAGCAATTTTAGTAGAGTGGCACCCAAGAAACCTTCCTGTGCAATAATTTCAAAATCCATCCACTAGTTAAGGAGAAGAAGTTGTTTAAAGGTTTTTCTATTTTTAGTTCTGGCGGCCATTTTGTTCACCCGAGCTGAACGGTTTGAGCAATTTTGGTAGAGGGTCATCCAAGGAACATTCCTGTGAAACAATTTCAAAATCCATCCACTGGTTAAGCAGGAGAAGTCGTTTAAAGAATTTTCTATTTTTAGCTCTGGCGGCCATCTTGTTCACCCGAGCGGAACACATTGAGCAATTTTGGTAGAGGTTCACCCAAGGAGCATTCCTGTGAAATTAGATCAAAATCTGTCCAGCAGTTTTGGAGGAGAAGTTGTTTAAAGTAAAAGTTGACGACGGACGGACGCACGCACGCACGGACGACGGACAAAGACTGATTCCAAAAGCTCACCTTGAGCACTTCGTGCTCAGGTGAGCTAAAAACGAAAATTTTAAGATAAAAATTTGTGATATTTTTCTTATTTCTGTTCAAGATGTAGACTGTGGGTACTCGTTAGAACCGCCTCATTGAGGCGGTTCTAACGAGTACCCACAATCTATATTTTAGAGCAGAAATAAGAAAAATAAGGTTTACCTCAGAAAACCCCAGTTTTTCCATATAAAGGTGGGGTTCAAGGGGGTAAAAATCATATAGGCGTGTTTTGGTGATGTTTCACTACTTAAAGCACATACTTTCTCACTTATGTTTGAATAAATTTGGTTTAATTTGGTTGGAGTTTAACACCATGCAGCAAATGTCAATTAATCTATCAGCACTTTTCCTGGGGCAAGCCGGTTATTCAGTACAGCGCACATTCTTTTGCCAGAAATCGACAACTGCCCTTCTTTAATCAGAGGAAGGGAGAGAATGAATGAAGAAAAGATTTCATGATCAATCTCCAAGAAAGACTATTGCCAATCCGGCGGAATCACACCCGCGACCTGATCACCAGTCAGATGCGCATCAGACTGAGGCACCGAGGCCAGATGTGTTGGGGTTAAAAAGCATAATAACCCTTGATGGCGGTTACGTAGAAAAGAATTAAAGTATGGAAGAGATACACTGCAACCTCATTATAACACTGTTCATTATAATATGGTTTTGGATATAACACGGTTTCAAGATGGATCCCAAAAATGCATAGATTATATAGAAAAATGACCATAAATGGTCATTTTTCTATATAATCTATGCATTTTTATTTGGATATATCACTGTTGTTTAACCAACACGGTTTCTGCTTTGGACCCCAACTATAGTGTTATAGAGGTTGTGGTGTAGTTGAAAAGAGGTTGGGGATGATACAGAATACAGAAAATGGAAGGAAAGCTAGCAAACAAAAACAATGCCACTCTACCTACTGTAAGCACTGTAGGCCCAACTATGACCAAATATCAACTTGGCACCTCAATGCCAAAAAATTCACATCTCCTTTGCCTCATCCAAACTTTCACACTTATCCTGTTATCCTGACCCCCTACCCTTAGCCCCACTACCCACATTAGCCACCCCTCAGTCTTACCAATCATAGCATCACAGAATCTGTCTAACTCCTCTTTATCCTGACTCAGTGGGTTCTACCATCAATGTCCCCACTATAGGTCATGAAGTCGTGGGAGAATGAAACCCCTACACTACCCACATTAGCCACCCCTCAGTCTTACCAATCATGGCATCACAGAATCTGTCTAACTCCTCTTTATCCTCTGACTCAGTAGGTTCTACCATCAATGTCCCCACCACAGGCCATGAAGTGGTGGGAAAATGAAACCCCTACACTACCCACATTCCCCACCCCTCAGTCTTACCAATCATGGCATCACAGAATCTGTCTAACTCCTCTTTATCCTCTGACTCAGTAGGTTCTACCATCAATGTCCCCACCACAGGCCATGAAGAGGCAGGAGAATGAAACCCCTACACTACCCACATTCCCCACCCGTCAGTCTTACCAATCATGGCATCACAGAATCTGTCAAACTCCTCTTTATCCTCTGACTCAGTAGGTTCTACCATCAATGTCCCCACTACAGGCCATGATGTGGTGGGAGAATGAAACCCCTACACTACCCACATTCCCCACCCCTCAGTCTTACCAATCACGGCATCACAGAATCTGTCTAACTCCTCTTTATCCTCTGACTCAGTAGGTTCTACCAGCAATGTCCCCACCACAGGCCATGAAGTGGTGGGAGAATGAAACTGTAACTACCCACATTTACCTCCCCCCCCCCCTCAGTCTTACCAATCATGGCATCACAGAATCTGTCTTAACTCCTCTTTATCCTCTGACTCTGTAGGTTCTACCATCAATGTCCCCACCACAGGCCATGAAGTGGTGGGAGAATGAAAACCTATAACTACCCACATTCCCCATCCCCTCAGTATTACCAATCACGGCATCATAGAATCTGTCTAACTCCTCTTTATCCTCTGACTCAGTAGGTTTTACAATCAATGTCCCCACCACAGGCCATGAAATGGTGGGGGAATGAAACCCCTACACTACCAACATTCCCCACCCCTATCTCTTACCAATCATAGCATCACAGAATCTGTCTAACTCCTCTTTATCGTCTGACTCAGTGGGTTCTACCATCAATGTCCCCACCACAGGCCATGAAGTGGTGGGAGAATGAAAACCTATAACTACCCACATTCCCCACCCCCTCAGTCTTACCAATAATGACATCACAGAATCTGTCTAATTCCTCTTTATCCTCTGACTGAGTAGGTTCTACCATCAATGTCCCCACCACAGGCCATGAAGTGGTGGGAGAATGAAACCCCTACACTACCCACATTCCCCACCCCTCAGTCTTACCAATCATAGATTCACAGAATCTGTCTACCGTAAAAATTCGGCTATAAGGCGATTCGGCTATAAGACAGGACCCCCTTTTCAGCTTTTCTAAGGCGGGATTTTGCTTATACTCTTTTATAAGACGGGTCAAATTTTTGCCATATCTGTCGGGGCCTATCTGCTACCGCCAGATGTCAGTTAGATGTGAGAAATCGGCCTTTTATCGTTAGAAAACCCCTCTACTTACCCCTAACATGGCTTGTTTGGCCGCCCAAAATAGCGGCAAACGTCGGGCCGATACGTCGTATCGCTGTCGGGCCGGTACATGCTTTGCTGGCTTAGGCTATACAGACTCCTATTTAATAGACGACAGGGGCTGACAAATCCATTTCCCGGCCGTCCGGGACAAGACCGAAATCACGACGGGCAGGTGCACTTTGACCTTATGACGCTCGGTCGGGACAAGTGCAAAAAAAAAAAAAAAATCGTCTACAACTGACCAGTAAGTAAATCGCTGTCAGTTCAGAGACAAACCATCTGTGTATTTATTACGGTTCAAGTATGACACTATTGTTAATCCCTGTCGTAAAATTGCCACCCTGCGGTGCGTGTCGATAAGGTGTGAAAATATGGTCAAGTTATGTCTCTAATTTGCGTTTATCCTCCGGTCATAAAATTTAATCCGCAATCAATGTGAAAATGATTTAATTGCTCCTCAGACTATTAGCTACATCTAACGGTAAATGTTTGCATTATAAAATCGGACTATTCTACGGTCTCATGAATGGTTATGTTTTGGCGCCAAATAGCAGACGTTGGCGGGAAAAGTCGAACGCTGTTGTTGGTTATTGACACGGAGCTTCTGGGGATAATTCGGGAGCTGTGCAAAGCATTGATTTGCTATCCACCTCTATTCAAAACCGCTTAGCTATCGGGAAAATATTTTTTACCGGTTCGAAACATTTTTTTTATGAAAGAGATACACGCAATGACATTAAACACGTGTGGGGTAATGGCGTCGGATTACGTCATTTACCGATCGCGTGCAGAAAAATCGTAGCGGTGGTTTGTGGGCGGCGATTTATATCAATTCAAAAATCACCGATCGGCTTTTTCCGTATGTCTGGTCTTCGTCGGACATTGCCGAAAAAAAAGCCTGCAGTCCATGACCTCAGCTATAAGACGGGGTCATTTTTTTTGGCTCATTTTGGAGGGAAAAATCCTCGTCTTATAGCCGAATTTTTACGGTAACTCCTCTTTATCCTATGACTCAGTAGTTTCTACCATCAATGTCCCCACCACAGGCCATGAAGTGGTGGGAGAATGAAACCTGTAACTACCCACATTACCCCCGCCCCCCTCAGTCTTACCAATCATGGCATCACAGAATCTGTCTAACTCCTCTTTATCCTCTGACTCTGTAGGTTCTACCATCAATATCCCCTCCACAGGCCAAGAAGTGGTGGGAGAATGAAACCCCTACACTACCCACATTCCCCACCCCTCAGTCTTACCAATCATAGCATCACAGAATCTGTCTAACTCCTCTTTATCCTCTGACTCAGTAGGTTCTACCATCAATGTCCCCACCACAGGCCATGAAGTCGTGGGAGAATGAAAACCTGCAACAAGTTAACACATATTACGAAAACACGCCTATATATAGGTAAATGCATTGTAAACTTTACGACCAGAAAAACGAAAATTTTCAGATGAAAAATTGTGATATTTTTCTTATTTCTGGTCAAAATATAGATTGTGTGTACTGGTTAGATGATGAGGTGGTTCTAACGAGTACCCACAATCTATATTTTAGAACAGAAATAAGAAAAATATGGTTTACCCCTGCAAACTCCAGTTTTACTATATAAAAGTGGGGTTCAAGATGGTAAAAATTATATAGGCGTATTTTCGCGATGAGAGTTTTCGTCACTCAGTAGGTTCTACCATCAATGTCCCCACCACAGGCCATGATGTGGTGGGAGAATGAAAACCTACAAGTTAATACACATTACGAAAACACGCCAATATAAATGCATTGTAAACATTACCACTGAAAAAATGAAAATTTTCAGATGAAAAATTGTTGTATTTTTCTTATTTCTGGTCAAAATATAGATTGTGTGTACTTGTTAGAACCGCCTCATCAAGGCGGTTCTAACGAGTACCCACAATCTATATTTTAGAGCAGAAATAAGAAAAATAAACATCAGAAGAGATGGCAAATCCCCCGAACAAAAGTCAATATGGCCTTCAGAAGATTGTTCACCAATAGAAACAGGGTGGGGAACCCACGTGACCATTTGATATAGTAAACGGAATTTTATGAGGAAAATCGCTCGCTTCAGGTACGGTTTTCCCCCGATATTTTTGTTATTACAGCACGCATTTTTACGAGTCATATACCAAAGTACTCTGCTCAACTTCTGATTTTTATGACGTTTGCTTTGAAGGCAGAAACTGCCTGGTTTTCGAGAAATGCTCGCCCACTTTGTTTTCCCGAGCCCGACAGATCGTGATAAAGACCACGGCAAACAGCAGAAATCTTAAGTTTATTGCAAATAGAGTGTTTTAGATGATTCTACCGCATCCGAAATTGCAAAGTTTACCTCTATCATGTTTCCATGTAACAGTTAACACCGATACACCGTTTGTTTGCCTGTTATGCAAAGTGTTATAAAATGATCCAGTTCACGGTACAAAATCGGGAAGGTAAAGTTCACGGTAATTTCCACAATTGTGATAACGTAAACGCCAAACTGTTGATGCTTTGCAACATATCACAACAACAAAATGGCAATTCACGTGATGTTGGCCATGGAAAATACATTTTCGTTGATACATAATGTATTCCTTTTTTCCAAATAACTTCCGCATGCCAGACATGTAGTAAAGACTTAAGAGTGAAAACATCTTAACGAACATACGCGAAAACACATGGGCACGACCGCCTACGTTTGTTATGGAAACAGCTTTTTCTCTCAGACTTATTGGAAGATACATCAATGCAGTACACATGGAGCGGCAAAGGAGTTTTTGTGTTCAAAAGGTCAGAGAGCGTTTCCCATAAAAGCGAACTCAGACCCTGAGGGTGAAGGTTTGGATCCCACAAAGTATACTTAAAATAGAAGTGGAGGCAATGATCAAGAACGATACAATCAACCCACAGCTCCCATCAGAGACACCAAAGGGAAAGAAACACAAACATGAAACAACGGACCATAACGGAAACATCAATAGCGGAAAGCCAAAAGGACAGTTACCTTCCCACAAAATAGCCCATAGGCTATCCAAAATAAGATAATATAAGCGACAAAAACACCCAAAGACAGAAGAACCGCATTGGAACGGCCAGCGGAAACGAATTCCACGGGGTGAAGGGGTGGGGGGGGCTTAAATCGATTTTACGTTGCCACAATCCTCGCCCTTACTTCCATCGCGAATTAGTCAAATAATTGGTTCAGGCTGCATGAAGGCATCAAAGAACATACCTTTAAAGAATTGTTTACTTGATGTTCTAACTGAATGTTAAAATTGAATACCCTGCATAACAGACTTCTGTGGCGATTTATTTATGTTGTTGTTTGTTACTTACTGTGTGTATCACTTGTGTCTTTTAATTTTGGATGGCCATATGGCCATTTTGTGGGAAAGTAACTGTTCTTATGGCCTTCCTTTGTTTTAGTTTCCATTATGGTCTTGTCGCTTAATGTTTGTATTTCTTTCCCTTTGGTGTCTTTGATGGGTGGAGTAAGTTAATTGTATCGATTCCTGATCTTTGTTTTACTTCTACTTTACACAAATATACCGCGATTTGTTTGTTTCAAGAGCATCATCTATATTGCAAAAGAAAAGGCCTCTTAACTCATCAAAGCCCGCCAGTAATTGTTACTGGCCGTTTCGAGTCGGTGCTTTTGCTGTGGTGTTTTTGAGTCTGATAATTTCCTCAGTAGTGTATATTAATTAATTTTTAATGACAGATTCATTCTGTGATTGTTCGCTGTGCTGCAAGTTTTAAAGCCCCCCCCCCCCCCCCGCCCCCCCCAGCATAGAAATATGAGTCAGCACAAAATGTAGTCCAGCTTTTATCAGTTTTATGCTCAGATTCATTCCGGTGATTGTTTTGAAATTTTCTGTTAGTGTCTTAAAAGTCCCATTCAAAAACTTAAGGCAGACGACTTTAAAATTTTATCTTATTTTTCAGAGATTGGATTCAGCATTTCATATGAACCAGCTGCCTGCAGATTAGTCATAAGAAATGTGAAATCGCGGCGAAATATAAGAATAAAAGACGACATATCCTCTGCAACGTTTAAAAATGGCCAAGGTTAAGATTTTACCCCTTCCACACGAGTTTCTCAATATCAGTCTCCAATTACTGTATTTGTAAACGTCCGTTCTACACATGTAAACTGGGTGTATAGTCAGTAATAGTCAACAGCAGTGCAAACCATGTCGAACAGAATGAGATGTCTCATTATGAGCCACTTCACCAGGACCTACACTGTTTGCAAAGGTATCTGTACTTAGCTATAAAGGGCTGAAAGGGTACAAAATCATAAACACTTATATGCTAAGTACGTGACGCAGGAAATTTCAACAGTATGGTAGCATGCCAGCAAAGTATACTTCGAACAGTTGTCACTGTCCAACAATATGTAAGCACAGTTGTGACAAATAATTAGTTACACGCCCCAAAACTTCAAACATCGCACAAAAATCGCTTCCATTAATTGTAGTGCACGACGACAGGTTGTTGCCTGAGCCGCGCATTTGGCCATATATATTTGAGTCTGCACTTAGCACCTTATTTATTTGTGTTGTCATAAAACTGGCAATTTGTCTGTTTGTTTGATAAAGGCGTAACTATACCAAATTTAGTGAAACAGATGCCTTTCTGATATTTCATCTTCATCAGTGTGTCTCAACCCCAAAATTTTGAAACCCAAACGGATGACGGACAAGACCCCTTCGAGCACACACCGACCGACGTACCTCAACTGGAGGCATATGGCAAGAGACGCCTACCCGCGGACTTATAGGCGTCCCCCACCGAGCCAACATCAGCAAACATGGCCCACACACCACGGAAGTCCCGGGCATCAGGAAGGAGATGTCCACAGGAGCGAGACTTGCAAAATTTAGAATATTACAAAATATTACAAAAAGTGGGAACCAAATCCGCTAAGATACATGTCCCACCTGACAAGTCAGTCTTATTCATCGGAGTCTAACTGTTGGTTTTCTTTTGCTCCAGCATTTCTGTGGTTTCTTGCTGTCGAGTCCTCACCGTTGTCTCACCTCCGTGGTTCTTTGATTTTTGTGTTCACGGAGATGTTGCACTGATGAGTTAGGAGGCCTTCATGTGGACTGAACAAATTATTTGTCTAAATCGCGACGGAGGTAAGGGCGAGGATTGTGGCCACGTAAAATCGATTTAAGCCCCCCCCCCCCCCCCCCCCCCCCAAGTGGAAATCCAAGGCGGCTCTTCTGTGGCGATTTATTTATGTTGTTGTTTGTTACTTACTGTGTGTATCACTTGTGTCTTTTGGTTTTGGATGGCCATATGGCCATTTTGTGGGAAAGTAACTGTCCTTATGGCCTTCCTTTGTTTAGGTTTCCATTATGGTCTGTTCGTTTAATGTTTGTATTTCTTTCCCTTTGGTGTCTTTTATGGGTGGAGTAAGTTAATTGTATCAATTCCTGATCTTTGTTTTACTTCTACTTAGTTTTAGAAAAATTAGAAATTTATACTGCAAAATTAAAGATATAAAATACATGTAGTTATTTAAATCAGTACTTCAGTACTGACGCCAACACCGCAGTATCAACCTCAGCACTAAGGAACTGATCTGAGGTTTAACGTCCCCGTCAACACTGTATAGGCCATTTTGGAGACGTTGCTTCAGATTTTGTGGGACTTTTACCCGACATTGAAATGAAATGACATCTCAAAATCTGTTGCCCATTGAAACCAATAGGGTTTATAAGCATGGACGGTCCGACACGCACGCTTTGCCTGGGCAGGCTTAGCTCCTCTAAGCGGTTTACCAGTACTCGTTTGCGGTCGGTTTCAGCTCTGAGTGGAAGCATCATGCAGCCCATCTATTTCTTCAAGCCCCGATGAGCGGGGGCGGACTGGTAATTTGTATGTTGTATTAATGTGCAAGTAAAATTAAAGTATATAACAGCCGAAGATTTGTAATGTTCATCTGAGTATTGTGAACCAAACTACAAAAAGCACTCCAGCTGTAGTGACGTTAAATATGTTCTATAAAGGGGTTATCCGTTGGAAGCAAAAAACACACCACAGAACTGGAAAATATAAAATCTACATGTTTTCTGGTCCTGTTAGATCTTTCATTTTAAATTTTAATAAACGTGTTTCAGATCTTGATATTGATACGAAGACTCCCGATACCTGAGATTGTAAAAAAACTCAGTGTATTGCTATCCTGCTGCTGGTCATATAATTATTTGCCAATTAAAAATAATTCATGATTTTAGGATAAGAAATATAATTAATGAATGACTGTAATATTGGTTTCCTTCTAAAATTTATTTAAAATAATGTAGGGATGAACTCGCTGCTGTCTTAAATGAATTCAGAGATCGATGTTGTAAACGGGGGTAAGTTGAGCATAGTCTGTCTACTTACGATTTTTTCTACTCTTTATACTAGTACACATCCTCATAATCTTATAAAAGAAAAACTTAATGATTTAACTGAATGGAGTTTTTACAAAGAAGATTCTCTCTATCTTGCATGTAATGTTATAAATGCGATTTTCACTTCTAAAGAGCATACAAATTATACACTATGGTCATGTCAGAAAGTGTGTGATGCTTTAACCTTTCTACTTGACAATGTTTTCATTAGATTTGGTACTAAGTTATTTAGACAAATTACGTGTATTTCGATGGGTACGAATTACGCACATCCTGTAGTTGATATGTTCTTGTATTGTTATGAAAGAGATTCATGATGTCACTTTCTGCTGATAACGAATCTGAAATAATAGAAGCTTTTAGCTCTACTTCTAGATATTTGTAAGATTTATTAAATATTGACATTTCATACTTTGGTGGTTTGATCAGTCATATTTAACCCCCAGAACTTCAGTTAAATAAAGCAAATTCCTCTGATACCGAGGCCCCGGTTTTGGATTTACATTTATCGTTTGTAGATGGATTTGCTTCATGCGATGATTTAGAATTTATGATTGTATACTTTCCTTATTTGGATGGTGATGTTCATCTTGCGACATCCTACAGTGTTTATATTTCTCAACTCAATTTGCCAGAGTGTTTAGTCATGCGACTGACTTCAACGCTCGTAATAAATTGTTAACTGCTTAAGTTCTAAATCAGGGGTATCAGTATCATAAACTACGTAAAGCCTTTTCAAAGTTAAATAGTCGCCGTTCTGATTTGATTTCAAAGTTTAATGTTGGACTTAAAACTCTTCTGCAACAAGGCCTATCGGAAACTGAATTTTATGGTGGCTTGTATATAAAGTTAGAAAAATAAATACTTGCGAGTACCCAATTTCTTAAAATCGTTTTACGATACAAAAAGATTGGGTACAACATAAATGTTATAAGACAGACCGCTTGGTTCGAAGTTACCCTTATCACGGTTTGTAACTTTTCTACCCTTTTTGATTGCACGCCGGTGGGTCTGGCCTCAGATTCTATGACGGTTCCAGTGTAAATGCATGCATAAATTTCATATTATGTAATGTTGGTTGGTACCTGATGCTTCGTCTTTGGGCAGGCCCCTCGGAGTTTAACTGGTGGTTTTCTTTTTCTCCAGCGTTTCATTTGTTTCGCACTGTCGAGTCCTCAACGTTGTTTCATCTCTGTGGCTGTTTAATTTGTATGTCCTCGGCGATGTCACACTGATGAGTTAGGAAGCGTTCATGCGGACCGAACAAATTAATAGTCTAAACCACGACAGAAGAAGTAAGGGCGAGGATTGCAGCTGCGTAAAATCGATTTAAGCCACCCCAACCCCAAAAGAAAAAAAAATAAGTGGAATACTTTTCACTGACCGTACGAAGACGGTTCTTCTGTGGCGTTTTATTTGTTTAATTGTTTGTCACTGATTTATGTCTCGCTTGTGTCTTTTTTATTCTGGATAGCCAGTTGGCCATTTTGTTGGAAAGCAAGTGTCCTATTGGCTTTCCTCTGCTGTTGATTCCATCACGGTCTATTTACTTCTTGTTTGTGCTTCTATCCCTTTGGTGTCTCTGTTGGAATGTGTAAATTAATTGTATCGATTCTTGATCATTGCTTTACTTCTCAGCAAACATTTAAGTATACTTTACTGGATATCAACCCTCACCTTCACTTCTAGTGTGGTACAAACAAGCATTTATGACATAAGTAAAGGAGTAAAACACAGTATGAGGTAAAGAAATTGATTTACATAACTAAAAATTAATTAATATACATTACTCAGGAAATTATCAGACTCACCAACACCACAGCAAAAGCACGACTCGAAATGGCCAGTAAAAATTACTGGCGGTCTTAAGTATATTTTACGGGATCCGTAATTTCATCCTCAGGGCCTGAGTTCGCTTTAATGGGAAACTTGTTCTGACCTTTTTACACAAAAACTCCTTTGCCTTTCCATGTGTACTGCATTGATGTATCTTCCAATAAGTCTGAGGGAAAAAGCTGTTTCAGCAACAAACGTAGGCGGTCGTGCCCATGTGTTTTCGCGTATGCTCATTTACATGTTTTCAATCTTATTTCTTTACTACATGTCTGGCATGCGGAAGTCATTTGGAAAAAAGGAATACATTATGTATCAACGAAAATGTATTTCCCATGACCAACATCATGTGAATTGCCATCTTGTTGTTGCGACATGTTGAAAAGCATTATCAGTTTGGCGTTTACGTTATCACAATTGTGGAAATTACCGTGAACTTTACCTTCCCGATTTTGTACCGTGAACTGGATCATTTTATAACACTTTGCATAACAGGCAAACAAACGGTGTATCGGTGTTAACTGTTACATGGAAACATGCTAGAGGTAATATTTGCAATTTCGGACGCGGTAGGATCATCTAAAACACTCTATTTGCAATAAATTTAAGATTTCAACTGTTTGCCGTGGTCTTTATCACGATCTGTCGGGCTCGGGGAAAAAAATTGGGCGAGCATTTCTCGAAAACCAGGCAGTTTCTGCCTTCAAAGAAAACATCATAAAAAATCGGAAGTTGAGCAGAGTACTTTGGTATATGATTCGTAAAAATGCGTGCTGTAATAACCAAAATATCGGGGAAAACCCGTACCTGAAGCGAGCGATTTTCCTCATAAAATTCCGTTTACTATATCAAATGGTCACGTGGGTTCCCCACCCTGAGAAAGCGCACCAGAATTAAACCAGCAATATATCACAAAAGTTTTGGAGTTATGGCAATCACAAAATTATACTGCCAGGGGAGTAACTCAAAAACCAAGGCACTTAGAATTGTGGTTCTTGCGCATGACATGCCTGCTTAAGCTCATGTATTTGTGTAAGAAGTACCATCAATATGTCTCAAAGAGTTTGGAGATATGGTGATCACAAGCTGGTCATACTGTTATACTGGAAGGGTAGATAACTCAAATACCACACCACCAACAGTTGTCGTTCTTGCACATGACACCCCTTCTGTACCTTGTATACAATTGAGCAAAGTTCCTTCAATATATACCAAAGGGTGTTAGAGTTACGGCCATTACAAGGTTATATTGTCAGGGGAGATAACTAAACAAGAGGCTCAATGAGCCTAAACCGCTCACCTGAGGAACTTAAGTTTTAACAATTCACAGACTTGTCTACTAAATCTGCTAATAGAATCCAGCCCATTGACCCTTACAGGATATAAGTCATCATTATTGCATTGCATTCCAAGTTTGAGACTTCTAGCTTCTATAGTTCCTGAGAAATCTTTGACGAAAATTTAACATTGGTCAAAATGGAGAGAAAGAAGAATGAAAGAACAGATGAACAAATAAGCTGAGAAAGCCCAATGTCTCTTACACAAAATAAGGCATCATTATTCTATTGAATACCAAATTTGATGCTTCTAGCTTTTATAGTTCCTGAGAAATCTTTGATTAAAAATTTTACATTGGTCTATTATCTCTATATGAAGAGAAAGAAGAATGAAGGAACAAATGAACCAGACTAGCTCCAAAACCTAATGCAGCCTTTCCCCTTGCCCAATGGTGCTACACATAAAATTTAAACAAGATTGGTCGACTGCCTTCTGAGATATGCTTCATTGAAAGTGTGGACGACGGATGGACGGACCACAGACGACGGACTCCGGAGCCTTGGTATACTATCAGCTCACTGGAGCCTTTGGCTCAGGTGAGCTAAAAATTCAAGTCGCTATTTCTGTCACAACATTTTCCCTACGTTAAGTCTATGGGCAAATTTTTTTGTCTCTCAAGGTCACGTAACTCCGAGGTCAATATTCCGTTTCGGCCCAAAATCGAACTTAACCGAGATTTTATGCCTGTCCTCGTTACCTGCAAGTTTGAAGCTGATATGAATAAAAATAAAGTTGCTATCGTGGTCACAACGTATTTTTTTATGCTCAAGGGCAGGTAACTCCAAGGCAAATATTCCGATTCGGCCCAAAATCAAACTTAACCCGAGGTCAATATTCCGATTCGAACTTAACTGAGATTTTATGCCTGTCCACGTTACCTGCAAGTTTGAAGCTGATCTGAATAAAAATAAAGTTGCTATCGTGGTCACAACGTATTTTTTTATGCTCAAGGGCAGGCAACTCCAAGGCAAATAATCCGATTCGGCCCAAAATCTAACTTAACCGAGATTTTATGTCTGTCCTCGTTACCTGCAAGTTTGAAGCTGATCTGAAAAAAATTCAAGTCGCTATCGTAGTCACAACATTTTCCCTATGTTAAGTCTATGGGCAAATTATTTGTCGCTCAAGGTCACGTAACTCTGAGGTCAATATTCCGATTCGGCCCAAAATCGAACTTAACCGGGATTTTATGCCTGTCCTCGTTACCTGCAAGTTTGAAGCTGATCTGAATAAAAATAAAGTTGCTATCGTGGTCACAACGTATTTTTTCATGCTCAAGGGCAGGTAACTCCAAGGCAAATAATCCGATTCGGCCCAACCGTGATTTTATGTCTGTCCTCGTTACCTGCAAGTTTGAAGCTGATCTGAAAAAAATTCAAGTCGCTATCGTAGTCACAACATTTTCCCTATGTAGGTCTATGGGCAAATTTTTTGTCGCTCAAGGTCACGTAACTCCGAGGTCAATATTCCGATTCTGCCCAAAATCGAACTAAACCGAGATTTTATGCCTGTCCTTATTATCTGCAAGAATGAAGTCGATCAGAAAAAAATTGACGGAGCTAGAGTGATGACAAGCTTTTTCCTATGTTAAGTCTATGGGAGCTATATGTTGCCATGGTAACCAGAGTTCCACTCAGATCTGCATGAAAACCTTATGCAGTCTTTCCACTTGCCCAATAATGTTACACATGAAATTTGATCAAAGTTTTCTTCAAGATATACATTTTTGAAATTCACATTAACCCTTATGCAAAAATGCACAAGGGCAGGTAACTCCTAAGTGTATGATCCGATTCTGCCAATTATCGAACTTGACTGAGATTTCATGGCTGTGCTGGTTATCTGTAAGAATGAAGCCAATCCGAACAAAATTGAAGCAGCTACAGTGATGACAACATTTTCCCCATGTTAAGTCGATAGGCAATTTTTCGGGCGCTCAAGGGGACGTAACTCTTGAGTGAATTATCTGATTCGGCCCAAAATCGAACTTGGCCGAGATTTTATGCCTGTACTGGTTATCTGCAAGAATGAAGTCGATCAGAAAAAAATTGACGGAGCTAGAGTGATGACAAGCTTTTTCCTATGTGAAGTCTATGGGAGCTAGATGTTGCCATGGCAACCAGAGTTCCACTCAGATCTGCCTGAAAACCTAATGAAGCCTTTCCACTTGCCCAATAATGCGACACATGAAATTTGATCAAAGTTGGCCAAGTAGTCTTTAAGATATACATTTTTGAAATTCCCATTAACCCTAATGCAAAAACACACAAGGGCAGGTAACTCCTAAGTGAATGATCAGATTCTGCCAGTTATCGAACTTGACCGAGATTTCATGGCTGTGCTGGTTATCTGCAAGAATAAAGCCAATCTGAAAATAATTGAAGCAGCTACGGTGATGACAACATTCTCCCCATGTTAAGTCAATAGGCAATTTTTTCAACGCTCAAGGGCACGTAACTCCTGAGTGAATAATCCGATTCAGCCCAAAATCGAACTTGATCGAGATTTCATGCCTGTCCTCGTTATCTGCAAGAATGAAGTCGATCAGAAAAAAATTGACGGAGCTAGAGTGATGACAAGCTTTTTCCTATGTTAAGCCTATGGGAGCTCTTTGTTGCTGTGGTAACCAGAGTTCTCATCCGATCTGCACGAAAACCTAATACAGCCTTTCCCCCTACCTGATGATGGTTCATATGAAATTTGATCAAGGCCGGCCCACTGGTTCCAGAGATATACTTCGTTGAAAGTGTGGACGACGGACGCCGGCTCGTGGTATACTAATACCTCACATGAGCCTTCGGCTCAGGTGAGCTAAAAAGCCAGAGCACTAGAGTTGTAATTCTTGAGCATGACACACCTGCTTAACCTCATGTACATCTGCATCAAGTACCATCAATATGTCTCAAAGGGTATTGGAGGTACGGTGATCACAAGATGGTCATACTGTTATATTTGAAGGGGAGATAACTCAAATACCATAGCACCCAGAGTTCTGGTTCTTAGGCATGAAGCGCCATCTAAACCTTGTATACAATTGTGCCAAGTACCATCAATATATCTCAAAGGGTATTGGAGTTATTGCCATTACAAGGTTATATTGTCAGGGGAGATAATTCAAACACCAGGGCACCCAGAGTCGTGGTTCTTGCATGTGACACACCTGCTTACCCTCATGTACAACTGTACCAAGTACCATCAATATATCTCAAAGAGTATTGGAGATGTGGCCATCACAAGGTAGTGATTCTATTTCATTGGAAGGGGAGATAACTCAAAACCCATGCCACCCAGAGTTTTGGCTCTTGTGCATGACACAGCGTGTGGGCCTTGTGAACAACTGTGCCAGGTACCATCAATATATCTCAAAGGCTTTTGGAGTTATGGCCATCACAAGGTAGTCACTCTATTTTATTGGGAGGGGAGATAACTCAAAAACCATGGCAACCAGAGTTGTGGTTCTTGTGCATGACACCTGTCTCAGCCTTGTGAACAACTGTGCCAGGTACCATCAATATATCTCAAAGGGTTTTGGAGTTATGGCCATCACAAAGTTGTCATTCTATTTTATTAAAAGGGGAGATAACTAAAAAAGTATGGCATCCAGAGTTCTGGTTCTTGCGCATGACACGCCTTCTCAGTCTTGTGAATAATTGTGCCAAGAACCATCAATGAATCTCAAAGGATATAGGAGTTATGGCCATCACAAGGTTGCATCTACGGACGGACGGACGGACAGAGGGACAGACAGACGGACGGACACCAGGCTGATCGCTATATCCCCCAAACCTATTCGGTCGGGGGATTGAAATATGGTTTACACCTGCAAACCTCAGTTTTACTATATAAAAGTGGGGTTCAAGGGGCTCAAAATTATATAGGTGTGTTTTCGTGATGATCTGTAACTTTCTGTGAAACCTGTAAATAGAACAGGATTTGGATAGAACAGATTTTAGAAGATGGATCCCAGACGTGCTTAGATTAAGTAGATAAATGACCATAAATGGTCATGGTCATTTTTCTACAAAATCAATATGCACTATTACCTCTTTATAACACTATTAATGGGGTCCAAAGCAGAAACCATGATAGTCAAACAACCATGTTATAGTCAAACAACTGTGTTATATCCAAACAAAAATGTATAGATCATATAGAAAAATGACCATAAATGGTCATTTTTCTATATAATCTATACATTTTTGGGATCCATCTTGAAACGGTGTTATATCCAAAACCATGTTATAATGCACCGTGTTATAATGAGGTTGTGGTGTATTTTTGTTTGGATATGACACAGGTGGTTAACTAACGTATTATCTGCCTCAGACCCCAGCAATACTGGTAAAGAGAGATTATTGTGAAATGTTTATTTTGAAATCAATGTACTACAATGTATTTAAGAAATAAATCAGCTCTACCTGCGATTTGTTGAGTAATAAATCACAGTTTACAGGTCAGTTGTAAAGTAGATCAAATCACGAGCGCGTAGCGACGTGATTTGTCTACTTACAACTGACCGACAAACTGTGATTTAATACTCAACAAATCACAAACTAGAGCTGATCTATTTTGATTCTAACAGGCTGAAAATCGGCAATAATGCTGTGGTTTCCTTCAAAATCTGACAACTTTTCGCCATTGATAGAAGAAATCTCGCTAAAATTATCAACTGAAACACATGCATTTATATCCTTTTCTAATGTTTCCAATGCGAGAATATGATGTTACACGGTCTAACGTCGAGGAAATCGACTAGTGACCTCATAAATTGGCAGTTTTTTAATGACGTCACTCGTCACGCTCTTCCTTGCCGTGATTTGTTGTAGAATAAAACACAGTTATTTTCCATTGCCTATATAGGAGCGCCGTGTTAGAATTGATCTTTCACCATACTTCAACTTCAATTTACAGACAACCCTCTTTATACTGAAATTCCAAATTACTACAAAACTTGTAGATCCCTGTTTTTGGTGGGACTGAGCCTATAGAAAAGTAAACAGGAAGTCCCGAAAGTTGTCTACCTTTGAAAATGGCAGAAAAATGTGCTAGGTGTTCCCAATCACCTTAAAGCAGTCCTGGTTGGGATTCTTTATAGTGGAAATTCTTTATAATGGCAAAATATTAGGGACCAAGTACATTCGCTAATACATGGGTTTCCTATATTCTGATTCTTTTACACAATTCCAATTCCACCAAGATAACACACCTGTGTGATTATAAGAATCTTATATGAGTGTGAGGGGTGGATGGAAAAATCCGTCCCGAGGGTCACTGTCCGGCATCACGAGGCTTGCCGAGTGATGCCGGACAGTGATCCCGAGGGATGGATTTTTCCATCCACCCCTCACACTCATATAGGATTCTTTTTCTTGCATACCTTCCATTTCTATCGCGAATTTTTAATTCTGTTGTCACTTCGGTTACCGACATCCGCCATTTTGTGATAACACAACAGGAATGTTTGGTGACGTCACGCATGACGACGCCGCGCATGAGGTTGTAATCAACCAGTGCATTTATCAAACACGCGATTAAATTCGATTTGGGGTCGGAACACCAGGGTCAGAACATAAATTTCTATCCCAGGGTAAAATCACGGATTTCCTTGTCTGGTGTGCAAGAATAACCCTTCTCATGCTGAATATTCAGATTAGCCACACCTATTGCTGACTGAACCAATCAGATTACTTGATGTAATTTATTCCTACAAATTCATAAACTGAATGTCAAACAGTGTAGATCCTGATCAGATGGCTTCTTCAGAAGCCATCTGATCTGGATCTACACTGTTTCCAATGATAGGGGTTGTCGTGAACAGCATGATAAGAGTTAAAGTGAATTCTTTCAATGCTCCAAGTGAACTTTTCTAATGAAAGCTGGTGACATTTTCCTTACTTCTTGTACAAACATAGATAGATGGTGCTTACTAGAACTGCCTCATACAGGCAGATCTAAAGACTACCCACAAACTACGTTGATGAACAAAAAAATAGCCACCAGAAGAGATGGCAAATCCCTTGACCAAAAGCCAATATCATAGGCAATATGGCATTCGAAGATTTTACACAAGCAGAAAGTGCACTAGAAACAAGAAAGCAGTCTGAGGGACAGCCAAATCCCCCACCACCTTTTGTATCAAGGCTCAACCTTTTGACCTTCACCTGTGACCTTGACATTGAGTTGGCATGGTTTATTTATGGGTATATTTCACAAAAGTTTAATGAAAATCCTTCCTGGAGTAAAGGAGATATGGAACGGACAAAAAATATGAAGTTTCAAACTTATGACCTACACCTGTGACCTTGACCTTGAGTCGGCATGGTTTATTTATGGGTTCTGCACATCAGCTCACTGAGGGGGATATTTGATGAAAGTTTAATGAAAATCCTTCTAGGGGTAAAGGAGATATGGAACAGACACAAAATATGAAGTTTCAAACTTGTGACCTTCAACTGTGACCGTGACCTTGAGTCTGCATGGTTTATTTATGTGTTCTGCATATCAGCTCACTGAGGGGACATTTGACCAAAGTTTAATGAAAATCCTTTGAAGGGTAAAGGAGATATGGAACAGACACAAAATTCAAAGTTTCAAACTTGTGACCTTCCAATGTGACCTTGACCTGGTGTCTGCATGATTCATTTATGAACTCTGCACATGAGCTCACTGAGGGGGATAATTGATCAAAGTTTAATGAAAATCCTTTGAAGGGTAAAGGAGATATGGAACGGACACAAAATTCAAAGTTTCAAACTCTTGACCTTCCAATGTGACCTTGACCTGGTGTCCGCATGATTCATTTATAACCTCTGCACATGAGCTCATTGCAGGGGGACATTTGACAAAAGTTAAATGAAAATCCTTTGATGGGTAAAGGAGATATGGAACAGACACAAAATTCAAAGTTTTAAACTAGTGACCCTCAAATGTGACCTTGACCTTGACTCAGCATGGTTCATTTATGGGTTCTGCACATCAGCTCACTTTGGGGGATAACTGACCAAAGTTTAATGAGAATCCTTGCAGGGGTAAAGGAGATATGGAACGGTTACAAAATTCAAAGTTTCGAACTCTTGACCTTCAGATGTGACCTTGAACTTGAGTCGGCATGTTTCATTTATGAGTTCTGCACATCAGCTCACTGAAAAGAATATTTGACCAAAGTTTAATGAAAATCCTTCCAAAGGTAAAGGAGATATGGAACGGACACAAATTTCCAAGTTTCAAAACTCGTGACCTTCAGCTGTGACCTTGACCTTGAGTCGGCATGGTTCATTTATGGGTTCTGCACACGAGCTCACTTAAACAAACAATTGACCAAGTTTAATGAAAATCTATCGAAGGATTCAGGAGATATGGAGCGGACAAGAAAGTGTTACAGACAGACAGATGGACAGACAGATGGACGCACAGACAGACAAAGACCATTCCTATAGTCCCCGCTCCGCTTCGTGGCGGGGGATTGATAAAACACACCAGCTAATTCTCAACTATACTGCTGCTAAGACAGCAAGACATCTGCAAGATATTGCATAAATTATATGAGCCAGCGCATGACAAAACCTACAATAAGACATGTGTGCCCAACGAAGACTCAGATCAGCCTGCCCGTCCACGCAGTCTGATCAGAGTCTTTGTTGTGCGCTCTAAGGATATCTAAGGGCTCAATGCTCCTTCATGCAGCAAGAGAAGTCTCTGGCTAGACTATATGGATGCGCAGGCTGATCTGAGTCTCCGATGGGCGCACGTCTTATTGTATGTTTTGTCGTGCGCTGGCTCATATGGTCAAAGACTTTTGGTGTTATGGTGATACCCAGGTTTTACTGTGAGTGGAGATAACTAAAATACCATAGCATCCAGAGTTGTGGTTCTTGCTCATGACATGTCTTCTTAACCATATGCACAACTATACCAAGTACCATCAATATCTCTCAAAAATTGTTGGTGTTATTGCAATCACGAGGTTAAATTGTCAGAGGAGATAAATGTACCAAGTCCTATATATTTCACAGGGTATTGGATTAATGGCGATCACAAGGTTATATTGTCAGGGGAGATAACTAAAATACCATGGTATCCAGAGTTATTGTTCTAGCTCATGACATGCCTTCTTAATCTCATGTTCAATTGCACTATCTCAAAGGGTATTGGAGTTATTGTGATCACAATGTTATTTTGTTAGGGGAGATAACTAAAATACCATGGCATCCAGAGTTGTGGTTCATAATACACCTTCTTATCCTCATGGACAACTATACCAAGTACCATCAATATATCTCAAAAGGTATTGGAGTTATTGAAATCACAAAGTTAAATTGTCAGGGGAAATAACTAAAATACCATGGTATCCAGGGTTATGGTTCTTGTTCATGACACACCTTCTAAACCTCCTGTACATTTGTACAAAGTCCCATCAATATATTTCAAAAGGTATTGGTGTTATTGTGATCATACAGTTACAATGTCAGGGGATATAACTAAAACAACATAAAGAGTTGTGGTTCTTGCTCATGACATGCCTTCTTGACCTCATGTACAACTAAACCAAGTACGATCAAAATATCTCAAAGGGTATTGGAGTTATGGTGAGCCACAAAGTCTATTGTCAGGGGAGATAACTAAAATATCAAGCTATCCAGAGTTGTGGTTCTTGCTCATGACATGCCTTCTTGACCAAGTAGCATTAATATATCTCAAAGGGTATTGGAGTTATGGTGATCACAAGGATGTGTCTACAGAAGGACAGACATACGGATGGATGCAAGGCTGATCACTATTACCCCCGAACCTATTTGGTCCGAAATAATGTAAAGCTTTGTAAAACTTTTTCTTTTTTTTTTCTTTATACAGTGAGGTTTCAAGGGTGTTTAACCCTTTTAGTACCAAATGGAATCTTCCTCCTTATATATAGCAGGAGTTCATTTCTAAATTTAGGGGTGTCAGGTTGTGTTTTCATCCAAATTTATTTGGAAAACGACTGAACTTTTAGCAAACAGTGGAGGCCCTGATTGTTCTGCGGCGTCTGATCTGGGCCTGCACTGTTTGCCAGGGTACCCGTTTTGGGGTTTCTGGTACTAAATGGGTTAATACAGATAGGTTTATGTGAAGATTTAAGTTAGTAATCTTCATATTCTGTGTAAAAAGTGAAGGCTGGTTGGTTGGTTTGGAGCTACAGCCAAGTCTAGGACCTACACCTACCATAATCTGCCAGTCTTTTGGCAATGTCCATCACTTCGATATTGGCAGTTTTCTTGAAGTCCCTGCAGTCAACTATGAACTCATGGGCTACTAGGCCTAAAAAATAAAATACAGTCAATCCTCTTTACACAAAAATTTGATATAATGACTAAACTTGTTATAAGAACAGTTTCAACAGAACAAGTCCTTAGCGGAAGAAGAGACAGAATAATGGAGATATTCAGGAATATTGCATTTCTTACTCCAAGCAGGAAATGTTGTGGATATTTGTTAGAATTGCCTCACCGAGGCAATTCTAACAAATGTCCACAACATTTGATCCTTGGAGTGATACAGGAGAAAAGGACAATGACTCATTGTGTGCAAACAGCCTCATGATTTCCATGGTTTTGCGGTCCTTTCAAGATTATTTCACTCATATCAAGTAGACCCTTAATCAGAGGTGGGCAAAAACTAGAGTACCCGAAGAAAATCAAGTAACCTTCAGTTGCAGAACTCGGCATATCACGTGACCTGAGCCAGGCTCGAACCCACAGTGGTGAGAGACCTAATGATGAAGGGTCAGCGCTCTTATCCACTAGGCCATGGAGGCCCGTTTTTCATAATAAAATACACTATAAATTGACTATCCTGTATTGATCCGAGGTCATCCGTATTAACACCAGGTCAACCAATATTAACTGAGGTCAAAAAATCAATAATCGTGTTTTCTTAATTGTGTCAATTAATAAAATTGTCATTAATCAAGTCATTTCGCATTGGCTCAGGTACAGGCAGCTTCTTTGCTATAGCTTATTCAAACTCCTTCTTGGTTGCTAAAAGTTCTTTCAATAACTCTGGACAACTACTATTTAGGGATATATTTTCTTATTTTATCCTGAAACGGTATTTTGTGTGTACTCATTAGAATTGCCTCAATGAGGCACTTCTATATACCTTTATTTAGCAGAAGACAGAAAAAGTATCCCCAAATAACAGTAGACACTCTTTATACCGACATTCATTATAATGGCAATACTCGTTATAATGGCAATTTGAATGGAATGACTAGTTAGCTAAAGGCTTAGCCTTGGTTCTGAGTGATACAGGCTTCCCTCGGGTTGGAAATGCACAAATCGAGTCCATAATCATGAAAGGGTCTTGTTATCTAATACTCCAAGAAACAAATGTTATAGATATTTGTTAGAATCACCTTAGAATCACCTCACTGAGGTGATTCAAACAAATGTCTATAACATTTGTTTCTTGGAGTAATAATGGGGAAAAGGCATTTTATTACCTATCATACTCCTAATTGGGATTCTTTATAACGGCAAATTCATTATAACGGCACAATTAAAGGGAACAAATTTAATACTGTCGTAATTTATTTGTCGTAATTTGTTTGTATTGGAGTTTAACGGCACATTCAACACTACTTTAGGTCATTTTTGAGCTGGTCAGTTTACCTACCCACACTTTTCCTGGGCAGGCTTATACCTAAGCAGGTAACCAGTACAGTGCACATTCTTTCGCCAGAAACTGACAACTGCCCTTCTTGAATCAGCGGAAGGGAGAGAATGACCGTAGAAAAGATTTCATGATCAATCTCCACGAAAGAATTACTGTCGTTATAACGAGGGTCCTCTATATCGCCATTATTCCACGTGACCTGGTGCTATGACTAACCAACAGGGGCCCTTACTACCCCTGTCTTGTGTATTGTCCTGAAAGTGTTTTTGAGTCAGTAAAGTTTAACAGTACAGTCCAACTTGTATTAAGCAAGCACCTAAGAGCTGAATGAAATATGCTCGCTTTAGACATGTGCCTGCTTAACCCATTGTATGCGGGAAACCCCTAAAGAGGTACCTTGGCAAACAGTGCAGGCCCAGATCAGACGCCACATTCTGCGGCCTCTGATCAGGGCCTGCACTATTTGCTGACATAACATAATTTGCAAACATAATTTTCCTTCAAAAATAGAGTGAAAATGAAACAAGAGGGCCCAGAGGGCCCTGGTTCGCTCACCTGATCCAATGTATAACAAGTGGGCCCCGGGCAGGGTCAATTTTGGCCCCAGGGCTATAATTTGAACAATCTTGGTAGAGGTCCACAAGATGAAGCTTCATATCGAATATGAAAGACCTGGGCTTTCTGGTTTCAGAGAAGAAGATTTGAAAGGTTTACCCTGCATATAGAAGTCTATGTAAAACAAGATTTTCCCTATATAAGTCTATGTTAAACCAAAGGGCCCCGGAGCTGGGGCATTTTTGGCCCCAGGGCTATAATTTGAACAATCTTGGTAGAGGTCCACTAGCTGAAGCTTCATAACAAATATCAATGACCTAAGCCTTGTGTTTCAGAGAAGATGATTTTTAAAGATTTTCCCTATATAAGTCTATGTAAAACCAAAGGGCCACATGGCCGAGGCATTTTTGGTCTCAGGGCTATAATTTGAACAATCTTTATAGAGGTCCACTAGCTGAAGCTTCATAACAAATATCGAAGACCTAAGCCTTGTGGTTTCAAAGAAGAAGATTTTTAAGATTTTCCATATATACGTCTATGTAAAACCAAAGGGCCCCAGAGCGGGGGCATTTTTGGCCCCAGGGCTATAATTTGAACAATCTTGGTAGAGGGCCACAAGATGAAGCTTCATACCAGATATCAAAGACCTGGGCCTTGCAGTTTCAGAGAAGAAGATTTTTCAAGATTTTCCCTATATAAGCCTATGTAAAACAAAAGGGCCCTGGTGCGGGGGCATTTTTGGCCCAAGCACTATAATTTGAATAATCTTGGTAGGGGTCCACTAGATGAAGCTTCATACCAAATATCAAAGACCTGGGCCTTGCGGTTTCAGAGAAGAAGATTTTTCAAGATTTTCCCTATATAAGCCCATGTAAAACCAAAGGGCCAACGTGTGGGGGGCATTTTTAGCTCCAACACTATAATTTGAACAATCTTGGTAGGGGTCCACTAGATGAAGCTGCATACCAAATATCAAAGACCTGGGCCTTGCGGTTTCAGAGAAGAAGATTTTTAAAGATTTTCCCCATATAAGCCCATGTAAAACAAAAGGGCCCCCGTGCGGAGGCATTTTTGGCCCCAGCACTATAATTTGAACAATCTTGGTAGGGGTCCACTAGATGAAGCTTCATACCAAATATCAAAGACCGGGGCCTTGGGGTTTCAGAGAAGAAGATTTTTCAAGATTTTCTCTATATAAGCCCATGTAAAACCAAAGGGCCCCCGTGCGGAAGCATTTTTAGATCCAGCATTATAATTTGAACAATCTTGGTAGGGGTCCACTAGATAAAGCTTCATACCAAATATCAAAGACCTGGGCCTTGCGGTTTCAGAGAAGAAGATTTTTAAAGATTTTCCCTATATAAGCCCATGTAAAACTAAAGGGCCCCCGTGCGGGTGCATTTTTGGCCCCAGCACTATAATTTGAACAATCTTGGTAGGGGTCCACTAGATGAAGCTTCATACCAAATATCAAAGACCTGGGCCTTGCGGTTTCAGAGAAGAAGATTTTTCAAGATTTTCCCTATATAAGCCCATGTAAAACCAAAGGGCCCCCGTGCGGGGGCATTTTTAGCTCCAGCACTATAATTTGAACAATCTTGGTAGGGGTCCACTAGATTAAGCTTCATACCAAATATCAAAGACCTGGGCCTTGTGGTTTCAGAGAAGAAGATTTTTAAAGATTTTCCCTATATTAGCCCATGTAAAACCAAAGGGCCCCCATGCGGGGGCATTTTTGGCCCCAGCACTATAATTTGAACAATCTTGGTAGGGGTCCACTAGATAAAGCTTCATACCAAATATCAAAGACCTGGGCCTTGCGGTTTCAGAGAAGAAGATTTTTTAAGTTTGCGGTGAAAAAAATCTATTTTTTGCTACTGTGACCTATATGTGCAACGGACCGGAACCATTTGAACAACTTTGAAAGGGGACCACCTAAGGATCATTCCTGTGAAGTTTGGTCAAAATGCGATCAGTGGTTTAGGAGGAGATGTCGTTTGAAGAAAAGTTTACGGACGCACGCACGCATGCACGCACGGACGCACGACGGACGACGGACAAAAAGTGATCCCAAAAGCTCACCTTGTCACTACGTGACAGGTGAGCTAAAAATAGGCCTGACAAATGGACTTGTCCAACATATAGCAATGGAAGAGTCCACTAGTATACAATGGATTAATACAGGTGAAAATGCATTTTCCTTTTAGGCTTGCTTCAAACAAGTTGCTTGCTTAACAGAGATTTTCATTTGTTTGTTTGGTGTTTAAAGGCCCATCCAACACTATTTAGGTCACAATGAGCCAGTCATTTTACCTAACAACACTATTCCTGAGCAGGCTTATACATAAGCAGTTAATCGATACTGTGCACATTCTTTCCCCAGAAACTGACATCAGCCCTTCAGAAGGGTGAGAATGACCCTTTAAAAGATTTCATTTCTTGAATCTGCAGAGGGGAGAGAATGACTGTAGAAAAGATTTCACGATCAATCTCCAAGGAAAAAAGTAGCTGACCAGGCAGGTATCGAATCTGGGCCCTCCTGATCACCAAACACATATCTGACTGAGCTTCCAGGGCTGCCACTATGACAACTTTGACAGTAATTGGTTTATTCCTTTTTATACCAAATGGAATCTTCAACATTATAAATAGCGGGAATCAATTTCAAAATTAAGGGGTTTCAGGTTGTGTTTTCTTCAAAATTTATTTGGACAACGGCTTAAGTTTTCGCACACAGTGTAGGCCCTGATCAGACGCCACATTCTGCGGCGTCTATTCTGGGCCTGCACTGTTTGCCAGGGTACCCATTTTGGGGTTTCTGGTACGAAATTGGTTATACACTCCTCTGGGTACACAAGTTAACTTACCATGCTCATTTTTGAACACTGTTCTGTAATACCCCTCCAGTCGCTTGCTCATATAGTTTGCATTCAGGATCGCTACCTCCGAGGCCTGTTTCAGTCCCTCTGATCCCATCAGTTTAATGTAAGCCCAGGAGATAGGGAGAATTGCACTAGACCCAAAAGGAGCTGCCGAGACGACACCAAAGGCCTTAGCCTCAGGGCCTGTTGTACCATACGGTGGTATTATCGGATGAGTTGGAAGGAAGGGAGCCAGGTGCTTCTTTCTGAAAATATCAACAATGAACCTGCACATACAATCAAGGCACTGAGAGTAGTGGTGGGTCAACTGTCTCTGGGCATAGGCTGGGCAAACAGTCCTGGACTTTATCTGACAGTATATCGCAAAGCATAATGTCTCATATTTTTATCTGACAGTATACCGCAAAGCATAATGTCTCATATTTTTATCTGACAGTATATCGCAAAGCATAATGTCTCATATTTTTTATTTGACAGTATATTACAGAGCATAATGTCTCATATTTTTTATTTGACAGTATATCACAGAGCATAATGTCTCATATTTTTTATCTGACAGTATATCACAGAGCATAATGTCTCATATTTTTATTTTACAGTATATCACAGAGAATAATGTCTCATATTTTTTATTTGACAGTATATGGCAGAGCATGATGTCTAAACTAGAAATGTGTCAATACAACACAAATGCCCTCACCCAGGGACCTACCTCACCCCCCCCCCCAAAACCCCTCCCCCTAAACTCCCCCCCCCCCAACCCCCATCACCTTAAGGTCATGTAGGGGCGGGATTATGGCTGAATGAAACTTTTGACATGTATCTATCATCATTCCAAATATGTAGCAAATTCATCACATGGTTCAAGAAATATGAGCTCTCAAAAAATATAATATAAACAAGGCATCGCATGCGATACAAATCCGCTCGCACTAGACAACTTGCTTGAGATATTATCATATGGAACATTTGTGTAAAGTTTGTTTAAAAATCCATCAAAAAATGTACGTTCTAGAGTGATGACAATGTTTCTCTAAAAATAGCCATAGTGATCTTGACTTGAGGCCATGACCACGAAAGTAGATCTTGCTCAAGATATTATCATAAGCATCTTTTGTGTGAAGTTATATTAAAATCTGTTAATAAATGTAGGTGGTTGAGCGATGACAAAGTTTTTCTAAAAATAGTCACAGTGACCATGACCTTGAGGCCATGACCTTGAAAGTCAAAGCAACTCAAGATATTATCATAAGAAACATTTGTGTGAAGTTCTATTAAAATCCATCAATAAATGTAGGGGCTAGAGCGATGACAAAGTTTTTCCAAAAATAGCCACAGTGACCTTGACCTTGAAAGTCAAAATAGCTCGAGATATTGTCATAAGGAACATTTGTGTGAAATTATATTGAAATTGGTGAAACAAGATGTGTTTGTGAAACACTGATGCCCCCGGACAGCGCCAATGTTAATGTTTTTAAAAAATTTGAAAAAAATAGGTCAAAGGTCAAGTTCAAGGTCACGAGATCAAAAATTATGGTACCACTGGAAAGGTCTTGTGATAAGGTATACACATGTGAAATATGAAAGCTTTATCTATTACCATTCAAAAGTTATGCCCAATGTTAGGGTTTTTGTAGACAGACAAATGGACAAACAGACAGACAGACCAAAAACTATATGCCCCCGAATCTCTTAGACTCCGGGGGCATAAAAATGTAAGTGCTAGAGCAATGACAAAGTTTTTCTAAAAAAAGCCACAGTGACCTTGACCTTGAAAGTGGAACTCGCTAGAGATATTGTTATAAGGAACATTTGTGTGAAGTAATATTGAAATTGGTGAAAAAATGTAAGTGCTAGAGCAATGACAAAGTTTTTCTAAAAATAGCCACAGTGACCTTGACCTTGAGAGTCGAACTCGTTCGAGGTATTGTCATAAGGAACATTTGTGTGAAGTTATATTGAAATCAGTGAAGAAATGTAGGCACTAGAGCAATGACAAAGTTTTTCTAAAAATAGCCACAGTGACCTTGACCTTGAAAGTCGAAATGGCTCGAGATATTGTCATAAGGAACATTTGTGTGAAGTTATAATGAAATCGGTGAAGAAATGTAAGCGCTAGAGGGAAGACAAAGTTTTTCCAAAAAATAGCCACGGTGACCTTGACCTTGAAAGTGGAACTCGCTAGAGATATTGTCATAAGGAACATTTGTGTGAAGTTATATTGAAATTGGTCAAGAAATGTAAGGGCTAGAGCGATGACAAAGTTTTTCTAAAAATAGCCACAGTGACCTTGACCTTGAGGCCATGACCTTGAAAGTCGAACACGCTGGAGATATTTTTAAAAGGAACATATTGAAATTGGTGAAGAAATATAGGCGCTAGAGCGATGACAAAGTTTTTCTAAAAACAGCCACAGTGACCTTGACCTTGAGGTGATGACCTTGAAAGTCGAACACGCTCAAGATATTGTCATAAGGAACATTTGTGTGAAGTTATATTGAAATCAGTGAAGAAATATAGGCGCTAGAGCGATGACAAAGTTTTTCTAAAAATAACCACAGCGACCTTGACCTTGAGGCCATAACCTTGAAAGTCGAAGTCGCTCGAGATATTTTTACAAGGAACATTTGTGTTACGTTATATTGAAATTGGTGAAGAAATGTAGGCGCTAGAGCAATGACAAAGTTTTTCTAAAAATAGCCACTGTGACCTTGACCATGACCTTAAAAGCCACTGTGACCTTGGCCATGACCTTAAAAGTCGAAATTGCAGGAGATATTTTTATAAGGAACATTTGTGTGAAGTTATATTGAAATTGGTGATACAAATACCTTAACCAAAGTCTTAAACATTAAAAATTTTCTAAGTCTGTGACCTTGATCTTGAGGTCAAAGGTATGGGTGGGGGTATTGCTGAATAAATCATTGGACCTATATGTATCACCATAGTAAATATAAACCAAATCCATTGTATGGTTATGAAAATATGAGCTCAAGTTCTACCTGGTACAAATACCTTAACCTGGGTCTTAAACATTAAAAATTTCAAAGTCCACGACCTTGACCTTGAGGTCATAGGTATGGGTGGGGGTATTGCTGAATAAAACTTTGGACCTATATCTATCATCATACTAAATAAAAACCAAATCCATTGTATGGTTTTGAAAATATGATCTCAAGTTCTACGTGGTACAAATACCTTAACCTGGGTCTTAAACGTTAGAAATTTCTAAGTTCGTGACCTTGACCTTGAGGTCATGGGTATGGGTGGGGTAGCACGTACCCACGGACGCACGTAAGGAAAACCTAAAAACTCTATGCCCCCGGCATCATCCGATGCGGGGGCATAAAAATGTATCCAATCAAACATTGCGTTACAAGCACATTATAATGTGCTTAGCCTATGGAGTTTTAAACTTGTAGTAATACCAACTAACACTGTCGTTAGCTTTTTAACAGGAAGCTTATAGCTGAACTTCATGGACAATCTCCATTTTCAAGAAGAAAACCTAAGAAGAAATATACCGTGTCTCAATTCTTTGTGAAGCAAGAATTCATTCTCCTGCTTGGAGCAAATTCTGATTTGAGGTGTTCAATAGAGAGAATTGTTAGTTTATACTTAAGGGGAATGGGAACACCTTCAGGGGAGGCAACTCATGCAAAAGTATTTGTCTCCCATGTCAAAAGGGGTCAACTCTTAAATGAAAGAATTTGCTCCTGAGGAGCAAATTCTTTCCTTTAAGAGTAGACACATTTTAAGGTGGGACAAGGCTTATAGAAAAGCGAACAGGAGGTCCGAAAGTTGTCTCCCTTTGAAAAAAGACGGAAAAAAATGTGCTGGGTGTTCCCATTCCCCTTAATTGAGATGTTCACTACATATATTTGGTAGTTATTCATTACACAGACCTTGTAGGAAGACACAGACCTCAGTATAACACTATTCATTACAACACGGTTTGACTATAACATGGTTTAAAGAGGGATCCCTTTGCCCCTGCCTATCGGGGCTTGAAGAAATAGTCTATCTATCTAAAAAAGGATCCCAAAAAATGTATAGATTGTATAAAAAAATGACCATAAAATGTTTATTTTTCTACATAATCTATCCATTTTTAACATTTTGTTTACTATCTTGAAACTGATGGCAACTTAAGCGATGCAGATTTTCTGTGTAATTCTTTTTTCTGAAGAAGACCATTGGCCAAAATATTAAAGCTGAGCAGATTTATAAAATATATCCACCCTTGACATAATGTTTTTCCTCCTTCTCCAGATTATGGTTATTTCCCTCAGCAATGGAAGTGACTTTTTGTCTTTTCAGCCATAGTGGAGACATAATCATAGATAAATTAATATTTTGCATTTACTGCCATTCAAACACATGCACAGATGTGGCAACAATGCTGTTGCCACATCTGTGCATGGGTTTGAATCACAGTAAATGCAAAATATCCATTTTTGTTTCGATATAACAGTTATTTAATTGAACCACAAAAATAGTGTTATGCCGAGGTTTTGGTACATTCAGTTTAAGCTCAGACACTCTAAACAGGCCCCCGTGGCCCAGTTGATAAGAGTGCGGACTCTTCACCATTAGGTCTCTCATCGCTGTGGTTCGAGCCTGCTCGGGTCACATGTGAGACGCCAATTTCTGCAACTGAAGGTCAGGCGGTTTTTGTCCGGGTACTTTTTGCCCACCTCTGATGATTGAACAGCTCGATAGGAGTACAATAATCTTGAAAATAAAAAAAATGACCAGACACTCACACTCCAATAGGTCCCATTCCAGGTCCACCACCACCATGAGGAATACAGAATGTTTTATGGAGATTCAAGTGGGATACATCAGATCCGTAGTCTCCAGGACGACAGATACCAACCTGAAATCACAGTTTTGTTTGTTTGTATTGGAGTTTAATGGCCCAGTCAACACTATTTTAGGTCATTTTTGAGCCGGACAGTTTACCTATCCACACTTTTCCTGGGCAGGCTTATAATGGAATGGTTAACCAGTACAATGCACATACTTTCGCCAGAAACTGACAACTGCCCTTCTTGAATCAGCAGAAGAGAGAATGACCGTAGAAAAGATTTCATGATCGGTCTCCACGAAAGAATGTTGCCGACCCCAGTTGGTATCGAACCCGCGTCCCCCTGATCACCAGTCAGACGTGCATCCGACTGAGCTACCGAGGCCGGCATGAAATCACAGTACTTGTCAGATAAAAATCACAATATTATGCATTAAATTTATGGAATGATTGGATGGAACAAAGATAAATTAAAATACACAGAGATGGCTAATGCTAGCTGTTTTCATACATTCTATATGAGGTGGTGCACGTCAAAACATACAATAAGATGGGTGCGACCAGCAGAGACTCAAATCAAGCTGCGCACCCAGCCACTATCACAAGACCTTATCTTTGCATAGATATTAGCCTGTAGTAGGTACATGCAATCAGCGAAGACTCTGATCAGACTGCGCGGATGTGCAGGGTGATCTGTGTCTTAGCTGGTCGCACAGGCCTTTTGTAGATTTTGTCATGCGCTGGCTCATATATGACCACACAAGTAAGTTGCTCTTTTATTGCTACTTCTTGCATTAAGTTACAAATCAAGTTATTGTTAGAGAACTTTATCATAATTTCTTATATATGAGCGTTTAAGGGGAATGGGTTTGTCCGCCATTTTTCAAACAGAGACAACTTTCAAGACTTCCTGTTCAGTTCTATAAGCCCTGTCCCACTGAAAAAGGAGTCTACTCTTGAAGGAAAGAATTTGCTCCTCCACATGCAGCCCAATCTATTTCTCCAAGTCTGACGGGCAGGGGCGATGATTAATTTCCGTATTTACCCTATTTGAATTGGAGTTTAACGGCCAAGTCAACACTATTTTAGGTCATTTTTTGAGCCAGACAGTTTACCTAACCACACTTTTCCTGGGCAGGCTTATACGCTAATGGTTAACCAGTACAGTGCACATTCTTTCGCTAGAAACTGACAACTGCCCTTCTTGAATCAGCAGAAGGGAATGACCTTAGAAAAGATTTCGTGATCAATCCACGAAAGAATGTTGTCGACCCTGGCAGGTATCGAACCCATGTCCTCCTGATCACCAGTCAGATGCGCTACAGACTGAGCTATCGAGGCCTGCAGTATTTGCCGTAAGCATTAGAGCATGAGCAAACAGTGTAGACCCAGTGTAAACACCATAGAATGCTGCTTCTCATTAATGTTAAGACTATTTGACACTCATCCAACCACAACATAACAGAGTAAATTGTACTTCTTTAAATTTTAGAACAAGTATGGTAAGGAGTTGAAGTGTTCCAATACCTAGGGTAAAAACGGTAATGTACGGTGAAATATATGTACCATACTGGCCCTAAATATTGGGACAAATAGACCTAAGCAAACAGTGCAAATCCAGATCAGACTGCTCCTTCAGGAGCAGTCTGATTTTCAGGAGCAGTCTGATTTCAGGAGCAGTCTGATCAGGGTCTACACTGTTTGCCACTCTGTCTGCACCTTTTCGACTCCTTGCTGGATAGAGAAACTATTTGGAGTGAGAGAGTGAGTGTTTGAGTTTTACGTCTCACATACAGCTAAGGTAATACAGGACGAGGCCTTGGTTTAAAGACTCATCCAAAAGTCTGATTTATATTTGGAAAATTACAGCAAGTTGTCAAGGTGTCCGAACTTTTAGGATATTTACGGTACTCAGAATTACTTTAGACATACCTTTATCCAAACAGAAAGTCAAAAATGTAATGGCACTATTACAACACTATTACAAATGTAATTAACCACACTTTTCCTGGGCAATCTTGGGCCTTGTAAGTAGTGTTGTCTGCTTTGTCGTCTGCTGGTTACTTTAAAAGTCATTTTTGCAAACAGTGTGGACCCAGATCAGACTGCCCCTCTCGGAGCAGTCTGATCTGGGTCAACACTGTTTGCCTGTGTGCAAAAATATTTTTAAAAAGTTTGCAAAAAGATTTAGCAGACAACATAAGCAGACGACATTTTCAGATGTAGTTTTCCTCGCTATTTTATGGGTTAATCAGTATAAAGCGTATTTTTTTCACTGTTTCTGACAGCTGTTTCTGCATCAGCGTACTAACTGTTCATGTTCAGAGCACTGCTAGAAATAAATTTTAACTCTGGAAAACTCAGCCCAGAGTTAAATTTCACACAACCTACCTGAGCATTCATATTTGCACCATCAAGGTAAACCTGACCACCATTTTCATGTATCATATCACAGATTTCTCTGAAATCATGAAACATAAAATATTGTTCACTATGAACAAAACTTACCCAGTATACAACATGGAATTGTTGATAAAAAAAGGCGAGAAAATATAGAAAAGAATATTTTGTATATCATATTTACCGTTTTGTTTATTTGTATTGGAGTTAAATGGCCCAGTCAACACTATTTAGGTCATTTTTGAGCCTGTCAGTTTGCCTATCCACACTTTATCTGGACAGGTTTTTACGTATGCGGTTAATCAGTACAGTGCACATTCTTTTGCCAGAAACTCACAACTGCCCTTCTTGAATCAGAGGAAGGGAGAGAATGACCGTAGAAAAGTATTCATGATCAATCTCCATGAAAGAATCATATTTACAGTATGTATTCGGAGAGACAGGCCTGAGCAAACAGTGCAAACCAAGAGGAGACGTCACTGTTTGCCACTCATACAGCTATTTTAAGTCACAACATCGGGAAGTAAATTGTACTTGTTCAAATTTTAGAACAAGTATGGTAAGGAGTTGAAGTGTCCGAACATTTAGGGTAAATACAATACCCCTATTAAACTATGGATTCAAAGGCAGTTTATATTGTGTGCTATTCTGTAGTTTCATCTCATAAGGTTCAGGTAGCGAAGTTATTCAAATTTAATGATATTACTATCTGTAATAAGTCTGAATGTTCAGTTTTAAGAGTATCAACATCAATAATATGACATGTATGATTGGATTTCACATAACAAAAGAAGAATTCCACCGAAGGCTATGTCAAGTCTGTGATAGTTCTTGAACATTTGAATTGATGATAGGGTTAATGCAAATGTTAATGGATAGACAAACGGATGGATGGACAGAAATGAAAAATTGACATCCTATGGACCATGGAAACCCAAAAACGGGTAGTTGGCAAACAGTACAGACCCAGATCAGACGCCACAGAATAGTTTGAAGAAAACACAACCTGACACCCCTAAATTTTGAAATGGATTCCTGCTATACATATGGTGGAAGATTCCATCTGATAAAACAAGAGAGCCCAGAGGGCCTTGAATCACTCACCTGAGTATTAGCGCCTCTAGTACATTCTTGGCCCAAGGGCTATAATTTGAACAAACTTGGTAGCAGTCCACTAGATGAAGCTTCATACCAAATATCAAAGACCTGGGCCTTCTGGTTTCAGACAAGTAGATTTTTAAAGGTTTTTCCTATATAAACCTATGTAAAACCAGTGGGCCCTGGCGCGGGGGCATTTTTTGGTGCCAGGGCTATAATTTGAACAATCTCAGTAGAGGTCCACTAGATGAAGCTTCACGCCAAACATCAAAGACCTGGGCCTTCTGGTTTCAGACAAAAAGATTTTTTAAGGTTTTTTTCCTATATAAGCCTATGTAAAACAAGTGGGTCCCGGCGCAGGGACATTTTTGGCCCCAAGGCTATTATTTGAACAGTCTTGGTAGAGGTCCATTAGATGAAGCTTCATACCACACCAAATATCAAAGATGACTCCAATCGGCCTTGTGGTTTCAGAGGAGATGTTTGAAAATGTTGACAGACAACAGAGGACAGACAAACAACGGAGCCTTACCTTACTATAAGCTCACCTCAGGTCAGCTAAAAAGAGTTTAAGCAGGCATGATAAAATAACTTAGAGCAAGTGATGTAGAGTGACATTTACACTGTCAAAACACAAAATACTAGGCAAACACTACAAATCCTGATCAGCTTGTTCCTAGAGGAGTAATCTGACCTGGGTCTTAATTGCAGTTAAACAGCCCAGTCAACACTATTTTAGATGATATTGAGCCTGTCAGTTTACCTCTCTACACATTTCCTGGCAATCATCGGAGATGTTGCACTGATGAGTTAGGAAGCCTTCATGCCGACTGAACAAACTGTCTAAATCCCGATGGAAGTAAGAGCAAGGGTTGTGGCCATATAAAATCAATTTAAGCCACCCCCACCACCCCAGTGGAAACTTTTCATTGACTGTTCCAAGGCAGTTCGTCTGTCGCAGTTTATTTTTCTTCTAGTTTGTTTTTGAATGTGTGTATCACTTGTATCTTTTGGTATTGGATAGACAGTCGGCCATTTTGTGGGAAAGTAGCTGTCCTTTTGGCTTTCTGCTATTGATGTTTCCATTAGAGTCTAGTTATCTCATGTTTGTGTTTCTTTCCCTTTGGTGTCCCTGATGGGGGGGTGTGTTGTTGGTTAATTGTATTGATTCCTGATCATTGCTGTCACTTTTATTTTAGACTTAAGATGTTAACCATTAAAACATACATTCTTTCGCCAAACATCTGTTTTGCCACTCCACTAGCATTCAATGACATTATAACATGATGATTAAAGCAAATTTCTCCTTTTTAGGTAATTTCATTATTCTGTTATGCTACTGAAATAACAATACACCACAACCTCATTATAACGCGGTTCATTATAATGCGGTTCCTTATAACACGGCTTTGGATATAACACGGTTTCAAGATGGATCCCAAAAATGTATAGATTATATAGAAAAATGACCAAATGGTCATTTTTCTATATAATCTTTACATTTTTGTTTGGATATAACACGGTTGTTTAACTAACGCGGTTTCTGCTTTGGACCCCATTAAAAGTGTTATAAAGTGGTTGCATGTAATTGTAGTTCTTCCATACTTAATTCCTCAGTATCCACAAAGGAATCACAAAGTTTTACCTTATTTCCTTATCAAACACACCATTTGTGGAGGGATATGTTATCATCAGACATGCCAGCGTGTCTTTATGTTTGGTTATCTGAAAATAATATAACAAACAACCATCATTCTAATGCACTTGCGTATGTAAAGCGACGTCTGATTGGACAACGTCAATAATTTGCGACAGTATATTCTGCGATATACTGTCGGGCACCCGACGTCATCGCGTAACGTCGCTGTTCATTGGCTGGTATTTGGTTTTACGCAGCTCGCAGCGGTTGCCGCTATGTGCAAAATAGTGCATGTTTTAACAAAATAAGTGATTAAGTGCATTAGAATGGGGATAACCGTAATGAAAATTGTCATTTTGTGAGGTAAATCGTTGTTTTTATGGTGTCGCAAATTACGTTTTATGGCTCCGCTGACACGTCACTGTAAAACAAAATTTCCGACCGTAAAACCTCCGATTTACCTCCCCAAATGACAATTTTGAATACAGTTATCCCCTAATTAATGTTTGATGAAGAAATAAGTTATACCTATATAGGCAATGGAAAGAAATGTAATTTATCTATTGATTTGTTGCAGCTCTTCTATTTCTTCAAGCCCCGATAAACCATAACAGTGAAAGACCTAATGACTGTGAGTCAATTTTTATTTATTATTACACCTTTACCTCTTTATAACACTATTCTTGGGGTCCAAAGCAGGAACCTTGTTAGTTAAAACACCATGTTATAGCCATAGAAAATGTACAGATTATATAGAAAAATGACCATTTCTATATGGGCCCCGTCAAGCGATTTTGGTACTTATCACCTATGCGAGCAGCGAAGGTTTAGGCGAGCAAATCTGTGTTATAACAAGCCATGCTATAGCAAGGTCGTAGTGTATGAGTGGTCATGTATTATTAAATTTATTAATCTCGTTGAGGAAAAGGGATAAATTGCTAGGCTTTGCCCAGCATTTTATCCTTTTTCCTCAACAAGTTTAATAAATGCAATAATACGTGAGCATAAATGCAAGATTCTATTTATCATATTACATTTAAAATGCATTTTATTCACTATTTTTTGACAAAATATCAATAATACTCCATTAGTAAATGTGATGTCATTAAGGACGTCGTACATGTAACATTATGGGGCATATCTAACTAATTTGCCTATTTAATCCACTAGTGGATTACGGAATTTATTACATGGCATTATTACATTCTCAGAAGCGACGTCATATGATAAATTATTTTATTATTATTATTTTTTGGCAAAAGTAAGATCACAACTTCAACTGTGCAAGTATTTAGGACAATTATTGTATCTGAAGTCCTTTACCATAGAAGTCAAATGTTTCATATCTACAGAGCCATTTTTATCTACATTGATAGGTTGAATCTTCATCCCAGCCATCTGGGCACTAGCAGGGTTTGTACCATGAGCTGAGGTTGGAATTAAACACACCTGAAATGAATAACAAGTATTATTAATTGACTATCCTTTATTGATTGGAGATCATCTGTATTAACACCAGGTCAACCAATATTAACAGGTCAAGTGATATTAGGCTGAGATCAATAATCATGTCAATTAATAAAATTGTCATTAATCAAGTATTGGCCCAGATACAGGTCTTGGTCAGCTGTATTGAGCCTCGGCCTTCGGCCCTGGGCCAATACAACAGACCTTGGACATGTAACAGGGCCAAGATGAAATTACTTGATTAATAACATCATAGTATAGTAAAATGGACAGTGCTGCCATGTAAGTTTCAAAAATTGGTAAAAACTAATATGGGAAAACTTCAGTAACTCAAATACTGATTGCTCCTTTAAAGGGAATGGGAACACCTGACAGATTCTTTCCGCCATTTTTTTTAAGGGAGACAACTTTTGGGACTTCCTGTTCGCTTTTCTATTAGCCCTGTCCCTCTGAAAAAGGGGTCAACACTTAAAGGAAAGAATTTGCTCCTCTGGAGCAAATTCTTTCCTTTAAGAGATGACCCTATTGACATGGGAGACAAAAATACTTTTGCAAGAGTTGCCTACCCTGAAGGTGTTCCCATTCCCCTTAATATGGCTTATTTGAAATCAGTTTTGAGTCCCTCATGACTTCCATAGCTCCAGACAAGAGATAAATACACATAATTTAAGAAGATTTCCTCGTTTTATCTTATCAGAAGCCTCCGTGGTTCAGTGGTTACGCTATTTGTCTTGTAAACCAGGGATCGCAGGATTGATCCCGGGCTTCTCCGGACTTTCGGATGGGTCTTTAAATCGAGGTCCCATCTCCGTATGACCTTAGCTGTTGGTGGGACGTAAAACTCAAAACACTCACTCACTCGTCTTATCTTATCAGTGTATGTTGTGTGTAGTTATTTTATCTTCAAAATATATATTGTGTGTACTCAGAATAGTCTCGATCGGGCAATTTTAATGAGTACACACACCAATCCTTTAATTTATAGATTGCAAAGACATCCAAATCATCCTCATTATGTATTCTGACTTGGTGCTATGATCAGCAGCTCAGACTGCCCCGTCTTCAATTTGAAACAACGGCACCTGCCCATCGGGGCTTCAAGAAATAGATGGGCTGCATGATGCTTCCACGCAGAGCTGAAGCGACCTGCACACAAGTACAGGTAAACTGCTTAGAGGATCTAAGCCTGCCCAGGCAAAGCGGTGCGCGAGTCAGACCGTCCATGCTAATAAACCATATTGGTTTCATTGGGCGGCAGGGCTTGAGATGTCGTTTCATCTCGATGTTGAGTAAAAGCCCACAAAATTGGAAGCAATGTCTCCAAAATGACCTTTACAGTGTTGATGGGGAAGTTAAACCTCAAATCAAACAAACAAAATCAATTTGAAACAAATCTAAATTGCCTCAATGTTACAAGCACAATACCTACCTTCACTTATCTATCTAGAATCATAAAAGTACCTTTCTTTGTGTCTCATCTTTGGCGTGGAGGTAGGCCATGATAGCTCGGAGACCAGCATACTCTCCCTGGGCACCACTGGAAACAAAGCGAGAAGATTCTAACACTTTTTGTACTAAATGGAATCTTCCACTTTATATACGGTGGGAGTCCATTTCAAAATTTAGGGGTTCTAGGTTGTAATGATTTTAGAAATGGATTTAATTTGCACACAGTGGCGGCCCAGATCAGACGTGGCATTCTGCACTGTTTACCAATGACTCCTGAAGTAGTGAAACACCTTATAACTTGCTGAGCCAAAATACTAAATTTCTATGTAATTTTCTACAAGAACTGTTTATACAGATTGGCAAACCAACATGTGGAACTTCTGTTCATTTTTTAAGATGTTCAGTTTTTAAGGGGAATGGATACACCTTCAGGGTAGGAAACTCCTGCAAAAGTATTTTTGTCTCCCATGACAAAAGGGGTCAACTCTTTAAGGAAAGAATTTGCTCCTGAGGAGCAAATTCTTTCCTTTAAGAGTAGACCCCTTTAAGACTAGACTACTTTTTCAGTGGGACAGGTCTTATAGAAAAGCGAACAGGAAGTCCAGAAAGTTGTCTCCCTTTGAAAAATGGCAGAAAAATCTTCCATGTGTACCCATTCCCCTTAAATTAATTGAATATTTATCTTGTATGACCAAACATCAAAGCATCAATAACATAACATGTGGTCAAAATGTGAACTGTTATTGAAGCAACAAGACCCTAGCGATTTTGCCCATCCTATAAGCTCCCCCGGAGCCTTTGGCTCTGGTGAGCTATAAATTCATCCAGAAATAAGGAAGTTATTGACCGTGTTAAAGTTTCGGACTTTGATCACTAAGTACGCCCTTAACCTCGGAGGTATAGTAGTCGCAGATAAGATTGACTAGGTGGAGCTATTCAGGTGTTGTCAATATATGTCAAATTCGCTGAGTCCACCAGAAGATTTGGTAGAGTGCCTTTCGCACGCTTTCTACAAGGTTGTGGGTACTCATTAGAACTGCCTCAATCGGCACCCACAACCTATGTTCTGAGTATAAATAAGAAAAATATCAAAGTTTTCAATGGAAAAGTAGCCTTTTTGGGGAAATAAAAGAATGTACTATGACCCATGGGTGTGTTTTTTTTTATGAAAAATTCAGTACTTTTGCATAAGATTAAACTTTACTTTTTTTTTTAAATCAGTGTATCAACCACCCCATAGCCAGCTCACCCCAAAGAGCCGTCTCTGTATTTTTTTTTTTTTTTTTTTTTTAGCAAAAGATTCGTTTGTTTGATTAGAGGTATAACATCCGCGTCAACACTATTTAGGACATTTTGGAGATGTTACTTCCAATTTGGTGGGACTTTTACCCAGCACTGAGGTGAAATGACATCTGATGCGCATAATCATTGTACAGCGTCTGGTCTGGGTCTGTGCCGTCGCATGTGCTGTCTACAACCATGTAGACCCTGATCAGACGCCTTATAATAATTGTCTGGGCTCTGATCCTGATCTGCACTGTTTGCACCTTTGTGTTCTGTCTGTTGTCATACAGACAGCCGGGTGGATGACGCCAGGCTGATAGCTACTGGTCTGGGTATGTGCTGTCGCATGTGCTGTCTACAACCCTGTAGACCCTGATCAGACGCCTAATAATAATTTTCTGGGCTCTGATCCCGATCTGCAGTTTGCACCTAGGTGTTCTGTCTATAGTCATTCAGACAGACGGATGGATGATGCCAGGCTGATCGCTATATCCCCCGAACATGTTCAGACTAGGGATAAAAAACACCACTGTCGGCGATAATTCCCTGATCAGACGCCGCATTATCGTTGTGCAGCGTCTTGTCCGGGTCTGTGCCGACCCATATGCCGTCTACAAACCTGTAGACCCTCATCAGACGCCGTTTAATAATCGTACAGGTCTGATTCGAATCTGCATTGCTTGCATCTGTCTGTTGTGACTACGGACGGACGGACGGACGGACATGTGAATGGACGCCAGACTCATGATTTTGTTTGCAGACGGAGGGACAGACGCCAGGCTGATTGTTATATTCCCGAACCTATTTGGTCAGGGGATAAAAAATAAAACGCACCGTCGGTGGTCAGACCATGAATAGACGTTGCATGATCATTGTACAGCGTCTGGTCTGGGTCTGTGCCGTCGCATATGCAGTCTACAAACCTGTAGACCCTATCCAGACGCCGCCATTGTGAGGCGTCTGATTCAAATCTGCACTGTTTGCACCTTTGTGTTCTGTCTATTGTTATACAGACAATTGGGTGGCTGATCGCTATATCCCGCGAACATGTTCAGACTAGGGATAAAACTCACCACCGTTGGTGATTAGTCCCTGATCAGACGACACATTATCATTGTGCAGCGTCTTGTCCGGGTCTGCGCCGACCCATATGTTGTCTACAAACCTGTAGACCCTCATCAGACGCCGTTTAATAATTGTACAGGGTCTGATTCGAACCTGCATTGCTTGCATCTGTCTGTTGTGTCTACGGACGGACGGACATGTGAACGGACGCCAGACTCATAATTTTGTTTACGGATGGACGGACGCCAGGCTGATTGTTTTATCCCCGATCCTATTTGGTCAGGGGATAAAAATAAAACGCACCGTCGGCGGTCAGACCATGATCAGACGTCGTATGATCACTGTACAGCGTCTGCTCTGGGTCTGTGCCGTCGCATATGCCGTCTACAAACCTGTAGACCCTATCCAGACGCTGTATAATAATTGTATGGCGTCTAATTCAAATCTGCACTGTTTGCACCTTTGAGTTCTGTCTTTTGTTATACAGACGGTTAGGTGGATGACGCCACGCTGATCGCTATATCCCCCGTACCTGTTCAGACTAGGGTTAAAAAAGCACCACCGTCGGCGATAAGACCCTGATCAGATGCCGCATTGTCGTTGCGCAACGTCTTGTCCGGGTCTGCGCCATCTCAGATACCGTCTACAAACCTGTAGACCACCATCAGACGCCGTTTAATAATTGTACATCTGATCCGGATCCGCATTGTTTTCATGTCTGTTGTGTCTACGGACGAACATTTGAACGGACGCCACTCATAATTTTGTGTCTACGAACGGGCGAATGAACGGACGCCTGGCTCCGAACCTGTTCAGACTAGGGATTAAAAAACACCACCGTCGGCGATAAGACCCTGATCAGACGCCGCATTACCGTTGCGCAGGGTCTTGTCCGGGTCTGCGCCGTCTCAGATGCCTTCTTCAAACATGTAGACCCTCATCAGACGCTGTTCAATAATAGTATGGCATCTGATCCGGGTCTGCATTGTTTGCATCTGTCTGTTGTGTATACGGACGGACGGACATTTGGACGGTCGCTATATCCTCCATACCTATTCGGTCGCGGAAAATAAAATAAAATGAACCGTCGGCGGTTGGAGCTGAATCAGACGTCGCGGCGATAATTGTGGAGCGTCTGATCCGGGTGCCGTAGCATTATAAGGTCCAAAAACCTGAAGACCCTGATCAGGTGCCGCTTATAATTGCATCTGTCTGTCTGTAAAGTGTCGGCGGTGAGACCCTGATCAGACGTTGCAATTTTTTTTTTGTTGTAGAAATTAATATTCATTATAGGGGCTGAAACTATTGACCAATGAAAGGCCTTCTACCCATCTGTGGGTTTTATTGCCCTTCCGATGACCACCTGGGTACACTTTTGGGTACTGTTACGTAATTTATTGCGGCTCAATGCTCGGCACGCTCCGGGTGGCATCCTTTGTATAAACATTCCTAGGGTATCATAATCCCCAATCAACTAATTATCTTGGACCATAAATCCCTTGAAGCTCACTGATTATACAGTGCTAATTGTCTCTACATAAATCATGCAAATCATGCGCAACCGACACACAAATATTGCGTCATTCAGTAACTCAACCCAGTAATTTTCCATTATGGTCAGGCAAGGTCATCGTGATTCAGTAGAAGAAACCCCTGGTGTGTTTGGTTGTAAATTACACAAAAACTTTGTATGGAAACATATTTGTTTTTTTCGCAAATATTGTTGGCAAAAGACCAAACTTAACATTAATAAACATCCGGCGTTTTTATATTTAGGAAAAAGGTAAAAATAACGCGATTGATTTTGAGACACGGGCAAACACGTATTTGTTCAAATGGCGACACACATGAATATACGTATCTGTACGTTAATCGATAAAGTCGTAAATATACGGGTCTGAGTGGTAATGGATCGAGTCGGGAAAATACGTATCTGAGTGGTAAAGGGTTAAGTACGACCTTGACCTTGGTGGTACAGACCTGGGTTTTGTGCATGACACATTGTCTCATGATGGTTAACATTGCCAAGTGATTTCACAATCCATCCAGAAATAAGTAAGTTATTGACCCAGTTTAAGTTTTGGATGGAGGGATGGATGGAGGGATGGATGGATGAACGAACAGAGAGTGTACTGGGGCATAAAAATTATCGCTTGATTATTCTTATTTCTCCTTATCTGGTGCTTTGTGTATGTTTGAGCTTTACATCCCTCAAACAACTGAGGTTACATTGTGACAGGACCTTGATTTAAAGTGGCGTTGATGTTTTTCGTGGAAAAGCTCTGCTCTCTTAACTGACCTGTTAGGCTGAAACGAGATGTTATCATAACCGGTAATTTCACAGAGATCTTTTTCCAGTTCTTCAAACATTTCTTTATAACCTATAGCCTGATCCACTGGAATGAAGGGATGAAGACTGGCAAACTCCTTCCATGAAACTGGCTGAAAAAGAAACATACAAAGTTCTAGTTCCATATTTACCTATAGTCGACACTCATTATCTCGAGCCTCACGTCAACCTCACGGGACCGGACTAAAAAGTTCTAGTTAACCCTTTTTGTACCAAATGGAATTGCAGTGGCTACACCACTCGCCTTGTAAACCAGGGATCGCAGGATCGATCCCGGGCTTCTCCAGACATTCGGATGAGTATTTAAACCGAGGTCCCGTCTCCGTATGACCTTAGCTGTTGGTGGGACGTAAAACTCATATACACACACACCAAATGGAATCTTACTCCTTATAAATACCAGGAGTCAATTAAAAAATTAAGGGTTGCCAGGCTGTGTTTTCTTCAAAATTTACTTGGAAAATGGCTTAACTTTTCACAAACAGTGTAGGCCCTGATCAGATGCCGCATTCTGCGGCATCTGATCTGGGCCTGCACTGTTTGCCAGGGTACCCGTTTTGGGGTTTCTGGTACAAAACGGGTTAACGGTAGTAGGAGATAACCAAAGTGTGATGTCACATGCATGTTGGAGCTCATTATTTGCTGTGATATGCTTGGTATTCTTGGTTATTCTAGAGTAATAACACTTACATGCACAGCTTATTGAAATTTTAAAATTTGTTTATGAAAGTAATGGAGCTTGTCAAAGTATAGCGATTATGAATATAAAAAAAAACAAGAGGGCCCAGAGGGCCCTGGTTCGCTCACCTGAGTGTCACTGCCTCGAGGACAATCTACTTTTAGCTCTGGTGGCCATCTTGGCCATCAGCAGAGTGATTTTAGCTTATTTGGTAGGGAGTAACATAGGCAACATTCCTGTGAAGTTTTAATCAAATTTGCCTAAGGTTTTAGGAGGAGTTCATGTTTGAATCATATTTACAATATTTTTCTATTTTTAGCTCCCGATATTTTGTACATCTGAGCAGGATTGTTTTAGCTTTTTTGGTAGAGGGTCATCTAAGCAACATTACTGCAAAGTTTAAATGAAATCGGTCCAATGGTACTGGAGGGATGGCGTTTGAAGATTTTTTTTTTTTATTTTTAACTCTGGCTGCCATCTTGTTCATCAGAGTAGAATGAGTTTACACTATTTTGGTAGGGAGTCACCTAGGCAATATTTCTGTGAAATTTGCATCCAATTGGCCCAAGGGTTTAGAAGGAGTTCACATTCTAAACAAATTTACCATGTTTTTCTATTTTTTAGCTCTTGTGGCCATTTGTTAATCGTTTATGCTATTTTCCTATAATTTGAACAATCTTGGTAGAGGTCCATTAGATTAAGCTTCACACCAAATATCAAAGATCTGGGCCTTGCGGTGTCAGAGAAGAAAAGTTTTAAAGATTTCCCCTACATAAGCTTAGGTAAAACCAAAGGCCCCCTGGGCGGGGGCATTTTTGGCTCCAGGGCTATAATTTGAACAATCTTGGTAGAGGTCCACTAGGTGAAGCTTCATACCAAATATCAAAGACCTGGGCCTTGTGGTTTCAGAGAAGAAGATTTTAAAGGTTTCCCTTTAAAGGGCTATGAAAAACCAAAGGGTCCAAGGGTGGGGCCATTTTCGGCCCCAGGGCTATAATTTGCACAATCTTGAAAGAGGTCCACTAGATGAAGCTTCACACCAAATATCAAAGATCTGGGCCTTGTGGTTTCAGAGAAGAAGATTTTTAAAGATTTTCCCTCTATAAGCCTATGTAAAACCAAAGCCCCCCGGGGCGGGGGCATTTTTGGCCCAAAGGCTATAATTTGAACAATCTTAGTAAAGGTCCTCCAGGTAAAGCTTCACACCAAATATTAAAGACGTGGGCCTGCTGGTTTCAGAGAAGAAGATTTTTTAATGATTTTCCCTATATAAGCCTATGTAAAACCATAGGCCCCTGGGGCGGGGGCATTTTGGCCCCCAGGGCTATAATTTGAAAAATCTTGGTAGAGGTCCACTAGATGAAGCTTCACACCAAATATCAAAGATCTAGGCCTTGCGGTTTCAGAGAAGATTTTTAAAGATTTTCCCTGTATAAGTCTATGTAAAAACAAAGGCCACCGGGGCGGGGGCATTTTTGGCCCAAAGGCTATAATTTGAACAATCTTAGTAAAGGTCCTCCAGGTAAAGCTTCACACCAAATATTAAAGACGTGGGCCTGCTGGTTTCAGAGAAGAAGATTTTTTAATGATTTTCCCTATATAAGCCTATGTAAAACCATAGGCCCCCGGGGCGGGGGCATTTTGGCCCCCAGGGCTATAATTTGAACAATCTTGGTAGAGGTCCACTAGATGAAGCTTCACACCAAATATCAAAGATCTGGGCCGTGCAGTTTCAGAGAAGAAGATTTTTAAAGATTTTCCCTGTATAAGACTATGTAAAACCAAAGGCCCCCTAGCGGGGGCATTTTTGGCCCTGAGGTAATAATTTGAACAATCTTAGTAGAGGTCCATCAGGTAAAGCTTCACACCAAATATTATAGACCTGGGCCTTGTGGTTTCAGAGAAGAAGATTTTTTAATGATTTTCCCTATATAAGCCTATGTAAAACCAAAGGCCCCTGTGGCGGGGGCATTTTGGCCCCCAGGGCTATAATTTGAAAAATCCTGGTAGAGGTCCACTAGATGAAGCTTCACACCAAATATCAAAGATCTGGGCCGTGCGGTTTCAGAGAAGAAGATTTTTAAAGATTTTCCCTGTATAAGCCTATGTAAAACCAAAGGCCCCCGGGGCGGGGGCATTTTTGGCCCTAAGGCTATAATTTGAACAATCTTAGTAGAGGTCCACTAGGTAAAGCTTCACACCAAATATTAAAGACCTGGGCCTTGTGGTTTCAGAGAAGAAGATTTTTTAATGATTTTCCCTATATAAGCCTATGTAAAACCATAGGCCCCGGGGCGGGGGCATTTTGGCCCCCAGGGCTATAATTTGCACAATCTTGAAAGAGGTCCACTAGATGAAGCTTCACACCAAATATCAAAGATCTGGGCCTTGTGGTTTCAGAGAAGAAGATTTTTAAAGATTTTCCCTCTATAAGCCTATGTAAAACCAAAGCCCCCCGGGGCGGGGGCATTTTTGGCCCAAAGGCTATAATTTGAACAATCTTAGTAAAGGTCCTCCAGGTAAAGCTTCACACCAAATATTAAAGACGTGGGCCTGATGGTTTCAGAGAAGAAGATTTTTTAATGATTTTCCCTATATAAGCCTATGTAAAACCATAGGCCCCCGGGGCGGGGGCATTTTGGCCCCCAGGGCTATAATTTGAACAATCTTGGTAGAGGTCCACTAGATGAAGCTTCACACCAAATATCAAAGATCTGGGCCGTGCGGTTTCAGAGAAGATTTTTAAAGATTTTCCCTGTATAAGCCTATGTAAAACCAAAGGCCCCCTAGCGGGGGCATTTTTGGCCCTGAGGTAATAATTTGAACAATCTTAGTAGAGGTCCATCAGGTAAAGCTTCACACCAAATATTATAGACCTGGGCCTTGTGGTTTCAGAGAAGAAGATTTTTTAATGATTTTCCCTATATAAGCCTATGTAAAACCAAAGGCCCCTGTGGCGGGGGCATTTTGGCCCCCAGGGCTATAATTTGAAAAATCCTGGTAGAGGTCCACTAGATGAAGCTTCACACCAAATATCAAAGATCTGGGCCGTGCGGTTTCAGAGAAGAAGATTTTTAAAGATTTTCCCTGTATAAGCCTATGTAAAACCAAAGGCCCCCAGGGCGGGGGCATTTTTGGCCCTAAGGCTATAATTTGAACAATCTTAGTAGAGGTCCACTAGGTAAAGCTTCACACCAAATATTAAAGACCTGGGCCTTGTGGTTTCAGAGAAGAAGATTTTTTAATGATTTTCCCTATATAAGCCGATGTAAAACCATAGGCCCCGGGGCGGGGGCATTTTGGCCCCCAGGGCTATAATTTGAACAATCTTGGTAGAGGTCCACTAGATGAAGCTTCACACCAAATATCAAAGATCTGGGCCGTGCGGTTTCAGAGAAGAAGGTTTTTTAAAGATTTTCCCTGTATAAGCCTATGTAAAACCAAAGGCCCCCGGGGCGGGGGCATTTTTGGCCCTAAGGCTATAATTTGAACAATCTTAGTAGAGGGCCACCAGGTAAAGCTTCACACCAAATATTAAAGACCTGGGCCTTGTGGTTTCAGAGAAGAAGATTTTGTAAAGATTTTCCCCATATAAACCTATGTAAAACCAAAGGCCCCTGGGGCGGGGGCATTTTGGCCCCCAGGGCTTTAATTTGAACAATCCTGGTAGAGGTCCACTAGATGAAGCTTCACAACAAATATCAAAGATCTGGGCCGTGCGGTTTCAGAGAAGAAGATTTTTAAAGATTTTCCCTGTATAAGCCTATGTAAAACCAAAGGCCCCCGGGGCGGGGGCATTTTTGGCCCTAAGGCTATAATTTGAACAATCTTAGTGGAGGTCCACCAGGTAAAGCTTCACACCAAATATTAAAGACCTGGGCCTTGTGGTTTCAGAGAAGAAGATTTTTTAATGATTTTGCCTATATAAGCCTATGTAAACCAAAGGCCCCCGGGGCGGGGGCATTTTGGCCCCCAGGGCTTTAATTTGAACAATCTTGGTAGAGGTCCACTAGATGAAGCTTCATACCAAATATCAAAGACCTAGGACTTGCGGTTTCAGAGAAGAAGATTTTTAAAGTTTTCATTTAAAAAAATCTATTTTTAGCTCCTGTGACCCAGATGTGCAATGGACCGGAACCATTTGAACAATTTTGAAAGGGGACCACCTAAGGATCATTGCTGTGAAGTTTGGTCAAAATCTGATCAGTGGTTTAGGAGGAGATGTCATTTGAAGAAAAAGTTTACGCACACACACACACGCACGCACGCACTGACGACGGACGAAAAGTGATCACAAAAGCCCACCTTGTCACTACGTGACAGGTGAGCTAAAAATGATAGAGATCTCACGTGTTTTGTTGTCTTTTAAATTCCTGCAAATTTGGGCTTCTAAATAAGCTTAAACAAGAGCTGTCACTGCAAGTGACCCATGCCCCCGGTAGGAGCCAATTTTTATGCCGGTAAAAGTTTTTGTGATGGACAGACACACAAACAAACAGACAGGGAAACAAGAGGGCCATGATGGCCCTGGATCGCTCACCTGATCCATAGTGTAACAAGTGGGCCCCAGAGAGGGCCATTATTGGCCCCAGGGCTTTAATGTACATAATGTTGAGGGAGGTCTTAAAGGTGAAGCTTCATACCAAACATCAACAAAGGCTAAAATTTGAACAATCTTGTCAAAGGTCCACTAGATGAAGCTACACATCAAATATCAAAGACCCGGGCCTAGCGGTTTCAGAGAAGAAGATTTTTAAAGATTTTGCCTATATAAGCCTATGTAAAATCAAAGGGCCCCGGGACAGGGGCATTTTTTGCCCCAGCACTATAGTTTGAACAATCTTGGTAGGGGTCCACTAGATGAAGCTTCATACCAAATATCAAAGTTCTGGGCCTTGTGGTTTCAGAGAAGAAGATTTTTAAAGATTTTCCCTATATAAGCCTATGTAAAACCAAAGGGCCCCGTGGCAGGGGGGGATTTTTTGTCCCAGCACTATAATTTGAACAATCTTGGTAGGGGTCCACTAGACGAAGCTTCATACCAAATATCAAAGTCCTGGGCCTTGTGGTTTCAGAGAAGAAGATTTTTAAAGATTTTCCCTATATAAGCCTATGTAAAACCAAAGGGCCCCGGGGCAGGGGCATTTTTGGCCCCAGCACTAAAATTGGAACAATCTTGGTAGGGGTCCACTAGATGAAGCTTCATACCAAATATCAAAGTCCTGGGCCTTGTGGTTTTAGAGAAGAAAATTTTTAAAGATTTTCCCTATATAAGCCTATGTAAAACCAAAGGGCCCCGTGGCGGGGGCATTTTTGGCCCCAGCACTATAATTTGAACAATCTTGGTAGGGGTCCACTAGATGAAGCTTCATACCAAATATATAAGACCTGGGCCTTGTGGTTTCAGAGAAGAAGATTTTTAAAAATTTTCCCTATATAAGCCAATGTAAAAGCAAAGGGCCCCGTGGCGGGGGCATTTTTGTCCCAGCACTAAAATTTGAACAATCTTGGTAGGGGTCCACTAGATGAAGCTTCATACCAAATATCAAAGTCCTGGGCCTTGTGGTTTCAGAAAAGAAAATTTTTAAAGATTTTCCCTATATAAGCCCATGTAAAACCAAAGGGCCCCGTGGCGGGGGCATTTTTTGTCCCAGCACTAAAATTTGAACAATCTTGGTAGGGGTCCACTAGATGAAGCTTCATACCAAATATCAAAGACCTGGGCCTTGTGGTTTCAGAGAAGAAGATTTTTTAAGATTTTCCCTATATAAGCCTATGTAAAACCAAAGGGCCCCGGGGCGGGGGCATTTTTGGCCCCAGCACTGTAATTTGAACAATCTTGGTAGGGGTCAACTAGATGAAGCTTCATACCAAATATCAAAGACCTGGGCCTTGTGGTTTCAGAGAAGAAGATTTTTAAAGATTTTCCCTATATAAGCCAATGTAAAACCAAAGGGCCCCGTGGCGGGGGCATTTTTTGTCCCAGCACTATAATTTGAACAATCTTGGTAGGGGTCCACTAGATGAAGCTTCATACCAAATATCAAAGTCCTGGGCCTTGTGGTTTCAGAGTAGAAGATTTTTGAAGATTTTCCCTATATAAGCCTATGTAAAACCAAAGGGCCCTGGGGCGGGGGCATTTTTGGCCCCAGCACTATAATTTGAACAATCTTGGTAGGGGTCCACTAGATGAAGCTTCATACCAAATATCAAAGACCTGGGCCTTGTGGTTTCAGAGAAGAAGATTTTTAAAGATTTTCCCTATATAAGCCAATGTAAAACCAAAGGGCCCCGTGGCGGGGGCATTTTTCGTCCCAGCACTCAAATTTGAACAATCTTGGTAGGGGTCCACTAGATGAAGCTTCATACCAAATATCAAAGTCCTGGGCCTTGTGGTTTCAGAGAAGAAGATTTTTAAAGATTTTCCCTATATAAGCCTATGTAAAACCAAAGGGCCCCCGTGCGGGGGCATTTTTGGCCCCAGCACTATAATTTGAACAATCTTGGTAGGGGTCCACTAGATGAAGCTTCATACCAAATAACAAAGACCTGGGCCTTGTGGTTTCAGAGAAGAAGATTTTTTAAGTTTTTGGTGAAAAAAATCTGTTTTTGGCTCCTGTGACCTAGATGTGCAACGGACCGGAACCATTTGACCCATATTCAAACTTGACCGAGATATTGTCATGATGATCATTCTGAGCAAGTTTGATTAAGATTGGACCAAAATTGTGGCCCCTAGGGTGTTCACAAGGTTTTTATATGATTTGACCCGCTGACCTACTTTTTAACCCGATATGACCCATATTCGAACTGGACTGAAATATTGTCACAATGGTCATTCTGAGCAAGTTTCATGATAATTGGACCAAAACAGTGGCCTTCAGAGTGTTCACAAGGTTTTTCTATGATTTGACCTACTGACCTACTTTTTGACCGGACATGACCCATATTCGAACTTGACCAAGATATTGTCATGATGATCATTCTGAGCAAGTTTGATTATGATTGAACCAAAATTGTGGCCTCTAGGGTGTTCACAAGGTTTTTCTATGATTTGACCCGCTGACCTACTTTTTAAGCCGACATGATCCATATTCAAACTTCACTAAAATATTGTCACAATGATCATTCTGAGCAAGTTTGATGATGATTGGACCAAAATTGTGGCCTCTCGAGTGTTCACAAGGTTTTTCTATGATTTGACCTACTGACCTACTTTTTTACCCGACATGACCCAAATTCGAACTTGACCGAGATATTGTCATGATTATCATTCTGAGCAAGTTTGATGATAATTGGACCAAAACTGTGGCCTCTAGTGTGTTCACAAGAAAAAGTTTACGCACGGACGACGCACGACGGACGACGGACGACGCACGACGACGCCGGACATCTTACTGTCACAAAAGCTCACCATGACCTTCGGTCAGGTGAGCTAAAAACTATATGCCCCCCGAGAATCTCTCGGGGGGCATAAAAAAGATATGTACTTAAATGGACTGGTTCCCATTTGTGAATGCTTTGGTGAGCAGTACATGCTACATGTCATTCAGTAGTTTGACATATCCCCCCTCATATTGATTAAATTTAAACTAAATTTCACCATGGCAAACAGTTTAGGTCCTGACGAGAAAGCTGGTCATGAGCCATCTCTTTTGAATCTACAATGTTTGTATGTGCATCGGGACAAGGGACATTACTCAATTTTTACACCAATGACAAGAACATAAAACAACCAATTAAAGAACCTTGTCATACCTAACCTTACATTAATACAAATCAGAGCCGCCTTTTATCGACATCATTGAAACCAGACAGTGTTAAGATCAAAGGTTAAGCACCGCATGTCAGTCTTTATTGCATGCATGTGATTTTCGTAATAGCAGTAAAGGTATTGTTTGCGCTAATGGTAATTGCAAATGCACCTGGACAAGTTGGAAAATTAAAAACATTATCTCCAAAAGGGACAAACACTCAATGGCACATACTATGCTTCACTTCTAACACAGTTACAGGAAAATATTAAACTTAAGTGCCGCGGAAAGCTCACTAAAGGTGTGTTGTTCCATCAGGACAATGCTCCTGTTCACAAGTCTGTCACTGCTATGGCTGCCATTCACAAATGTGGCTTTAAATTGATTGAGCATCCACCTTATCCACCTGAACTCTCTCTATCAGAGTTTCATTTATTTCCAAAACTGAAAACGGCTATTCCAGGCACCCACTTTCAGTCCGATGATGTCATATATGCAGTGGATGACTTTCTGAACAGCCAAGAAAAGGAGTTCTATAAAAGTGGCATTGAGGCCCATAAACACCGCTGGCAAAAGTGTATAGATACTGAAGGGGATTATGTTGAAAATAATACAATATGTCTGAAAAAATTTAAATCCTTAAATATGAGGCTCACAACAAATGAATCAGCCCCCGTACCAAATAAGAAACACCTGGGCCTTCTGGTTTCAGACAAGAAGATTGTTTTAGGTTTTTCCTATATAAGCCTATGTAAAACATATGGGCACGTGGGCAGGGCCATTTTGGCCCTAAGGATATAATTTGAACAATCTTCGTAGAGGTCCATTAGATGCAGCTTTATACCAAATATCAAAGACTTGGGCCTTGTGGTTTCAGATAAGAAGATTTTTAAATGTCTTCCCTATATAAGTCTATATAAAACGTGGACCCCAGGGCAGAGCCATTTTTGGTTACAAATAGAAAAATCTTGGTAAAGGTCCACTAGATGAAGTTTCATACCAAATATCAAACCCCTGGACTGTCTGGTTTCACATAAGAAGATTTTTTAAGGTTTTCCCTATATATATTAGCCTAAGTAAAACATGTGGGCCCTGGGGCAGGGCCTTGTTTTGCGCCAAGGCTAAAATTTTGATAGAGGTCCACTAGATGAAGCTTCATACCAAATATCAAAGACATGGGCCTTGCGGTTTCAGAGAAAAGATTTTTTTTTAAGCTTTCAGTTAAAAAATCTATTTTTAGCTCCTGTGACCTAGATGTGCAATGGACCAGAACCATTTGAACAACTTTAAAAGAGGACCAACTAAGGATCATTCCCGCGAAGTTTGGTCAAACTCCGATCAGTGGTTTAGGAGGAGATGTCGTTTGAAGAAATTGTTTTTGGGCGGATGGATGCAAGCACGCACACACGCATGCACTGACGACGAAAGACGGACAAAATGTGATCACAAAAGCTCACATTAACACTACATGACAGTAACTCAGCCACTGAAAATGCAGAAATATACAAGGGCTTCCTTACCATCAGCTTAAAATGTTCATCAGGAAAGTGAGGTTTTCAAGAGTGTACTTTATTTTCCTTATATTTGCTCAAAAAAACAGACTGTGGTTACTCGTTAGAACTGAAATTAAGGCAGTTCCAAAGAGTACCCACAATCTATGTTTGGACTAGATATAAGAAAAAATATCACAAATTTTCACCTGAAAAATGATAGTTCTAGCATTTTAGCACACAGAAGGGTTATCCTAATATAAAAGCCATAGAACTGAACTGTACAACTACGAAACTGTCTAAAAAGACAACATACCATCATTTCGGTAGTGCTATTCAGTTTCATGGTGCAAGAGCCTAGAGGAATCATGGAATGAACTAAGGAGAGATCCTTATTCTCTAACTCTTTCATGTAGCGAACTATGTCAGTTTCTGACTGGTACCTGCATATAAAAAAATTATTACGAAAACACGCCTATACGAATACATTGTAAACTTTACCGCCCAAAAACAACGAAAATTCTAAGATGAACAAGAGCTGTCACTATAGGTGACCAATGCCCCCAGTGGGAGCCAATTTCTGAGTTTTTGCAAAATTTCAAGGGGAGATAATTCAGCCAAAGATGGTAACAGAGTTATGGCCCTTGGTCAGAATGTAGTCTTTGTGATGGTGAATAAGTGTGTGAAGTTTCATGGGGCTAAGTCAAATACTTTTGAAGTTATGATCAAGGTTAGTTTTTGTGACGGACAGACAGACAAACAAACAAACAAACAGACAGACAGAGCAAATACTATATGCCCCCGAATCAAAGATTCTCAGGGGGCATAAAAATTGTGATATTTTTCTTATTTATGCTCAAAAAATAGATTGTAACTACTCGTTAGAACCACCTCATCGAGGCGGTTCTAACGATACCCACAATCTATATTTTAGAGCAGAAATAAGACAAATAAGGTTTACCTCTATAAACCCAAGTTTTACTATATAAAAGTGGGGTTCAAGGGGTTCAGAATTGAATAGGTGTGTTTCATGATGATACAATGCAAATTCATCGCGAAAACACGCCTGTATAATTTTGACCTTCATGAACCCCACTTTTATACAGTAAAACCGAGGTTTACAGGGATTAACCTTAATTTTCTTAATTCTGCTCCAAAATATGAGCAGAAATAAGAACAAGCGGGCCCAATGGCCCTATATCGTTCAACTGTGTACCAGAAAATCATTAGTGTAGGAGACCACTTGACATTGCTACACTAAATATATAAGCTCTGGGCCTTAAGGCTTCGAAGAAGAAAATTTTTGAAGCTTTTTTCCATTATAAGTCTAAAGGAGCTAAGGGGCCGGGGTGTGGCCCATTTGGATCCCGGGGGCAGGGTTAGCAGGATTTATGTAGGTGACTATTTTATGTTGCTAGATACTAAATATCTAAGCTCTGTGCTTCACAGTTTCAAAGAAGAAGAGATTTTTTAAGCTTTTTTTTTCCATTATGAGTCTACGGAGCGTGGCCCATTTGGACCCCAAGGGCATGATTGGCAGGATTTATGTAGGTGACCACTTGCCGTTGCTACATGCTAAATATCTAAGCTCTGGGCCCTGTGGTTTCAGAGAAGAAGATTTTTGAAGCTTTTTTCCATTATGAGTCTATGGGAGCTAAGGGGCCCCGGGGTGTGGCCCATTTGGACCCCAGGGCCATGATTGGCAGGATTTATGTAGGTAACCACTTGCCGGTGCTACATGCTATATATCTAAATTCTGGGCCCAGTGGTTTTACAGTAGAAGATTTTTTAAGCTTTTTTCAATTATGAGTCTATGGGAGATAAGGGGCCTGGGGGCGTGGCCCATTTGGGCCCCAGGGGCATGATTGGCAGGATTTATGTAGGTGACCACTTGCCGTTGCTACATGCTAAATATCTAAGCTCTGGGCCCTGTGGTTTCAGAGAAGAAGATTTTAAAGCTTTTTTTCCATTATGAGTCTATGTGAGCTATGGGTCCCAGGGGTGTAGCCCGTTTGGACCCCAGGGGCATGATTGGCAGGAATTATGTAGATGACCACTTGCCATTGCTACATGCTAAATATCTAAGCTCTGGGCCCTGTGGTTTCAGAGAAGAAGATTTTTGAAGCCTTTTTTCCATTATGAGTCTATGGGAGTTAAGGGACCCCAGGGTGTGGCCAATTTGGACCCCAGGGGCAGGATTTATCTAGGTGACCACTTGCCGTTGCTACATGCTAAATATCTCAGCTCTGGGCCCTGTGGTTTCAGAGAAGAAGCTTTTTCCCATTATGAGTCTATAGGAGCTAAGGGGCCCCGGGGTGTGGCTCGTTTGGACCCCAGGGGCATGATTGGCAGGAATTATGTAGGTGACCACTTGCCGTTGCTACACGCTAAATATCTAAGCTCTGGGCCCTGTGGTTTCAGAGAAGAAGATTTTTTAAGCTTTTTTTTTCCATTATGAGTCTATGGGAGTTAAGGGACCCCAGGGTGTGGCCAATTTGGACCCCAGGGGCATGATTGGCAGGATTCATGTAGGTGACCACTTGACATTGTTACAAGCTAAATATCTAAGCTCTGGGCCCAGTGGTTTCAGAGAAGAAGATATTTTAATTTTTTTCCCATTGATAATCTATGGGAGCTATATGTTGCCATGGCAACCAGAATTCCAATCTGATCAGCCCAAAAACCTTAAGCAGCCTTTCCCCCTACCTGATGGTGCTTCTAATGAAATTCGATCAAGATTGGCCATGGGGTATTAGAGATATACTTATTTGAAATTGTTTACTGACGGACGGACGCACGCACACACGACGGACGACGGACAAAAAGTGATCACAAAAGCTCACCTTGTCACGTAGTGACAGGTGAGCTAAAAATATCACACTTTTTCATCTTACAATTTTCGATGGTAAATTTTACAATGTATTTGTATAGGTGTGTTTTCGTAATGTGAAAGCTACAGATTAGAAGGGGTAAACAGGAAATTGTTGTATAATTTTCCTTATTTGAAACGAAAGGGATAATTTACCTAATTTCATGTTTGAACATATGTTGTGGGTACTTGTTAGAATCACCTCATTGAGGCAATTCTAACAAGTACCCCAGACATACGTTAAAATGGTTTTTGGTTTGGTTTTGAATTTAATGGCCTAGTCAACACTAATGTTACAATGGTGAAATAAGAAACATTATCTCCAAATGTTCCCCTGTACTCCACTTTACCAAGAGCTACCGCAATTAACACAAAATATTGGGATATGTCAACTACTGTATTTTGATACAACCAACCCTCTTTACACCTCCATATAATGAAAAAAAATGTTATAATGACAATGGAAGGAATACTAAGCTCAACATAAGATGGGCTAACTGGGACAGTCAGGAATATTGAATTTAATACGTCAAGAAACAAATGTTGTGGACTTTAGTTAGCCTTGGTGAGGGGATTCAAACAACTATCGCCGGCCTCAGTAGCTCAGTCAGATGCGCATCTGACTGGTGATGATTAGGACGCGGGTTCGATACCTACAGGGGTCGGCAACATTCTTTCATGGAGATTGATCATAAAATCTTTTCTAGGGTCATTCTCTCCCTTCTGCTGATTCAAGAAGGACAGTTGTCAGTTTCTAGCAAAAGAATGTGCACTGTACTGGTTAACTGCTTATATTTAAGCCTGCCCAGGGTAAGTGTGGATAGGTAAACTGACTGGCTCAAAAATGACCTAAAATAGTGTGGACTGGGCTGTTAAACTCCAATACAAACAAACAAACAATCAACATATGTTTCTTGGAGGAATTTAAAGCAAAAGGCACTTTACTTTCATAATTTACAACTTCCTAATTTATAGCGGCAAATTTTTTCTAACAGCAAAAAATGTTAGGGAAAAATACTTTCTTTATAATGAGAGCCTTATGTAGAAATATACTGTGTGATTCTGTATCTGCACAAAAATAAGCTTTGCCTCATTCAGTTCAGCAAACTTCATTTCTCAAAACTCATTTGTGCAAACAATATGAACCCAGATCAGACTGCTCCTCTAGGAGCAGTCTGATCTGGGATCACACTGTTTGTCTGTATACAAAAATATTTTTAAAAAGTTTGTAAGAAGATTCAGCAGACAACATAAGCAGACGACATTTTCAGATGTAGTTTTACACAGGGTTTTAAGGGTTAATTGACTATCCTGTATTGATCGGAGGTCATCCATATTAAAACCAGGTCGACCCATATTAAACAGAGGTCGAAAATCAGTTATTATGTTTTTTAACTGTTTCAGTTAATAAAATTGTCAATAATCAAGTAATTACGTATTGGCCAAGTTACAGGTCCTGGGTCAGCTGTATTGGCCTCAGCCGTCAGCCTCGGGCCAATAAAGCAGACCTCGGACCTGTACCTGGGCCAATACAAAATTACTTGATTAATAACATTATAGTACAAAATCTAAGTAAAGGTGATTTATAGGGGTGTAACGATGCATCGATAGTTCGATGCATCGCGATAGGGACTGCCTCGATAGCAATGCATCGATAGTACTTTGGACTATCGATAGCTATCGCCGATAGTTCACTCAACTATCGATAGTTTCGATTGTTTTTGTATTTTTCTTGAATATACTTTGAAAATATACCTGTACTGTGGTGTAATTACGCAAGTATTTTTGCTTAGGAAATCCATTCAGCTGTAATCAGGACAGACTGATAAGCCTTCACATATGTGCATGATGATCTGAGTCTTCGCTGGTCGCACATGTGTATCATAGTTTTTTGCCGTGTGGTGAATTTCTCGCGGCGATGAATTTCCCGCCGTCATTTTTGCACGTGCAGTTGAGGCAGTCAGAAATTTTCCCGCGTTTTTCAATAACAAAACGTCAATGATAGTTTGATCACGCGTTTGTTGCATGCAACTTTTTGAAAACATGACAGTGAAACCTGTGCGACATGTGAAGGCTCAGATCAGCCTGCGCAGTCATATATAAATGTTTGCTGTTTGTACTATTGCGTAGTATAACTTCTGGGACAAACGCCATTTCCCTGTTCAGTTTCGAAGACATTTGCAAGATGCACAAGCTGATCTTTTGTATGAAGAAATGTTTGTTTTTGCTGTGTGCTGACTTATTCATATAGGTTAATAAATGCGTAATAAATGACGGTATAATGCAGTTTAACTTGTTGTATATGTGACTCTTTTTGCGCATAAGGACCAGACTATTAAACCGCACTTTTGTGGTCTCATTAGAAATGCATTTCTCGAAAAATGCACAGATTGTGCATGCGAGTACATGAAAGACTCAGATAAGTCGGCAAGTATGCACAAATGCATCAATGATGATGTCATCAGTCGGCTGGCCTGACCGATTGGGATTGAATTCTTGGGGGAATATTTAAGCAGACAAAGTTTTATTTTTCTGTCGTCATCCTGTAAGGGGAAAAAACGTGCAGCGCGAGGCCTTAGGTCTCCGTCTATCAAGTACTTTCTTAAAGTGATTCTGGACGTTTTGATGGTGGACACTGGACAACCTGGGACAAATTGGCGTTTTTATTTTTCGTGGGTCTTTCTGATTCTATTTTTGGTTGTCTTTGTATTATAATAGAGGGGTATTCCAGAAAAAAATAACATGTCGAAACGGCCAAATTTCATTACATGAAAACTTTGTTTTATTATTGCTGCTTGTCTTAGCTGTCTTTTGTGCAAGGACTAAATGTCCACAGAGTCAAAGAGCCTAGGGTAAGCCCTGTACATATTGCTAAATGAAAAAAACGACTTGATAATTGCTTTACTTCTATTTTGATAGTCTAGCTTTTGATGCTAACTTCAAATAAAAAAATATGTAAGTTCAAGTTTTAATGCAGTTTGTTAGATTCATGTCGCCCTTAAAGAGGTGCTAAAATAGCGTGCTGTGATTACGTAATACTATGTAACCTAATTAACTGAATCCACAGATTAATTTAACACAGGCGGCAAACATCAAAGAATCGAAGAACGATCAGCATGTGTCAGTTTTCACAAGCAGAAAATCTCAAACACTGCAAAGGTATTAAAGCTATGATAACCATCACTTACAGGCATTTATACTGGAAGTAGCAAACTATTTTTAGGCGGTGGTGGGGATATATATAAAGAGCCGTCTCCCCATGATGTTTTTTTCTGGAATAGCCCCGAGGGAATGAATGCTGATATTGAAACACACAATAAACATACAATTTTAGGCCATTGGAATTTTCCTAACTCGTTCTGTCACTCTTAGCCAGTTTATGTGAGTGATATAACATCTATGAATCATTTTATAAGTGTTCCCGATAGTATCACGATAGTATCGTGATAGTATGCCACGATAGTGATAGTATCGTGATAGTAGTTTCCACGATAGCAATACTATCACGATAGTCAAAATTGGCATCGATAGTCAGCCCTAGTGATTTATATAGCCATGCTATTCTTGTCGTTGTGACATAGAGTGCTGTGTGTGTGTGTGAATTCGGGTTTAACGTCGCTTTCAACAATTTTTCAGTCATATCACGACGGTGTCTGGTTGCGACAGGGAGCTCAATGCTCACTTTTATAGTGCGGCCTCACTGAAGTATCATGTCCCGGACACATTACATGATATCTCACCCAGTCACATTATCCTGACACTGGGTCGACCAGCCCTAGCTCTACCCCGTAAATCTGAGTGCCAAGCGAGGAACAGCTTGTACCATTTTTAACTACTTTGGTATGTCGCGGCCCGGGATCGAGCCCGTGACCTCCCGTTCCACGAAGCGGACACTCTACCAACTGAGCTATCGGGGCCGGTATAGAGTGCTGTGTAAAGGAAGCTTACCATAAAACATATGAAATGAACACCAACCTAAATCCACTTTACATTAACTATGGTTTACGGGTGTAAACCTTATTTTTCTTATTTCTGCTCCATGGCCCCCGCCCATCAGGGCTTGAAGAAATAGATGGGCTTCATGATGCTGCCATGAAGAGCTTAAACCGACCCGCACACGAGTACTAGTAAAACCACTTAGAGGATCTAATCCTGCCCAAGCAATGCGGTGCGAGTCCGCCCGTCCATGCTTATAAACCCTATTGGTTTCATTGGGCGGCAGGGCTTGAGATGTTATTTCATCTCAATGTCGGGTAAAAGTCCCACAAAATTGGAAGCAACGTCTTCAAAATGACCTTTACAGTGTTGACGGGGATGTTAAACTTCAAATCCAACAAACAAACAAAACCATAAAACATAGACTCAGCTACTGTGCTAGGATATTGGCACAGTGTAGACCCAGATCAGACACAGCAGAATGGAACATTTGATCATGATCTACAGTGTTTGCATAAAATACAGGTTTTTAGGGGAATGGGTACACCTTCAGGGGAGGGGAATCCTGCAAAATTATTTTGGTCTCCCATGTCAACAGCGGTCATCTATTAAAGGAAAGAATTTGCTCCAGAGGGTGGGACAGGGCTTATTGGAAAGCAAACAGGAAGTCCCAAAAATTGTCTCCCCTTGAAAATGGCAGAAAAATCATTCCCCTAAAGGGTTTAACTAAACACACTAGTCCTGCAGAATCTCATTTGGGTTTACACTGTTTGCACAGGCCTGTCTGTCAGAATATATACAGTACATACAGTGCACAAGACTCACCTATTAAATACTGGGTGTGTGAGGAAGTCACTGGTTCTTCTGAACTTTGTGTTTAAAATACTGCAGTCAGGGTCCGGCCCAAGATCCTCTGCTATTGAGGACTGAAATAAGAAGTAACTTAAACTCCGTTCAGAAAATCTGAATCATCGATTTTTTCGTTTCTTGCTGTTAATACTCATTTTAGCCCATACATCACTATGGGAAAGTTTTAGACCTGACCCTCTGCCGATTTCTCCAGCAAGTCGTATGCCTCTGTGGCAACAAGGAAAGGCTGTGATTATTTGGAGAAAATTGCAAAATCGAAATTTCCTTTCACAGACTAAGACATTTTGACAAGTTCGGCACACCCATTTAAACCATATATAGAAGTGGTTACTGCACTTGTAAATTACAAGGGCGTATATGGGTTGTTTGCACGATCACTTCATGGAAAATCATTAGCTGTGACACCACGTCTGATATCGGTATAATTCATTTTGACCACTGTTGACAGTACATCGCATTTTTATCCCCCGCCGTGAAGCGGAACGGGGATTATTGGAATGGCCTTCGTCTGTCCGTCCGTCCATCTGTCTGTCCGTAACACTTTCTTGTCCGCTCCATATCTCCTGAACCCACTGACAGATTTTCATTAAACTTTGGTCAATTATTCGTCTCATTGAGCTGATGTGCAGAACTCATAAATGAATCATGCCGACTCAAGATCAAGGTCACAGTTTAAGGTCACAACTTTGAAACTTTTTTGAATTTTGTGTCCGTTCCATATCTCCTTTACCCTTGGAAGGATTTTCATTAAACTTTCGTCAGATATTCTTTTGAGTGAGCTGGTGTACATGGGTAATAAATAAACCATGCTTACTCAAGGTCATGGTCACACTTGAAGGTTAAGAGTTTGAAACTTTGAATTTTATGTCCGTTTCATATCTCCTTTACCCCTGCAAGGATTCTCATCAAACTCTTGTCAATTATCCCCCTCAAAGAGCTGATGTGCAGAACCCATAAATAAACCATGCCGACTCAAGGTCAAGGTCACATTGGAAGGCCATGAGTTTGAAACTTTGAATTTTGTCTCCGTTTCATATCTCCTTCACCCTTAAAAGGATTTTCATTAAACTTTGGTCAAGTGTCCCCCTAAGTGAGCTGATGTGCAGAACACATTAATAAATCATGCCGACTCAAGGTCAAGGTCACAGTTGAAGGTCAAGCGTTTGACACGTCGAATTCTGTGTGCGTTCCATATCTCCTTTACCCCTGGAAGGATGTTCATTAAACTTTCATCAACTATCACTCTCAGTGGGCTGATGTACAGAACCCGTAAATAAACCATGCCAATTCAAGGTCAAGGTCACAGGTGAATGTCACGAGTTTGAAACTTGGAATTTTGTGTCCGTTCCATATCTCATTTACCCATGGAAGGATTTTCATTTAACTTTTTGTGAAATATACCCCCTCAGTGAGCTGATGTGCAGTACCCATAAATAAACCATGCCAACTCAAGGTCAAGGTCAGAAGGTTGAGCCCTGATACAAAGTGAGGCGAGGAATTTGGTTGTTCCTCAGACTGCATTCTTGTATAATTTAAACTTCTAGGACTGCTACAGACTGGCGTATTATTTATGTGTTTGTTTGTTTTGAGATTTAACCTCCCTGCCAATGCTGTAAAGGTCATTTTCGAGACGTTTCTTCCAATTTTTGGAAACTTTCACGGGACCTTGAGATGAAATGACATCTCAAGGCCTGGCCCCCAATGAAACCAATAAGGTTTACAAGCATGGACATGCCGACTCGGACCGCTTTGCCTCTAAGCGGTTCACAAGTACTCATGTGCGGGTCGGTATCAGCTCTGCGTGTAAACATTATGCAGCCCATCTATTTCTTCAGGCCCCGATGGGCGGGGCAGTTCTGGCGTAGGAGCTGCAGAAATTCTATCAAGAGACATATATATACACCAGTGCAACCTTATTCTCAAATTCAAAGTACAATGTTTTTTTTCAGCCCCCGCTCATCGGGACTTGACGAAATATATGAGCTGTCTGATGCTTCCACGCAGAGCTGAAACCGACCCGCACACGAGTACTGGTAAACCGCTAAGGGGATCTTAGCCTGCCCAGGCAAAAATGTGCGAGTCGGCCCGCCCATGCTCATAAACCCTATCGGATTCATTGGGTGGCAGGGCTTGAGATGTCAATTCATCTCAATGTCGGGTATGAATCTCCAAAATGACCTTTACGGTGTTGACGGGGACGTTAAACCTCAAATCAAACAAACAAACAAACAATGTCTTTTTTGCATTCTCTCTCTCTCTCTCTCTCTCTCTCTCTCTCTCTCTCTGATTCGCACGAAGGTGAGCGAAACAGTGATAATTAATTTGTTACGACAGTTAATGCTATGCCTTGTGGTTAAGACCTCGTCGGGCCGGCCAGTTACAAGTACTGATGTGAGATCGCACCCCCACCCCCGCCGTTATAAGAAACGGTGGTCAACGGCCGAGTCTAGTAGAGCCGTTCACCCTAAGCCGTCTTCCGAGAAAGGTACCATCGAAAGATGGAATGATGGGGTAGAGAAAAAGAAGAAAGAAACTAGAATTGCGTCCATACGACATGGGTGCCCCGCCATATGATATTGGACATAGAAATAAGTGTTATGTATAGTCTGTGTGAGGAAACAAATTATGACTTCACCTTTGAGCTACGGACCTGAGTGTTACGTATGCCACATCATCTGATAATGATTAATATTTTGGCCAGGTGATTCTAAAATCCATGCAGGAATACGAAAGTTGTTGACAGGACTCAAAAATACCTTTTTTGCTACTTGACCTCTACAGATGACCTTGGCCTTGGTGGCATCTACCTGGGTCTAGCAAGCCACAAAAATCTTCTGAGGATGGTTTACAAAAACGAATGTTACTGACTGGACACGGAAAATGACTTTTATTTGACATTTGACCTCTAAGTATATATGACTTTGACATAAGTCTTGCGCGCGACACATCGTCTTATGATGGTTTTACATTTCTGCCATGTAATTTTAAAAACAATAATAATAAGTTATTGATCGGACATGATAAAACAACTTTTTGACATTTGACTTCTAAGTAGGACCATGACTTTGGAAGTACCGACTTGGGCCATTCGTGTGACACATCGTCTTATAATGATTATCATTAACGTTATTTGGAAATCCATCCAGGCAAAAGAAAGTTTTTGTCCGGACACGAAAACAATCGCTTTTTAACATTTGACCTCTAAGAACGACCCCTACCTTGAAGGAACCACACACACACACACACACACACACATACAGGCATGCATGCATGCATGCATGCAGGCATGCATGCTGCATGCATTGCATTACATACATACATACATACATACATACATACATACATACATACATACATACATACATACATACATACATACATACATACATACATACATACATACACGCACGCACGCACGCAAGCACGCCTGCCTGCCTGCCTTGCATTGCATTGCATACATACATACATACATACATACATACATACATACATACATACATACATACATACATACATACATACATACATACATACATACAGCATCCATCCAGCCAGTCATCCTCATCCTTTTTATCATCCTCATCCTTATCCATCTATCCACCCATGCCACAACAATCCAGTCTCCCAGAGGCTGATCTTCATTTGCAAACGAAACTATGCGGAGTTACAGCCTTTAATGCTGCATACCAATTTCTAATACCGCTGACAGTTTGATTCCAAACAAGATGAGTTTCAAAGTGTTTGACCATACATGGGCGTAGCGGCCAACGTGGTCATTTCACCCGAATGACGGGGACAAACATCCGTTCACCCATCCACTAGAGGTCCCGTCTGAACTTGTCTTCCAGTCGAATTTTCACATGACTGACCTATAAACAGGTGGCCGAAAGGACTAAGAAAACGTATCAAGAAGAATGACCTTTCTAGAGGCTCCCTGTTCATATTGAGCCTCTATCTAGCCATTCGAATGTAAAGTGTGTCGTAATTGCATATCTATTTATATAGCGTGTCACATGTATTTGAATATTTATTATTTCACCTGACAATCATCGTCAAATGGACTTAGTCTGTGGTCTCATTTCTTTGTTTTGCAATTTTCTCCAAATAATCACAGCCTTTACTGACTGCCGCAGAGGCATGCAGTTTGCTGGAGAAGTCGGCGGAGGGTCAGGTCTAAAACTTTCCCACAGTGATGTATGGGCTAAAATGAGTATTAAAAGGAAGAAACGAAAAAATCGATGATTCAGATTTTCTGAACGGAGTTTAGCCCTTAACCTGTTGAACATGATAACTGGATCAGAAGGCTTCAGAAGAATCAGAATCCATTAATTTGTTTGTTTGTAATGGAGTTTAACGGCCCAGTCAACACTCTTCATTACGATAACTCGCCCGTAAGATATAGTGCATTTTTCACATCTCCCAAATGGCTACTTTTCTGTTGAAAATCCTTCATATTTTTCTAATAAATGCTCAAAACATAGATTGTGGGTGCTCGTTGGAACCGCCTCATTGAAGCGGCTAACCACAACCTATGTCTTGGAGGAGAAATAAGAAAAATAATGAATACCCCATTTAACCCCAGTTTAGGGGGTTTTGGGGGACTTCATTTCAGGGATTTGTTAAAGTGATGTTTAGGTCATTTTTGAGCCAGTCAGTTTATCTATCCACACTTTTCCTGGGCAGGCTTATATGTAAGCGGTTAACCAGTACAGTGCACATTCTTTCGCCAGAAACTGACAACTGCCCTTCTTGAAGCAGCCCAGAATCCATTAAAAAGAATGTCCATGTGAAATAACAGCTTACAACATGGTGTCAGACATTACAAATATTAGGTAAAAATAACAACATCCTTCTTATTTCTGCTTTTAACATAGATTGTGGGTGCTCATTAGAACTGCCTCAATGAGGAGATTCTAAAGAGCACCCACAATCCATCTTTTTGAGCAAAATTAAGATACAATGTATCAAAGATCATTTCTGCCAAGTTTGGTCAAAATCTGTTCAGTGGTTTAGGAGGAGATGTCTTTTAAAGAAATTGTCGACAGACATCCGGATGGACGATGACGATGGATGGTGATTGATCCCAATAGCTCCCCCAGAGCCTTTGGCTCAAGTGAGCTAATAAGAATCTTACATGGTGTGAGGGGTGGATGGAAAATTCCATCCTGAGGGTAACTTTCTGGCATCACGAGGCTTGCCGAGATCGACCATCAAACACACTCATGATGGGCAGAGCCCATTTCAGAAACTCATGGGTGAAAGGTCATACAAAAATAAGCTGAAGCGTACTCCTTTAAACTCCATTTTTCTTTGGGATGATCATTAAAATAGACTTGTTGGCATTGTGACCAAGGGAAATAATGATTTTTGAGATATCTCAAAAGCACCAAAAATTTTAACCCATTGTATACTAGTGGACTCTTCCATTGCTATATGTTGGACAAGTCCATTTGTCATATAAGGGGTGGTAGGTCTATATTTTCGTTTTTATTCTATTTCTGACGGAAAATTCTGTTGGCAAATAGTGCAGGCCCTGATCAGACGCCGCATTCTGCAGCCTCTGATCTGCACTGTTTGCCAAGGTACCCCTTTAGGGGTTTCCCACATGCAATGGGTTAGGGTAAAACTCACAATTGAGTCTGTACAACCAAATATTTCTAAGAGATCTTCTAAGTCATGTCTCTCAACAGTTTCATCTACAGACAGACCAACCTGAAACGAAAATTGTCACAAGAATACTCTATCCAAGGAATATAAGAATCTTATATGGGTATGAGGGGTGGATGGAAAAATCTGTCCCGAGGGTCACTGTCCGGCATCACGAGGCTGGCGGAGTATGTCCGACAGTGATCCCAAGGGACGGAAAACCACCTGACCTTCCAAAAACGGATTAACTGTTCCAGCAAGTTTAATATTCAAAATTTTGGTATTTTTTGCTGAAAAAAATGTGAGCAGCTTTTAAAACTTTGCCTGTGGATAGTACATGGGATGTAGATGGAACTGGGCTACTTTTGGTGTAACCTTGGCCTCAACATGACCCCAAGGTCAAAGGTCAAAAAGTATGGCTTTGCCATATCTTTAGTGTTATTCATAGAAAAAACGGGTATTTGCGATGGTATACCATTGATTGCGCTATATAGTTTTTTCTATGGAGAATATACCACAATCTCCTTATAACACTGTTCATTATAACACAGTTTTGGATATAACACGGTTTCAAGATGGATCCGAAAAATGTATAGATTATGGTCATTTTTCTATATAATCTATACATTTTTGTTTGGATATAACGCGGTTGTTTAACTAACACGGTTTCTGTATTGGACCCCATTAATAGTGTTATAAAGAGGTTGTGGTGTTATATCAAATACTCCAATAATTAAATGAAAAATTCCTTTCATTAAATAAAATTCTGCTTTTGTTTGTTTGATTTGAGGTTTAACGTCCCCATCAACACTGTAAAGGTCATTTTGGAGACGTTGCTTCCAATTTTGTGGGACTTTTACCCGACATTGAGATGAAATGACATCTCAAGCCCTGTCGCCCAATGAAACCAATAGGGTTTATAAGCATGGATAGACGGACTCGCACCGCTATGCCTGGGCAGGCTTAGATCCTCTAAGCAGCTTACCAGTACTTGTGTGCGGGTCGGTTTCAGCTCTGCGTGGAAGCATCATGCAGCCCATCTATTTCTTCAAGCCCCGATGGGCGGGGTTCTACAATTCTGCTAATAACATCAAATTGTTAGGGAATAAATATTGTCATTATAGCTAGGGGTCATCGGTAAGTCATTCATAATTATATCAAAACTGTGGCCAATCTATTATAAACTTACATCCCCGTCTCCATAATATCTGAGATTGATTTCTTTAGCGAGAGCATTCTTCTGTATCGCCTCTGAGCCATTCTTTGGGGTCAATTTCAGCGTGTCATAGAAGACTTGGGTGTGGATTTTGTGACCTGCTCTGGTTATCCCTGAAGAAATAATATACTAAAAACAGTCATGCCAGTCCAAAAACCCACCTCAATTACCGTAAAAATGCTAAAAATTCCAACCCCTTGCTGTGATTCTCCAAAAATTTCAACAAATTTGTTTCATGATCCAGCAAGGAGTTCAAAAGGTGCAGAAGGACTGGCAAACAGTGTAGACCCTGATCAGACTGCTCCTTCAGGAGCAGTCTGATCTGGCACTGCACTGTTTGCTTAGGCCTATGTGTCCCAATACTTTGGATCATTATGGTTAGCAATAACCTGCATTAGTTTTTCATATCCTTTCAAAGCAAATATGTATACATGAACCTGTATTAAACAAGCACCTGTTTCAAGCAATCACATTCTGGCTTTTCCATTTGTGCTTGGCCAACACAGGTTTCATTGTAACATTATTCAAGTAGGGCTTAGTTTTTTGGTTTGTTTGTTTTTTGCTTTTTTTTTTTTTTTGTTGTTGTTGTTGTAATTTTGGTAGAAGGGTGCCCCACCTGACCTTCCATTGCAGAACATGGCTTCTCACACGTGACCTCAGCCAGGCTCGAACGATAGCGGTGAGAGACCTAATTTATAATGAGTCAATGATCTTATCCACTAGGCCATGGAGGCCCGTAGTAGGGGCTAATTTAACCGCAACCTCATTATAACACGGTTCTTTATAACACAGTTTTGGATATAAAACGGTTTCAGGATGGATAAAAAAATGTATAGATTACATAGACAAGAATTCCGCAAAATGCGGCGTCGCACATGCTGGGGCCAAAAGTCATAGAAGCCACAAACAGAATGTTGTTATTAATTAAGGAATTTGTTTTTTGTTTGTTTGATTTGAGGTTTAACGTCCCCATCAACACTGTAAAGGTCATTTTGGAGACGTTGCTTCCAATTTTGTGGGACTTTTACCCGACATTGAGATGAAATGACATCTCAAGCCCTGTCACCCAATGAAACCAATAGGGTTTATTAGCATGGACGGTCCGCCTCGCACCGCGGTTCCTGGACAGGCTTAGATCCTCTAAGTGGTTTACCAGTACTAGTGTGCGGGCCGGATTCAGCTCTGCGTGGAAGCATCATGCAGCCCATATATTTCTTCAAGCCTCTACGGGCGGGGGCTTTATTAATTAAGTAAATTTCATAGCAGTTGATAGTTGATGTAAAATGTGTCAAAGTCACTGGACCAAAAATATAGGCCATGGTCACCAGGTCAAGGTACGTGCCAAATCAGTACAATGAGGAGAAGTACTATGCAAAGTTTGGTGGCTGTAGGCCATTTATTTTAGGACATATTGAACATTGACGTAAAAGTCGCTGGAGTGCATAATATAGGTTAAGGTAACCAGGTCAAGGTACCCACAGAGTAAGTAAATGTAGGAGAAGCACTATGCAAGGTTTGGTGGTTGTAGGCCTTACAGTTAAGAAAATATGGAATGTCGACCTAAACTGTGTTAAAGTCAATGGAGTGCAAAAAATAGGTCAAGGTCACCAAGTCAAGGTATCTGCATAGTCAGTACATCTAGGAGAACCACTATGCAATATTTGGTGGTTGCAGGCCTTTTATTTGAAAAGATCTGGAACATTGACGCAAATTGTGTCAAAGTCAATGGAGCGTAAAATATAGGTCAAGGTCACCAGGTCAAGGTACCTGCAGAATCAGTACATCCAGGAGCAGCATTATGCAAGCATTGATGGTTGTAGGCATTTTATTTGCAGAGATCTGGAACTTCGACATAAAAATTTGTCAAAGTCGCTGGAGCGTAAAATATAGGTCAAGGTCACCGGGTCAAGGTACCTGTAGAGTCAGTACATCTAGGAGAAGCACTATGCAAGATTAGATGGTTGTGGGCCTTTTATTTGAGGAGATCTGGAACTTCGACGTAAAATGTGTCAAAGTCAGTGGAGCGTAAAATATAGGTCAAGGTCACCATGTCAAGGTACCTGCAGAGTCAATACATCTAGGAGAAACACTATTCAAGATTTTATTGGTGTAGGCCTTTTATTTGAGAAGATCTGGAACATTGACGTAATTTGTGTCAAACTCACTGAAGCGTAAAATATAGGTCAAGGTCACCAGGTCAAGGTGCTTGCCTAGTCAGGAGCTCAGGGTGATGTTTCATGAAAGGTTTGATGGTTGTTTAGTCTTATAGTTGATTACAATACAAACTTTGACATAAATGTCGAACTTCGACGTAATGGTAAAAGTCAATGGAGCGCAAAATATAGGTCAAATTCACCAGGTCAAGGTGCTTACAAAGTGAGAAGGTCTATGAGATGTTTCATGTAAGGTTTGATGGTAGCTGAGGTTTGTAAAATAAAAACTTTGACGTAAATGTCGAACTTTGACATAAATGTCGAACTTCGACGTAATGGTCAAAGTCACTGGAGCGCAAAATATAGGTCAAAGTCACCAGGTCAAGGTGCTTACAAAGTGAGAAGGTCTATGAGATATTTCATGTAAGGTTTGATGGTAGCTGAGGTCTGTAAATAAAAACTTTGGCGTATATGTCGAACTTCGACGTAAATGTAGAACTTCGACGTAATGGTCAAAGTTACTGGAGCGCAATATATAGGTCAAAATCACCAGGTCAAGGTGCTTACAAAGTGAGAAGGTCTATGAGATGTTTCTTGTAAGGTTTGATGGTAGCTGAGGTTTGTAAAATAAAAACTTTGACGTAAATGTCGAACTTCGACGTAAATGTTAACAGACAGATGGATGAACGGACGTTCTCACGAACGGATACTTAAGTGGCTAGGCGTCGGCATATTGACTACTTAAGCGGCAAATTCTCTTAAGCGGCAAGCCACCTAAGAGCGAATTTTTGCCACTTAAGTACCCAAATAACGGAATAAACCCCATTTGGACTCACGAATATATACTTAAGTGTCAAACTGTCCAAATTTTTTGCCCCCTAAATGTCGTTTCGTTGGTGCGGATGGACGCACAGACGGACGTCTTTACGGATGTATACTTGTGTGTCTTCATCCCTACAAAGTACCCTTGTGTGTCAAATTTCCAGGAAATTTCTTGGAATTTCTTGGAAAAAAAGACACACAAGTTACTATTTTAGAAACACAAAACACTGACGGAATAAATCGCATTGAGTTTAATGGAAGTGTCCATACTTTTAAACACAAGAGTACATTCGTTCCTGCGGACAGACGCACAGACGGAAAATCGGCCGCCTATGTCGCACCCTGCTATAAGCAGGTGAGACAAAAAATGACCATAAATGGTCATTTTTCTATGTAATCTATACATTTTTGTTTGGATATAACACAGTGTTTAACTGACACGGTTTCTGCTTTGGACCCCATTAACCCTTGTCCTGCTGAACCCGGATATGTCTTATTTTTCGAACAATGCAGATCCAGAGCAGATGGGTTCTTCAGAAGCCATCTGATCAGGATCTTCATTGCTTGTCATTCAGTTTATGAATTTGTTGTAATGATTTGCATCAAGAAATCTGATTGGTTGATAATCAGTGGTGGGTGTGGCATATTTAAATATACAGCAGGTCAAGGGTTAATAGTGATATAAAGAAGTTGTGGTGTATCTTCAAATATGTCAAACAGGGGGTAACTGTCCTCAAATTTGTCATTTGGGGAGGTGAATTGGCGGTTTTACATTCTGAAATTTTGTTTTAAGGCAATGTATCAGTGAAGCCATCAAACAGAATTTGCACCCTTAAAACCAACAAGTCACCTCACCAAATGACAATTTTCAATACAATTATCTCCATTCTAATGCACTTATTCAGTTGTTTTGTTAACCCATAGCATGCCAATCACGACAATTGTCGTCTGCTTTGCCCTCTGCTTGTTCATTTGTATTGGAGTTAAAGGCCCAGTCAACATATTTTAGGTCATTTTTGAGCCAGTCAGTTTACCTAGGGCAGGCTTATACTTAAGCTGTTAACCAGTACAGTGCACGTTTTTTCGCCAGAAACTGATAACTGCCCTTCTTGAATCAGCGTGGATTTTCTCTGGGTACGTACTCCAGTTTTTGCCCACCTTTAATTAATTTGATTAACAATCAGCTAGAAGTTACATAATCTTGAAAACCAAAAAAAGAAACACCTTAATGTCTTCATAACACTGTCCCTCATAACATAGTTTTGGATATAACACTGTTTAAGGATGGATCCCAAAAATGTATAGATTATATAGAAAAATGACCATTAATGGTCATTTTTCTATCTTATCCACACATTTTTGTTTAACTACTCTGGCTTCTATCTTGAACACCAACACTGGGTTTTTTTCTCCTTTTCTTTTTCTTTTTTTTTTTTTTTTTTTTTTTTGGGGGGGGGGGGGTTAGTTTTACAGCCTGTTTAAGAATATTTCACTTACTTTGAGACTATTGTTAATCAGAGGTGGGTGAATACAGGAGTACCCAGAGAAAAACCACTTGTCCTTATATTGCAGAACTTTGTGTCTCACATGCGACCCAATCAAGGCAGTGAGATACCCATTGTTATTTGTTTGCGCACTTCCAAGTAATGTCCGAGGAGTTAATCACTTCTTTAGTGGGAATGGACACACCTTCAGGGGAGGCAATTCTTTCAAAAAATATTTTTGACTCCCATGTGAATATGAGCAATCTTTTCCTTTATTCTGCTGAATATTTTAATTACCCACATTCATTTCTGACTTTTAGCCAATCAGATTACATGACATAATATTTTTGTTCAAATTCACAAACCAAACAACAAACAACAGTGTAGATCCTGATCAGATGGCTTCTTCAGAAGCCATCTGATCTGGATCTACACTGTTTGCAAAGGTAGGGGTTGTCGTGGACAGCAGGGTAAGGGTTAAAAGTAGACCCCTTTTTTGCATGTCGTCATTCTATACAAAAGGATACAGGTAGACCCATGTCCATCACACATTGAGGGAAAACATATCTGACAGGTGAATACATTCATTGTGCAGAGGACCCTCATTATAATGACAGTACACCACAACCTCCTTATAACACAGTTCATTGTAACACGGTTTGGATATAACACAGTTTCAAGAATGATCCTTAAAATGTGTAGATTGTATAGAAAAATAACCATAAATGATCATTTTTCTATTTAATCTACATATTTTCCTTGGATATATCACGGCCGTTTAACTAACACGGTTTCTGCTTTGGATCCCATTAATAGTGTTATAAAGAAGTTGAGGTATATTTGGTCCATAACACTTTTTATCACATGACGTCATTGATAAGCAGTGGATAACGTTGTGTAATAAAAACCGTATGACCACACGTGTAATAACACTTTGGCGGGATTAAGTAATGTCAGGACAACGTCCATGTCAACCATGCAATTTTTGTGGCTAAATTGTCAAATTTCAAGGCGATAAAATCCAAATTAAAGTGGTCATATGATAAATAGAATCTTACACTCGTGGTCATTTCATATGAAATTTATGAAACTCGCCAAAGGCTTGCCTCATAAATTCCATATGAAATGACCACTAGTGTAAGATCCTCTATATAGACATAGAGAATTTGCCGCTATAATGAATCCTAGTAAAAAGAATTATGATAGGCAAAAAATAGGCCTGACTCCAAACATGATGACCATAATGGCCCTGAATCGCTCACCTGGTACATATTGTGCAATGAAACGTTCGGTAATATAAGGCGGAATGGAGGATTTGAGCACTTTTAGTTGACAGAGACCCCAAGGAACATTTCTGTGAAATTATTTCAAAATCAGTCCAGCTGTTTAGGAGTACCTGCTGTTCACGACAGCCCTTTCCTTTGCAAACATTGTAGATCCAGATCAGATGGCCATCTGATCAGGATCTACACTGTTTGACATTCAATTTATGAATTTGTAGGAATAAATTACATCAAGTAACCTGATTGGTTCAAAGACAGAAATGGGTGTGGCTAAACTGATTCCAGGACATTTGCCCCCCAGGACATTTGTCCCCCAATGAATTAATCTAAAAATGGACATTTGCCCCCCAGTTGAAAATGCGACCCGGACATTTGCCCCCCCAGAGCTTATTTCAGCTTATTTACAGGTGGACATTTGCCCCCCCCCCCCCCCCCCCCCACTGCTTATTTCAGAAAGGGACATTTGCCCCCCAGATAGACCAGGGCTAACACAAAGGAGGAAAACAATGTATTTATTGGTTTATTATCATCAGAAATACAAAATGTTAAGCAATAAATTACTCCATCTATATAAATATGAATCCCATAATAACCTGCTGTTATGGACAATCCCTACGTTAGAAAGCAGTATGGATCCCGATCAGATGCCATATCTGATGGGGATCTGTACTGTTTGTCATGCAATTTGTTAAGTTAACAAAAATATACCAAGAATGTGATGGTTAATAGTCAACAATTGGAGATGCTTAATTTATTCAGCAGGATAAGGGTTAAGCAAGTCAGCTACAGAACCATATATTGTGTTTGTGCCTCACTGAGGGTCCAGTGTCAGACGCCTATACTCAAGTGGTTTTTACACTGGATACACTGATGGTTAATTCTTGAAGAAATTGAAATTATCTTGAATGGGCTGTAAAACTTTAACCAAAATGTTACCATGTAAATCATGTAGCTAATACAAGTCTGAGTAATGAATATCTTTGTCTAGCAAGGTTGGGGGGCAAATGTCCCTTTCTGAAATAAGTAGTGGGGGGCAATTGTCCACCTGTAAAATAAGCACTGGGGGGGGGGGGGGGGGGGGGGCAGATGTCCATACCAAAAATAAGCTCTGGGGGGCAAATGTCCTGGTCGCATTTTCAACTGGGGGGCAAATGTCCATTTTCAGATTAAGTCATTGGGGGGCAAACATCCTGGGGGGGGCTAACGTCCGGAGACCGGCTAAACTGAATATTCAGCAATAGAAAGGTTAAAGGTTTTTGTGTTTTTAGCTCTGTGGCCATCATGTGAAGTGGAGCAAAAGCATTTTGAGCAATTTTGTTATGAGCAATTTTGTTAGACGGTCATCCATGCAACATTCCTGTAAAATTATTTTGAAATCAATCCACCGGTTTAAGAGAAGATGTAGTTTAAAGGTTTTTCTTTTTTTAGCTCTGGTAACCATATTCATCCAAACAGAACAGTTTGAGCAATGGAGGGTCACTCAAGAAACATTCCTGCGAAATTATTTCAAAATCCATCCACTGCTTTAGGAGTAGAGTTCATCATCATCATCATCATCATCATCATCATCATCATCAGATTTTAATTAATACACATAAGTGAGCCCCCTTCCAGGTAAATGGCTTGTTGCACGCATTTAAAGATTTTTCTATTTTTAGCTCTGGTGGCCATCTTGTTCAACAAAGCAGAATGGTTTGAGCAAAGTTTTTTCTAATTTTAGCTCTGGCAGCCATCTTGTTCAACTGAGTCAAACAGTTTAATCAATAATGGTAGAGGGACAGTCACACAACATTCATGTGAAATTATTTTAAAATTATTTTCAAATCCGTCCACTGGTTAAGGAGAAGTTCTTTCAATGTTTTTCTATTTTTTATCTCTGGTGGCCATCTTGTTCAACTGAACTGAATGTTTTGAGCAATTTTGGTAGAGGGTCACCCTAGGAACATTCCTATTAAGTTATTTCAAAATTCATCCACTGATTAAGGAGGAGAAGCCGTTTAAAGTTTTTTTTTAGTTTTAGCTCTGGTGGCCATCTTATTCATCTGAGCAGAACAGTTTGAGCAATACTGGTAGAGAATCACTCAAGATACATTCATGTGAAATGATTTCAAAAAGGAGATGTTGTTTAAAGGTGTTTCTATTTCTGGCTCTGGTGGTCAGTTTGTTCTTCTGAGCGGAACCATTAAGGCAATTTTGGTAGAAGGTGTCCCAATGAACATTCATCTAAAATTATTTCAAAATCCATCTACAGTCGAACTTCAATGGCTCGAACACCTTTGGGATCTCGAAAATCTGTTCGAGACAAGGGTAGTTCGAGCCACTGAGGTTACTGTCAGGAGGCATAACGAGATACTTTTAGAAATCTTTTCGGTGTTCTATAATGAATATGTATGCTGTGTGTACTCATTAGAATCGCCTCATTGAGGCGATTCTAATGAGTACACACAGCATGCATTAGCAAGATAAAAGACAAAAATCTCCTTAATTATCCCCCACTATTTCATATGTAGAGGATTTTTCTAGGGGCTCAAGAATGGGTTTGGCTCATCCATGGCAAACGAGCCATCGCTGTTCGAGCCATCGAAGTTCTACTGTATGTAAAGCGCGTAGAAAGGCGTGTTTGATGGGATCACACGAACACTTTCCTTCTCATGAGACCCACTTTAAAAGAGCTCTTTGGAAAGATTTTTTTTACTTTTAGCTCTCGTGGCAATTTTGGCCTTCTGAGCAGAAACGTTTGAGCAATTTTGGTAGAGGGTCACCCAAGGAATATTCCTGTGAAATGATTTTGAAATTGGGCCATTCACCAAGGAGGAGATGGCATTTAAATGTTTATCTATTATTATTTTTTCTATTTTTAGTTCTGGTGGTCATATTGTTCAGGGGACACCATTTACGCAATTTTGTAGAGGATCACCATAGGAAGATTCCTGTAAAATTATTTCAAAATCCGTTCACTGGTTAAGGAGGAGTTTAAAGATTTTTCTATGTTTGGCTCTTACGGCCATCTTGTTCATCCGAGCCGAACTGTTTGGGCAATTTTGGTAGAGGGTTACCCGAGGAATATTCATGTAAAATTATTTTTGAAATTGGACCATTCACCTTGCAGGAGATGACAATTTAAAGTTTTTTTGTTGTTTTTTTTTCTATATTTAGCTCTGGTGGCCATCTTGTTCAGTGGAACGGAACTATTTATGCAATTTTGGTAAAGGGTCGCCCAAGGAACATTCCTGTAAAGCTATTTCAAAATCCGCGTACCGGTTTAGGAGAGGTTTTTTAAATAAATTATTGACAGACACACGACAGACAACTCCCGACAGACGTCAATCAGTCACAAAAGCTCACCATCTCACTACATGACAGGTGAGCTAAAAATAAATTCTGTAGGCAATAATAATCACCTCACGAATATCTCCAAAATCCTCTTCCATCGTGATCAAAGGATTCCTTCTATTGACATTATCTTTGCGACAAGGTTTGCCGTTATATAAAATGTCAGTTTAAGGGGAATGGGAACACCTTCAGGGGAGGCAACTCCTGTAAAAGTATTTTTGTCTCCTGTGTCAATAGGGGTCAACTCGTAAAGGAAAGATTTTGCTCCTGAGGAGCAAATACTTTCCTTTAAGAGTAGACCCCTTTTTCATTGAGAAAGGGCTTCTAGATAAGCGAACAGGAAGTCCGGAAAGTTGTCTCCCTTTGAAAAATGGCGGAAAAATATGCCAAGTATTCCCATGCCCCAGAAAGAGTCTTATCTGTAACAAATAGAAGACTGGAAAACAAACCGTCGGCAAGGATAAGGGCAGCATTATGTACTCTTCTTCCAATGTGTTTAAGACCATCTGGACCGTGGTAAATAGCAAACATGGCAGCCATATTAGCAAGTAGTGCCTGCAGAAAACACACAGTTAGTACACATCTGAAATGAATAAACCCCTAATACTTCAGGATCCAGTCATTCCAAGGTGGTATTTTTTTTTTTGCTTTCCAACATCAGTTTCTGCTGGGGTGAGTGATTGTTTCAGTTTTATAGCAGACGGCTAAGGTCATACGGAGACGGGACCTCAGTTTAAAGACTCATCCGAAAGTCTGGAGAAGCCCGGAATCGAACCTGCGACCCCTGGTTTACAAGGCGAGTAGCATACCCACTGGACCACGGAGGCTTCTAGTTTCTGCTGGGGAACATTCTGATAACACACATGTGCGACACAGTGCATTTTTCACATTTCCAAAATGGCTACTTTTCTGCTGAAAATCTGTGATATTTTTCTTATTTATACTGCAAACATAGGTTCTGGGGGTTCATAGGTTCTAGGTTAGAACTGCCTCATTGAGCATCATTTGCAGGGATGAATGTCATAAAGTGCACCGTCCTTCGGATCGGGACGTTAACTGTAGGCCCCCTGTGCAGGGAGAGTCATCCCTGTGCAGGTAAAAAGGTTAAAGAACCCTACCATAATTACATGATTTCTGTGTAGGCTTTCATCCTGCAAAACTGAAGTATATGTAATATACACCTGCGAGTAATGGTCAAATGTGACCGACACAGTATCAGTAGAAAGAAAAAACCCCACTTTTCTCCATAGGAAGTGGGGTTTAGTGTTAACCTTTTTCATTTATTTAACGACACTGCAGCTGGTGTTTAGTGCTGTGTGGCGACCATAAAACGTCTCCCCGTACTTCATCATAGTGCAGATTATATTTTGATTTTCTTTGGATGCATCGAGTCCATTGCGAGTAATTTGAAAATCGAGTACCGCTGAAATCGATGCTAAGGGACGTATTCAGCCTTGCAGACAACAGTGCTGTTTATGAAGAAACTCAATAAAACCGAGCTTCCAGTTTTCATTCTAATATGTATTCTAATGCACTTACGTATGTAACGCGACGTCTGATTGGATAACGTCAAAAATTTGCGACAGTATATTCTGCGATATACTGTCGGAAACCCGACGTCATCGCGTAACGTTGCTTTTCATTGGCTGGCATTTGGTTTTACGCAGCTCACTGCGCTTGCCGCCTTGTGCAAAATAGTACAATTGTTAGCTTAACAACCAAAAAAGTGCATTAGAATGGGGATAACTGTATTGAAAATTGTCATTTGGGGAGGTAAATCGTCGGTTTTACGGTCGCAAATTACGTTTTACGGCTCCGCTAGCGCGTCGCCGTAAAACGAAATTTCCGACCGTAAAACCTCCGATTTACCTCCCCAAATGACAATTTTCAGTACAGTTATCCCCTAATTCTTTGCTTCCGAAGTTAACCTTTTTCAATTATTTAGAGGGGTGTTCATTTCACGGACTTGTTAAAGTGATGAATGTGATCCACAACTATCCACAATATTTGTTTCATGGAGTAATAAATACTATATTTTTGAATATCTCCAGTAACCATTCCCCATTAACTCATTTCAAACCGGAAACCCCTTAACGGGTACCGTGGCAAACAGTACAGGCCCAGATCAGACGCCGCAGAACGCGGTGTCTGTTCAGGGCCTCCACTGTTTGCAAAAAGTTCAGCCATTTTCCAAATCAATTTTGAAGACAACACAACCTGACACCCCTAAATTTAGAAATGGACTCCAGCTATATATAAGGAAAAAGATTCCATTTGGTACAAAAAGGGTTAGGAATCAAAATAATGAATTTGTCTTATTGCAAAGCTTTTTCACGATATACAGTATTTGTTTGTTTGATTTGAAGTTTAACGTCCCCGTCAACACTGTATAGGTCATTTTGGAGACTTTGCTTCCAATTTTGTGGGACTTTTACCCGACATTGAGATGAAATGACATCTCAAGCCCTGTCACCCAATGAAACCAATAGGGTTTATTAGCATGGACGGTCCGCCTCGCACCGCGGTTCCTGGACAGGCTTAGATCCTCTAAGCGGTTTACCAGTACTAGTGTGCGAGCCGGATTCAGCTCTGCGTGGAAGCATCATGCAGCCCATATATTTCTTCAAGCCCCTATGAGCGGGGGCTGCCTTCTCTTGCTGAATATTCAGCTTAGCCACACCCATTTCTGACTTTGACCCAATCAGATTACTTGATGTAATTTATTCCTACAAATCCATAAATTGAATGTCAAACAGTGTCGATCCTGATCAGATGGCTTCTTCGTAAGCCATCTGATCTGGATCTACACTGTTTGCAAAGAAAAGGGTTGTCGTGAACAGCAGGATAAAAGTTAATGGGGAAAACATTAATGTCATGTTAGAATGAGAGTTTAATAAATAAAGGAAAACAATGAAACTAGAGCAAGCGACCAGTGGGTCAAGTATGCACCCGGCTAGTGCCACCCTCTGATATATCTTTCGAGCTTGTATGTAATATGAATGAAGAAGTCAAGAAGCTATAAGAATCTATAAATGTGCTTGTAAAAGTTAAACGAAACATAAAATTTCTAAATGGACCAAGGGAGTTAGGGCATCAAAGTTGCTGAAGGGATGGGGGCATCAATGTTACTGAAGCAGCAGGGTGGGGTATGCATCAATGAAATCTTTGGACAGGTATGCAACAACGATGCAAGTATCAATTGAATTTGATCTAGAGTTTAGAACGTACAGGCATCTCTAAACTATGTCATAAAACTTTAACCAAATGTAAAATTTCTAAGCCTGTGACCAGGTCACCATGGGTGCGGAAGGGACATACATCACAAAATCCATGGACTGTTATGCAACATTGTTGCAAGTATCAATTGAATTTTAGTTGAGAACATTCAGGCATCTATAAACTTTGTTATAAAACTTTAACCAAATGTAAAATTTCTAAGTCTATTACCTTGACCTGAAGGTCACAGTGGGGTGGAGGTGGGACATGCATCAAAGAAATCTTTATGTAACTTTAGTGTAAGTATCAGCAAAATCTATCAAAGGGTTCAGAAGATACAATCTCTTAGAAACTTTGACGCAAAACATCAATCTCTTAGAAACTTTGACAGACAGACAGATGGATTGATGGACAGATGGATGGTTGGACAGATGGATGGACGGATGAATGGCAGGATGACAACTATATACCCCATAGCATATGCCGGGGGTATAATAATAATGTACTGAATGAATTAAGAACAATCAAAGCTTTTGTTTTTCTATTAGCTGAAAATTGTGTGCATGAAATTATTTTTGCTTTTATTTCTCATCAACTATGCAGTAAATCCAAGATGGCGGACATCACAATTTAGCAAAGGTGAGCGCAAGAGGGCAATATTTTGCTTAAGGAGTACATAATGATAACACACATGCGACATAGTGCATTTTTTCACATCTCCAAAATGGCCATTTTTCTGATGAAAATCCGTGATATTTTTCTTATACATACTGCAGACATAGGTTGTGGGTGCTCGTTAGAACCGCCTCATTGAGGCGGTTCTAACAAGTACCCACAACCTATGTCTTGGAGCAAAAACAAGAAGAATAATGTATACCCCCTGTAAACCCCAGTTTTCTCTATATAATGTGAGGTATAGGGGGGTCTTCATTTCATGGAGTTGTTCACATGATGCATGGGAAATAACTGCCTTTGTGCTGTCCAATCAGAAGCCTACACATTTTTTTGTAGTATAACAAACAAAGGATATCTGGCATCTGGTGGCATTTACGAGGAATGTGTATGCCAAGCAATTCTTACTAAAATGTTTTGTCTCCCTTACGGGGAATGGGAACACCGGGCAGATTTTTCCGCCATTTTTCAAAGGGAGACAACTTTCGAGACTTCCTGTTTGCTTTTCTATAATCTCTGTTGCACTGAAAAAGGGGTCTACTCTTAAAGGAAAGAATTTGCTCCTCAGGAGCAAATTCTTTCCTTTAAGAGTTGACCCCTATTTGCATGGGAGACAAAAATACTTTTGCAAGAGTTGTTTTCCCCGAAGGTGGTCCCATTCCCCTTAATACATGTATTTTTTTTTTTATTTTTATCTTTCTTGGTTTAATGGCCCTTTCAAGAAATAAGAAAATACTGTATACCCCATCAAAATCCCAGTTTTACTATATAAAAGTGGTGTTTAAGGGGGTCAAAATTATATAGGCATGTTTTTGAGTTGATCCTAAATACCAACCTGAGCAGTACAGATATTACTAGTGGCTTTGTCCCTGCGTATATGTTGCTCCCTGGTCTGCAGGGCGAGTCTACAGGCCTCACGTCCTGCAGCATCCCTGGAAAAGTAAGAAATTTCAAGTATTATAACCCATTTAGTACCAGAAACCCCTAATCGGGTACCCTGGCAAACAGTGCAGGCCCTGTTCAGACGCCGCAGAATGTGCCGTCTGATTAAGGCCTCCACTGTTTGCAAAAAGTTCAGCCATTTTCCAAATGAATTTTGAAGAAAACACAACCTGACACCCCTAAATTTTGAAATGGACTCCTGCTATATACAGTCAAACCTGCCATAGTGGCCACCTCTATTAAGCAAGCAACCTGTCTTAAGCAAGCATGCATGTACAGTAAAACCTGTCTTAGTGGCCACCTCTATTAAGCAAGCACCTGCCTTAAGCAAGCACTTTCTGATTATCCCGTAGGTGCTTGCTTAATACAGGTTGGACTGTAGTTCCCGAAAAAGGCAAATGCATTAAATTTCACCTGTATTAAGCAAGCACCTGTCTTAAGCAAGCATACTTTGATCATCCCTGAAGTGCTAGCTTAACACAGGTTGGACTGTATAAGGAGGAAGATTCCATTTGGTACAAAAAGGGTTAACTAGGGTATTCTAATGAGAACCACCGAAGAGATATTGCTATTGCATGCCAGTCTGTTGTATTGACTGTAAATAGTTTTAGTTTAAATGTTTATTTCCTTGTATAACACACGAAATACAATCTGCACAAGTGTATAATTTAATAACTAAATCTATAAATACAGAATAGTTTCAAGGACACATCCAGTGATTTTTTTTTTTTTTTTTCTGCTAAATTCTAAATTTAGCCACCCACCTGTAATGTTTGGAGAAAGGGCCTCAGCCCTTATGCTTAGCAGTCAGAATGAGTGTTTGAATTTTACGTCCCACCAACAGCTAAGGTCATACCGAGACGGGACCTTGGTTAAAAAAACTCATCCAAAAGTCTACACTAAGCAGTGTAGAAGAAACAACTCCATCAGTTAGATATGTAATGGAAGAACTATATATGAACATGAAGACAAGTAACATCACGGAAACATGTCTATATACTTTTGACCCCCCTGAACCCCACTTTTATATAGTAAAACTGGGGTTTACAGGGGTAAACCTTATTTTTATTATCTCTGCTCTAAAATATTGACTGTGGGTACCTTATTTTTCTTATCTCTGCTCTAAAATATCACAATTTCTCATCTAAAAATGATAAAGGTTACAGTGTATATGTATAGGCCCCACTTTATATAGAGAAAACAAGGGGGTAAACATTATTTTTCTTATTTTTACTCCAAGACAGAGATAACAAAAATATCAGGGATTTTCATCAGAATAGTAGCCATTTTGGAGATGAGAAATATGCATTATGTTGCATGGGTGTGTTATCATAATTAAATGTGTGTGTGAATTCGGGTTTAACGTCGCTTTCAACAATTTTTCAGTCATATCACGACGGTGTCTGGTTGCGACAGGGAGCTCAATGCTCACATTTATAGTGCTGCCTCACTGAAGTATCATGTCCCAGACACATTACATGATACCACACCCAGTCACATTATCCTGACACTGGATCGACCAGTCCTAGCTCTACCCCGTAAATCTGAGTGCCAAACGAGGAGCAGCTAGTACCATTTTTAACGACTTTGGTATGTCGCGGCCCAGGGTCGAACCCCAGACCTCCCGTTCCCCGGAGCGGACACTCTACCAACTGAGCTATCGGGGCCGGTAATAATTATTATAATAATTAAATACAGTCGAACCTGTGCTTACGGTCACCTCCGAATAACGGTCCCCTTATTACAACGGTCATTTTCAACCCCTCCCATCGAAATTCCCTAATAAATTAACTGGGAATAGCGGTCCACTGTGCACTATGGTCAACGGTCACGTTATTCAGTCCCAAACTGAGTTGCTGTCCTTGAATAACAGTCTATAATTGAATCCATCACGCTCATGATTTTAGCTTTGAGGTAATTATCGCCATTGATTGGCATATAATTGGCCTGCTTGATTGGTATTGCTGTCCTTAATCCTGCTGATCTGGTCAAGCATGTTACAGTTTGTGACTGAGTTGAATTGAATAAATTCATTGCATTCTGTTTTACACAAGAACTGTAGATAGTTTATTTGAAAAGTGAAGAAAAATTGACTAAACATTTTTTTTTAAAATTGGCTGACAGCCCTTAAGACGGTAAAACTAGCCCTTGAAAATAAGGTCAAGGTATCAAAAATCTAATCAAACCTTTGGTAGGTTGCAATGATACGTTGACTAAGTTTGACCAAATTTCATTGATTCGTTAATGTGATAGGGTGCAGACAAGCCATTTTTGGCTATCAAAACCTAAAGGCTGTTTTCCCCCATCCTAGTGATGTAACCATGCAAGGTTGGTCAGAATCTATCAATAGGTTGAGGAGATATAGTGATTCAAATAGGCTACGCCAAACTTGCCGTCGACGCCAATGCCGACACCGAGGCCAACGTTGACACAAACTGGATCCGCCCCAAAAATAATATGTCCCCATCACCCCTGCTGGGGGGACATAATTCTACATCATGCTATGGTTTCTGTCCATCATACCCATTTAACTAACTGACCAATATTTTAAAATAGTATAGCATTTTCCTGTCAATTTAAGCAATACAAGTACATTTCAAACCCTGTTTGTTAACAAATTCTTACATGTAGGCATCATATGAGGTTTGTATTTAATTGTTTACATAGTTTATTCTGACTTGCTTCTGTGCCAATACAAACATACCACTATACATGCATTTTAGGCTGCATATTATAGAAAAGTTTTGACCCTTCTCTTGCTGAATATTCAGTTTAGCCACACCCATTTCTATCTTTTAACCAGTCTGATTACTTGATGTAATTTATTCATACAATTTCATAAACTGAATGTCAAAACAGTGTAGATCCTGATCAGATGGCTTCTTCAGAAGTCATCTGATCTGGATCTACATTGTTTGAAAGGTAAGGCATATCCGGGCTCAGCAGGACAAGGGTTAAAATTTAAAAGATGCATATAATGGCTCATTCTTTACATGCAATTACTGTCCTACAACAATATTAACCCATTTAGAACCGGAAACCCCAAAACAGGTACCAGGGCAAACAGTGCAGGCCCAGATTAGATGCTGCAGAATGCGGCGTCTGATCAGGGCCTACACTGTTTGCGAAAATTAAAGCCATTTTCCAAATAAATTTTGAAGAAACCCCTAAATTTTGAAATGGACTCCTGCTACATGTAAGGAGGACGATTCCATTTGGTACAAAAAGGGTTAAGACCATAGCATGATCATAATGCAGTGCAGACTCCGAACTAGACAAGTGTAGACCCAGATCAGACTGTGCAAACAGCCACTATGTTATACTAAACCACAACCTCCTTATAACACTATTAATGGGGTCCAAAGCAGAAACCGTATTAGTTAAACAACTGTGTTATATCAAAACAAAAATGGGTAGATTCTATAGAAAAATGACCATTTATGGTCATTTTTCTATATAATCTATACATTTTTGGGATTTTCTATATAATCTATACATTTAGGGATCCATCTGGAAACCGTGTTATATCAAAAACCATGTTATAATGAACCATGTTATAATGAGGTTGAGGTGTATATATCAAGTTTCGGCTTGAATGAATGTTAATTGTAGGAGTTGGCCGGAAATAAAATGTTCACAGAAATTTTAAAAGGGGCATAACTCGTCTTAATATAAATCACCTTCCATATTTGGAAGACTGCAACCTCGAAATAATCTGCACTGCTCCATAACATGTTCTAAGTATATATCAAGTTTCAGTTTGATCAGAAAATAAATGTCAAAAGAAACTTTCACAGGGGAATAACTCTATAAATATTTGGTGGACCCTTACCTAGAAATAATATGGGCAGCTCTACACCATGGTCTAACTATATATTAAGTGTCAGCTTGATCAAATGTTGAAGATAGGATGACTTAGCCAGAAACAAACTGTTTACAGAAATTTTCAAAGGGGAATAACTCTATTAGTATTTGGTGAACATTACCTCTAAACAACATGTGCTGCTCCAAATCATAGTTTAACTATATATCAAGGTTTAGCTTGATTGTATCTAAATTGTAGGTGTCAGCCAAAAAAGCAATGTTTACCAAATGGGAATAAATCTATTAGTATTTGGTGAACCATAACCTCTAAACAATATGTGCTGCTCGAAATCATGGTCTAACTATATACATATCAAGTTTCAGCTTGACTGGATCTAAGTTGTAGGAGTTAGCCAGAAACAAGATGTTTACAGATATTTTCAAAGGGGCACAACTCTATCAATATTTGGTGGTCCATAACCTCGAGACAATATGCACTGCTCCACATCATAGTCTAACTTTATACCAAATTTCAGCTTGATCGGATCTTAATTGTAGGAGGTGTTAGCCAGAAATGAAATGTTTTCAGAAATTTGCAAAGGGGCATAACTCTGTTAATATTTGGTGGACTTTCACTTCAAAGCAATATGTGCTGCTCCATATCATGGTCAAACTATATATCAAGTTTCAGCTTGTTCTGATGTAAAATGTAGGAGGAGTTATCCAGAAATGAAATGTTTACGGAAATTTTCAAAGGGCCAAAACTCTATTAATATTTGATGGACTGTGACCTCGAAGTAATATGTGCTGTTCCACATCATGATCTAACTATATATCACAAGTTCTGCAACGGAAGGTCAGGTGGTTTTTCTCCGGGTACTCCGGTTTTTGCCCACCTCTGATTAACGATCGGCTCGATATGAGTGAAATAATCTTGAAAACTTAATATAATGTTATTCTGAGGAGGAGTTATCCGGAAACCAAATGAAATTTTCAAAGGGGCATAACTCTTAATATTTGGTGGACTGTAACCTCAAAACAATATGGGCTGTTTCCACATCATATATCAAGTTTCAGCTCAGTCTGATGAAAAATGTAGGAGGAGTTAACCGAAAATGACAAGTTTACAGACAGATCAAAAGACAGACGGATGGATGGATGCCAAGGGGCATAACATAATATGACATGTTTTCAAAAAGACATATAACAAATTAATTTTTGGAAAAGCTTATTTCATCTGGAAAAAGCTATGTTGTGTTTATCCCGTAGAATCACCTCATTGAGGCAATCCTAATGGATACAAATAAAATACATACCTCTCATAACATACTCAAAGACATCCTGGAATTCTCCCTATTATCGCAAATTTATTAACCCTCAGTGGCTCAAATTATCCTTTACAGAACAAAATACAGTATAGCTCCAATATATCGCGTTCCAATATTTCGCGATGTCCAATCTATCACGGTCGCACCGTGGATCCCGTTTTTTTTTTTTTTTTTTTCCTTAAAAATTCATAATTAAAAAAAAATTAAGTTCTAAATTGTTAAAATTTATTTAAAACCAGGTTAAACCAGGCGCCAACAGCATTTGACTTTTCCCGCCCAGCGACTGTTATTTGGTGCCAAAACATAACCATTCACGAGATCGCAGAAAAGTCCGTTTTTATTATGCAAACATCTACCGTTAGATGTAGCTACGTCTGAGGAGCGATTAAATCATTTTAACATTGATTGTGGATTAAATTTTATGATTGGAGGATAAATGCCAATTAGAGACATAACTTGACCATATTTTCACACCTTATCGACACGCACCGCAGGGTGGCAATTATATGACAGGGATTAACAATAGTGTCATACCTGAACGGCAATAAATACACAGATGGTTTGACTCTCAATTGACAGTGCAGCAATTATTGCGATTTACTTACTGGTCTAGTTTTACCGTATCTAAGGACTCAAAAAGACTGACAGTTGTAGACGATTTTTTTTACACTTGCCCGAAATCAAAACACAATAAAGTGATAGTTTTGTTGTTGCATAGTTTTTCGGCCCGTGGTAGACATTAAATAATTTTTTACCAACTGCTACTTTTAATGATTCTGAGCTCTGGCAAGCCAAGGGAAACAACTTGAATTGCTTTAGCGCTTAGCGCTTACGGTAGTTGCGCCCCTTGCCCGTCACCGTTACAGACAACCAGGGGAACCCACACATCCAAAATGGCGTCCTGTTTTGACATTTTAGCAATCACATGTTTTCAGACGCAGATTTTCAGCTGTTCTCGAATGTAAGTTAATTGGTAGACATAGTCCCCTTTGTTTGTTCTGTCACTGAGTAATTATGAACCTACTTTAATGATGAAATACGGCAGATAGCATTACTGACAGCCATTAGTGTGGATTGATAAATGGTATCTCACAAAACTATCACCGCGACTTGTATTGGCATCTCGGCAAACTACCGCGACTTATATCGCGCTCCGACCACATCAAGGTTTTCGGCCTATGGACCCCGACTACCACGATATATTGGGAGCTATACTGTAGTGCTTTGTTTGGGTTGAGGTTTTACATTCCCATCAACACTATTTAGATCATTTTGGAGACATTGCTTCCAATGTTGTGGGACTTTTTAGTTTGTTTGTATTGGGGTTTAATGATCCAGTCAACACTATTTAGGTCATTTTTGAGCCAGTTATCCAGTACAGCGCACATTCTTTTGGCAGAAACTGACAACTGCCCTTCTTGAATCAGCGGAAAGGAAAAAATGACCGTAGAATAGATTTCATGATTAATCTCCACTCCACGAACGAATGTTGCCGTCCCCTATCACCAGTCAGACACGCATCTGACTGAGCTACCGAGGTCGGCTGTGGGACCTTTTACCAGTACTGAGACAAAATGTCATTGTAAGCCCTACTGTCAAAAGAAATCTCTAGAGTTTACATGCAGGGACAGTCCAACTCGCAGCACTTTGCCTTGGCAGGCTTAGACCTTCTAAGCGGTATACCAGTACTTGTATGGTTTCAGCTCTTCATAAAGTACCATGCAGCCTAATCTATTTCTCCAAGCCCTGATAGGCAGAGGCATTACAATTTTTGTAATCCTTACAAATGCTCTGCCTATTCAAGTTTTACTGTAATGATTACCTTGCTTGCCATGTATTATATGGAGCATCTCACACAAGTGGTCATTTCATATGGAATTTATGAAACGAGCCTTCGGCAAGTTTCATAAATTTCATATGATATGACCACAAGTGTAAGATTTTGTTTATCATATGACCACTTTAAATTGGATTTTATCGCCTTTAACCCTTCTCTTGCTGAATATTCAGTTTAGCCACACCCATTTCTGACTTTGAACCAATCAAATTACTTGATGTAATTTATTCCTACAAATTCATAAATTGAATTTTAAAGTGTAGATCATGATCAGATGGCTTCATCAGAAACCATCTGATCTGGATCTACACTGTTTCCAAAGATAGGGGTTGTCGTGAACAGCATGATATGAGTTAAATTTGACATTTTTCCCCACAAAACTGCATGGTTGACATGGACATCGTCATGACATTATTTACTCCTGCCAAAGTGTTATTACACATGTGGTCATACGATTTTTATTACATGACGTTATCCACTGCTTATCAACGACGTCATATGATAAGCAAGCTTACAACCTACCTTGTTATTCCAACAACTCTCCCAGGCATCAGTCTGGCAAACTGTTCCCTGGTCGCAAAGAAGCCCGCATGTGGTCCACCATACCCTAGAGGGATACCAAACCTCTGACTTGAGCCAACAGCAACATCAAAACCGTATGGGCCTGGTGGTCGTATCACCGTGAGAGCAAGCAGATCTGTGACACTTACTGCCAAAGTCTAGATAAAAAGAGTGCAATTTTTATAAGAATATATAATTTTTATAACCATATTTATCCCAAATATTCGACCAACTCAACTCCTTACCATACTTATGTATTTTAAAATTTGAATGGTTACAATTACAGCAAAATTCCGCTATTAAGACCACCTAAAATTAACCCTTATCTTGCTGAATATTCATTTAAGCCATACCCATTTCTGTCTATCAACCAATCAAATTACTTGATGTAATTTATTGCTACAAATTTATAGACTGAATGCCAAACAGTGTGGATACTGATCAGATGGCTTCTTCAGAAGCCATCTGATCTGGATCTACACTGTTTGCAAAGATAGGGGTTGTCGTGAACAGCAAGATAAGGATTAAGACTATATCTGCTTTTAAAAGCTTACTTAGAAGGTTTTACTTATTCTTTCTTTGTATTTTCTACACCCAGTGTCTCCTAATAAGAGACCACCTTTGGAACTGTTCAAAAGTGACCTTAAAAAACACTTTTGAACTGTTCCAAAGGTGGTCTTTTGATAGGAATTTTACTGGTTGAATGTAGCTATCTGGTTGTGTCTAAAAATAGAGGGATGGTGAAATTTTTTATACAAGTGCTTAAAAATGTAGAAATTAAGAAAATTTATGGCTCGTCTTGGCTTCTTCAGAGTAGATAACAACTGAAAATGGGCATATTGTAAGGGTGAGTGTTCTTGTCTTGTTGGTTGGTTGATTTGTGGTTTAACGTCCCCGTCAACACTGTAAAGGTCATTTTGGAGACGTTGCTTCCAATTTTGTGGGACTTTTACCCAACATTGAGATGAAATGACATCTCAAGCCCTGTCGCCCAATGAAACCAATAAGGTTTATTAGCATGGACGGTCCGCCTCGCATCGCGGTTCCTGGACAGGCTTAGATCGTCTAAACACTTTACGAGTACTAGTGTGCGGGCCGGATTCAGCTCTGCGTGGAAGCATCATGCAGCCCATATATTTCTTCAAGCCCATATGGGCGGGGGCCACTTGTCTTGTTGGTATCCTTGGGATTAATTTATACTAATTTATTTCAGTTCAATTGCTAAGAAAGCTTTAAGCTTATTTAATCTCTCTCGAACACTCATCCCGGGTGTTTTCACATGCGAGAGAGAGGCATTGGCTTTTACACCACTGCTACCCATTTACACCTGGGTGGAGTGGGGCAGTGTCATTACGTGTCTTGCCCAAGGACACACCTTGATACCGGTGGCCGGATTCAAACGCACAACCTCTCGATCATAAGTCAAACGCGTTAACCACTGTGCTATCAAGGATTTCGCCTCATCTGGACAGGAAATTTTCCTCTAGTGGTCTTGTAGGACATTTATTTGGTCTTTATCTGTAGTTGTTGAGTTTGCTTTACATCAGGTATTTGCTTTTTGAATTTATATTGCATCTCACAGTGTTAGGAAACAATTTGGAAATTCTTTGTTTATTTTGTTCTGCTGTCTAGAAGTGTGATTACTATATACCTTAATGGATAAATAAGAAAAAATAACCTCAACACCCCTCCATGAGTTTTTATATGCAGTTACTTTAGCAAAAAAAAAAAAAAAAAAAAATAGAAAAATCCCTACCCCATTGGCATGAGCATCCTCGACTAAATGTGTGAAATCTTCCACAGTTCCCTCTGTGTCAGGGTACTGCACCATGATACCACAGAAATCTCTATTATTCAGGTCCACATTCCACCAGTCTGACCTCTCTATCTCTATACCCATTGCACTAAACAAAAGAAAACGAGACCAGTACAATAAACCTGAATATAGGATGCCTGAGAGATTGTTTAGGACTTTAACCCTTTTTGTACCAAATGGAATCTTCCTCCTTATATATAGCAGGAGTCCATTTCAAAATTTAGGGGTGTCAGGTTGTGTTTTCTTCAAAATTGATTAGGAAAATGGCTTAACTTTTTGCAAACATTGTAGGCCCTGATCAGACGCCGCAGACGCCCGCCGCAGAACACGGCGTCTGATCTGGGCCTGCACTGTTTGCCAAGGTACCCTTTCAGGGGTTTCTGGTACTGAATGGGTTAACGGCCCAGTGAACACTATTTATGTCCTGTTTACCTAACCACATTTTTCCTGGGCGGGTTTATGTATAAGCAGTTAACCATTATTGTGCACATTTTTCCGCTAGCTGTCCCTTGAATCAGTATAGGACAATGACCATAGAAAAAATTTCATGATCTATCTCGGTGAAAGAATGTTACCAACCAACAGGAATCAAACACGCAACCTCTGGATCACTTGTCAAACATACATCTGACCGATCATAGCAGAGGCCCTGACCAACATAATTAACCCATAAAATGCCAATCACGACAACTGTCATCTGCATTGTCATCTGCCGGTTACTTTAACCCTTATCTTGCTGAATAGTCATTTAAGCCACACCGATTTCTGTCTATCAATCAATCAAATTATTTGATGTAATTTATTGCTACAAATTCATAAACTGAATGCCAGTGTAGATGCTGATCAGATGGCTTCTTCAGAAGCCATCTGATCTGGATCTACACTGTTTCCAAAGATAGGGGTTGTCGTGAGCAGCAAGATAAGGGTTAAAACTCATTTTTGCAAAGGGTGTGGACCCAGTTCAGACTCGTCCTCTAGGAGCAGTCTGATCTGGATCCACACTGTTTGCCTGTATGCAAAAATATTTTTTTACAAGAAAGCAGTCTGAGGGACAGCCAAATCCCCTGCCACACTTTGTATCAAGGCTCAACCTTAAGACCTTATCCTGTGACCTTGACCTTGAGCTGGCATGGTTTATTTATGGGTTCTGCACATCGGCTCACTGCGGGGGATATTTCACAAAATTTTAATGAAAATCCTTCCAGGGGTAAAGGAGATATGGAACAGACACAAAATTCCAAGTTTCAAACTCGTGACCGTCACCTGTGTCCTTGACCTTGAGTTGGCATGGTTTATTTATGGGTTCTGCACATCAGCTCAGTGAGGGTGAATATTTCACCAAACTTTAATGGAAATCCTTCCAGAGGTAAAGAAGATATGGAATGGAAACAAATTCAAAGTTTCAAACTTGTGATCGTCACCTGTGACCTTTACCTTGAGTTGGCATAGTTTATTTATGGGTTCTGCACATCAGCTCACTGAGGGCGATATTTGACGAAAGTTTAAATCCTTCCAGGGGTAATTGAGCTATGGAACGGACACAAAATACAAAGTTTCTAACTCGTGGTTTATTTATGTATTAAGCACATCAGCTCACTGAGGAGGACATCTGACCAAAGTTTAATCAAAATCCTTCCAGGGGTAAAGGAGATATGGAACGGGCATAAAATTAAAAGTTTCAAACTTGTGACCTTCAAATGCAACAATGACCTTGAATCGGCATGGTTCATTTATGTGTTAAGCACATCAGCTCACTGAGGAGGACATCTGACCAAAGTTTAATCAAAATCTTTCCAGAGGTAAAGGAGATATGGAACAGGCATAAAATTAAAAGTTTCATCTTGTGACCTTCAAATGCGACCTTGACCTTGACTTGGCATGGTTCATTTATGGGTTGTGCAAATCAGCTCACTGAGGGGGATATTTGACCCAAGTTTAATGAAAATACTTTGCAGGGCAAAGGAATATGGAACAGACATAAAATTCAAAGTTTGAAACTCGTGACCTTCCAATGTGACCTTGACCTGATGTCGGCATGATTCATTTATAGGCTCTGAACATGAGCTCACTGAGGGGGATAACTGACCAAAGTTTAATGAAAATCCTTGCAGGGACACAAAATTCAAAGTTTCAAACCCTTTACCTTCAAATGTGACCTTGTCCGCATGGTTCATTTATTGGTTCTGCACATCAGCTCACTGAAAATATTTGACTGAAATTTAACAAAAATCCTTCCAAGGGTAAAGGAGATATGGAACCGACACAAAAATCAAAGTTTCAAGCCGGCCTTGGTAGCTCAGTCGGATGCGCGTCTGACTGGTGATCAGCAGGACGCGGTTTGATACCTGCCGGGGTCCGCAACATTCTTTCGTGGAGATTGATCATGAAATCTTTTCTGCCGTCATTCTCTCCCTTCCACTAATTCAAGAAGGGCAGTTGTCAGTTTCTGGCAAAAGAATGTGTACTGTACTGGTTAACTGCTTATGTATAAGCTTGCCCAGGAAGAGTGTGGATAGGTAAACTGACCGGTTAAAAAATGACCTAAAATAGTGTTGACTGGGCTGTAAAACTCCAATACAATACAAAAAAAGTTTCAAACTTGTGACCTTCAACTGTGACCTTGACCTTGAGTCTGAATGGTTCATTTTAAGGGTTCTGCCCATCAGTGCACTGAGACTTGTATTTGACCAAAGTTTAATGAAAATCTATCAAAGTGTTCAGGAGATATGGAGTGGACAAGAAAGTTTTATGGACCGACTGACGAAGTAATCCCCGCTCCGCTTCGCGGCGGGGGATTAAAAAGTTTGCAAGAAGATTCGGCAGACAACATTAGCAGATGACATTTTCAGATGTAATCAAAGGATAAAAAATGAAAAGACTGAATTAACAATCAATTTTCAGATGTAGTTTTTTTTCGGCGTCTTAAGGGTTAATCTAACAAGCACAAACAATCTGTAGTTGAACTAAAAATAAGTAAAATATCAATCATTTTCATCGGAAAAAATACTAGTTCAATAGATGGGAGGGAGAGACAGCAGTTTTGCACAAGGGTGTTTGTTATCATAATGATCAGTTGCTTAACCCTTCTCTTGCGGATTTTTCACTTAAGCCACACCCATTTCTGTCTATCAACCAATCAAATTACCTGATGTAATTTATTGCTACAAATTCAGGAACTGAATGCCAAACAGTGTAGATCCTGATCAGATGGCTTCTGAAGAAGCCATCTGATCAGGATCTACACTGTTTGCAAATATAGGGTTGTCGTGAACAGCAAGATAAGGGTTAATCCATGTATAGACAGATCCAATGTTTTGAAACGTGACTTTGTTTACATTTTACTGCACATGCGCAAACTACCTCCCCTGTAGAGTACCTCTTTTATCTAGTTGGCAAAACATGACTGTTGCCATGTAGTGTCAATGACTATTTCGAATATTTATCATGAAATTAAACTCCTTTCAACTGATCCTTCTCATTTTGTCTTTTTGAAGTATTAAATGATATAGAACCAGTCTCTTCTGAGATTTTATTCCACATTTTGTTGTCTAAAAAGCGTTATAAATCTGACCATCATCATACTGAAACGTAGTCAATGCGCTTTATTTAATGAACAGAAATTAGATTAAAGCATATATATTTTCCATCCTTTATACCAAAAAGAAGCAGTTAAATGTCCAAAATGGTTTCTGGTAAACAGTTTTGATGGAACGACGATTTAACATTAGTCATTACAGAAAACAATTCATGCTAAATCAACGGCAGAGTATGGAACGGGAAGTTTTTTGCCCACCAGATAAAACAAGACTTAATGACCTCATGTGACGTAGACTTTGGATGTATATTTTTGTATCCTTTGGGATCATTGATTCCATTGTGGAATTTTGAAAATATTAGAGGGTCCCTGATGAGGCCTAAATGGCCGAAACTAGCTAGTCTGGCCCAGAAACTGTTGTCTGGGAATGTGTGGCAGCCATAAAAAGTCTCCCTGCCCTACATCATAGTGTAGTTTATATTTTCTTGTCCTTTGGGATCATTGATTCCATTGTGGAATTTTGAAAATATTTGAGGGTCACTGATGAGGCCTAAATGGCCGAAACTAGCTAGTCTGGCCCAGAAAACATGTACACTCCATATTTTCCCGTTCTCCGATGTATTCCTTGCTTCTAATGGATAACCCTTTCTAGAACATATTTGGATGTGTCTATACTAGTGGACTCTTCCATTGCTATATGTTGGACATGTCCATTTGTCATATAAGGGATGGCAGGCCTATTTTTCTCTTTTTTTATTCTATTTTTGATGGAAAATTCTGTAAGCAAATAGTGCAGGCTTGGATCAAACACCACCTTCTGTACTGTTTGCCAAGGTACCCCTTAAAGGTGCATTATTGAGCTACAGGGTCTCAATTTTTTTTCTGGTTTTTATCTTCAATGCATACTCCTTTGTCATGTGTACACTTTTGGAGCCAAATACAGCTTCAGAACTTTGTGAAAATGGTCGTTTTAATTCGTGTTTACCCTTCGCTCTGAACATGTGTTCCGAATTTCTGTTCTAAAAATAAATCTGTCACAGTACACATACATGGGGACAGTATCGTCTCTAAGTGTCTTTACTTATGGCACGGTATTCAGCGTCATATTTTTTTCCTATTCAGGCATGGCCTAAGCAGGCCAAAAATGAACGTCGCATAACATCATATATGGGGATTTTATTTTTGTAACAAACTAAAAATAGATCTAACTAGTGTTCGAAACCTAGTTAGGGAATCCCTCTCAAACTCGTTTACCTGTCATCATAAATGTTCGCATTTTTGCATAAAATGCATTCATTTGTATTGTTTTAAAGAAAAATACCGGCTATATGTATTTTATTTTTGGAAGCATTTTTTCCAGATAGCTCAATAATGCACCTTTAAGGGGTTTCCCGCATGCAATGGGTTAACAAACTCGTTAGCAACGAAAACAGTTAACCCTTATCTTGCTGTTCACGACAACCCCTATCTTTGCAAACAGTGTAGATCCAGATCAGCTGGCTTCTGAAGAAGCCATATGATCAGGATCTATACTGTTTGACATTCAGTTTATGAATTTGTAGCAATAAATTACATCAAGTAATTTGATTGGTTGATAGACAGAAATGGGTGTGGCTTAGATGAATATTCAGCAAGAGAAGGGTTAACTTTCTTCTAGGTACAATATCTAAGTACTACATCTGTATTTTTGCTGAAACAAAATGTGGGTAGTTTTTTCAATGCAAAAGCAACTCACATTTTTTCAGCAAAAAAAAGATTAGTCTTTTTATAATCCTTTTTTTTTCATCTGCAAAGTACCAATATTTTTCTTATTTCTGCATGAAAACGTATGTTGTGGGTATCCATTAGAAGCGCCTTGGCAGGGCACTTCTAATGAATACCCACAATATATGTTTTCAAGAAGAAATAAGCAAAAGAATATGTGGGTATATGTATATATATCTGGGGCTATGAGTACCCTTTTATTTATGACCAGAACATTTATCATTCTCTTCTGATCTTAGGAGAAAATCTGCCTTACCTGTTAGTGTGTGTGTATTCAATTTTATGTCCCACCAACAGCTAAGGTCATACAGAGCCTTGGTCTCAAATTAAAGACTTATCCAAAAATCTGGAAAAGCCATGAATCAAACCCACATTTTTTTATCAAGTGACTAATACTTTTACCTTGCTCTTGTTTCAACTACAGCAATTGTTTGTGGATGACATCTTTTGTCTATGAAAAACTTCCGCCTCTTGTTGTGTCTGAAAGTAAGAACAGGCAATCAAATTTTAACCCTTCTCTTGCCGAATATTCATTTTAGCCACACCCATTTCTGACTATGAACCAATCAGATTACTTGATGTAGTTTATTCCTACAAATTCATAAACTGAATGTCAAACAGTGTAGATCCTGATCAGATGGCTTCTTCAGAAGCCATCTGATCTGGATCTACACTGTTTGCAAAGAAAATGGTTGTCGTGAACAGCAGGATAAGAGTTAACCATTTATTCCTTGGTATCTGTATTTCGAATAACATCAAAACTGTTTGTTTTTGTTTTGGAGATTATCAAAACAATCAACATTATAAAGATCATATCAGGCCAGACTGTTTACGTACCATAATGATCCTAAGTATTGGGACAGACAGGTCCAAGCAAACAGTGCAGACCCAGATCAGACTGCTCCTGAAGGAGCAGTCTGATCTGGGTCTACACTGTTTGCTATTCTGTCTGTTCTTTCTGGACTTCTTGCTGGTTTGTTTATTTGGTTTGAAGTTTAACTTCCCCGTCAATACTGTATTGGTCATTCTGGAGAGGTTGCTTCCACTTTTGTGGGATTTTTACCAGACATTAAAATGAAATGACATCTCAAGCCCTGTTGCCCAATTAAACCAATAGGTTTTTTAAGCATGGACAGTCCGACTCGCACCGCTTTGCCTGGGCAGGCTTAGATCCTCTAAGCAGTGTGCAGTTGGTTTCAGCTCTGCGTGGAAGCATCATGCAGCCCATCTATTTCTTCAAGCCCTGATGGGCGGGGGCGAGGACTTCTTGCTGGATCAAGAAACAAATTTGTTAAAATCTTAGGAGAATTACAGCAAGTCCTCAGGTTGTCCAAATTTTTAGGTTTTTTATGGTAAACACAATTTTCCTGGTCAGTCTTGGTCCTCCTAAGCAAGTTTTGGCTTTGGTTTGATCTGGCTATGAATGACCCATTCAACACTATAAATGCCATGCCAAGCTGGTCAGTTTGTCTACCACCCTTTTGACTTGTGTATAAGAAGCAATTAACCAGCACAGTGCACATTCTTTTGCCAGAAATTGTCAGCTCTAAGTAAGTACACTCCACATTAACTGACAACTGCCCTTCTTGAATCTGGGGAAGGAATAGAATGACCACAGAAAATATTTCATGATCACTCTCAATGAAAGAATGTTGCCGACCTGGCCAGTATTCAACTGGTGTGTGTGTGTGTGAATTCCGGTTTAACGTCGCTTTCAACAATTTTTCAGTCATATCACGACGGTGTCTGGTTGAGACAGGGAGCTCAATGCTCACTTTTTTGTGCTGCCTCACTGAAGTATCATGTCCCAGACACATTACATGATACCACACCCAGTCACATTATCCCGACACTGGGTCGACCAGTCCTAGCTCTACCCCGTCAATCTTAGTGCCAAGGGAGGAGCAGCTAGTACCATTTTTAACGACTTTGGTATGTCTCGGCCCAGGATCGAACCCGTGACCGCCCGTTCCTCGGAGCTGAAACTCTACCAACTGAGCTATCGGGGCCGGTGACCTCCGACTGGGCTACCAAGGAAAATGAGTCTTAACTTTATTGAGACTCTTCAAAAAAGTACTGGAGCCAGTTGTTCAAAACTAACGATGTCCTTAGTTAACTTATCATAAAAACTTTGATCATTTAATATGTCAAATATGCTAATATTTTTGCTGAAAAAATGTGAGCAGCTTTTGCAAATGCAAAAGCTGCTCACATTTTTTCAGCAAAAATAACAGAAGAAATTTAGATATTGTACTTGCTAGAACAGTTAACAATTTGACCGCTAACGAGCTCGTTAAGCTAATGAGGCTTTGAACAACTGTTTGAAAGACTGTATATGAGCCATTTCTAAAGAAAACCAGCTAAGACACAAACCTGCCTGTTCAGCTACACAGACTAGCAACAGTCTACACCCTTTTATCAGTTACCCTTTATATTAATTGCATTGCAGTACATTGACCTGATAAAGATATGCTATCTCAGGACAAGTGAGCTTTATCAGGTTGTCATGTCTATATCCTGCTGAATATATCGAGAATACCAAGTGAGTGTCTTTTGATATCAAGTTTATCAGGAAAGGCTTCGAGAATGCTTGTAGAATCGCGAGGCTTCTCGCGATTCTACGAGCCTTCTCAAAGCCAAGCCTGATAAACTTGATATCAAATGACACGAATCTGGTATTATATTTATCAGTTAATCACCTTGTACACTCTTAAATTAGCAATTTACGATCAGTGATCGACGGTCCTCAGTGCGTCCCAACATTCTGGTGGTCAATATATTTTGTATCAGCTAACCATATTTTTTCCTATAATATTTTTTTCAAGTAATATTTCCATTTTGTCCAGTAATAATAACTTTTTTTTTTTCATTTTTTCTAGCAGACCAGATTATTCATAAAAGTGCAATGCCACAATGACCTGTCCTGAGATAGCAAATCTTTATCAGGTCAATGTGCTGCAATGCAATTAATATAAAGGGTAACTGATAAATACCCACTGCTTGCTATCAACCAACCATTGGACTACTTGATAGAATGATTTTGTTCAATTCACAAACTGCATAAACAAACAGTGTAGATCCTTATCAGATGGCTTCTTCAGAAGCCATCTGATCAGGATCTACACTGTTTGCAAAGGAAGTGGTTGTCATGTTTTTTGTTTCTTTGATTTGAGGTTTAACTTCCCCGTCAACACTGTAAAGGTCATTTTGGAGACCTTGCTTCCAATTTTCTGGGACTTTTACTAGACATTGAGATGAAATGACATCTCAAGCCCTGTCACCTAATTAAACCAATAGGGTTTATAAGGATGGATGGTCCGACTCACACCACTTTGCCTGGGCAGGCTTAGATCCTCTAAGCGGTTTACCAGTACTCGTGTGCAGGTCAGATTTAGCTCTGCGTGGAAGCATCGTGCAGCCCATCTATTTCTTCTAGCCCCGATGCGTGGGGGCGAAAAACTATAGGTACAGAAATTAGTCTAGAGGTATTGTACTATCATAGCACTAAGCATAAAGGTGTTGCTAAGACTGTGAAAATGCACAGGCAGATCTGCACCTTGCAGTTCGCAATTAGCAATAACTGTTTATCATGCTGTGACTCATGTGGCTCTACAGTGCATTTGTTTCGTTCTTTGGTTGAAATTCTAAGTCCCTGTCAACATTATTATGGTCATTTTGGAGATGTTGCTTCCGATTTTGTGGGACAATGAGATGAAATGACATCTCAAGGCCTACTGTCCAAAGAAATCGCTAGGGTTTAAGGAGCCGTCCGACTTGCACCACTTTACTGGGCAGGCTTAGGCTGAAGCAATTTACCAGCACTCAAGTTTGGTTGGTCTCAGCTCTGTGTGTGAGCACCATTCTGCCTAATCTATTTCTCAAAGCCCTGATGGGTGGGGGTGCCTTCAAAAGCATATGACTTTGTGCGGCATTCCATTTTCCATCTATCTCGGTGGCTGTCTTGGACCGGTGATCAGGAGGTTGTGGGGTGCACCCCAGCAAGGTCAACGACATTCTTTTTCTCTACAAAGTATGTGTCTGTTTCTTTGAGTTGAGATTTTACGTCCCTGTCAACATTATTATGGTCATTTTGGAGATGTTGCTTCCGATTTTGTTGGACTTTTACCTAGACAATGAGATGAAATGACATCTCAAAAAAGAAATTGCTAGGGTTTAAGGAGCCGTCCGACTCGCACCACTTTACTGGGCAGACTTAGGCTGAAGCAACTTACCAGCACTCAAGTTTGGTCAGGTTCAGCTCTGTGCGTGAGCACCATTCCAAGTACAGTAAAACATGTGTTAAGCAAGCACCTAAGGGATAATCTTAATGTGCTTGCTTAATACAAGTAAATTTCAACATATTTGGTGTGTTTGGGAACTGGATTCCTGCTTGCTTAAGACAGGTTGCTTGCTTAATAGAGGAGGCCAAAAATACAGGTTTTACAGGTTGTAATCTACGTCTCCAAGCCCTGATGGGCGGGGGTGCCTTCTACAGCATATGACTTTGTGTGGCATTCCATTTTCCATCAATCTCGGTGGCTCTGCCAGATGTACCTTGGACCGGTGATCAGGAGATTGTGGGGTCGAACAACTAGTCCAAGTTTCAAGTTAATATGTTCAGTAATGACAGAGATATTACAAAATGTCCAAGTTTTTGCATGACAACAACACAAAAATTCTAAGTCGAAAAAGGGGCATAACTGTGCCAAAAATATTTTGAGGGTTACCTCACCTATTGGTATGAGTTGCCCTTTTCATAATGAAAACCTAGTCCGAGTTTCAAGTAAATATGTTCAGTAATGACAGAGATATTACAAAAGGTCCAAGTTTTTGCACAACGACGACGCAGACTACGCCAGAGCAATGACAATACCTCGTCCTTTCCTTCGAAAACAGCCGAGCTAAAATGACGGAAACCATTAAAATATGCTTTTTTTAAATGAGAATTAGTCTTAATTTTTGTTGGTCTTAATTGCAGCACTTCACTGTACTAAAATGGGCTCAATGTTTCCATTTGAAATGAAAATAAACACTTCACTGTTTTATAAGGTTTGTGGTTAATTACTGCCCTGTCTTAGAGCTCTATGACTGCCCCTATTTAACAAGGTAAAAACAGAATTATATACATGACTGTATATTTCTTAGAAGGGTAACTAGCTTTATTTCAAGGAAATGCATTCAGGTTTATTGACAATCTCAATTTAATATACTACGACTTATTAAGTCTGTTTAACCCATTTAGAACCAGAAACCCCAAAACGGGTACCCTGGCAAACAGTGCAGGCCCAGATCAGACGCCGCAGAATGCAGCGTCTGATCAGGGCCTCCACTGTTTGCTAAAAGTTCAGTCATTTTCAGAATAAATTTTGAAGAATTCACAACCTGACACCCCGAAATTTTAAAATGGACTCCTGCTATATATAAAGAGGAAGATTCCATTTAGTACAAAAAGGGTTAAACATTGTTTTTTATGTTGTTGTGTTGTTGTTTTTTTTGTCAATATAAGATCGAAGATATTTATCTATAAACTACCTGGATTAGGAATCTTATTTAAATGTACTTTTCAAAACACAAAAAGGGAATGGATACACCTTCAGGGGAAGGCAACTTTTACAAAAAATATTTTTGTCTTCCTTATTATTAGGGGTCAACTCTTCATCATGAAAACATGCCTATTCAAACAAAATGAAAATTTTTCCAAAAAAATAAAAACAAAAAAAAATTGTTTTTCATAATTCTACACAATAAATAGCATGTGGGTACTCATTAAAACTGCCTAACTGAGGAAGTTCTAAATAGTACCCACAATCTATGTTTTTGAGCAGTCAAAATTATATAGGCATGTTTATTTGATGTAAAAAGGAATGAACGTGCTCCAAAGAAGGACCCGGGTTTCCAGGAAACCAAAACAGAAGTCCCAGAAGTTGTTTCCCTTGTAAAAAATTATGGCAAAAAAGTTGAGGTGTATTCATTCACCTGAAAGGAAATAAAACATGCAAATATGTACTTTTCTTAGAGTGGGTGACAATTCAGATGTTTGTGAAAACACAATAATTATCCCAAATATTAGGACATAAACAGAGAATCTCATGCAAGTGATGATTTCATATGATTTGTTTGTTTGTTTTGGAGTTTAATGATGCAGTCAACACTATTAAGGTCATATCGAGCCGGAGAGTTTACCTATCCACATTTGTCTTGGACAGGCTTATAGGAAAAAGGTTAAACAGTACAGTACACATTCTTTTACCAAAAACTGACAATTGCTCTTCTTGAACCAATGGAAAGGAATGACAGTAGAAATGATTTCAAGATCAATCTCCACAAAAAGAATGTTGCCGACCTCCACAAGAATCAAACCCACGACATCCTGATCACCAGTCATCCGACTGAGCTATCGAGGCCAGCAAATTGGCATTTATGAAACAGCAAGGCGAACGAAATGGCCACTTATTTGAGATTCATTCTGAAGTATGTTCATCATTCTTTGCATTTTCTTCACAGAAAATTGGTGATAGCTTCTTAACCCCTTATCCTGTTCACAGAACAAGCCCTATCCTTGCAAACAGTGTAGATCCAGATCAGATGGATTCTGAAGAAGCCTCCACTGTTTGTTTGTTTGATTTGAGGTTTAACATCCTCGTCAACACTGTACAGGTCATTTTGGAGACATTGCTTCCAATTTTGTGGGACTTTTACCCGACATTGAGATGAAATGACATCTCAAGCCCTGTCGCCCAATGAAACCAATAGGGTTTATAAGCATGGACGATCTGACTCGCACCTCTTTGCCTGGGCAGACTAAGATCCTCTAAGTGATTTACCATATTCGTGTGCAGTCGGTTTCAGCTCTGTGGGAAGTATCATGCCGCCCATCTATTTTTTCAAAACCGAGATGGGCGAGGGCCAACCTACACTGTTTATCATGCAGTTTATGAACTGAATGAAAACATTGTATCAAGTATAGTCATTAATGGGTGTGGTTGAATTTATTTATTCAGCAGGATAAGGGTTAAGAAAAAATTACATGGTCATGGATGGTGTGATACATATTAAGACCACCTTTGAGACTGTTCAAAAGTGGTCTTTAAGACCACTTTAGAAGAGTACCAAAGGTGGTCCCCTTAAAGACCACTTTTGAACAGTCCCAACGGTCGTCCACGACCAGAAGACACTGTGGGCAGAAAACACAAAGAAAGATTAAGTGTATCCTTCAAAATATACATTCCACATTCCTTCACCAGAAACTTTACAACTGCCCTTCTTGACTCAGCAGAAGGGAGGGAATGAACACAGAAAAGATTTCAAGATCAATCTCCGCAAAGAATGTTGCCATCCCGACAGGTATCGAACCTACAACTTCCTTATCGTCAGCCTGAGCTAGCAAGGCTGGGTGTCATGGATAGGGCTGGCTAATCGGAGGTGAAAAGATAATCGATTATCAGTCATGTCATTGTGATCGATAATCGATTAGTAATCGCTAAGATTTTTGTCAATGTTTTACCTGTCTGACTTCTGTCTGCGCATGACTCTTACCATATGTTGCACCTTACAATATGTATATTTGAACAGACAGGCCTGCGCAAACAGTGTAGACCCAGATGAGACGCCGCATAATGCGGCGTCTCATCAGGGTCTGCACTGTTTGCCACACATCCAACTATTTTAGGCATAACTTTGGGTAGTAAAATGTACCTATCAAGTAATCGATTAAAAGCAAATCAGAAATGATTATCATTTTTGTGAAATTTATCGATCGATTAATCGATTATATGATTAATCGTGGCAGCCTTAGTCATGGATGGTGCTATAATGGTTTGACACCGCTACATTATATAGTCAAACCTCGATAATTCCAAGTGCTAGGGACCACAGAAATTCCTTCGAATTATCGGTAGTTTGAATTTTTGAAATCAGCAGTTTACGGATATGTTCGGATATTTTTATTCAATGTCCATACTATGACCATTATTGCAACTTCATTTCGGCACTTTGGTAAGGAATGGGAACATCTGTCAAAGCATTAAAGAAAATTTGCTGCCTGAAGGCTGATCTCATCGGACAGGCCTACGTAAGCAGGCAAGAACTTGCATTTTTATTTACAGCCAAAATAAAGGTTAAATGTTAAGTACCGAATCATTTTACTGACGAAATATTTAACCCTGCAAAAATTAAAGCAGAACTGGCAAAAACTGACAGCTAGCAAAAATTTGTATCAGTCTGCAATAAACTGGCTGATACAGATTGGAAAAGGCTAACTACACGTTTCTAGCCAATTTTGTTTCACTTTTTACCTCTAAGTTCACTTTCTAAATGTCCATAAATGTTCAGGAAATTCGTCTACTTTCAGTCTTAACAGAATTGTTATTCGGCCTGTTGATCATGAAATCTTTTCTGCAGTCTTTCTGTAAAACATCAAATTAGATAATTGTTGCAGCCGAACTCAATTAAAGGCTCCAATTATTCAATTAATGATCATCACCCATAGTGTGACTGTTTATCCGATGTCAATTATGGCTGTATTGGATCAACCCGTGAAGTCAATCGAGTGTGTAACAATCAAACTCGCAGCACAAAGAAATCATGATCATCATGCGTGACCTTGATTAGCCAAGTGGTATTTCGAATTTAACAGGTGATTTTAATAGGACTTTCTCTGATCAGGACCGACAAATCTGTTCAAAAAATAGATTTTTTCGAAAAATTGAAATTCGAAAAATCGGTAATATTTTTGCAATAAATAATAGTGAAAAATGTCTGGACCGTCAGTCGTCTTCGAACAATCCGGTAGTTTCCAAAAATCGGCGTTCAAATTACCGAGTTTAATGGTTTGAGGGGTTAACCAGTATAGTTCACATTCTTTTGCCAGAAAATGACAACTACCCTTCTTGAATCAGCAGATTACACATACAACAACGTATTGTTAAAATTTTGATCATTTGCTATGGCAAATATGCTGATATTTTTGCTGAAAAAATATGAGCAGCTTTTGCATTTGCAAAAGCTGCTCTTGCATTTGCAAAAGCTGCTCAAATTTTTTCAGCAAAAATACCATAATATCAGATATTGAACCTGCAAGAACAGTTAACAATATGACCACTAACGAGCTTGTTAAGCTAACGTGGCTTTGAACAACTGGCCCCAGAATGTAAATAATGTAGTAGGAAAACACCCGAGTGTTTTCCTATGTTACCGGGTACGTTTTTTATATCTACTCACCTATAGCACATACCCATAGCTTCTGCCGCAGCTGTTGCCTCATCCAGCAGCGAGGCGTTAGCAACATGGAGACCTGTCATGTCGGATATCATTGTTTGGTAGTTCAGCAGGCCAGTTAGTCTGCCCTGGGCTAGTTCCGCTTGGTAGGGGGTATACTGTGTTGTCCTGGAACAGATGTGTCATCACTGAGGTGACTGATGAGAAAATAACCCTTAAGATGCCGAGAAAAACCACATCTGAAAATGGCGTCTGCTTATGTCGTCTGCTGAATGTTTTGTTTTTTTTTTTAACTTTTTAAAAATATTTTGCATACAGCCAAACAGTGTGGGCCCAGATCAGACTGTTCCGCAAACAGTGTGGGGCCAGATCAGATTCTCCTGTAGGAGCAGTCTGATCTGAGTCCACATAGTTTGCAAAAAATTACTTTTAAGGTAACCGGCAGACGGCAAAGCAGACAACAATTGTCGTGATTGGCATTTTATGGGTTAACAAGTCTGTGAAATGTACACCCCTCTAAACCCCACTTTAAACAGAGAAGGTGTTTATGGGGTTATACATTATTTACTTTATTTCTGCTCCAAGACATAGGTTGTGGGTACTCGTCAGAACCGCCTCAATGGCATTTGGGAAGTATAAATAGTGGGTGGGGCTTGTAAATATAAGGTTAACCTGTCAAAACTTAACTGGTGGAATCCCTAAAAGTATTCTCCCTTGACCTGTAAACACTTTTCCAGGCTTTTTATCCACTCAAAAAATGCGATTTTGAAGTCCTTTTTGCATATACTGTTTATATACTGGAACAACACACTACCCAAGGCATGACAGCTTTCAAAACAACTTCTTAATACATTTTATATGAGTTGAGCTAGAAATCACAGGGAGAAAGGTCTTGACTATATTGAGAATGTGGTACAGTTTTAATGTTCAACTCCTCCAAATATTTGATCACCACGGCTGATCTGTGTGCAGGGCGTTATCATGAGGAATATGAAGACCACATACGTATACCCCTGCATGTGGGCGCTTTACAACATAGTCATCCACTATACCAGTTTTACTTGATTAACTCTTAAGGTACCCGAGAAAAACTACATCTGAACATGTCTTCTGCTTATGTCGTCTGCTAAATTATTTTGCAAACTTTTTAAAAATATTTTTGCATGCGGGTAAACAGCGTGGACCCAGATCAGACTGCTCCTACAGGAGCAGTCTGATCTGTGTCCACTGTTTGCGAAAAATTACTTTTTAAGGTAACTGGCAGACGGGAAAGCAGACGACAATTGTCTGTTCTTCTAATCTAATATTGCTATTTTTGGACATATTTTCGCCAATTGTCAAGGATATGGTCATCTTCAATGACCGCTCTAGCGCACTGCATGCATAAAAACCGTGTAAATTTTAATTTGGTCAAATGATTAGAGGTTACATTTTTCATGCACGTTTGAAAACTGCACAAAACTATTACACAATACAGCTACTTTCAATACCCTTGTTCAGGAAAGAAGAATTTGTTACTATTGGCTAAGGAACAAATTCTTTCCTGTAAGGGTAGACCTTTATTGTTAAGGGTGACAAAAGAAAAATGTTTGTTTTTGTTTTTTGTGTTGTTTTTTTTTGTTGTTGTTTTTTTTTGGGGGGAGGGGGGGTGGGGGGTTACATCATGAGAACATCCCTATATAATTCTGACCCCTCTAACCCCACTTTTATATAGGAAAACTGGGGTCTACAGGGGTGAATATTATTTTTCTGCTCATCAAAGCGGTTCTAACGAGTAGCCACAATCTATGTTTTGAGCAGAATTAAGTAAAATATCTCAATTTTTATGCTGAAAATATTCGTTCAGTCGGCGTTAAAATTTACCACGTATTTGAACAAGCATATTTTCAATATGAACTAGAACTGTCAGAGGATCTGACTATAGCCCCGCTATAGCCCTGTCAGAGGAGAAAGACTCATGAATTAAAGGTAAAGACTTGTGAGAGGGTTAAATCCCTAACAAGGTACTTACGCCTTATAGACTTTTCGCGTTATTAGATCTGAAAAACAGTCTAAGGTCTAAGTTAAAAAATAAGTTTTGGACAATGAAAAAAGCACATGAACATCTTCAGACCTATATGAAAACACCTGTAAAGTTTCAAAAGGATTGACCAAGAACTATAAGAGGAGTTGTAGTCACAAGGTAGCTACTCCCTATACATTTTAACATTAGTAGATCTCAAAATTTGTCTAAGTTAAAAAAGGTGAAATAAGTGAAAAAAATTATTTAAGGATAATGAAAAAAGAATATGCACATCTTCAGACCTATATGAAAACACCTGTAAAGTTTCAAAAGGATTGACCTAGAACTGTAAGAGGAGTTGCGGCAACAAGGTAGCTACTCCCTATACATTTTAACATTAGTAAATCTCAAAAATTGTCTAAGTTAAAAACGGTGAAATAAGTGAAAAAAAATATTTAAGGATAATGAAAAAAGAATATGCACATCTTCAGACCTATATGAAAACACCTGTAAAGTTTCAAAAGGATTGACCCAGAACTGTAAGAGGAGTTGCGGTAAAAAGGTAGCTACTCCCTATACATTTTAACATTAGTAGATCTCAAAATTTGTCTAAGTTAAAAAAAGGTGAAATAAGTGAAAAAAAATATTTAAGGATAATGAAAAAAGAATATGCACATCTTCAGACCTATATGAAAACACCTGTAAAGTTTCAAAAGGATTGACCTAGAACTGTAAGAGGAGTTGCGGTTACAAGGTACCCACTATCAAATATTACAGACAGACAGACTGACTGACAGACAGACAGACAGACGGAATTCCGGACAAGCCAAATCCAATATAGCCCCCACTTTTTCAAAGCGGGGCTATAAAAAGAAGCTGGCTCCCTGTAATTGCATCAATTCCCCTTAAATGGTTAATATTTATTTTCATTTACAGTAAGTGATCAGCTGATAAGCGCAGAAGTTTTTTCCAGTCATGGATTTTGAACATTCAGTCTACTTCAGATCAAAAGCTCATAGAAAATAAAATTTTATAGCAATTATCATTTCAAACAGTGACACGTACTGATGCATTCATTGAACCCATTTTGTACCGTAAACCCCAAAACGGGCACCATAGTAGAATGCGGCGTCTGACCAGGGCCAAGATAACATAACATGTCACCCCTAAATTTCGAAATGGACTCCTGCCATATATCAGGAGGAAGATTCCATTTGATACAAAAAGGGTTAATTATTTTATAAGTTCAATCATCCTGAAACCTAAATGTATCCCAACGCGGCCATATTTTACATTTGTGTGAAATTACAAGACAGCTGGTGTCTACAGAAAGGTGAACAGAAGCTTGAACCTATTTTCTGAACATTCAGGGGCAGACAATTCACAAGCCCTCTGGGGAGTATTGAGAACGACAGCAGATGGCACTCTAACTGCTGATCGAGTTTGAAGAAAGCTGGTTCATGGAGGATAAAGAAACATAAATTTTCAACAAGAACAATAACTTTAGGGAGTAAGGACTTCGTTTTTGTTGTCAAAAAAAATCCAAGCTCCTTTACAGAAGGGATCATTTCATACACAAATGATCACAGTTTTCCATGACCAATTAACCCTTTAGACGCCAAGAAAAACTACATCTGGAAATGTTGTCTGCTGAATTTTTTTTTGCAAACTTTTTAAGAATATTTTTGCATACAGGCAAACAGTGTGGACCCAGATCAGACTGCTCCTTCAGGAATAGTCTGATCTGGGTCAACATGTTTGCAAACAAGAACTCTACAGAAGGCGGCTTGCACCTGCTGGAGGCAAAAGTCACAGGAGCCACCATCAGAACGTAGTTATTAAATAAGTAAATTTCACTTTTAGCAGTTGATGTAAAATGTGTCAAAAGTCACTTGACCAAAAAATATAGGGTATGGTCACCAGGTCAAGGTACGTGCCAAATCAGTACATCGACGAGAAGCACTAATGCAAGGTTTGGTTGCTGTCGGCTATTTATTTTAGGACATATCAAACATTGACGTAAAATGTGTTAAAGTCACTAGAGTGCATAATATAGGTCAAGGTCACCAGGTCAAGGTACCCGCAGAGTCAGTAAATGTAGGAGAAGCACTATGTATGCAAGGTTTGGTGGTTGTAGGCCTTATAGTTAAGAAGATATGGAACGAAGACCTTAAATGTGTAAAAGTCAATGGAGTGCAAAAAATAGGTCAAGGTCACCAAGTCAAGGTACCTGCACAGTCAGTCTTGACAGAGATATTGTCAAGATGATCATTCTTGACAAGTTTGATGATAATTGAACCAAATCTGTGGCATCTACTGTATTCACAAGCATTTTCTATGATTTGACCAACTGACCTACTTTTTGACCTGACATGAACCATATTAGAACTTGACCGAGATATTGTCAAGATGATCATTCTGAGCAAGTTTGATGATGATCGGACCAAACCTGTGACCTCTAGTGTGTTCACAAGATTTTTCTATGATTTGACCTTTTGACCTACTTTTTGACCCGACATCACCCATATTCGAATTTAACCGAGATATTGTCAAGATGATTATTCTCAGCAAGTTTGATGGTGATCGGATCAAAACTGTGGCCTCTAGTGTGTTCACAATGTTTTTCTATGATTTGAGCTACTGACCTCTTTTTTGACTCGACATAACCCATATACGAACCTGACAGAGATATTGTCAAGATGATCATTCTGAGCAAGTTTGATGATGATCAGATCAAAACTGTGGCCTCCAGTGTGTTCACAAGGTTTTTCTATGATTTGAGCTTCTGACCTACTTTTGACCCAATATGACCTATATTCGAACTTGACCGAGATATTGTCATGATGATCATTCTGACCAAGTTTGATGATGATCGGACCAAAACCATGACCTCTAGTGTGGTCACAAGAAAAGTTTACGCACGGACGACGCATGACGACGCCGGACATCTCTTAGTCGCAAAAGCTCAGGTGAGCTAAAAATAGGCCTGAAATACCTTATATGACAAATGGACTTGTCAAACATATAGCAATGGAAGAGTCCACTAGTATACAATGAGTTAAGCTAAAATCTGAAGAAGCCATCTGATCTGGATCTACACTGTTTGCAATGGTAGGAGTTCTCATGAACAGAAGGATAAGGGTTGATACATATACATATACCATCCCAGTTCTCTATTAAATAAAACAGATGTTGCAAGTGCTCATTGGAATTGCCTCTGTGAGGCAATTCAACATCTTTCTAATACAAATATAAGATTTTTTTTAGAATATTCACTTAAACTAGAGTTATTTTCAGTAGATAATACAATATCAAAGTCACTGCCATTAAAACAGTATTACATAAACTCAAGCATATGAAGTTACATAAATTCATATCATAAAATGGTCACTTTCGACCCAACTGTTAAATCCCTTCAACATCTTTCTAATACAAATATAAGATTTTATTTTAGAATATTCACTTAAACTAGAGTTATTTTCAGTAGATAATACAATATCAAAGTCACTGCCATTAAAACAGTATTACATAAACTCAAGCATATGAAGTTACATAAATTCATATCATAAAATGGTCACTTTCGACCCAACTGTTAAATCCCTTCAACATCTTTCTAATACAAATATAAGATTTTTTTTTAGAATATTCACTTAAACTAGAGTTATTTTCAGTAGATAATACAATATCAAAGTCACTGCCATTAAAACAGTATTACATAAACTCAAGCATATGAAGTTACATAAATTCATATCCTTGCATAACCTATTATCAAATGGTCACTTTCGACCCAACTGTTAAATCCCGTCCTTGACTGGTCTGACATGATATATGCAATATGGCCATTCTCCCTTGTCCACTGATTCAGTATTTATAGGCTATTCAAACAGACAGGTGTGTGGGATGTGTGGCGGCCATAAAACAATTACATCTCCCTGCCCTACCTTGGTCAAAAGACCCATCCGAAAGTCTGGAGAAGCCCGGGGTCGATCTTGGGATCCCTGGTTTACAAGGCTAGTAGCGTAACCACTACACCACGGAGGCTTCTAAGATGATGTGCAGCAGACCGGAACCATTTGAACAAACTTGAAAGGGGACCACCTAAGGATCATTCCTGTGAAGTTTGGTCAAAATCCTATCAGTGGTTCAGGAGGAGATGTTGTTTGAAGAAATTGTTTACGCACGGATGCATGCATGGACGGATTGACGCACAAACGACAGACAAAAAGTGATCCAAAAGCTCACTTCGTGACAATGTGTCAGATTACTCTAATCAACCTTAATACCATCCGAAACTTTAGAGGGTTAAGGCTGTTCGTGTACAAGCAAGAGCTAACAAAGATCATCTTACACATTGTATGTACTGTAAAAATCCAAAAAATTGGGACACCTTGATGCCCTGCTGTAATGCTCCTAAAATTTTAACAACTTTATTTCATGATCGAGCAAGGAGTACAAAAGATGCAGACTGAATGGCAAACAGTGTAGACCCTGATCAGACTGCTCCTTCAGGAGCAGTCTGATCTGGGTCTGCACTGTTTACTTAGGCCTGTGTGTCCCAATACTTAGGATAATTACGGTACTCTAAATATTTGGACACGTCGACTTCTAACCATACTTATTATAAAATTTAAACAAGTACAATTTATCACCAGATGTTGTGATATGAGTGGTAAACAATGTATACCCGTGACGCGGCATTTTGCACAGTCTCATCTGGAGTTACACTGTTTGCACAGGCTTTATCTGTCAGAATCAATAAAGTATTGCATTTTGGGGACAAATGCAAATAGAGCAGAGCCAGATCCAAATGTATCAACTAATTAAGTCTACACTGGTTGCCTGCATGGAAAATTCGATAATATGACAGACTGTTTAAACCAAAACAACAGATGTCCCTTTGATTGAAAATGGACCGATCCTAAAACATTCTATTCACCACAAATGGGGGAAAACTGACATCTGTCATTGCAGTCTCAGTATTAACAAGAGCTATCATCAGACACCAAAGACTGCCTGGGAAAGTGTCCTTGTGGTCATGGGCATAGGTGGAAGTAATGCTGGATACACCTTTGGACCTAAGTTGTCTAGCATCACACAAATATGAACAAAATTGCAATATATGAGCTCTTATTAAAACAAGAGGACCAGCATGTCCCTGGATCGCTTACCTGATCCACAGAGTAACAAGTGGGCCCCAGGGAGGGCCATTATTGGTCCCAGGGCTATAATGTGCATAATGTTGAGGGAGGTCTAAAAAGGTGAAGCTTCATACCAAATATCAACAAAGGCTATAATTTGAACAATCTTGGCAAAGGTCCAATAGATGAAGCTACACACCAAGTATCAAAGACCTGGGCCTTGCTATATAAGCCTATGTAAAACCAAATGGCCCTGGGGCGGGGGCTAAAATTTAAACAATCTTGATAGAGGTCCACTATTTGAAGCGTCAAGACCTGGGCCTTGCTGTTTCAGAAGATTTTCAAAAATTATCTCTATATAAGTCTATGTAAAACCAAAGGGCCCCAGGGCTATAATTTGAACAATCTTGGTAGGGATCCACTAGATGAAGCTTCATACCAAATATCAAAGACCTGGTCCTTGCGGTTTCAGAGAAGAAGATTTTTAAAGAGTTTCCCTATATAATCCTATGTAAAACCAAAGGGCCCTGGGGCGGGGACATTTTTGGCCCCAGCACTATAATTTGAACAATCTTGGTAGAGGTCCACTAGATGAAGCTTCATACCAAATATCAAAGACCTGGGCCTTGTGGTTTCAGAGAAGATTTTTAAAGATTTTCCCTATATAAGTCTATGTAAAACCAAAGGGCCCGGGGCGGGGGCATTTTTGGCTCCAGCACTATAATTTGAACAATCTGGGTAGAGGTCCACTAGATGAAGCTTCATAACCAAATATCAAAGACCTGGGCCTTGCGGTTTCAGAGAAGAAGATTTTTCCCTATATAAGTCTATGTAAAACCAATGGGCCCCAGGGCGGGGGTATTGTTGGTCCCAGCACTATAATTTGAACAATCTTGGTAAGGGTCCACTAGATGAAGATTTATACCAAATATCAAAGACCTGGGTCTTGTGGTTTCAGAGAAGATTTTTTAAGTTTTCAGTGAAAAAAATCTATGTTTGGCTCCTGTGACTTAGATTTGCAATGGATCGGAACCATTTGCATAACTTTGAAAGGGGACCACCTAAGGATCATTCCTGTGAAGTTTGGTCAAAATCCGATCAGTGGTTTAGGAGATGTTGTTTGAAGAAATTGTTTACGCACAAACGCACGCATGACAGACGACAGACAAAAAGTGATCCCAAAAGCTCACCTCGTCACTACGTGACAGTGAGCTAAAAATGCAACATTAAAAATTTCTATGAAAAAGTCTGTGATCTTGACCTTGCGGTCATGGGTATGGGCGGAGATATCGCTGAATAAAACTTTGGACTTATCTGATACACGCATCAGCACAACTTTTGTTTGCAGTGCAATAAGAAAAAGCAAGTACCCAGCCCATCAGGGCTTGGAGAAATTGACTGGGCTGCATGCATGGTGCTTCCGTGCAGAACTGAAACCGACCGTACATGAGTACTGGTAAACCGCTTAGAAGGTCTAAGCCTGCCCAGGTAAAGTGGGTGCGAGTCGGCCTGTCCATGCAATATAAACCCTATTGGTTTCATTGGGGGGCAGGGATCGAGATGTTATTTCATGTCAATGTCGGGTAAAAGTCCCACAAAATTGGAAGCAACGTCTCCAAAATGACCTAAATAGTGTTGACGAGGACGTTAAACCTCAGATCAAACAAACAAAACAAACTAGGTAAAGCAATATAAATCTTACAAACTGTCCACATGTCTAAATTCTCATTTGCTTCTACATGTCATGAGTAGCTTCAGACTTCCCATATTTCTCAGGATAAAACATTTTCATAAATTAACCCATTGTATGCTAGTGGACTCTTCCATTGCTATATGTTGGACAAGTCCATTTGTAAAATAAGGGATGTCAGGCATATTTTTTTTTTCGTTTTTATTCTATTGGTGACGGAAAATTCTGTTAGCAAATAGTCAGGCCCTGATCAGATGCCGCGTTCTGCGGCATCTGATCTGGGACTGCACTGCTACATGCAATGGGTTAATTTGTAATGAATGGTTCTAAATATTATTTTATTCTGCTTCTGATGCGCTATGGCTGTTTAGCGAAGGATCCATCCTAGGTTAGACAAGCCATTTTCAATCAAGCTAAGCCCTTATGTGACCTTGAAAAAGGGGTCATGGTCACCAAAATCTAATCAAAACTAAACCTTTTCCCCCACCCAATGATGTTTGTTTGTTTGTTTAAATTGAGGTTTAACCTCCCTGTCATTATGGAGACGTTGTGGGACTTTTACCCAACATTGAGATAAAATGACTTCTCACGTCCTGCTGCCCAATGAAACCATTAGGGTTTATATTCATGGACAGTCAACTCGCACCAGCTTGCCTGGATAGGCTTAGACCAAAGCGTTTACCAGTACTCATGTGCGGTCAGTTTCAGCTCTGTGTGGCAGCACCATGCAGCCCAATCTATTTCTGCAAGACGCAGTGGACGTGGGCAACACCCAATTATGCATCTGTGGTAGTTCAATCAAAATCCATTCATTCATTCAGGAAACAGATTGCAGACAAAAAAAGAGGCCCATGGGCCACTACGCTTGCCAGAGGTCATGTGGTTTATACCATATACAGGCAAGGTGCCCATCTTGGTCATATGACAACAATACCACAAATAACGTTTAATTGTCTCACCCCATAGAGGCTTTTCATGTAATTTGGTTTCAATCAGCACAGCTCTTTTACTGCAGAAGAAGATAAAAATACTGAATCTGAGCCATCCAAAACACAGGTCAGTAATGACCTTGACCTTTGGAATTAATAAACTTCCATTCAGCTAACTGTAAATATCATTTTTGATGTCACAGCCTGCCAGGCAATCAGAAATCACTACTTTGCCATTTTTCCATACAAATGTCTTAGTGACCAAATTTGACCTCGACATAAAACAGGTCAAGGTCAACCAAAGGTCATCATTTGAACAAACTTGGTAGGGCCAGAGTCCCTGATGCTGCATACCTTGTTTCAAGATCATAGGCCATTCGGTTCTTGAGAAGATTTTTAAAGGTTTTTACCATATATGGGCATAGTGGCCCATATTGGTCATGTGACCCAGTCCTCACGACCAAACTTTCGTTCCCTCATTTCATAGAGGCTCTACATGTAATCTGGTTTCAATTGGCCAAGTAGTTTAAGTGAAGAAGAAAATAAAACAAGAGAGCCATGATGGCCCTGGATCGCTCACCTGATCCATAGAGTAACAAGTGGGCCCTGGGGAGGGCCATTTATGACTCCAGGGCTAAAATATGCATAATGTTGAGGGAAGTCTAAAAAGATTAAGCTTCATACAAAATATCAACAAAGGCTATAATTTGAGCAATCTTAGCAAAGGTCCACTAGATGAAGCTACACACGAAATATCAAAGACCTGCTCCTTGCAGTTTCAGAGAAGAATTTTTTTTTTTAAGATATTCCCTACATAAACCTATGTAAAAGCCAAATGGCCCCGGGGCGGGGGCATATTTGGCCTCAGGGCTATATTTTAAACAATCTTGATAGAGGTCCACTATATGAAGCTTCACATCAAATATCAAAGACCTGTGCCTTGCTGTTTCAGAGAAGAAGATTTTCAAAGAATATATAAGTCTATGTAAAACCAAAGGGCCCCCGGGCAGGGGCATCTGTAGCCAGAGGGCTACAATTTAAACAATCTTGGTAGAGGTCCACTAGATGAAGCTCCATACCAAATATCAAAGACATGGGCCTTGCACTTTCAGAGAAGAAAATTTTTAAAAGATTTCCCTATACAAGTCAATGTATAACCAAAGAATCTCGGGATGGAGGCATTTTTGGCCCCAGGGCTATAATTTGAACAATCTTGACAGAGGTCCAATAGATGAAATTTCATACCAAAATATCAAAGACCTAGGACTTGTGGTTTCATAGAAAAAGATATTTAAAGATTTTCCCAATTAAGTCTATGTAAAACCAAAGGGCCCCAAGGCGGGGGCATTTTTGGTCTCAGGGCTATAATTTGAACAGTGTTGGTAGAGGTCTACTAGATGAAGCTTCATACCTGGGACTTGCGGTTTCAGAGAAGATTTTTAAAGACTTTTCCTATATAAGCCTATGTAAAACCAAAGGGCACCGGAGTGGGTATATATTTGGCCTGAGCACTATAATTTGAACAATCTTGGTAGGGGTCCACTAGATGAAGCTTCATACCAAATATCAAAGACCCGGGCCTTGCGGTTTCAGAGAAGAAGATTTTTAAAGCCTTTTCCTATATAAGCCCATGTAAAGCCAAAGGGCCCCGGGGCGGGGGCATTTTTGGCCCCAGCACTATAATTTGAACAATCTTGGTAGGGGTCCACTAGATGACGCTTCATACCAAGTATCAAAGACCTGGGCTTTGCGGTTTCAGAGAAGAAGAGTTTTAAAGATTTTCCCTATATAAGTCTATGTAAAACCAAAGGGACCCGGGACGGGGGCATTTTTGGCCCCAGCACTATAATTTTAACAATCTTGGTAGGGGTCCACTAGATGAAGCTTCATACCAAATATCATAGACTTGTGGTTTCAGAGAAGATTTTTTAAGGTTTTCGGTGAAAAAAGTCTATTTTTGGCTCCTGTGACCTAGATGTGCAACAGACCAAAACCATTTGAATAACTTTGAAGGGGAAGCACCTAAAGATCATTCCTGTGAAGTTTGGTCAACATCCGATCAGTGGTTTAGGAGGAGATGTCGTTTGAAGAAATTGTTTACAGATGGACGCACGGACTACGGACGAAAAGTGATTCCAAAAGCTCACCTCATCATTACATGACACAGGGGCAACAACCTATGTCAGAGCAGTGACGTCATAACCATTCGTAGGTTTGCCGGCGTTGACTACACAAAAGGCATTTGTCACATTAAGTAGGCGCAGTCGGTGTATTAGGTCATAAAAGAATCAAACATTCTGAAATATGTCTCAGAAATGTGGCCCTTTGTTTAAATAACTCGACACAAGCTGATTTGGCAATGATGTCGGAACTACCATTGTTTACAGCGCCGAATCAAATCTTGTGACGAAGCTATCGAAACCTTTTCAAAGTTTCTAGGTGGAATTAGCTCACTGATGGGATGCAAATATTGTTCGTTACCAGCTGAAGTGTGTTTTATGAAGACTCGTAATGTACATATCTAGTTTGAAGCATTTTATTTATCCTATTTACACCAAAATGGCCGCTCCTGAAACGGGTACGACATCTCTGCTATGACGTAGGTTGTCACCCTTGATGACAGGTGAGCTAAAAATACTGAGTCTGAGGCGTCCTGGACACAGGCCGGTAAATGACCTTGACCTTTGGAACTGATAAATTTTCATTCAGCTGATTGTAAATACCATTTCTGATGCCACTAGCTAATATACAATCAGAAAAATCCACTGTTTTGCCATTTTTCCATACAAAGTCTAAATGACCAAATTCGACCTCGATGTAAAACAGGTCAAGGTCAACCCAAGGTCATCATTTGAACAAACTTGGTAGGGCCAGAGTCCCTAATGTTGCATACCAAGTTTCAAGATCATTGGCCATTCAGTTCTTGAGAAGAAGATCTGTAAAGGTTTTTGCCAAATATGGGCATGGCGGCCATATTGGTCGTGTGACCCAGTCCTCATGAACAAACTTTCATTCCCTCATTCCATAGAGGCTCCACATGTAATTTGGTTTCAATTGGCCAAGTAGTTTAAGTAAAGAAGAAGATAAAAATACTGAATCTGAGCCGTCCTGGACAAATGTCGGTAAATGACCTTGCCCTATGGAACTGATAAACTTCCATTCAGCTGATTGTAAATACCATTTCTGATGCCACTAGCCAATATACAATCAGAAGAAGAGGGCCCAGAGGGCACTGATTCACTCACCTGAATGTCACTGTCTCTAGTACATTCTATTTTTAGCTCTGGTGGCCATCTTGTTCATCAGAGTGGAATGATCTTAGCTATTTTGGTAGGGTGTCACCTAGGCAACATTCCTTTGAAGTTTGAATCATACTGACCCAAGGGTTAAGGAAGAGTTCGCATTTGAAGCAAATTTACAATGTTTTCTATTTTTAGCTCTGGCAGCCATATTGTTCATCGGAGCGAGACCATTTTAGCTATTTTGGTAGAGAGTCATCTAAGCAACATTCCTATGAAGTTTGAATGTAATTGGCCCAAGGGTACAGGAGTTGTCGTTGCAAGATTTTTTCTATGTTTATCAGAGTGAAATGATTTTAACTATTTTGGTAGGGAGTCACCTGGGCAACATTCCTGTGAAGTTTGAAGCAAATTTACAATGTTTTTCTATTTTTAGCTCAGGTGGCCATTTTGTTCATCAGAGCGGGATCATTTTAGCTAATATGGTAGAGGGTCAACAACATAATATTCCTGTGAAGTTTGAATCAAATTGGTCCAAGGGGTAAGGAGGAATTGTTGTTTGAAGAATTTTTCTATTTTAAGCTCTGGCAGCCATCTTGTTAGTCAGAGCGGAACAATTTTAGCTATTCTGGTAAGGAGTCAACGACATAATATTCCTGTGAAGTTTAAATCAAATTGGCCCAAGGGGTAAGGGGGAGTTGTCGTTTGAAGACTTTTTCTGTTTTTAGCTCTGGCGGACATCTTGTTCGCCGCGTTGAACGATTTTAGTTATTTTGGTAGGGAGTCACCTAATTAACATTTCTGTGAAGTTTGAAGCAAATGGGCCCAAGGGTGAGGAGGAGTTCGCGTTTTGACGTAAATTTACAAAGTTTTTGTTTTTAGCTATGGCGGCCATTTTGCTCATCAGAGCGAAAACGTTTGAGCTATTTTGGTAGTGGGTCATCTAAGCGACATTCCTATGAAGTATGAATGAAATTGGCCCAAGGGTAAAGGAGGAGTAGTCGTTTGAAGAATTTTTCTATTTTTAGCTCTGGGGGCCATCTTGTTAGTCAGAGCGGAATGAGTTTAGCTATTTCTTTTGGGAGTCACCTACATAACATTCCTGTGAAGTTTGAATCAAATAGGCCCAAGGGTTAAGGAGGAGTTCGCGTTTGAAGCAAATCTACGATGTTTTTCTATTTTTTGGTCTGGTGGCCATTTTGCTCATCAGGGCAGAACCTTTTCAGCTATTTTGGTAGATGGTCACCTAAGCAACATTCCTACGAAGTTTGAATAAAATTGGTCCAAGGGTACAAGAGGAGTCGTTGTTTAAAGATTGTTTCTGGGAGCCATCTTGTTTGTCAGAGCACAATGATTTTAGCTATTTTGGTAGGGAGTCATTTGTGCAACATTCCTGTGAAGTTTGAATCAAATTGGCCCAAGGGTTGAGGAGGAGTTTGTGTTTGAAGCAAATTTACAATGTTTTTCTATTTTTAGCTATGCAGCCATTTTGCTCATCGGAGCAATACTGTTTTAGCTATTTTAGTAGAGGGTCACCTAAGCAACATTCCTATGAAGTTTGAATTAATTTGGCCCAAGGGTACAGGAGAAGTTGTTGTTTAAAGAATTTTCTATTTTTAGTTCTGGCAGCCATTTTGTTCACTGGAGCGGAAACATTTTAGCTATTTTGGTAGAGAGTCACCTAAGCAACATTCCTATAAAGTTTGAATGAAATTGGCCTTAAGGTACAGGAGAAGTTGTCATTTGAAGATTTTTCTATTTTTAGCTCTGGCCCCCATCTTGTTCAGTGGTGCGGAACAATTTTAGCTATTTTTTGGGTTCACCTCAGCAATAATGTTTAATTGAAATTGGCTCAAGGGTTAAGGAGGAGTTAGCATTTAAAGCAAATTGTTGATGCTGCACAACGCACGACGCACGACGGACATTGACCGATCATAATAGCTCACCATGAGCACTTCATGCTCAGGTGAGCTCAAAATCCACTGTTTTGCCATTTTTCCATAATAATGTCTAAGTGACCAAATTTGACCTTGACGTAAAACAGGTCAAGGTCATCAAAGGTCATTATTTGAACAAACTTGGTAGAGCCAGAGTCCCCGATGCCGCATACCAGGTTTTAAGGTCATCGGCAATTTGGTTCCTGAGAAGAAGCTGTTTAAAGGTTTTTACCATATATGGGCATGGCGGCCATTTTGGTCATGTGACACAGTCCTTACAAACAAACTTTCATTCCCCCTTCCCATAGAGGCTCCATGTGTAATTTCATTTCAAACTACCCAGCAGTATAAGTTGAGAAGATAAAATTACTGAATCCGAGCCTTCCAGGACAAAGGTCAGTAAATGACCATGACCTTTGAAATTGATAAACTTCCATTCAGCTGAATACAAATATCATTTCTGATGCCACATGTTACTTTGCAATCAGAAAAATACACTGTTTGCCCTTTTTCCATACGAAAGTCTAAGTGACCAAATTTGACCTTGACATAAAACAGGCCAAGGTTAACCAAAGGTCATCATTTGAAAAAACTTGGTAGGGCCCGAGTCCCCGATGCTGCATACCAAGTTTCAAGGTCTGCTGCCGTTTTGTTCCTGAGAAGAAGATTTTTTAAGGTTTTTAGCATATATGGACATGGCGGCCATCTTGTTCATGTGACCAAGATCCCATGAACAAACTTACTTTCCCGCAACCCATAGAGAACCCACATGTAATTTGGTTTCAATTGGCCCAGCAGTTTCTGAGGAGAAGTCATTTGAAAATGTTGATGCAGACGCGGACGACGGATCACTGCCTATAATACAAGAGGCTCAATGAGCCTAACCGCTCACCTGAGGAACATTTTAGTTAGCTGTTTGACTCATGAACTTTGAGCATAATTTTTTTTTGAAGTTCTTCCTAATGGAACAAGGCATTGTCAATTTGGACCCTAGGGGCAGGTTTGGTAGGATAAATGTAGGGGACCACTTGACATTGCTACATGCTTAATATGTAAGTTCTGGGCCTAGTGGTTTCAGAGAAGAAGATTTTTGAATTTTTTTTTTTTTTTTTTCATTATAAGTCTATGGGGGCTAAGGGGCCCCGGGGTGTGGCCAGTTTAGACCCCAGGGGCATGATTGGCACAATTTATGTAGGGGACCACTTGACATTGCTACATGCTTCATATGTAAGCTCACGGCCTAGTGGTTTCAGAGAAGAAGATTTTTAAAGCTTTTTTCCATTATAAGTCTATGGGGGCTAAGGGGCCCCGGGGCGTGGTCAGTTTACACCCCAGGGGCATGATTGGCACAGTTTATGTAGGGGACCACTTGACATTGCTACATGCTTAATATGTAAGCTCTGGGCCTAGTGGTTTCAGAGAAGAAAATTTTTTAAGTTTGTCCCATTGTAAGTCTATGGGAGCTATATGTTGCCATGGCAACACCAGTTTCAATCTGAATTACCCAAAAACATACTGCATCTTCTCCCCCAATCGGATAATGCTTCTCATGAAATTAAATCATGATTGGCCAAGTGGCTTTAAAGATATACTTATTTGAAAATGTGATCGGACGCCAGACCATTGGCATACCAATACCTCATTTTTTTATGAGCCTTCGGCTCAAGTGAGCTAATAATACTAGCGGTTTCAGGGAAGAAGTTTTTTAAGCTTTTTTTCCATTATGTGTCTTTTGGGGCTAAGGGGCCCAAGGGCGTGGCCAGTTTAGATCCCAGGGGCGTGGTTGGCACAATTTATGGTGGGGACCACTTGACATTGCTACATGCTTAATATGAAAGGTCTTGGCCTAGTGGTTTCAGAGAAGAAGATTTTTTTAAGCTTTTTTCCATTATAAGTCTATGGGGGCTAAGGGGCCCCGGAGCTTGGCCAGTTTAGACCCCAGGGGCATGATTGGCACAATTTATGTAGAGAACCACTTGACATTGCTACATGCTTAATATGTAAGCTCTTGCCTAGTGGTTTCAGAGAAGAAGATTTTTAAAGCTTTTATTTCCATTATAAGTCTATGGGGGCTAAGGGGCCCCGGGGCGTGGTCAGTTTACACCCCAGGGGCATGATTGGCACAGTTTATGTAGGGGACCACTTGACATTGCTACATGCTTAATATGTAAGCTCTGGGCCTAGTGGTTTCAGAGAAGAAAATTTTTTAAGTTTGTCCCATTGTAAGTCTATGGGAGCTATATGTTGCCATGGCAACACCAGTTTCAATCTGAATTACCCAAAAACATACTGCATCTTCTCCCCCAATAGGATAATGCTTCTCATGAAATTAAATCATGATTGGCCAAGTGGCTTTAAAGATATACTTATTTGAAAATGTGATCGGACGCCAGACCATTGGCATACCAATACCTCATTTTTTTATGAGCCTTCGGCTCAAGTGAGCTAATAATACTAGCGGTTTCAGGGAAGAAGTTTTTTAAGCTTTTTTTCCATTATAAGTCTTTTGGGGCTAAGGGGCCCAAGGGCGTGGCCAGTTTAGATCCCAGGGGCGTGGTTGGCACAATTTATGGTGGGGACCACTTGACATTGCTACATGCTTAATATGAAAGGTCTGGGCCTAGTGGTTTCAGAGAAGAAGATTTTTTTAAGCTTTTTTCCATTATAAGTCTATGGGGGCTAAGGGGCCCCGGAGCTTGGCCAGTTTAGACCCCAGGGGCATGATTGGCACAATTTATGTAGAGAACCACTTGACATTGCTACATGCTTAATATGTAAGCTCTTGCCTAGTGGTTTCAGAGAAGAAGATTTTTAAAGCTTTTATTTCCATTATAAGTCTATGGGGGTTAAGGGACCCCGGGGCGTGGCCAGTTTAGACCCCAGGGGCATGATTGGCACAATTTATGTAGGGAACCACTTGACATTGCTACATGCTTCATATGTAAGCTCACAGCCTATTGGTTTCAGAGAAGAAGATTTTTTTTAGCTTTTTTTCCATTATAAGTCTATGGGGGCTAAGGGGCCCCGGGGCGTGGCCAGTTTAGACCCCAGGGGCATGATTGGCACAATTTATGTAGAGGACCACTTGACATTGCTACATGCTTAAAATGTAAGCTCTGTGCCTAGCAGTTTCAGAGAAGAAGATTTTTTAAGCATTTTTTTCCATTATAAGTCTTTTGGGGCTAAGGGGCCTAAGGGCGTGGCCAGTTTAGATCCAAGGGGCGTGGTTGGCACAATTTATGTAGGGGACCACTTGACATTGCTACATGCTTTATATGTAAGCTCTGGGCCTAGTGGTTTCAGAGAAGATTTTTTAAGCTTTTTTCCATTATAAGTCTATGGCGGCTAAGGGGCCCCAGGGCGAGGCCAGTTTAGATCCCAGGGGCATGATTGGCACAATTTATGTAGGTCACCACTTGACATTGCTACATGCTTAATATTTAAGCTCATGGCCTAGCGGTTTCAGAGAAGAAGATTTTTTCAGCTTTTATTTCCATTATAAGTCTATGGGGGTTAAGGGACCCCAGGGCGTGGCCAGTTTAGACCCCAGGGGCATGTTTGGCACAATTTATGAAGGGGACCACTTGACATTGCTACATGCTTAATATGTAAGCTCTGGGCCTAGTGGTTTCAGAGAAGAAGATTTTTTAAGCTTTTTTTCCATAATTAGTCTATGGGAGCGAAGGGGCCCCGGGGCGTGGCCAGTTTAGATCCCAGGGGCATGATTGGCATAATTTATGTAGAGGACCACTTGCCATTGCTACATGCTTAATATGTAAGCTCACGGCCTAGCGGTTTCAGAGAAGAAGATTTTTTAAGCTTTTATTTCCATTTTAAGTCTATGGGGGTTAAGGGACCCCGGGGCATGGCCAGTTTAGACCCGAGGGGCATGATTGGCACAATTTATGTAGGGAACCACTTGACATTGCTACATGCTTCATATGTAAGCTCACGGCCTAGTGGTTTCAGAGAAGAAGATTTTTCTAGCTTTTTTTCCATTATAAGTCTATGGGAGCTAAGGGGCCCCGGGGCGTGGCCAGGTTAGACCCCAGGGGCATAATTGGCACAATTTATGTAGAGGACCACTTGACATTGCTACATGCTTAATATGTAAGCTCTGTGCCTAGAGGTTTCAGAGAAGATTTTTTTAAGCTTTTTGTTCTATGGGGGGTTAAGATGGGGGGTTAAGGGACCCCGGGGCGTGGCCAGTTTAGACCCCAGGGGCATGATTGGCACAAATTATGTAGGGGACCACTTGACATTGCTACATGCTTCATATGTAAGCTCTGGGCTGATTGGTTTCAGAGAAGAAGATTTTTCAAGTTTTTCCCATTATAAGTCTATCGGAGCTATATGTTGCAATGACAACAAGAGTTTCCATCTGATCTGCCCCAAAACATAATGCATCTTTCCCCCCAACCTGATAATGCTTCTCATGAAATTTAATCATGATTGGCCAACTGGCTTTAAAGATATACTTAGTTGAAAATGTGAACGGACGACAGATGCCGGATCATTGGCATACTAATACCTCACATGAGCCTTCGGCTCAGGTGAGCTAATAAGCTCCCACGGAGCCTTTGGCTCTGGTGAGCTAAAAAAAATCTATTCATTCATTCAGGATACAGACTGCAGATTAGAGGTTATGCGAACATGGTGGATGCTGGATGCTGCCACGGCACCAATGATGTGCACCAAAAATTAATATGTCCCCCCATCCACTCACCATGGGGTGGACATAACCCTTGCGTCATATATGATGGTTATAAATACTTGTATTCAACCCTTACCCCGCCGCATAAATTAGTTAAGCCACTCCCATTGCTGATTATCAACCATTCAAATTACTTGATATAATATATATTTGTTCAATTCACAAACTGAATGACAGTGTAGGTAGATCCTGATCAGATGTCTTCTGAAGAAGCCATCTGATCTGGATCTACACTGTTTGCAAAGGTAGGAGTTCTCATGAACAACAGGAAAAGGGTTAATACATAAAGTCATCTGTACTTTATGAACCTTCAGTTGTCAATAGAGGATAGCCAAAATAACGATATCAAGGATCAAGCCCTATCAATGATTATCTAGATCTGCCAAAATCTAGTTTGTTCAGGCTGTTCTGTATATGGAAACAGGCCTGACAAAGTTCAAGATTGTCTCCATTTAGAAACAAGTCATCTTGGCCAGGAGGACACAGCTGAGAGCTAGACAATGTCCAAATTTTGGGAGTGAATATTAAAGGATATACCATCCCAGTTCTCTATCAAAACAGATGTTGCAAGTACTCATTAGAATTGCCTCTGCGAGGCAATTTCTAATGTGTACTTGCAACATCTTTCTAATAAAGATAGAAGTAAGATTTTTTAAAAATATTCACTAAAACTAGAGTTATGTTCAGTAGATTATTCAATATCAAAGTCACTGCCCTTAATACAGTATTACATAAACTCAAGCATATGAAGTTACATAAATTCATATCCTTGCATAACCTATTATCAAATGGTCACTTTTGACCCAACTGTTAAATCTCGGCCTTGACTGGTCTGACATGATATATGCAATATGCCCATTTCTCCCTTGTCCACTGATTCTGTATTTACAGGTTATTCAAACAGACAGGTGTGTGGGAATGTGTGGCGGCCGTAAAACGTCTCCCTGCCCTAAATGATAGTGTAGTTTATATTTTCTTGTTCTTTGGGATCATTGATTCCATAATATTTGAGGGTCAATGATGAGGCCTAATTGGCTGAACCTAGCTAGCCTGGCCACGAAAACATGTACACTCTGTATTTTTCTGTTCTGTTGTGTATTCCTTGCTTCCAAAGGATAATCCTTTTGTAGAACATATTTAACGTCACTACAGCTGGTGTGTGGGAATGTGTGGTGGCCGTAAAACGTCTCACTGCCCTACATCATAGTGTAGTTTATATTTTCTTGTCCTTTGGGATCATTGATTCCATTCTGGAATTTTGAAAATATCTGAGGGTCACTGATGAGGCCTAAATGGCTGAAACTAGCTAGTCTGCCCCAGAAAACATGTACACTCTATATTTTTCTGTTCTGTGGTGTATTCCTAGCTCCTTTTATAGAACATATTTATATTGTGAAATATTCGGCACAAGCTTGCAAGTGCGTCTCTACCATATGAACGAATGCCCAATATTTCACACTATAAAGACAATAATCTTTTCATAATGTACCCAAACTTTTAACTGTCTACTAAAAGCAACCTTGTCTGGCATAGAAATCTGAACATAAAATCAGATTATATATCTTCAATTGGTTTGAAATGGAAAATAATGCATGTCGGTAAGTGTCTTCCTACACGTTGAAAAACCATGCCTAATGGTGCCAAAATGAAAATGATGTGTATGTTTGTGGATGCGACATCACTAAATACATTGACGCTTACCAACGCAGGACGTTTTTCGGATTGTCTGTTTATTTCTTCCAAATACTTGTGATTTCCCAAAAGAATTTTTTTAATAGTTACAGTAAATATGGCATATATTTCCCTTCACTGACTTTAACCCATTGTATACTAGTGGACTCTTCCATTCCTATATGCTGGACAAGTCCATTTGTCATTTAAGGGGTGGTAGGCCTAATTTTTCGTTTTTATTCTGTTTCTGATGGAAAATTCTGTTAGCAAATAGTGCAGGCCCTGATCTGAGACACCCGTTCTGCAGTGTCTGATCTGGGCCTGCACTGATTGCCAAGGTACCCCTTTAGGGGTTTGCAACATACAATTAAGCAGAAGCCTCCATGGTGTAGTAGTTATGCTGCTAGCCTTGTAAACTAGGGGTCGCAGGACTGATCCCGGGCTTCTCCAGACTTTAAGAAGAGTCTATAAACAGAGATCCCACCTCTGTATGACCTTAGCTGTTGGTGAGACGTAAAACTCAAACAGTCACTCACTCACAATGGGTTAACCCTTTTTGTACCAAATGGAATCTTCCACCTTATATATAGGAGGAGTTCATTTAAAAAATTAGGGGTGTCAGGTTGTGTTTTCTTCAAAATTTTTTTTGAAAAATGGCTGAACTTTTAGCAAACAGTGGAGGCCCTGATCAGACGCCGCGTTCTGCGGCGTCTGATCTGGGCCTGCACTGTTTGCCAGGGTACCCGTTTTGGGGTTTCTGGTACTAAATGGGTTAAGCATTCACCTACCATCCTGGGTTTTCCAGTATATTCCGCAGTATGGTATGTGGGGTATACGTATTATAATAACCAATGCCTATATAGCTTCTGTACACCTTATTCTTCCGTGCCATGTCATACAATCTCTCAATTAACTCGTATTCCCCTGAAAGACAAAAAAAGGTTACATGAAAATTATTTATTGTCTGATGTCAACCATAGCCTGTTCCGTCATTTACAATATAGTCGAACTTGAATGGCTAGAACACCTTTTGGGACCACGAAAATCTGTTCGAGACAGGGGTTACAGTTCGAGCCACTGAGGGTTACTGACAGGAGACATAACGGGGTTAATTTTGAGACATCTTTTCGGAGTTCTATAATAAAAATGTACACTGTGTGTACTCATTAGAATCGCCTCATCGAGCTGATTTGATCCCCGCAAGTCCTTGAGCAAGAGACTGTACTCACATTGCTTAGCCCAGGAAGAGGAAGAAAAGAGGGCTTTATGGAAGATTAGTCCTAGAACTAAATGTGTTACCCTCTTTATGATTATTAATTATTTAATATTAACCCTTATCTTGCCGAATATTCTTTTAAGCCACACCCATCTCTGACTTTGAACCAATAAGATTACTTGAGGTAATTTATATCTACAAATTCATACACTGAATGCTAAACAGTGTAGATCCTGATCAGATGGCTTCTTAAGCCATCTGATCTGGATCTACATTGTTTGCAAAGATAGGGGTTGTCGTGAACAGCAAGATAAGGGTTAACCCTTTTTGTACCAAATGGAATCTTCCTCCTTATATATAGCAGGAGTCCATTTCAAAATTTAGGGATGTCAGGTTGTGTTTTCTTCAAAATTTATTTGGAAAAATGACTGAACTTTTAGCAAACAGTGGAGGCCCTGATCAGACGCCGCATTCTGCGGCGTCTGATCTGGGCCTGCACTGTTTGCCAGGGTACCCGTATTGGGGTTTCCTGTACTTAATGGGTTAATGAGATGCACTGAATAAATGGCTGTCCCGTTTTACAAAACCCATCTGACTGTCTGGCATATGTCAGACAAAAGATTTGTCAGGCAAACAAAAAGCTGCAAGTGCATTTATTAAATAAACACTTGACAGACAACATTCGGTGTGATTTACTCGGCCCACACTGTCAGGGAATTTTGTACGAAATTGTTTGTTTGTTTGATTTGAGGTTTAACATCCCTGTCAACATTGTAAAGGTCATTTTGGAGACGTTGCTTCCAATTTTGTGGGACTAATATCCGACATTGAGATGAAATGACATCTCAAGCCCTGCCGCCCAATGAAACAAATAGGGTTTATAAGCATGGACGGTCCTACTTGCACCGCTTAGATCCTCTAAGCAGTTTACCAGTACTCCTGTGCAGGTCGAATTCAGCTCTGTGTGGAAGCATCGTGCAGCCCATATATTTCTTCAAGCCCCTATGGGCGGGGGCCATTTGTACGAAATATTTTGATCTCATGATCTTCACTCTGGGTATAGTTCCAGATCAGATGGTATATAGTTAATCCTGGATGATTTTATGGAGGGAAAACCCTAAAATAGGATACCGGCAAACAGGGCATCTGATCAGCACCTACACAGTTTGCATAAAGTTCAGCCATTTTCGATAACACAACCAACACCACTTAACTCTTATCTTGCTGAATATTCAATTAAGCCACACCCATGTCTGATTTTGAACCAATCAGATTACTTGATGTAATTTATTGCTACAAATTCATAAACTGAATGCCAAACAGTGTAGATCCTGATCTGGATCTACACTGTTTGCAAAGAAAAGGGTTGTCATGACCAGCAAGATAAGGGTTAATTTTGAAATGAACTTCTGCTACACGTATATACAAGGCAGAAGATTCCATTCAGTAAGGAAAGGTTGTGTCAGTTCTTAACCCATTGTATACTAGTGGACTCTTCCATTGCTTGGACAAGTCCATTTGTCATATAAGGGATGGTTGGCCTATTTTTCGTTTTTATTCTATTTTTGATGTAAAATTATGTTTGCAAATAGTGCAGGCCCTGATCAGACGCTGCATTCTGCTGCACTTATTCTGGGCCTGCACTGTTTGTCAAGGTACCCCTTTAGGGGTTTCCCACATACAGTGGGTTAAGAATGTAAATTTAGAATTGCCTAACAGTGAGTGAGTGTTTGAGTGTTTGAGTTTTCTGTCTCACAAACAGCTAAGGTCAAACGGAGACAGGACCTAGGTTTAAAGACTCATCCGAAAGTCTCAAATTGCCTAATATGACAGCGCAGTTTTAATACATCCCAAAAATATGAACAGGTTGACATAAATCCTCTCAATAACACTTTTCACAATTTTAAAGATGCATCCCAAAAATGTATAAATAGAAAATTATGGACATTTTTCTGTGCTATCTGTACACTTATCTTCACTGCAAATAGTTTTAAATTAACACAGTTTCTGCTTTGGACCCAACAATAGTGTTATAAATGTGTGTAATTTTTAAGAAAAAAAATAAAATAATGCTTATCCTTGTAAACCCCACTTTTCTCCATATAAAATAGAGTTTATAAGGGAATTGATTTCACAGACTAAATGTTAACATAATCAGTTGGCAAGCCTTAACCCTTGACTTGCTGAATATTTTAATATGCCACAACCACCACTGCTTATCAACCAATCAGATTACTTGATGCAAATTATTGCCACAAATTCATGAGCTGAAAGACAAACAATGAAGATCCTGATCAGATGGCTTCTTCAGAAAGCTCAAACATATCCGGGCTCAGCAGGACAAGGGTTAACAAACAAAAATTATTCACCGAAAATTTTACGGATGGACCACCTAAAACCCAAAAGTATCAGTCTATCATCGTACCAAATATGAGCCACATTTTACATAGAATAGAAATAGGCATAAATGGCAGTAACTGCTGAATAAAAACCTATCATCATACCAAATCACACCAAATACTAATCAAATCCACAATATGATATCAAAACTTTTGTGCTTTAAAAAAAAATTAACTGACGCCAATGAAGACCAGGCCTCATACTGACCAAGCTTTTCCGTACCTGAAAGGCCAGATTTTACATCCTTAACCCTCATCATGCCGAACATTACCTTTGCAAACAGTGTAGATCCAGATCAGATGGCTTCTGAAGAAGCCATCTGATCAGGATCTACACTGTTTGTAATGCAGTTCGTGAATTGAACAAATACTTAATATCAAGTAATTTGATTGGTGAATAGTCAGAAATTTGTGTAGCTAAATAATTTTATTTAGCATGAAAAGCGTTAAAAAGTCATTTTATACAGAATATATAAGGAAAAATAAAAAAAAAATGGAAGCCAAAAAGCCTGAAATCAAGAAAAAACAAGCTCTAAAAGCCTGAAATCCTGCATATGCCTGAAAAATATGAGGCCTGGAAGACCCTAGGGTAGTGCAATTATAGTTGTTCCTGAACTTGTTTGTTTATTTGTGTTGAGGTTTTACATCCCTTTCAACACAATGTATGTCATTTTGGAGATGCTGCTTCCAAATTTGTGGGACTTTTACCGGACATAGAGATGGCCCTATTACTCAAATTTCTAGGGTTTAAGGGACAGTGAGTGACATCTCGAGCCCTACCACTCAAATTGCTAGGGTTTAAGTGACAATGACATCACAAGCCCTAACACTCAAATTGCTAGGGTTTAAGAGGCAGCCTGACTCTCATCACTTTTCCTGGGCATGAGGCTTAGATATATATTCTAAGCGGTTTAACAGTACACAAAAGCTTGGTCTGTTTCAGCTCTTCATGGCATTACGATAAGACACCTGTGCGACATAGCGCATTTTTTCACATCTACAAAAATGGCTAATTTTCTGATGAAAATCTGTGATATTTTTCTTATTTGTACTCCAACCATAGGTTTTTGAAGGTATGAAAAAAATGCACTATATCACACAGCTGTGTTATCATAATGGTTTACTTTTTTGATAAAGAACATGCAAAAGGCTGGTGCAAACATTAGCACTGGCCTACCACTAGGCTTTAAGTGACAATGACATCACAAGCCCTAACACTCAAATTGCTAGGGTTTAAGAGGCCGCCTGACTCTCATCACTTTTCCTGGGCAGGCTTAGATATTCTAAGCTGTTTAACAGTACTCAAAAATTTGGTCTGTTTCGGCTCTTCATTGCATTGCGATAACACACCCGTGCGACATAGCGCATTTTTCACATCCAAAAATGGATAATTTTCTGATGAAAATCTGTGATATTTTTGTTATTTGTATTCCAAACATCGGTTGTGGGTGCTCGTTAGAACCGCCTCATTGAGGCGGTTCTAAAGAATACCCACAACCTATATCCTGGAGCAGAAATATGGAAAATAATGTTTACCCCGTAAACCCCAGTTTTCTGTATATAAAGTGGGGTTATGGGGGGTCTTTATTTCGCGGACTTGTTCACGTGATGGAAGCTTTGTTTGTTTGTTTTTAAGTTTAACGGCCCTGTCAACACTATTAAGGTCATTTTTGAGAAGGTCAGTTTACCTATCCACACTTTTCCTGGGCAGGCTTGAACGTGAGCAGTTAACCAGTAAAGTGCACATTCTTTCGCCAGTAATCTTCATGGAAGACCAAGCAGTTCAATCTATTTCTACTCAATTTTTTCAGCTAAAACACTAACTGTATATTTGCCATATTTAACCCTTTTTGTACCAAATGCAAGCTTCCTCCATATAACGTAGGCGTCCATTTCATATTTTAGGGGTGTCAGGTTGTGTTTTCATCAAAATTTATTAGGAAAATGACCGAACTTAAATTCTGCAAACAGTGGAGGCCCTAATCGAACGCCGCATTCTGCGGCATCTGGGCCTGCACTGTTTGCCATGGTACTTTTGGGGTTTCTGGTACAAAATGGGTTAATGATCAAAGACAAGTCCATTTGTCATTCTGAAGTGGACAGGCTATTTTTCATTTTTTATTGCATTTTTGACAGGAAATCCTGTTAGCAAACAGTGCAGAGCCTGATCAGACACCACATTTTGCGGTGTCTTCATGATCTGGGCCTGTGCTGTTTTCCAGGTTTAGTAATCCTTTTACTAAATTCCTGCCTAGAATGGGTTAATCCTTATCATGCTGTTCACGACAACCCCTATCTTTGCAAACAGTGTAGATCCAGATCAGATGGCTTCTGAAGAAGCCATCTGATCAGGATCTATACTGTTTGGCATTCAGTTTATAAATTTGTAGCAATAAATTACATCAAGTAATCTGATTGGTTCAAAGTCAGAAATGGGTGTGGTTAAACTGAATATTCACTATTCAGCAAGATTAGGGTTAAGCTGCATAAAGTTGCAGAAAATTATTGTATGCGAATCACTTTGACACATTCTTACGCGGAGACTGATCATGAAATCTTTTCTATGGTCATTCTGTCTCTTCTGTTCATTGAATTCATTCTCTCATTCTCTCCCTTCCACTGGTTCAAAAAGTGCAGTTGTCAGCTTCTGTCAAAGAAGTAACCCATAAAACGCCAAACACGACAATTGTCGTCTGCTTTGAGGTCTGCCGGCTACTTTAAAAGCCATGTTGTGGCAAACAGTGTGGGCCCAGATCCGACTGCCCCTCAATCAGCAGTCTGATCTGGGCCCACACTGTTTGCCTGTGCGCAAAAATCTCTTTAAAAAAGTTTACAAGAAGTTTCAGCAGACGACATAAGCAGACAACATTTCCAGATGTAGTTTTTCTTGGTGCCATAAGGGTTAATGTGAACCCCTCATGTATACGATGGCCAGCACAGGAAGTGTTTTTAGTAAAATGATTGGCTCGATGCTGACTGGGCTCCAAAACAAAGAAAATCTGAAGGAAGAACAAGTTTTAAAGAAGTTTGACCTAGTGACCTACGTTTTTTTACAACTTCCCTAACATGTCATTAAGATATGAGTGGAATATTGAACAACTGTCAATGAGTGGAATTGAGTGTGGTGCACATGTGTATAAGTATATGGTTGGTTGATTGATGTTTAACATCCCCATCAACACTGTAAAGGTCATTTTGGAGACGTTGCTTCCAATTTTGTAGGACTTTTACCCGACATTGAGATGAAATGACATCTCAAGCCCTGTCGCCCAATGAAACCAATAGGGTTTATTAGCATGGACGGTCCGCCTCGCACCGCGGTTCCTGGACAGGCTTAGATCCTCTAAGCGGTTTACCAGAACTAGTGTACAGGCCGGATTCAGCTCTGCGTGGAAGCATCATGCAGCCCATATATAAGTATATGGAAGAATGATGAAGCAAGAGAGGACTGGAGAACCTTTTGGGCTTACCCAGATCCTAACAGGTTTTATGTAATGGGTAAAAGAAAAATTAAACGAACAGATTCCTTAAAAAAAAAATTCTTTTTCTCAGATCCATTTTACACTAATTTCATTGAGGAATAATAAAAGTCATTATGTTTCAATAAAAAAAAAAAATTAAAAAAATAAAACATTCTGGTAAAGTTTCAAGAAAATGAATGCAAAACTGTACACGTAGCCGCTAGAAAAAGAAATAAGACTTACAATTCAACATGACCCATATTCTAATTTAACCCATTTAGTACCAGAAACCCCAAAACAGGTTCCCTGGCAAACAGTGCAGGCCGAGATCAGACACTGCGTTCTGTGGCATCTGATCAGGACCTACACTGTTTGCTAAGAGTTCAGCCATTTTCCAGAGTAATTGATAAGGGTCGTATCGTCGTAAATACGACTCAAAAATCGAGCAAATACGACTAGAAATGAAGACAAAGTCGTACCAAATACGACCATCAAATTGGCGATACGCCAATGTCGTTCCATTGCAGTCGTATCGGCAATGCCAAAAAAAAAAAAAAACGGGACGCCTGACAAAAAGCAATCGAAATCGCGGTAATTTTCGCCGCAACATAGTCTTCAACAAAAACTTCCAATCTTCAAGAACGATTCGAAATTCATCCATTCATGAATGATGGCATTTGTTTTCAACCTTACCTTTTGACCATCATATACTGAATACCGATCCGCTTATATTTAATCAGCCTCAAGTTATGACAACTGTCAACATGATTAGGAAACCGATTATTGATGCGTGGTTACATAACGGTATTTATTGTCCAAGGGTAAGCCGCCCCCATTTTTAACTTTATTAACAACGCCTGAAGCATGAACAGTAACTTTATGACAAGCGTGCATAAAAAAAGCGACCCTGAATATTGTTAGGCAACTGCATTGATTCTACGGAGTGTCATCTTCGAGAAAAATCAAAGGCTTGAGAAGCCTCAAAGTCGGTGAATTACAAAAGCTGCATTTGAAACACTTGACATGTTTGATCCGGACTTACACTGTTTACCAGTACCCTACAGGCGTAAATTAACGTGCTTTGGATCGTGTATGATCGACACAAATTTACTAAATGGCAAAACGGAACTCATGCAGTTGTTCACGTGACCATCACTGATTTGGGAAAACCAATATTAATAGAACTTGAAACGTTGCGCTATTTTTATCGATGCAACATATGGGTCAGAGCTATCTATAGAGTCTTGACAGGAATCGTGTGAACACCGAATACCCAGAGCAGACGACGCGGAATGTGGCGTCTGCTCAGTAGGTTGCACAGGGACTACACTGTGGCATTTGAGGGTTAAACGAAATAGTATAAGAATGCCAGGTTGCTAAGGTAACACGCTGTCACGTGACGTCTTACGGAACATTTCATTCATAAAGTATGCCAAGTCGAGTAAACATAGACTTTTTGCACTTCTGTTGAGAACCCTGAAATGTTTAAGAGCAAAAATGAGTAGCTCAGACTTTATATGTGGTACCGTTATTAGATATACAGCGTAGACCTAGATCGGACAGACAGTAGATTGCTTCTTATCAGGGTGGGCACTGTTCGACATATGTATGTAGCAACAGTTTGAACATGATTCAGGCCTGTACGCAAACTCTGAAAAGGGGCGGTTGACGGTGCGAATTTCAGGTATTTTGCGGAAGATAAAAAATCTGCATGAATCTGAGATAATTTCCAAAAGCGGGAAGGCGCTGCGTTTACACCTTCCCAACTGTGTGCGGACCTACATTAACCGGTGAAATGATTTTTTTGTTGTTGTTTAAACATATCGCTGAGGGGGCTCTATTACAGATCACTGTTATTCAGGATCTGGGATGCAGTGGTGGGACTGAGCGAGGAGAAAAGAGAGAGGAGAAACTATGATAAACATTGTAGATGCTGATCGATGGATCTACACTGTTTGCAGCTGCGACATGAAATATTCAGCACAGATTGTGTTGCATATGAGGTTAAGCATTAGCAGTGAAATACTCGAAATTCAGAAAGATGAATCGATATACAGAAGGGAAATAATTAAGCACATTAACAAATGACAAGTACATGTAAATAATTTGACGGAAAATGCTACCATATTTTTTTTTTCAGGCAAAAAATTGACTAAATACTTTTCTTATAATGAAGCGATTTAACGGGTGCCCACAGTCTACGTTATAAAACAGAGCATCTGTTGCTTGCTATTGTCCGCGGGACTATCACTGACCATCTGATTGCCGTTGATCCTGAACTGGCATTCCTAAGACGTCAGAGCGCAGCAAAAGAAGAAAATTATGGACTGTGCTCGTTTATTTGTTTGATTTGAGGTTTTACGTCCCCGTCAACACTGTATATGTCATTTGGCGACGATATTTCCAATTTTATGGGACTTTTACCCGATACTGAGATGAAATGACATCTCAAGCCCTGTCGCAAATTGAAACCAATTGGGTTTATGAGCATGGATGGTCCTACTCGCACCGCTTTGTCTGGGCAGGCTTAGATGCTCTAAGCGGTTTACAAGTACTCGTGTGTTGTCGGTTTCAGCTCTACGTGGAAGCATCATGCAGCCCATCTATTTATTCAAGCCCCGTTTGGCGGGGGCGGGTGGACTGTGCTTATGCACTTGAACATTGGCAAGCAGAATCTACATAATCAGACGCCACATAACGCGATGTCTGATCAGATCTACTGTGCTTGCTTAAAAGTAAACGAACATTCCGATTCTCAGGACTTTTTTCCCAACCTACACTCAGAGACGATCGACCCACCGGTACTCTCAGTGCTTTGATTAGCGCTTACACATAACATACATAGCAGGCGCATTCTTTTAACAGCTCTTAACCCGAGGGTTTTTTCTATTAATATTATTTTTCTCTCTTCATACATCGATTGAAGGTGCTCGTTAGAACTGTCTCAATAAAAATGTTCTACCGAGTACCCAGAATCTTTGTAATAATAATAATGTATACCCTGTAGACACTATTTTGCTTTGTATTTAGCGGGGTGACAGGGGTGCTCTTTACATTCATCATGTGAACAAGTCCGTGAAAGGAACACCCCCTAAACCGTAAACTTTATATAGGGAAAACTGGGGTTTACTGGGGTATACATTATTTGTTTTTATTTCTGCTCCAAGACAAAGGTTGTGGTTAAAGGTTAAATTAGCGAATGCAGAGGATTATTTAATATGCCTCTAGTTTAAAGGACAGGGGCATTAAAAAAATAGCTATCTTCTTACACGGACTGGGGATAATGAGAGCAGGCAGCCATCACTTCTTTTACCTGTTACTTGATCTTCAATTATCGCCAATTATTGTTATCAGCAGACAAAACAAGAGGCTGGTGTAGCTGTAACCGAATATAAAGCTCCAGATAATAAGGATATTTAATGCATATATATCCGTAACATTTGACCATTACTTGCAGGTGCATACATATTATCCTGTATAGCTAATTGGGGGTTGGGGGTCGTTAACCTGGGTGGTTCTCCTGCACATGGGGGCTGCAGTTAATGGTGCACTTAGTGGCGACCATCCCTGTGGTGCATGTTCGGACGCCATAATTTTATTTGCTGGGAATCGAATCAGAAATGTTACAATGGCATTCATACACCAGGAATGTCATTTGACGTGTCACCCGACAGGGGTCTTCTTGCATCAAACACAAAATGCAGTATAGATCTACCACGAACACAAACGGACTGATGCAGTCTATTTATATGATAATCGTTAGAATTGCACCCCCTCCCCACCCCCATGCCGATTCTAACCAATACCCACAACAAATATGTTTTTGGAAAATTAGATCTATAGTATAGAAAACTGACAAATGATCAACTGCACGTAATCTTCGTTCTTCATGAAAGGGTGTGGCAGTATATTATATTATAAATAAAGAAAGATCAAATGCGAAATTATTTCTACTCATTGTCCTGTTATCTAGAGCTTTGATTTGTTTGACTTCTGCAGTCATTGACTCATTTTATAGATATGCCTACTGCAATCATACAACTTGGACTCGACTAATTTTATAAACATTATCCAGTATAAAAAGCATGTACGAATATCAAACCCGCAAAAAATATTCGAAATAGAAAATAATGTTACTGTATTTTTTTCTTACTTTTTCCGTACCGAAACACAACAATCTTGACCTCCGACCGATTGTATTCATCCGCCAGAAAATTTTAATATCGTAAATATATCAAACTGTTTGTGTTAATGTATTGTAAATACATAAAATCATAGGTGTATCCCAAATCAAACAATTCTACGCCAAGGCTTTCAGATCTCAGATAAAACTGCAAAGACTACACAGTGGGCGGAGGGATATAAGTAGTAATAAGTCGTAGACAACCACCGACCACTATAACTTCAAAAGCATTTGAATAGAAGGAAGCTGAAAAGTGTCATCGGACGATGACTAAGGTCTTGTGAATAAATTCACCGACCGAAAATGGGTTCGACAGATCTACAGATTCACAGTGTCATGAAGTTAGGAAGTAAATATCAAAACAGACGCGCAGACGAAAAAAAGTTAAGACCCCTTTTTCTTTTTGTGGAGAATCTGACAAAGTTTCTCCGGAAAAAAACGCAAGAAAAAAATCAGATGCACGAGAAATCGCAGAAATTCACGTCGAAATGGATTACTCTGTATTTTGTGGAAAAACAAAACAGAAGCAAAACAACTGGGCTAGGAAAGCTATAATTAATGTAACAGCGAATATATATCCGACCAGGCAGCGTTAGCGCTAGCTCCTTCTGCTTAGCGTCCGCAGATGCAAGAAAATTTGCGTCCATGAATCATTTTTTCGCGTCCTTTGGCCATTGGCGAAAACTCTTAACCGGAGGCTTTAAAACCTTGTTTATTGCCGTTTTCCGACACGTGTATGTCGGCGCCTTTGATTATTGCATCATGGTGGTTGTCTTTCTTTTGACTCCACTTCTATTTTTCATACTTTTATCTCAAAATGGCAGGATTAACCTGTTATACTTGGGTACTCATATATCTAATTGTGAATCACAAGTGGTCTGCATGCAGTGCATGCTTATTTACCGCTATCTATCAAGTCGCCGATTAAATTAACACCCTAAGATGTCTCGCCGGCGTCTTTGAACATTAAGCAGAATGACTGGCAGCGCATCATAAAAGAACGCAAACACAGCAACGGGGACAGACTGATTAGCTTTCACAGATGCGCTTGCTGATCTGAGTCTTCGCTGGTGGCATGTTTTATTGTATTTTTGCTGAGCGCTGAATTTCTCGCCTTTTACCAATCGCATGCAGTTGCTACAATTAGTGGAGATTTCCCGCCTTTGAACACGTAGCACATAAGGCCGCTGCAGACACAAACATGGGGTTGAAAACGTTTTGATGACAATATGATCTGTGTGACGGCTGGAGACTCCGACCAGCCTGCACAGTCTGAGCAAAACGAGCCTTCAATGGCGTCTGGGAAATTAAAAAAGCACATGCGAAGACTACGACCACATTGGCTGGATTTACATTCTTTAGATGAAAAAGTAATTTTTCATTTTGCTGTCCGCCGGCTTATTAACCGGTATGTTACGATGATAGCATATGTGTTTAACGTCTTTTACATATGGCCATTGCCACGTCTGACATTAATATAAGTGCACTTAGCAGCCATCCTGTGATGACAGATCTATGAAGATACGACCCTAGTTTTTAATTTAGGAGTACCGATACTCTCAAAGAATCACAGGATACGCCTATAGTCTTTGGTTGAAGGAGTAACAGTACTCCTCGGGCAAAAGCTTATCAATAACACTGCATTTTCCTATTAAATTTTGAAGAAAACATGACCTGACACCCCTAAATTTTGGAATGGACTCCTGCTATACGAAGGAGGAAGATTTCATTTGGTACAAAATGGGTTAAACATACAAGATATCATCAATGATCTGGTTAAGTTTTTTGATGATTGAAGCAAAACTGTGGCCTCTTGAGCGAGAACATGATTTTAAAGCCTTAGGTACAGTAAAAATAGTCGTTTTGGAGGGGTATGTCAATTCTGTAATGTCTCAATTTCTCCAGACATGAGATGCCCCTATTCAGAATAGATTCTCCCATATAGAAAAGGACAAACTTTCATACAACAGTACAACTCTTTACCCGATCACCAGGTGCTGGGTTTTACACACGGAAAACTAACTCAAATATGCATATGGGATCTAAAATGTGACCAAAAAACTGAGGCTTCAGCAGCAGATTTCTTAGCGATTTTCTGGAAAACAGATCCCTTTGCCCTCCCCCACCCACCCCCCCCCCCCCACCACCATCGGGGCCTGAAGAAATAGATGGGCTGCATGATGCTTCCACGCAGAGCTGAAAGTGACCAACACGAGTACTGGTAAACCGCTTAGAGGATCTAAGCCTGCCCAGGCAAAGCGGTGCGAGTCGGCCCATCCATGCTTAAAAACCCTATTGGGCGGCAGGGCTTGAGATGTCATTTCATCTCAATGTCGGGTAAAAGTCCCACAAAATTGGAAGCAACGTCTCCAAAATGACCTATACAGTGTTGACGGGGACGTTAAACCTCAAATCCAAGAAACAAAAACCGAAATCATTCCCAGCGAGAAAGATGAAGAAACAATAGTAGAATCTACATATGTCATTCATTCTGTTCAGTATACCACAAAAAGATCGCTGGTCTCTTGAAACTTTTTTTTATGTGTCTAAAGGGTTTCCAGTTTATCATGTGATTTCCAAATAAATGGTGGTAGTCACATGACCGGTAAAATGGCAGCCCTCTATAGGTAAGTGTGTACAAATATCATGAAAATCGAGGCAAATTCAAGGGAGTAATGGCCTCCTTTGTTGGGGTACCCCCTCTTACTGTCCAGATTTTTTTTTCAGCAGTCTAAGGGTTAAGACCAACTGAAAAAATTAACCCTTTACGTACCAAATGGAATCTTCCTCCTTATATATGGCAGGGGTCCATTTCAAAATTAAGGGGGGACACTGGTTGTGTTATCTTTAAAATTTATTTGGAAAAAGGCTGAACTTTTTGCAAATAGTGTAGGCCTGATCAGACACCACATTCTGAGGCATCTAATCTGGGCCTGGACTGTTTGCCAGGTACCCATTTTGGGGTTTCCGGTACAAAGGGGTTGAGACCGATTCTGCTTTACAAAGCTTATTGAAAAGGGTACAGTTATTCTTTCTTTGAATTTCCTGCACACAATGTCTTCTGCACAAGGACCACCTTTAGGACGTAATATAGGAATTTTTCTGTATTTGATCCATTATTTGATGACATATACTCAAATTACTATAGGGTGGTTGGGTGAAGCTTAGGTGTCATGTATCTTATATCACCCAGGCACCCAAGGCCATCCTTAAAAAAAAATTTTGTTTACTGTGCTCCTACCCATCATACATGTATGTGAGGTGGGTAGGAAGGTACCTAGGTCTTTTTTTTTTTTTTTTTTTTTTTTTTTACAATGTAGATCTGAAAAGATATTTGACCCTTAAAGCACCATACAACTTCAAATACTTATTTTCTGATTTTTTCAGTGAAAATCAGGCTTGAAATTTCATTTTCAAATGAAATGTCAAGCCTGATTAAATTTCATTTGAATGGTCTGCCTAATGTCAAGCCTGATTTTCGCTGAAAAAAATAAAACAGAAAAAAAAACAAGTATGTCATCTTCTTGAAATTTGGCTCAGTGTGTTAAATTTGAGTTTAATCAGGATTTCAAAAAAAAAAAATCTTTTCCTCAGAATGGAAACTAATAAATTTTTTTTGGGTAGGGGCAATCTGTGTGGGTAGCTAGGAGTACAGCAAACCAAGAATTTTTTAAGGATGGCCCAACTGATATTGGTTTACATTTGGGCAAGGCCTGCTGTCCTTGAAGCAGGTAAGGGTAGAGGCGGAATGTTGTTATATCTTCTGTCTCTTCACTGTCTTATACATGTATCTTCCTCTTCCTTACATCCCCGTCAACACTGTAAAGGTCACTTTGGAGACGTTGCTTCCAATTGTGTGGGACTTTTACCCGACATTGAGATGAAATGACATCTCAAGCCCTGTCGCCCAATGAAACCAAGAGGGTTCATAAGCATGGACGGTACGACTCGCACCGCTTTGCCTGGGCAGGCTTAGAACCTCTAAGCAGTTTACCAGTACTCGTGTGTGGTCGGCTTCAGCTCTGCGTGGAAGCATCATGCAGCCCATCTGCAGTATTTCTTCAAGCCCCGATGGGCAGGGGCTTACCTACCCCTCTCTTTCATCTTCTCTTCTTTGTCTTTTCTCCCTTTCTCTGGGAGACATTACGAAAGTATGCCTATACAAATACATTGTTTACTTTACTGCCGAAAAAATTTAAGATGAAAAATTGTGATATTTTTCTTATTTCTGCTAATCTCTATTTGAAAGCAGAAATAAGGATGAGGCGGTTCTAACCAGTATCCACAATCTATATTTTGAACAGAAATAAGAAAAATATGGTTTACCCCTGAAAACCCCAGTTTACCATATAAAGTGGGGTTCAAGGGGGTTAGACGTGTTTATGTGATGCTACACACAATGACCCACAAGGGTTGGCATGTCATTAAACCCATAACACAATCAAATTACCCCAAGGTATTATCAAGAAGTTCTGGTAAAGTTTCAGAAATATTGAAGCAAAACTGTGGCCTCTAGAAGACTCAAATGTGCGTGTGTTATTTGGCTTTGACTATTTAAGCTCAGGTGAGCTAAAAATCATGTTTAAATACTGAAATGATCCCAAATATTGTATCAGGCACACCCAAGTAAACAGTTCAGACCCAGATCAGACTGCTCCTGAAGGAGCAGTCTGATCAGGGTTTACACTGTTTGCCATTCTGTCTACACTTTTTGGACCAGCTGGATCGTGAAACAATTAAGTCCTCAGGTCCTCAGTAACGTGTTACACGTATGGTCTTGTCGGGATGGTAAGTTACTACAAACTTAGCCCCTCTAATAAAAATCAAAAATGAGTTCCTTTAAGAGCAATGAAAACATTCATAAGAAAGAAGATGGGTCATACTACGTAGTTTCGGCTAATAAAGCCTCATCAGTGACCCTGTAATGATCCGGCAAAGAAAGCCAGAGGAAACATACTGCAATTTTGCGAATTTCGAATAGGCAGTCGATACAAAGACTGATATAAATCAAAATGGGGTCCAAATAACTAAAAACCTGTCTAGAACACGAGCCCAAACCAACAACCTATTTTAGATTTCTCAGAATATTCACGCTGATCTCAAAGGACCAAAAGTAAAATATAAACTGCACTATGGTTGATGTACGGGGAAACGTTTTACGGCCGCCACACGGCACAGCACCAGCATCTAAGTCCAAACACTCCACCACTCAACAGTAACTGACAACAGCAAGTAGGTCAATAGAAGAGTACTCAATCAATCAGCAATCTGGAGCTGTCTCCCAAGACAGGGCAGGTAGGACAAAAAATAAACAAACCAAAAAAAAGAAAGCAGCCCAGCCATACCACATCTACAGTAAGGCCTTGGCCACTATGGTACGAAGTTATGAGTAGTACTGCTAACTGGGGCACTGATCCTAAGTATTGGGACAGACAGGCCTAAGCAAACAGTGCAGACCCAGCTCAGACTGCTCCTAGAGGAGTAGTCTGATCAGAGTCTACACTGTTTGCCATTCCGTCTGCATCTTTTGTACTCCTTGCTGGATCATGAAATAAACATGTTAAAATTTTAGGAGCATTACAGCAAGGCATCAAGGTGTCCCAATTTTTTTTTTATTTTCCCGGTATCTTTTTTTTCAAAATACAGTGTTCATTAGTGAGATCAGCAGAGCATTGAATATGAAGTCATAAATCATGACAATAAACAAGCCTCTGACTCAACAATTTTTAACTTTTGGACCTTATGGCTAAATATTTTTTTCTCCTTTATGTTTCCTTTTTATGAAAAATTAAGACTGTCTGAAAACAGAGTCACAGTGCTGCAACCGTCTTATCATACATGTATTACAAGACCTGATACTTTATATATTCGAACAGATCGACAAACAGTGTGTGTTTGTGTGTGTGTGATTTGAGGTACATTGTATAACATCCCCGTCAACACTATTTAGGTAATTTTGGAGACGTTGCTTCACATTTTGTGGGGCTTTTACCAGACACTGAGCTGAAATGACACCACAATCCCTGACACCCAATGAAACCAATAGGGTTTATTACTTGCACCACAATGCCTGGGCAGGCTTAGACCTTCAACGCAGTTTACAAGTACTCAAGTGTGGTCGGTTTCATCTCTGTGTGGCAGCATCATGCAACCCAATCTATTTCTTCAAGCCCCGATGGGCGGAGGCCAAGAGCAAACAGTGTAGTCCCTGATGAGACGCCGCATTAGGCGGCGTCTCCTCAGGGTCAGCACCGTTTGCCATTCATCCAGTTATGTTTGACACAACCTCTGGTATGTTTGATTTGAGGTTTAACGTCCCCATCAACACCATTTAGGTAATTTTGGAGATGTTGCTTCCAATTTTGGGGGCTTTTACCCGACACTGAGCTGAAATGACACCACAATCCCTGCCACCCAATGAAACCAATAGGATTAATTTGCATGGACGATACAACTCGCACCACTCTGCCTGGACAGGCTTAAACCTTCAAAGCTGTTTACAAGTACTGATGTGTGGTCGGTTTCAGTTTCATCTCTACATGGCACCATCAGGCAACCCAATCTATTTCTCCAAGCCTTGATGGGCAGAGGCCAAGAGCAAACAGTAAGGGTGGGGGGATGAATTCTAGCAAGTAACCACAACATACATAACATCAAATAAGGGCAGCCCCCACCCCTAATCAGGGCTTGGAAAAAAGCTTTCAGCTTCCTTTCTAATCCTTTTTTGTCATGACTTTCTTTGTAATGTTTATGTGTTTGAGATAAATAAAAATTTGTTTAACCCTTATCATGCTGTTCACGACAACCCCTATCTTTGAAAACTCTGTAGAAGCCATCTGATCAGGATCTACAATGTTTGGCATTCAATTTATGAATTTGTAGGAATAAATTACATCAAGTAATCTAATTGGTTCAAAGTCAGAAATCGGTGTGGCTAACCTGAATATTCAGCAAGAGAAGGGTTAAACTAATCAGGGCTTGGAGATATAGATCTGAAACCAACTGACCATGTATACTGGTAAGCCGCTTAGGTAGCAAAGTGCTGTGAGTATGACCATCCCTGCATATAAATCCTAGCGGTTTGTTTGGCTGGTAGGGCTCTACTCAATGTCGGGTAAAAGTGCCACAAAGTTGGAAACAATGTCTCCAAAAGACCTAAATGGTGCTGATGGGGACATAAAACCTCAACACAAACAAATACTGACAATTATCCCTTAATCTAGAATTTATTCAGCCATCATATATACTAATGGACTCTTCCATTGCTATATGCTGGACAAGTCCATTTGTCATATAAGGGGTGTCAGGCCTATTTTTACATTTTTATTCATTTTTGACAGAAAATCCTGTTAGCAAACAGTGCAGACCCTGATCAGATGCCACATTCTATGGCATCTTATCTGGGCCTGTACCAAGTGAGTGTTAGTCAGCAAAGGTACCCCTTTAGGGTTTCCAGCATGCAATTGGTTAATTGAAGTTTGGTTTTGTTTGTCCTTTTACAGCCCGCCAACATTATTTATGCCATGTTGTGCCACCAAACTTTTCCTAGACAGACTTACATGAAAGTAGTTAACCAGCACAGTGCACATTCTTTTAACAGAACTCGACAATTATCCTTCATGAAGATTTTAGCTCAGTGGCAAACTGTAGACCTTGATCAGACTTCAAGAGTAGTCTGATCTGTGTCTATACTGTTTTTGCAGGTTTTTACATTTTGGTGTCCAAAGACAATGTACTTTTGGTAAATACAACAAACAAGAGGCCCATGGGCCACAATGCTCACCAGAACTCAGGCGGACACTGCCCACTGGCAGCCATGTATGGTTTCAGGTTTTAATTTATTGATTATAAAGTCTCCCAAACAAACCCCCATTTCAAAATGAGCACCCATGTGGACTCTGTATCTGAAATATTACGCCTTTTATGAGGAGGAAGGATGAGACATGGACCCAACAGAGCCCTGAATGGTATCACTGAATCCATCTTATCATAAGGCAAATGAATATATATGGTTAAGGTGTTGGGATGTGTACTGTTCCTGAGATATAAGGCCTTTTAAGCTGCGAAGGGGTTGGAGCATAGCCCTGGCAGACCCCAGGAAAGCCAAGATTGTTGTCGCTGAATGTGTCTTATAATAAGGACCAAGAAAATATATTGTTTAGGGGTGGGGATATGAACAGTTTCCAAGATATGAGGCCCTCTTATGAAATGATGAGGAGAGGAATGGCCCCTGTGGACCACCAAGTTTGTGTGACTGAATGTGTCTAATCATAAGAAACAAGAACATATATGATTATGAGGTGGGGATCTTAATGGTGTCTGAGATATATGGCCTTTTATGAAGTAGAGGCTGGGCCATGGCATCAGCATGTTGCCCTAGCACATAGACACATTGATGTGAGTGAATGAGTCTTATTATAGGGAACACAAATATACATATTTTAGGGGTGGGGATCTGAACAGTTTCTGAGATATATTGCATTTTATGAAGTGAAAGGGTGGGGCATAGCCCCAGCACACCCCCAGAGACCCCTAGGTTGGTATCACTGAATGTGTCTCATCATAAGGAACAAGAATATATATGGTTTAGGGTTGGGGGTTCTGAATGGTTTCCGAGATATTGAGCCTTTTACGAAGTGGAGGGGGGTGGGCATGGCCCGGGCACATCCCAGAGGACCCCCAGGTTGGTTTCAATTAATGCGTCTTATCATATGAAACAAGAATATATATGGTTTGGGGATGGGGATCTGAATGGTTTCCGAGATGTATCACCTTTTATGAAGTGGAAGGGTTTGGCACAGCCCCCGTGCGGCCCGGGAGACCATTAGATTGGTATCACTGAATGCGTCTTATCATAAGGAACAAGAATTTATATGCTTTAGGGGTGGGGATCTGAACGGTTTCTGAGATATTGGGCTTTTACTAAGTGCAGGGGGTGGGGCATAGCACTGGCACATCCTAGGGGACCCCCAGATTGGTGTCACTGAATGCGTCTTTTCATAAGAAACAAGAATATACATGGTTTTGGGGTGGGGATCTGAAGGGTTTCCAAGATATATCACCTTTTATGAAGTGGAAGGTTGGGGCATAGCCCTGGTGCGGCCAGGGAGATCCTTAGGTTGATATCACTGAATGCATCTTAACATAAGGAACAAGAATTTATATGGTTTAGGGGTGGGGATCTGAACGGTTTCTGAGATATTGGGCCTTTTATAAAGTGGAGGGGTCGGGCATAGCCCCCGTGCGGCAAGGGAGACCCTAAGGTTGGTATCACTGAATGCGTCTTATCATAAGGAACAAGAATTTAAATGGTTTAGGGGTGGGGATCTGAACGGTTTCTGAGATATTCAGCCTTTTACGAAGTGGAGGGGGTGGGGCATAAGCCCCGCCACATCCTAGGGGACCCTCAAATTGGTGTCACTGAATGCGTCTTATCATGAGAAACAAGAATATATATAGTTAAGGGGTGGGGATCTGAATGGTTTCTGAGATATATGGCATTTATGAAGTGGAAGGGTGGGTCATGGCCCCAACGCACCCCAGAGAGACCCCAATGTTGGTATCACTGAATGTGTCTTATCATAAGGAACAAGAATATATATGGTTTAGGGGTGGGGATCTCAATGGTTTCTGAGATAAATGGCATTTTATGAAGTGGAGGGGGTGGGGCATGTCCCCTGCACATCCCGGGGGGGACCCCAAGGTTGGTGTCACTTAATGCATCTTAGCATAAGGAACAAGAATATATATAGTTTAGGGGTGGGGATCTGAATGGTTTCTGAGATAAATGGCATTATATGAAATAGAGGGGGCAGGGCATGTCCCCGGCACATCCCGGGGGACCCCCAGGTTGGTGTCACTTAATGCATCTTATCATAAGGAACAAGAATATATATGGTTTAGGGGTTGGGATCTGTAAGGTTTCTGAGATATAAGGTATTTTATGAAGTGGAGTGGGCGGGGCATGGCCCCGGCACAACCTAGGGGACCCCCAGGTTGACATAAAAGCATATGGCTGGGAGAAGTTTACTCAAGGAACATGTTTATGTAAGTTTTGTAAAAATATCTGCAATGACTTGGCAGTAAATGCCACTTTTCAGTTTTCCCCATTATAAGTCAATGGAAACTCTAAGTTGCCATAGCAACAAAACTAAAAGGCCAAATTTCATAAAAAACACAAAACCTGTAAAGGCAAATATGGTGAATATTTTCATAAAGTCTCAGCCTCCTAGAGCATATGGTTTCTGAGGAGATGATTTTTAAGTATTTTTTGTCTATTTTTTGCATTTTGGTTTCCATGGCAACCAATAAAAATGAGCAGAAGGCTTAAAATCATACAGCAGATAGTAGATTGCCTATGGAACATTTCTATGAAAGTTTTCTCAAAATATCTGCAGAGGCTTGGCAGTAAATGCCATTTTTCAATTTTCCCCATTATAAGTCTATGGAAACTACAAGTTGCCATAGCAACCAAACTAATGAGCCGATTTTGATAAAAAACACAAACTTTCAATCCCCCAGCCCAAGGATGCTACAGATAAAGTTTGGGCCCAATCGGCCCAGTGGCTTCAGAGGAGATGTCGTTTAAAAGTGTTGACGCCAGATGCCAGACGACGACGACGACGGACAACTGCCTATCCTATAAGCTCCCCCGGAGCCTTCGGCTCTGGTGAGCTAAAAATGTCATTAAATAGCAAGTGCAGGCCCTGTTTAACCCATTGCATGCAGGAATAGCAAACAGTGCAGGCCCAGATCAGACGCTGCAGAACGTGGCATCCGATCAAGGCCTGCACTGTTTGCTAACTGAATTTATTATGAAAACGAAAAAATTGGGCATGACACCTTTTTTTTGACAAATGAACTTGTCCATCAAATAGCAATGGAAAAGTCCACTAGTATACAATTGGTGATCTTCAAAGCTACATGCTGTAACTGTATTTAAAATATAGTAACTTGCTTGATATGTGATAGGACCTTTTTACAGTGTAAGTGGTAATGTCATATGACTTAGGTCAAATCCTCAAGTTTCCAAAGTGCAAAAAGTTCAGGTTAACCTATTTGGTACCTGAAACCCCAAAAAGGGCAACTGGCAAACAATGCAGACCCAGACCAGACGCTGCAAAAAGTTCAGGCATTATCCAAGAAAATTTTGAGGAAAACCCAACCTGACACGGTGACACTCCTAAATTCCGAAATGGACTTGTGATATATACAATGTAAAGTGGAAAATTCCATTTGGTACAAAATGGGTTAAAAATGTCTCTCCATTACTTACAAATATGCATCTCATGTCACTTTTTATGCACCTCCAAAAACTAAACTACAACATGTAGTACATTCCACATGGACCCTTAAAATGTGAATAACAATCTTAGCAGATGACATTTTCATATACAGTCCAAAAATTATTTGCTTAATTCAGGTGCATTTCAATGCATTTTCCGTTTTTGGGAACAAACACAGTGCTTGCTTTAGACAGGTTGCTTGCTTATAATTAAGAGTTGGCCACTGAGTAATGGTTTGTTTGTTTGAGGTTTAACATCTCTATCAACACTACATAGGTCATTTTGGAGATGTCGCTTCCAATTCTGTAGGACTCTTACCCGACAATGTGGTGAAATGACATCTTAAGCCCTGCCACCCAATGAAACCAGTAGGGTTTCTATGCATGGACGGTCCAACTTCATCACATGAACAAGTCCGTGAAATGGACACCCCGCAAAACCCAAATTTATATAGAGAAAACCGGGGTTGACGGGGGTATACTTTATTTTTCTTATTTCTGCTCCAACACATCTATAAAGGTTATGGGTACTCGTTAGAACCGCCTCAATGAGGCGGTTCTAACGAACACCCATAACCTATAGTTGCAGTTTAAATCAGAAAAATATCACAGATTTTCATTAGAAAATTATTAACCATTGAAAGTTTTGGGATTCTAGATTAAATGGTCTAGGAGCAATAGTGGGACATTACATACAGACAGAAGAACAGGGGTAAAACATGATTCCCCAATAAATCAAAGCACATGGAGTATTGGTGGATTGATTGTCTCTGGGTTTAGATAGAGGAAATGTGCCTGAATGGGGACTTAAACCGTTCGTTGAACCCTAAAATTCATTTACTGTAAGCAAACCGTGTAGACTGTGATCAGACCCTGCGGTCTTTGGCGTCTGACCCTTAAATTTCAATACTGTAAGCAAAGCAGTGTAGACTCTGATCAATACCGCGTTTGCCAAGCCCAAACCATGATTCCAGCCCAATTTTTACGGATAATAATTTTACACGAATATGCTGACCTCACTGCAATAAAATTCTATAAATAATCTTCGTGGATTTCCTACAAATCAGTGATAGTCACATGGACTCTAGCACTAATAGAGGTTTTGTCCTTATAACTTTGGGTCGATTGATAAACAATCAACCAAAAACTAGACTGGAATCATGACTGACACAGAAAAAGTGCCATGTTCAACAAAATGTGTAGACCCATCAGAGTTCAAACTGTTTGCTTACAGTACAGGAACTGAACCCAGTAAGTACCACGAAAACTGCATCAGAAAATGGGGAACCAGTAAAACAAGAGCATCGGTGAAACCGAGGGATGCTCCCCGAAGATGCGCAGTAGTAGGAGGGTTATTTTAGTGAAATGATCCTATACACTTTGAAGTTTGATAAGATTTGTTTGAAGACAAAGGTTATGGATACTCGTTAGAATCGTCTGAATGAGAAGGTTCTAATGAGTACCCTCAGCTGATGTTTGGCGTACAAATAAAGAAACTAGGTAGTGATTTTCAACAAAGAATGCAAAAAAATGAGAAATGTAAGGCCCCTTCCCTGCAAGGACCTGTAAATCTTAAACCATAAGGCTAGGAAACTCAATTTTGTGTTCCCTAGTAAGTAATTTTCAATGGAAAATGTCACAAGGAATACACGTGAAACATGAAAGCCCTATCACCCATGGTTATGAAATAACAGGAGATATTTTTTTGAAAAAGGGGAGATGATTAGTGAAAATATGCAATATATTAGTAATGGCCCTTTGTCAGAATGTAGGTTTTTGTAATGTAAGTATGTGTGTGAAGTTTCATGAGTGTAGGACAAATACTTTTAAAATTTTGACCGGAGTTTAAGTTGTTTGGGTATGGCCTGACAAACACACACCCAAAGGCAATTTGTCAGGATGTAGGTCTTTTGATGGTAATTATGTGTGTGATGTTTCATGAGAGTAGACAAAATACTTTTGAAGTTATCACAGAGGTTAAGGTTTTTGGTTTAGGTGTGACAAACACAAGTTATTCTCCTTTGTCAGAATGTAGGTCTTGTGATGGTAAGTATGTGTGTGAAGTTTCATAAGAGTAGGGCCAGGTTAAGGCGTGACAAACACGAGTTTCGTGGCGTCTGATCTGGGCCTGCACTGTTTGCCACTTATCCCTTTTGGGGTTTCCGGTACCAAATGGGTTTAACCTAAAGTCTAAGAATTCGAAAAGCAATATAGTTATGGCCCTTTGTCATAATATAGGTCTTGTGATGGTAAGTAAGTGTGTGCAGTTTCATGAGAGTAGGGCAAATACTTTTGAAGTTATGACCGAGGTTAAGTTTTTTGGTTAAGGGTGACAAACACACGGACAAAAGCAATATGGTTTGTCAGAATGTAGGTCTTGTGATTGTTAGTATGAGTGTGAAGTTTTATGGGAGTAGGGATAATCCTTTAGAAGTTATAACCGGATAAATGTTTTGGTTTAGATTTGAAACTGACTGACAAGGAGATTACTATAGGGCACCCAAAATACTGTGTGGGGCCCTAATTAAGAAGGGAAGTAACTCCGTAAATACTGTTGGTAGGGTTATGCTTCTTGCATTCTGCGATTTCTCTCATAGCCCCCTATCAGTGTATCAAGTTTCACTAAATTACCTTTAAAACTTTTAGAGATATGCTCCGGACAAGCTTACTATAGCAAAAAATAAAAAGGGAAATAACTCTGTAATTACTTGTGATAGAGTTACAGTTCTTGGACTCTGCCCTTCCTCTGATGGCCATCTATCAATGTATCAAGTTTCACTTCAATACCTTCTATACTTTCAGAGATATGCTCCGGACAATCTTTTCATTGAAATAGTTAAGAAGGGAAGTAACTCCATAAATACTGGTGACAGGGTTATGGTTCTTGTATTTTACGATTCCCCTCATCGCCCTCTATCAGTATATCAAGTTCCACTTAAATACCTTTAATACTTTTAGAGATATAGAGCGTGACGGACGGACGTCTTTACGGATGTATTCTTGTGTGTCTTCATCCCTACAAAGTACCCTTGTGTGTCAAATTTCCTGGAAATTTCTTGGAAAAAAAAGACACACAAGTTACTATTTTTGACACACAAGTCAGTGACTTGTGTGTCTACGGAATAAATCGCATTGAGTTTAATGTAAGTGTCCATAATATTAAACACACAAGTATACATTTGTTCCTGTGGACAGACGGACGGACGGACGGACAAAGCGGCGACTATATGGCTCCCCCTTCGGGGAGCATAAAAAACAAACGAAAGCAACCCAGAAAATCTTTTGAGATCAACAAGTTGTACTACTCTTCCTTGTATACCGTTATTGATTCCTTTTCCTTACCATCCTGGTGGGGCATTACATAGGATGTTTCAATGGGACAGCCCTTAACTGAGCCATACTGTGTTAATCAATTTTGGCACAAAAATGTAATTTAAGTGTTTTTTTTCTTTTTTCAGCTGTGGCAGCCATTTTCTTCAGTGAAGTGGAACCATTCTAGCAATATTTGTAGAGGGTCAACAAAGGAACATTTCTGCGAAATAATTTGAAATCAGATCATTTGCCTAGATGTCTTTTAAAGGGTGTAGGGGGGTGTAGGGGGGAGGGGTTTAATTTTTAGCTCTGGTGGCCATTTTGTTCAGCAGAGCGGAACCATTTGAGCAGTTTTGGTAGAGGGTCATCCAAGGAGCATTCCTGTGAAATCAATTTGAAATCTGCCCATTAGCCCAGGAGGCGATATCGTTTAAAGGTTATTCTAGTCTTAGCTCCGGTGGCCTGAGCAAACAGTCTAGACCCAGATAAGACGCCACATTAGATTCTGCAGAATGAGGAATATCAGGGAATACACTGTTTGCCACTCTTGAAGCTATTTTGAGACACAACATCGGGTAGTAAATCGTACTTGTTCAAATTTTAGAACATGTGTGGTAAGGAGTTGATGCGTCCAAATACAGTAATTTGAGTAAAACTCCTGTATTAAGACCACCTTTGGGATTGTTCAAAAGTGGTCTTGAGGTGGTCTCTGACCAGAGGTCATTGTATGTAGAAAATACAAAGAAAGTATGACTGAAATCTACTAAATATGCTTTTTAAAGCAGAATTAGTTGTAATTTTAGTTGGTCTTAATAGCGGAATTTTATCGTACTTTAATAGGATAAATACAGTAACTTACCATAGGGTTCTTCCAGGTCCATCTTTCTGTTAAGCAGAATGTTTGCTGGTACAGCTTTACTGACCATCTCTTCCATACTCTGAAGAATATAAATTTTATACACTTTGTATACAAGCCTATTCATTTAAGTTAAGAAATTGGGCAGGTAGAATTTATCTATCTATCTGCCAATACTTCTTAACCTCTGAGTAGGACTTTCAGAAGGTGTTCCAGTATACCAAGTACTGAAGGGGGTTAATTGAAATAAAAGATAAGTATAGCAGGTGAAATGAATTTGTACAGTGCGGGGAGAGTATTAGTTTAGTTAAAAGTAAAAACAGAGGCCAGTGACTAGGATGACACATGCACCACCAGGCACACAGCATCACTAAACTGTGTCAGGGTGGGGAGCATGACTATTTGGCGGGGTTGAGCATTTCAATGAAAAATGGTTCTGTAGTACCGGTAGTTTGTAGGGTAGTGAGGAGTCTGTATGTCAAAGGGTGGTTTTGTCCTAGAGTCTAAAGTAAAAGGCAACATGTATTACAGAGGACCCTCGCTATACAGTATTTTGTTCCCGAACAATTTGCCGCTATAGCGAATTTGTCACTATTAAGAATCCTATTAAGCAGTAACATTTACACTGGAAATATCAAACGAGGCACACCAAACCTTTTTTTCAATCACAGATATCTTGGATTCTGCTCCGTCAAATTACATTGTAGATGTTTCTAAATACACAATTCCTGGTCCCATAATAACAAAAGATATTAATCAAGTCAAATATGTTTTCCCACAATATTGCCTCAAACACATCTGGGGTCAGATTGTATGGATGCAATGGACTTCGGGGTGTATTTTTCGAGGGAGCAACAGACTTCGGAGATCTTTTGTCAGAAATGATGCAACCAACTTTGGTATATGTGACAGAAAGTGATGCAACTGATCTTTGTGAAATAGCTCAAGGCAAGCTAACAAAAAAAAATCCCACTATTTCCCACTTGATCCATTTTTTACCCTCTACAGAGGGTTTTTTAACCCCCAAAATTGCATTTGGGACCTCATCATTTTTGGGCCTTCAGATTACAATGAGGGTACAAAAAAGAATTAAAAGTCCAAATGCACCCCCATCTTCAAAATGCAGTGGGAACTCTTATTTTTACTGAAATTTGGAGTATTTCCCGTGATGGTAATTCCCAGTAAAGATTTACCAGTGGGAATTGTCACCACTGATATTAACCTTGGCATCCATTGTTGATGAATTGTTACATTCGGAGGTATTCGTACATGCACACTATCTAGTACCAGTATCTACTAGGACGGTATTTGCACATGTGCAGAGCAATGTAACAAATATGTTCTTAAAAGGGTTATCCTAAATGGAAGCAAGAAATACACCATAGAACTGGAAAATATGGAGTGTACATGTTTTCTGGGCCAGACTAGCTAGTTTCGGCCATTAAGGCCTCATCAGTGGCCCTCAAATATTTTCAAAATTCAACAATGGAATCAATGATCCCAAAGGACAAGAAAATATAAACTACACTATGATGTAGGGCAGGAAGACTTTTTACGGCCACCACACATTCCCAGACACCAGCTGCAGTGACGTAAAATATGTTCTAGAAAGGGTTATCCTTTGGAAGCAAGGAATACACCATAGAACTAGAAATATGGAGTGTACGTGTTTTCGTGGCCAAACTAGCTAGTTTAAGCCATTTAGGACTCATCAGTGACCCTCAAATATTTTCAAAATTCAACAATGGAATCAATGATCCCAAAGGACAAGAAAATATAAACTACATGTACACTATGATGTAGGGCAGGGAGACTTTTTACGGCTGCCACACATTCCAAGACACCAGCTGTAGTAACAATAAATATGTTCTAGAAAGGGTTATCCTTTGGAAGCAAGGAATACACCATAGAACTGGAAAATATGGAGTGTACATGTTTTCTGGGCCAGACAATCTAGTTTTGGCCATTTAGGCAAAGTCACATTTCAAAACCAAACAGCAAGATAGCTCAGTGGTTAGTGCACTTGCCTCTGATGTAAGAGGCACCCAATTAAGCTTCAAAATCTGAAAAAAAAGGTGGAGCGCATTGGTGCAGTGGTAGCACATCGGATTTGTGTTTGAAAGGTTATGGGTTCAATCATCACGCTGACCACAGTGTTGTGTCCTTGAGCAAGGCACTTCATCCTCATTGCTTAAAAAAAAGTACTGGTTACCACCCAGGAAATCCTGCTCGTAATGCTCAGTTTTTGTTTGATTTGTGGTTTAACGTCCCCGTCAATACTGAAAAGGTCATTTTGGAGACATTGCTTCCATTTTTATGGGACTTTTACCCGACATTGAGAAGAAGTGACATCTCAAGCCCTGTCGCCCAATGAAACCAATAGGGTTTATTAGCATGGATGGTCCGATGTGAGCGAGTAGCAGTAATAGGAGAAAAGAAAGAAAAAATCTCGAGTGTATGTTATGTAGGCTTGCCACTAATTGGTCAACTTTGACCAATCACAGTAAACCTACCAGATAAGACTTTGGCCCCCGCCCATTGGGGCTTGAAGAAATAGATGGGCTGCATGATGCTTCCATGCAGAGCTGAAAACGACCCACACACGAGTACTGGTAAACCACTTAGAGGATCTAAGCCTGCCCCGGCAAAGCGGTGCGAGTCTGCCTGTCCATGCATATAAACCCTATTGGCTTCATTGGGCGGCAGGGCTTGAGATGTCATTTTATCTCAATGTCGGGCAAAAGTCCCACAAAATGGAAGCAACGTCCCCAAAATGACCTTTACAGTGTTGACGTGGACGTTAAACCTCAAATCAAACAAACAAAAAAGATATGACTTCAACAGACCCCAGCATTCCTTAGTAGACCCTAAGGAAGTGGTTTGGGGGTATTGGGTGGTTTGGTGTGTTTTGGGGTGCTTCTATGGACCGGAGTATTTTGGCAGTTTGCGATACTGTTGCAGTCTGCGGTGAGTAGTAGGACCGCATTTTAGCCCATCAAAATGGGGGGTGGATCCGCCAAATATAAAAGTAACATTATTTCTAAAATAAAATGTATTTTGCCATTATGTTCCATCTCAACGATAACATGGTTTACAAACCTCAAGTCCAATGAATTCCAGCATTGCTTGCTTTTCATCTTCATTAGGTCCAATGTGTCTTTCCGCAAAAACATGATGACTTGGAAACAAACTGTCAATGGCAGAACTGGACTGCCGAGATGAATTTATGAATTTACATCCGTTCTTTCGCGTTTGTTGCAGAACCAACCTCACTATCGTTCTCCTGCAACAGCTGTGTGTTTGTGTCACGAGCCGAGATAGTCGAAACATCACTCTTTCCAAAGTTTTCTGTATTCGTTACTTCACTTGTTTAGCTGACGACTCTCACACCGCCATAGTACACTGGTTTTCTGCAGCTCATGAAAAGCAGTAATACGTTTCATCAGCAGGAAACCAGCCAGGCCCCATTTATATCCAATCAGAATCAGTTTACCTTATTTGCATATTTGTGAACCGAAAGGGTCTTTTACTCGTGGTCTTTTGGGACAGAAATCAGTAAAGCCATAAAATGTTCTCTTTTATATAATCACAACTTTATAAACGACTTACCGTGCTTTTTCACGTTAAACAGATGTAATTCTCCTGAGTGTAGCTGTTCAAACTGTGCATATGTATTCCTATTGTTATCCTTTCGATATGCTAATTAGCACGCTTGAATGGTATTGTTTACATTTTTTATGGTACACAACACGTGGTTGAGAAAAAAATATATATAAATCAAAGTACTGAGAATGCTGATACGGGAATTGACGTTTTACGTCATTACTATTCAGGCCATTTTGGAGACGTTGCTTCCAATTTTGTGGGACACTGATACAAGAGGACATCTTCTACCATACCACGCAAGCAAGCAAAATGTTTATATGCAGGGGCCGTCTGCAAGTTTACCGCCGAAGGAGGCCCATTAAAAACAATTTAGCTCCTTTTGTCAAAATTCGCGTGTTCCAGTCCCAATATATATTTTAACAAGAGCTGTCATCAGGCATTATAGCTCGCCTGGGAATTAAAGTGTCTTTGGGGCCACCATTGGACTTTAACTGTCATCATACCAAATACGAACCAAACCCACCGTACAGTTAGAAAAAATATGAGCTTTTCTCTTTCTTTCTTTCTTCCGATACTTCTAAACCTCATAAGAGGACAACAGAGGGGTTCCGGTATACCAAGTGCTAAAGGGGGTTAGCTGAAATAAAAGGTAAGCAATGTAGGTGAAATGAGTTTATACAGTGCGAAAAGAAAGTTAGTATAGTTAAAAGATAAAAAAAAACAGAATCTGGTGGCTTAGGGGGACACATGCACCACCTGGCAGACAGCATGACAGAACTGTGCCAAGGTTGGTAGCAAAACATATAGGCTGGAAGAGCGTTCCAGTGTATAACTGATCTTGGGAAGAAGCTAAACTTGTGATAGTTGGTCTGGGTAGGGATTTGCTTGTATGCCAAAGGGTGGAGCTCTACAAAATAAATGTAAAAGTTTCTAAGTCGGTGACCTTGAGGTCACTGGTATGGGTAGGGAATTTCTAATAAAACTTATGACCTGTATCTTATCACGAAGGGAAATAAGTTTAGCAATTTTTTATGACCGCTAATTTCGCTATTGTCTGGATCTAAACTGGAACCAAATTTTAACACATTAATATTTAATGTATTGGCTATGAAAATTTTTAAATTTGATTTGAAAAAAAAAAAAACACACACACACACAAAGCGTCAATCAACGTCGTGGTGTCACATAAAAACTCACATCAATTATTGTATGCCCACCATCTGAGTCCACAACAGCCCCACACCGTCTTCTTAAGCTCGAAATGAGCCTCTGAACCACATCCATATGTATTCGTGAAGAACACGTTCAAGGTCTCTTACGTTGTTGACGTCACTTCTCGTTCTAATACGTCCTCCCGGATGGTCCCAGAGGTGCTCAATAGGTGATCTTGCTGGTGAGTCTGACATATTCACATTATTTGCCTGCAGAAAGTCCACTGTATGACGTGCAACATGGGGGCGTGCGTGATCCTGCTAAAAATTGTGGCGTGTCCTTGACGTAAGAAAGGCAGTAACACAGGCCGAACAATTTCATCGCAGTATCGGACGGCATTCAGGTTTCCCTGAACAGTCACTAAGTCTGTTTTAGCCCCATGCGAAATTCTGCCCCAAACCATAATGCTGCCGCCTCCAAAACGGTCATGCTGAATGACGTTAGCAGGGTCCATCCTTTCTCCATCTCCCCTCCAAACACGTACTCTTCCGTCAGCAAATTTCAAATTGAAACGGGACTCGTCCGTGGACACAGCTTGGTTCCACTGCCGTCTTGTTCACCGACGATGTGCCCTTGCCCAATTGAGTCTAGCTAGTCTGTGGTCCCGCGTCGGTGGAACTCTTACATACGGTCAACGTCCACGTAACCGGGCAGCTCGAAGTCTATTCCTCACAATTCTACCGCAAATTCGTATTTCAGTTGCATTCCGAACCATACCGGCGATTCTGGTACTGTTGAGAAACCGATTACGTCGAGATGACGTCACGATATAATTGTCCTCACGTCGTATTGTTTTACGCGGTCTACCAGAGCGTGGTCTGTCCTTGACGGTGCAAGTTTGATGGAACTTTGATCCGAGTCTTGACACGGCACTTTCACTAACACCAAAATGTTTTGCAACGTCCATAACTTTCATGTCGCCATTCCAAAAGCCATACTACGCTGGTCTAACGTCAGTCCAGGACAGCACCAATCTTAGAACTTTTATGATTTTTCGACGGTTTATTTGTTTATGGGTATGGACCACAAAAGTGAAGGGAGTATCATCGATGTTGACAGCACGTGCAAGGCTTGTGCACGTGCACAGCGTGAACAGAGTAGAATTACGCCAAACGTCCGTGGCAGTGACAAAAGCGTGAAAAAAAAATAAACAACATAATTAGTGAGTTTGGTATCAGAACTGACTTATAAGACAGGTAAAAAAAAAACTTACCTGGTAGGACTTCATCCTGCAAACCTGGAGTGTATATAACGTACACCGTCTGTGTCCTCCAAGAAAAGAAAGACAGCTCTAACGAGTGCCTGCAATTTATGTTGCCTTGTTCGCAACAAGTCCTATAGGGCTTTCTATGGACGTCTACGAGCTGATAATTTCTGTCAACCGCATTTCTCTATACAAAGAGGAGTTTACATGGATGGTCATTATACGGTCTTGTTAACCTGGTGGGTACTACGTGGTATCATCGGAATTTTGGGCAGCTATCAGAACTGGAATGTGAAGGCTTCTGGGGCTGTGATTGGTGCATAACAGTGTTTCCGTTAGCCCTTTTTAGCTTGGCTCGGCATCATGACCATTGTCTCTAGCGCCATGCTTTTTTTTCCTAGCGATGTACTCTTTTTCAGATAGAGATGTTCCCTATGTTTAGGTACAAAAATCACTGAAATTGACAAAAAAGTTATGTCTGTCTAAATAAGGAGTATTTTAGCCACTTTCTAGCACGAAATTGCTGCCTATTTGACAGTCCCCATTTATGATTAACTGCTGACCCCCATTTTCATTGTACTGTTATTAATTAACTCACTTTTAAAAGTTATGAAGAATGTAAGTGTGCCTGACCAGTGAGATTTCAGTGTCTGTGTGTATTAGAGAATGGGAGCTGTGACCCAATCATGTACCAAACGTATCTTGTTTGGATCAGCTTGCATTACAAATCTTAAAAGGTGAATATGACATATCTCTTCACTTAACATACAAAAGGCAGTGTAATTTAGCATTGGACAAAGGGTAAGAGGATATTTTTATTTCAAGTTGAGAGCAAGGTTGTACATGTGCCCTTTTTACATGGCTGCGCGTGTAGTGACTAACTCAATATACAATGTATCTGCATCAGCAAGTCGATGGCGCGCCATCGCGTATACCCGCGCTCTGAAAATCATGTCACAATAAAAAGGACCAAAAATACTTCTTTTTGACCTAGTGACCCCAAGACATGCCCATGGCCAAAATTTTTTCACCATTGTATTTTACAATTCATTACCTATTGATTTGATATGCACCGGCCTCGGTAGCTCTGCGCGTCTGACTGGTGATCAGGAGGACGCGGGTTCGATACCTGCCGGGGTCGGCAACATTCTTTCGTGGAGATTGATCATAAAATCTTTTCTACGGTCATTCTCTCCCTTCCGCTGATTCAAGAAGGGCAGTTATCAGTTTCTAGCGAAATAATGTGCACTGTACTGGTTAACCACTTAGGTATAAGCCTGCCCAGGAAAAGTGTGGATAGGTAAACTGACCGGCTCAAAAATGACCTAAAATAGTGTTGACTGGGCCGTGAAAATCCAATAAAAAATGATTTGACATTCCAATGACTATGGTTGTGCAAAATAGATTTTTGACCCTCGGGCGGGGAAAGGCCCCGATCCCGGGCGAAGGAGTGTGTGTGTGGGGGGGGGGGGGGGGGGGGCGGCATCAAAATTCAAAATACGTTTCTCCAGTCCTCATCCATAGGGCTGTTGCCTGCGACAGTTTCAAGATTCTAACTCAAACAACCTAGGAGGAGTTGTGTTACGATCGAAAAAAAGGACCATCGCATACCCCCGCGTTGTCAGGAAAATCGTGTCACAATAAAAGGACCCAGAATACGTCTTTTTGACATCTGGCGACCCTCAGACATGCCCCCCTCCCTCCGGGGCAAACTTTTTGCATCATTATATTCTACTCTTCATTACCTTCGATTTGATATGCACCATGACTATGACTATGTTTGAAGAAATTGAATTTTAACCATCGGGCCATATCAAAACAGTCAGAGGGTTATTAGAAAGAAAGAAACAATATCTATCTATCTATCTATCTATCTATCTATCTATCTATCTATCTATCTATCTATCTATCTATCTATCTATCTATCTATCTATCTATCTATCTATCTATCTATCTATCTATCTATCTATCTATCTATCTATCTATCTATCTATCTATCTATCTATCTATCTATCTATCTATCTATCTATCTATCTATCTATCTATCTATCTATCTATCTATCTATCTATCTATCTATCTATCTATCTATCTATCTATCTATCTATCTATCTATCTATCTATCTATCTATCTATCTATCTATCTATCTATCTATCTATCTATCTATCTATCTATCTATCTATCTATCGCAAGGTACGAATTAACCAAAAAAGGTACGAGTTTACCAAAATAAATATGAGTTGACTTGGTGGGTACGAGTTGACCAAAGAACAGGTACGAGTTGACCACAAACAGGTACGAGTTCACTAAGGTGCGAATTGACGTAGGTACGAGGGCATTGCTGAATAAAAGCTTGCACCATTATCTATTACCATTCCAAATATGAACACAACTAGGGCTGGCTAATCGGAGCTGAAAAGATATCGATTATCATTTCCTGCCATTGCGATCGATAATCGATTAGTAATCACTGAAGATTTGGTCATACTTTTGCCTGTCTGGCTTTCTGTCTGAGCATGACTCCTACCATATATTGTACTTTGCAATATGTATTTGAACAGACAAACCTGAGCAAACAGTGTCGACCCAGATGAGACGCTGCAGAATGCGGCGTCTCATCTTGGTCTGCACTGTTTGCCACTCATACAGCTATTTTAGGCACAACTTTGGGTAGAAAACTGTACTTATCATATAATCGATTGCAAGCAAATCAGTAATGATAATCTTTTATGTGGAATGTATCGATTGAATAATCGATTATCCGATTAATCGTGCCAGCCTTAAACACAACACATTGTGGATGTCACGGCCTGAGTTTTTAGGCGACATTATATATAAATTAAGAAAAAATAAAGGCAAACCTAACTTTTCGGAACAATTTCAGAATATTATCAAACGTTCCAAACGCATTGGATATATAAATTAAATTTTATTCAACAGTCTTCATGCATTGTGTTTGGCCCAATCACAGTCAGACATTATGATTTCCTCTTTAATTGCACGCCGGTGGATCGGTTTTCAGACTCCACGATTGCTTTGGCTTAAAGCTATTTATTAGTTGGTCGGAGCCGGATCTCTGTTGCTTGGTCCAACGGGGTTCAAATGCTGGTTTTCTTTTGCTCCAATGTTCCTATGGCGCTATGTTCAGCACCGGATGGCACGGCGCGTTTTACTGTCGAGTCCTCATCCTTGTGTCAACTTGGCTTTAACCCTTATCTTGCTGTTCACGACAACCCCTATCTTTGGAAACAGTGTAGATCCAGATCAGATAGCTTCTGAAGAAGCCATCTGATCAGGATCTACACTGTTTGGCATTCAGTTTATGAATTTGTAGCAATAAGTTACATCAAGTAATTTGATTGGTTGATAGACAGAAATGGGTGTGGCTTAAATGAATATTCAGCAAGAGAAGGGTTAATTGTGACTTTGTTCACCGAGTCGATTCACTGATGAGTTAGAAAGAGAAGTGAAGGCAATGAAAACCTCCATGTGGACCAAACAAATACAGTAGAACTTCGATGGCTCGAACACCGATAGATCGTTTACCATGGCTGAGTCGAACCCATTATTGAGCCCCTAGAGAAATCCTGTATATAAGAAAAAGTGGGGATCATTTAAGTGATTTTCGCTTTTTTACTTGCAAATGTATGCTGTGTGTACTCATTAGAATCGCCTCGATGAGGCGATTCTAATGAGTACACACAACATACATTTTCATAATAGAACACCGAAAAGATGTCAAAAAGGATCTATTTATGCCTCCTGGCAGTAACCCTAAGTGGCTCGAACTACCCCTATCTCGAACAGATTTTCGAGGTCCCAAAGGTGTTCGAGCCACAGAAGTTCGACTGTACTTGTTTGAACCACAGAGAAAGTGAAGGTGAGGATTGGGATCCAGTAAAATAAACTTAAACCAACGAGTAATTTTTACTGACCATTCCAAGCCAGTTCTTTTGCTGTGATTTCTTCATGTTTTGTGTTGGTGGTTCTGATTCTTTCCCTAATCATATTATGTTGTTACGTTAATTATTCTGATCCTTCCCCCTTTTTGATTGTTCATATTTAGTTACGCTAAAATATATCTATTTGTTTTGGATAGCCAACTGGCCATTTTGTGGGAAAGTAACTATCCTTCTGGCTTTCCGCTGTGGGTCTAGTTATTTCATGTTTGTGTTTCTTTCCCTTTGGTGTCTGTGATGGGAGGTTTATTGTTTCGATTCCTGATCAGTGCCGTCACTTCTTCGCAGTCTCGTCTCCAGATAACCTTAATTGCTGATGTAATGTAGGAATATACATATTAACAATATATACTGACCAGAAATAGAAACTATACACAAAATTTTCAAATTGTCTATGGCAAAACATTTAAATAAAATTTGAATTCCAATTATATAAATTACCATCAGTCGCATCTCTGCTACTGGTTTATTTCATAAAATGTTTAAAGAAAGCTACGATTTAACGGGTAGGGCCAAAGATTCAAATCAAGGGTCAAAATCTTGGTGTTCAAGTTACCATTGAGTCAAACATTTTGTGTCGCGAAACTGATTTTCATTTTCACCAATTCACGGTGGGTAGCCATAACGGCTCCTTAGTGATCAAATGGCTCAAAACGCCTCCTTCGTGATAAAGCATCGGCTCCTGCGTTGGTATTTTATGTAAACTCAAGGATGGGAGCCCAACATCACGAAAACTATATAATTTTGACTCCATTGAACCCCACTTTTATATAGTAAAACAGGGGTTTACAGGGTAAACATTATTTTTCCTATTTCTGCTCCAAAATATAGATTGTGGGTACCCGTTAGAATCGGTTCTAACGAGTACCCACAATCTATATTTTGAGCAGAAATAAGAAAAATATCACAATTTTTCGGCTTAAAGTTTCCGTTTTTATGGCGGTAAAGTGTATAAAGCATTTGTATAGGCGTGTTTTCGTAATGTTTCGGTTGATTTGTTGGCAAAAAAAAAAAGAGCAAGTTAATATCAATATGTATTGTACGGAACCCTATATGTAGCAGGCATAGTAGTAGTAGTCAGCATATGTTATTTAATATGGCATATTTCTGCTGGGATCCTGCAGTTCATGTCGTGTGTCTATTTTTGTACCAACACATGCAGCATTTATAGCAAAATTGTTACTGTTTAAAAAACTTCAAGATGAAATGCCAGTCATTGACTGCTTGCTTATGCTATGTTCTTTCAAAAACCGAATTGAATGTTATTCCTTTCTCGAACATATATCGTATTTAATGCAGTTTATCGACCTGTTATAGAATTCCTGCAGGAACGGATTCTTTGTGATCGACCGCAAATAGACGTTTCTATGGCACGGTTTTAAATGTGGTCATTTGGCACCGGATCTTAGGCGATTATTATAATACGCAATGTATGAAAGTTTGTCTATTGGAACAAATCCGTATTCTAGCATTAATAATTTCGTTTTATCCATTGGAAATAGTAGTGAAGGCAATGATCGGGAATCGATAAAATTAACCCACAGCTCCCATCAGAGACACCAAAGGGAAAGAAACACAAACATAAAACAGCTAGACCCTAATGGAAACATCAATAGCAGAAAGCCAAAAGGACAGTTGCTTTACCACAAAACGGCCAATTGGCTATCCAATACAAAATCACACAAGCAATACAACCCTATTTTGGCGGTGAAGTAAATTCAGACAAAGAAAGCTGATTTCTAAAACAGATGTTGGTACTAAATGGCGTTTGATTGTCGCCTGATAGTGGTTGGTAACGAGTAATATTCATATTTATCCGTATATGCCTGCGTTGTGGGTGTTCGTTAGAGCCGCTTCGCGGACCGGTTCTAATGAGTGCCCATGTCATGGTTCTTTTGGGGATTGGTGGTTTAAAATTGGTTTTCCCCAGTGAACTCTGACCAAATTAGACCTTAAAATGGGATCTAGCATCGATCTTTTTATTTGGGTTTAACGGCCTTTTCAAGAATATTTCACGTATATCGACCCGATGATTCGCCAGAGGTGGATGCAAACGGAGAACCCGAGAAAACAACAAAAAGTCATCAATTAACAGAACATGTCTTTCCCAATGTAAACCAAGCCAGGGTGGGAGCCCTAACGATTAAGAGGCAGCGGCCTTAACCACTTTGTCATGGAGGCCGTTTGAATTTGGCATTGGGAGGAGAGATAAGTCTTGATCATTAAGTTTCGATTCTGAGACCGTTGATATTTTGAACTCGTGGTAAACGTTTTGTAATCTTCCATGCTATTTCTTAGCATTTGCGATGAATAACGGCATCTTTAAGTTTTGGCGAGGAAAAATACTCCGCTTGCTAGAAAGGGGGTGGGGGGGTGGAGGGCTGCCCATTTGGGGGTATTCTGGCCTTGTACCAAATCTTTTTTTTTTTTTTTTTTTTTTGCAGGTAAACAGCATAACATGTGTACATTATTATGGCATACCTCTGGTCGCGCGCAAGGTTGAGTTTTTTTCGAGCTACAGGCCTTTAAAAGTGGGTGGGGTAGCTTTACATGACACTGTAGTGTATTTTGAAAGTTAACTTTAGTTATCACCCATGTGCTGTTTCACTGCAATTTGTTCTTAGGTAGACTGAAGGATGTCTGATGTGATGTTTAGAAACATTTTTCGAAACAAAATTGCGACTTAGGAAGATCAAATGCATTTTTTTAACATCAAGGGATTTTTCCTTATTTTTAATCATAATCATTAAATATTTTGAAGTTACTGGTAATGTAGGAGGCAAGCAATGATGATTCCTTCACAACAGTATCATTTTTATCAACACAATTGATAGCAATGTAGAACTGGTTGACTTTAGCTACATTTCATGGTTCAGTGAACACAGAATGGGAAATGGGTGGGGTAATTCAGATTGCGAGTTTAGTTACTATTCAACCACCATACCAATACACAAAAATCGTATTGTTACAATAATGGAGTGTGAGATTATTCATTTATCTGTCTGATATATTTATTTTCAAAGATATAGTAGTTTCAGAACAAAATACAATAATGGGTCGTCACCCAACTTGGTATATGCATTGATGATGGGGATACCTGAAACGGGCTTTTCATTTGTCACACGTAGTCAATCGTAACGAGAATAATCTGTCTCCGAAACCTGATAAATGTTTTACGCTTTTATATCTGCGTTTGGAAGCAGGTCTGTGAGCTCCAAAAAAAATTAACAGTAGGCACCAGACCCATTCATTTTATATCATTTGTTTTCGGTTGCTGATTTTGCACCCTCAGATGTATCTGGACAGCTGTTAGTTTCAGTGCCATCTGCTCTATAAACCCCACTCAGACATAGCTTTGCAAAAGAAAGCTTCATCTTACATATTCTATAACCCCCTTTAGGCACTGCTGTACAGCCTTCAGATATATGTATATACCTATAAGCTTCAGTGCAGCCTGTTCTATAACCTTCTTTTTTGGAATAGTATTTGGAAGCTTCATATACATCTCATCACTCATTTCTCCCTTCGTTAGTGTTTAGAGCTCTCAGTGCTATCTTTCCATCTAATCCATCATAAAACCTTCTATTGGATATATTGTTGTAGCCTCGGCAGTAGCTTTATACACGGTAGCTTCTTTTCAAACTCTTCTTTATTCCTCTCTTGGGTATTGTCTGGTATCACAAATGGTACCTTTAGCTAATTTACATATATTCTATGACCCTCTCTTGGGTTATATGTTGCAGCCTCAGATGTACATTATCATCATGTAGCTTCTGTCCTACTGTTCTATAACCCTTTCTTGGGTAGTGTTTAGTAACCACAGATGTACATTAACACCCTTTAGCTTCTTCAAATCTCTTCTATAACCCTCTATTGGGTGGTATTTTGTAACCAAAGATGTACCTTAACAACCTTTTAAGGCTTAATCTCTTATATAAACCTCTCGTGGATAGTATTTTGTAACCTCAGATGGATCTTAACACCCTACAATCTATAACCCTCTTTTGGGTAGTATTTTGTAAGCAACCTCAGATGTATCCTAACACCCTACAATCTATAACCCTCTTTTGGGTAGTAATTTGTAACCTCTGATGTATCTTAACATCCTACAAATCTATAGCCCTATTTTGGGTAGGGGTTTGTTTCGAGTTGAACTCACATTCAGTTGAGGGTTCAGTAAGACTACCGGGCCCATCTCATGTCAAGTCTACATGACAGAACATCTGTTAAATAAATCTCGTGCATGGTTTTGATGTAAGGTGGTTGAATAGTAAGTAACTGAGTTTACAATCGGATTACCCCACCCATTTGCAATTTTGTGTTCACTGAACCATCAATTCATCCGGTTCCACACTGCTACCAGTTGTACTGATACAAGAAAGCAGTCTGAGGGACAGCCAAATCCCCCGCCGCACATTGTATCAAGGCTCAACCTTGTGACCTTCACCTGTGACCTTGACCTTGAGTTGGCATGGTTTATTTATGGGTTCTGCCGATCGGTCACTGTGGGGGTATATTTCACAAAAAGTTTTATGAAAATCCTTCCAGAGGTAAAGGATATATGGGACGGACACCAAATTCTAAGTTTCATATTCGTGACCTTCACCTGTGACCTTGACCTTGAGTTGGCATGGTTTATTTATAGGTTCTGCACATCAGCTCACTGAGGGGGATATTTGACGACAGTTTAATGAAAATCATTCTAGGGGTAAAGGAAATACGGAACGGACACAAAATTCAAAGTTTCAAACTCATGACCTTCAACTGTGACCTTGACATTGAGTCGGCATGGTTTATTTAAGTGTTCTTCACATCAGCTCACTGAGGGGGGACATTTGACCAACGATTAATTAAAATCCTTTGAAGGGTAAATGAGATATGGAACCGACACAAAATTCAAAGTTTCAAACTCGTGACCTTCCAATGTGACCATGACCTGGTGTCAGCATGATTCATTTTAGGGCTCTGCACATGAGCTCACTGAGGGGGACAATTGACCGAAGTATGAAAATCCTTTGAGGGGTAAAGGAGTTATGGAACGGACACAAAATTCAAAGTTTTAAACTCGTGACTTCAAATGTGACCTTGACCTTGAGTCGGCATGGTTCATTTTTGGGTTGTGCACATCAGCTCTCTCAGGGGATAATTGACAAAAGTTTAACGAGAATCCTTGCAGGGGTAAATGAGATATGGAATGGACACAAAATTCAGAGTTTCAAACTCTTGACCTTCAAATGTGACCTTGACCTTGAGTCGGCATGGTTTATTTATGGGTTCTGCACATCAGCTCACTGAAAAGAATATTTGACCAAAGTTTAATGAAAATCCTTCCAAGGATAAAGTGATATGGAATGGACACAAAATTCAAAGTTTCAAACTCAAGACCTTCAACTGTGACCTTGACATTGAGTCGGAGTGGTTTATTTATGTGTTCTTCACATCAGCTCACTGAGGTGGGGGGACATTTGACTAATGATTAATTAAAATCATTTGAAGGGTAAATGAGATATGGAACCGACACAAAATTCAAAGTTTCAAACTCGTGACCTTCCAATGTGACCTTGATCTGGTGTCAGCATGATTCATTTATGGGCTCTGCACATGAGCTCACTGAGGGGGACAATTGACCGAAGTTTAATGAAAATCCTTTGAGGGGTAAAGGAGTTATGGAACGGACACAAAATTCAAAGTTTTAAACTCGTGACCTTCAAAGGTGACCTTGACCTTGAGTCGGCATGGTTCATTTTTGGGTTGTGCACATCAGCTCACTCAGGGGATAATTGACCAAAGTTTAACGAGAATCCTTGCAGGGGTAAATGAGATATGGAATGGACACAAAATTCAAAGTTTCAAACTCTTGACCTTCTAATGTGACCTTGACCTTGAGTCGGCATGGTTCATTTATGGGTTCTGCACATCAGCTCGCTGAAAAGACTATTTGACTAAAGATTAATGAAAATCCTTCCAAGGGTAAAGAGATATGGAACGGACACAAAAATTCAAAGTTTCAAACTCTTGACCTTCAACTGTGACCTTCACCTTGAGTCGGCATGGTTCATTTATGGGTTCTGCACATCAACTCACTGAGACAAATAATTGACAAAAGTTTAATGAAAATCTATCAAAGGGTTCAGGAGATATGGAGTGGACAAGAAAGTGTTACTGACAGACAGACGGACGGACGGACCTGCCCGGACGGATGGACAGACGAAGGCCATTCCTATATTCCCCTCTGCTTCACAGCGGGGATTTAAAAAATGATACTGTTATTAAAGACTCATCATTGGTTTCCTCCCATATTACCAGAAACTTTAAAAATTTTAATGATTAAGGTTAAAAATAAGTAAAAATATCTTAGCGTTTGGAAACAGCAGTTAATCTTCCTAAGTTGCAATATTGTGTCGAAAAATATTTCTAAACATCACTTCAGACATCCTTCAGTCTACCTAAGAACAAATTGCAGTGAAACAGCACATATGTAATAACCAGAGTTAACTTTCAAAATACACTACAGTGTCATGCTAAGTTACCCCGCCCACTTTTAAAGGCCTCTAGCTCGAAAAATACCCAGCCTTACTCGCGACCAGAGGTATGCCATAATAAAGTACACATGTTGTGCTGTTTACCTGCAAAAAATAAAAATATTTGGTACAAGGCCAGAATACCCCCAAATGGGCAACACGCTGTTTTCTGTAGCAAAGGAAGGAATCTATCCATTTGAGAGTCTTTCCTCCAATTCCATTACCAAATAATTTGGATCTAAGTAGTTCATGAGAAGGGGTGTCAATAGCCTTCTCGAAATCAAGAATAAATGTTTCCACCTGTCCCCCTTTGTCCAAGATTTTTGCCCAATCATTAATAACCGTGCTCAACTGAGTTTCGCAACTATGCCTTTTCCGAAATACATGTTGTCTGTCTGACAAAAGTTTATGTTCATCCAAGTGGGCCATGATGTTTGAGCAGACTATGTGTTCAAGCAATTTACATAGAACACATGTCAGTGACACCGGGCGATAATTACGAGCAAGAGCCCTGTCTCCTTTTTTTGAAAAGTGGACAGATGTTCGCTAGGAGCCATTCTTTGGGAATTTCACCCGTATCGAGAGATTGTTGGAAAAGATGAGCAAAAACTGGACCTAACTCGTTGCTAGTTCCTTCAGGACTCTAGGATGAAGCTCATCAGGCCCTAAAGCTTTAGACGGGTTCAATCCTTTAAGTAACTTGATCACTCCCGCCGAGGATACAACAATACTTTCCATGAAGGGGGTCGATCTTCCAGTCAATGGAACCTCGTTGAACTCAGTTTTATTAAATGCATCATTTAATTGACCAACCAATTCTTCTGCCCTTTCAGAGTCCGATTCCGCAACCCCGTTCCCTCCTCTTTTATTAAGGGGTGGGATACCTTGCCTATCTTTCTTCTGGCTATCGATATGTCTGTAGAAGTCTCTGGGATTTGCCTTTACATCACCTACCAAGTTATTTACATACAGATCATGCTGGTTTTTGATGTCATTTTTAATTTCTCGTCTCAAGTTTTCAATTTTTGCTCTGAGTTTACCACTTCCCAACTTTTTTGCCTTAGCATGAATCTTATTTCGCTTCCGAATTTTTCTTCTCATTTCTGGTGTGATCCAAGGAATTGAAGATACAGACCTGCTAGTTTTTGAGGGGATATGATTTTCGGATGAAGCTTCAATGAAAGACTTTATCAAATCAAAGTTCTCCTGGACAGACCGAGCGTCTGAATGACCATTAAAGTATTTCTCTCTTGCAAATTTTAGGGCATCCTTCCTCATGGTTTCAGAGTCACCCTTTTGATATAAGTACACCTTTCTACGAGGTTTCTTTATAGGTGGTATGAAGATTTTCAAAAATCCAGAGACAATATCATGATCAATTAGTTTGTCCGGGGATTGAATATCCCCAAACTGTCCTGGCAAAGTTGTAAGAATCAAATCCAAAGTGTTCCTATCTCGAGTAGGGAAGTCAACAACCTGTTCCGTGCCATGATCATTCATGATGTCAACCAACATTTGTCCTTCTGACGGACTCAGCATCGTGCCTTGTTTGCTGAGCCTATCTGGCCAAACAATCTGTCTGAAGTTGAAGTTACCTAGGACATGTACTGCAGGAAGTTTTTTACCCTTAATCTGAGACTTAATGCCATCAAGCTGATCTTTAAATAACTGAAAGTTTTCGACTGTGTCGTTAGGTGGTCGATACCAACTTGCAATAAAGTGGGAAGTTTTGTTTGCAAAAACCTTAACCCAAACTGATTCTGAGTCGTTTTCCAGTTCCATGAATGGCATATGAGAGATGTCTCTATGAACGAGCAACATCACCCCGCCGCCATGAGTGTTTCTATTTTTTTTCTGTAGACACTGTATTCGCAAGTTTCAGGGAAAAGCTCCGAAGTAATAATTGAACTGTCAATCTTAGTTTACTGAATAGCCACAATATGTGGTTGGTGAGTATCAAGGAAAGCTGAAAGTTCAAGTATTTTGCCTCTTAAATCGTTAATATTTATACTGCAAAGTTTCAAACCTTTTACAAAATTCGGCTTTTTCGTGTCAATAGTCGGAGATTTAACTCCTTTTTCCTTTGGCAGAGGGTCAAATTTCTTTCTTTCTTCCAGTCCTATAGGTTCGCTGAAGAACGAGTAAGAAAAGTTAAGACCCTCACACTTTGGGCATATCCATGAACAACTCGAGTTTACCAGTTTTCCATACTCGGCATCTGAAAGGAAAGCGCAATTCGTGTGAATCCACATTTCACACTGGTCACACTGAACGGCCTTATGAACAGTCGCGCAAAACGAACGAGAGCCTGTATTTCATGAATAGTTGTGATATCGATGTCTAAGTTTTTGCAGTCAAGAAGAATCACTAAGGTTTGGGTGCCCGCATATACTAAAAAGTCACTAAGGTGTAGGTGCCAAAATCACTCAGGAGTCGTTTCAGGTTTTGTCATCTTCTTTGTTATAATACTAGGATTTGAGTTCAAACTTGACTACTGGAAACATACAAAATGACCTTAATAATCATGGTATGCTTTCTATATCCTACCACACGATAGTGGTGTGGTATTATGATATAGCGTCGAGTGTCTGTCTGTCCGTCCGTCCGTCCGCCCGCACCATTTCCGTTCGATAACTTGAGTAATTTTTCAATGATTTATATCAAATTTTGCATACATGTTTATACCGGAAATGAATGGAATTGGATTGTTAACGGGCAAAATCCGTTAATATTTGGCAGAATTACGACCCCTTTTAGTTCAAAATAAGGGTTTTTTTGGGCGTTTCCGATCAATAACTTGAACATTTTTTCACGGATTTTCTTCAAATTTTGTATATACATTGGTATTTGGAACGGGTAGTTTGGGATTGTTAATGGGCAAACTACGTTAATATTTAACGAAGTTATGGCCGTTAACAATTTCCATTAAATAGTTTCGGGACACTAATTCCTTTACTAAATGGATTATATGTATGAAACTTCACTGATATATAGATCACCATAAGAAGCAGGTTTTGGATTGTTAATATGCAAAATGCGTTAACATTTGACAGAGTTATTGCCGTTAACAATTTCAATTGAATGGTTTTTGGACTCTTATTCGTTTATTTTATGGAATAATTGGATGAAATTTTGTATATATTTTGGTATTGGGAATGTGTGGTTTGGGAATTGCTCATGGCATAAATACATTAACATTTGATAGAGTTATTGTCGTTAATAATTTCCATTAAATGGTTTTTGAACACTTATTCCATTACTTAATGGAATATATGGATGAAACTTCACAAGTATATAGACCACTGTAGGAAGAAAGTTTAGTATTGTTAATTAGCAAAATACATATCCGACAGTTATGGCCGTGTACAAGTCCCATTAAATACTTTTTTGGCTCTTGTTCCTTAACTTAATGGAATATATGGATGCAACTTCACACATATACTATTAAAGGAAGCATGTTTGGGATTTAATTGGCAAAATACGTTAACATCTTTGTCAGAGTTATGGCCGTTAACAATTCCCATTTAATGGGTTTTGTTTTTTATTCATTTACTTAATGGAATATTTGGAAAAAACTTAATAGATATATAGACCATTTATAGAAGCATGGTTGGGATGAAGAGTGGGCAAAATGACTTTTGAGTTAACATTTGGCAGAGTTACGGTTTTTAACAATTTCCATTAAATAGTTTATGGACTTCTATTCATGTATTTATTGCCTATGTAAGAAATGTTTTTGGCCCATAGCTCCTTCACTATATGGAATATAGTAGTCCCGGATAAGATTGACTAGGCGGAGCTGTCGTTTGTACCTGCCTTAGGAATATTCCATTAACAAAACGGTAAACCAAGTCTCCCGATTGTGTGAAGTCAACTGTAACACAAGCATAGCTGTGGCGTATATGACCATTTCGTCCGCTTAAAAGCACTCTACCGAATCTTCTGCTGGACTCAGCCAGTTTGACATATATTGACAACACCTGAATAGCTCCGATAAGTCAATCTTATCTGCGACTACTATACCTTGATAAAATTTTACAGATATATAGAATACTTAAGGAAGCCTAGTGTGGTCATGGATCGAACCATATTGGCCTGCAGTGGTGGGGTATCATGCAGTGTTAGCGACGCTTTTATTTATGATATGTGCCCGGTTGTATGGTCACAGACGCTATCTGTTTCCCATTTCACGTGCAACCGGCCAGTTTGCAGCAGGACACCTGACGATTGTGCTTCGTCTCTTGCAAAGACTTCTCTACAAATGCCATTACAAACTTTACAAATAAATGCTAAAATTCCTACTAAGTTCCGTAAGGGTTTTACTGTTTACCTACCAGATCCGATCTTTTAGCTATTAACCATCGTGAGAGGACGCTGTGTGTGTGCTATTAACCATCGTGAGAGGACGCTGTGTGTGTGTGTGTGTGTGTGTGTGTGTGTGTGTGTGTGTGTGTGTGTGTGTGTGTGTACGCGCGCGCACACACACACAAAAATCCACACAGGAGCCGATACTTGTTTGCTTGATTTGAGGTTTAACGTCCCCGTCAACACTGTAAAGGTCATTTTGGAGACTTTGCTTCCAATTTTGTGGGACTTTTACCCGACATTGACATGAAATGACATCTCAAGCCCTGTCGCCCAATGAAACCAATAGGATTTATAAGCATGGACGGTCCGACTCGTGCGCGCCGCTTTGCCTAGGCAGGCTTAGATCCTCTAAGCGTTTTACCAGTACTCGTGTGCGGGTCGGATTCAGCTCTGCGTGGAAGCATCATGCAGCCCATATATTTCTTCAAGCCCAGATGGGCGGGGGCCGTAGCCGATACTTTATCACGAAGGAGGCGTTTTGGACGATTTGATCATTAAGGAGCCGTTATGGCTACCCACCGTGCAATTGTTACTCATCAGCTTATATTGGCACGGTGGACAGCCATAACGGCTCCTTAGTGATCAAATCGCCCAAAAAGCCTCCTTCGTGATCAAGTATCACAGCGTCCTCTTACGATGGTGAATAGCTAAAAGATCGGTTCTGGTAGGTAAACAGTAAAACCCTTACGGAACTTAGAAGGAATTTTAGCATTTATTTGTAAAGTTTGATATGACGTTTGTGGAGAAGTCTTTTGCACTCGTGGTCATTTCATATAAAATTTATGAAACGCCCTGGTCATTTCATGAGCTTCTGAAACTTGCCAGAGTAAGCGCATTTAAAACAATTCATGTAATATGGCCACGAGTGTAACATCCTCTTTTCCTTATACTGCAGTTGTATAGTTTTGGTTTATATTGGAGTTTAACGACCCAGTCAACACTGTTTAGATCATATCGAGCCGATCAGTTTACCTATACACATTATTCTGATTTTCGCCGCGGATGGTGTCAATTAGCTCAGGGGAAGTAAACATATAAAGTTGAAGATAATTATCAGATGTTAGATTTGCTCCCCTGAGCCGTTTACGAAAATACGCCAATATAATTCTGATCCCCTCGAACCCCACTTTTATATAGTAAAACAGGGGTTTAGAGGGTAAACCTTATTTTTCTTATTTCTGCTCTAAAATATAGATTGTGGGTACTCGTTAGAACCGCCTCGATTTTAAGGAGAAATAACAAAAATATCGTAATTTTTCATCTGAAATTTTTTATTTTTGGCGGTAAAATTTGCAATGCATTTCCGTAATGGATTATAATCTACCGATTATAAACTCTCCCAAACGAAACCCCACCACCCCGTATTTAGGTCATGTTTGAGTCGGTCAGTTTGTCTATCCACACTTTTCCTGGACAGGCTCATACGTAAGCGGTTAACCAGTACAGTGCATAATCTTTCTTCTGACAACTGCCCATCTTGAATCAGCGGAAGGGGGAGAATGACCGTAGAAAGGATTTCATGATCAATCTCCACGAAAGAATGTTGCCGACTCCGGCAGGTATCGAACCCACGTCCTCCTGATCACCAGTCAGACGCGCATCCGACTGAGCTACCGAGGCCGGCCCGACTTTCGTTGGCTTACAGTTCGGCAAGGCATGCTATCCTTGTAGCAGGGGGTGGGTGGGGGTTATTTCTTCTGTTTCTTTACTTTCTTTAATTTCCTCTTCTATTTAACTTTCTTTCATCTCTTCTACTATCTCTTCTTTCTATTTCCCCTTTCCCTGAGAGATGACACAAAATGACGCACAATGGTTGACGTGTCATTACGAATAATCCCCATTACAACCGGCGTTGTGCAAGAAAGAAAAAGAATCTTATATGGGATTCTGTTGTAGATGGGCCTTTCTAACCCTCGGGATGACCGTGCTGAGCGGAACCTCGGCGTAGCCTCGGTTCCGCTAAGCACGGTCATCCCTCGGGTTGGAAACGGCCATCTACAACAGAACTCGGCGTAGCCTCGGTTCCTCTAAGGACAGTCATCCCTCGGGTTGGAAACGGCCATCTACAACAGAACTCGGCGTAGCCTCGGTTGCGCTAAGCACAGACATTCTCCGGGTTGGAAACGCCCATCTACAACAAAACTCGGCGTAGCCTCGGTTCCGCTAAGCACGGTCATCCCTTGGGTTGGATACGCCCATCTACAACAGAACACCATTTCAAATACATCAAGTGCAGATATCTATAGAAATGAAACGAAATGGCCGTAGAAGTGGTCCATGACCACAACAATTCACTAAAGTATTCTATACATCTAGCTGTTCCATTACAGAACAGAAATACCGGCCAAAATTTTACGATAACACACCCATGTTACAAAATTGCACCTTTCATATCTCTAAGAGTTAGCATTTTTTTGGATGAAAACGATGCATATTTTTCTTATTTCTAATCTAAACATAGATTGTTGGTGCTCGTTAGAACCGCCTCGTTAAGACATAGATTGTTGGTGCTCGTTAGAACCGCCTCATTGAGGCGGTTCTAACGAGTACCCACAATCTATTGTTTTGAGCACAAATAAAGAAAAGAATGTTTTCCCCTGTAAACCCCCACTAACAGTTTAAACATATATTATTTTAATTTATGTCACATACATATTTTACACTTTCATATTTTCTCCATATAAAGTGGGATTTAGAGGGTTGCTCATTACACGGAATAGTTACCCTGCTGCACAGCAATGGCTATTTTAGACATATCAAGGGCGTATAACTCAGAAATAAAATTGACAGAGTAGCAGTCCTTACCTTTAGTGTTCGATATATCTGTGATGCTTTTATCCATCTTTTGCATATAGTACATGCTTTAAGTCGTTTTAAAGTAAATTGATAATTTTCGGACCAAAACATTTTATTTTAAATCAAGAGCAGATAACTCCAGAACCAGAAGGGTCAGAGAAGCGATCTTTGGCAACAATGTGCTTTCTTTAGTGTCATATACATTTGTAAATTTGCATTAAGATAGTTCATATACAGAAAAGAATCATCCTTCAGATACTCGTACATGAAATGTAAATAACTGAAGAACTGGGCCCGAGGTTATAAAACTGTTTTCATGTTCAACTCACTTGAGCATGAAATTGATCCTGCTCATAAACTTTAAAATGCCAACAAATGTTGGCATTTTAAAATTTATGAGCAGGATAAATGACATTATGTGCTGATCCGAGCAAGAAAATTACCTGATTTGTTTGTATTTTAATAGTTATGAGCATTACCAATTTCATGCTCACCTGAGTTGAGCATGAAAGACGTTTTATAACCTCGGGCCCTGGAATGGCACATGTTTGTGTCTTCATTGGATTAGAGAATGAAATTTATTCAAATGGCTCACCTCATCCCCATTCATCCATATCTTCAGCCCCCGCCCATCGGGGCTTGAAGAAATAGATGGGCTGCATGATGCTTCCACGCAGAGCTGGAACCGACCGCACACGAGTACTGGTAAACCACTTAGAGGATCTAAGCCTGCCCAGGCAAAGCGGTGCGAGTCGGCCCGGCCATGCTTATAAACTCTATCTGTTCCATTGGGTGGTTACGCTACTCGCCTTGCAAACCAGGGATCGCAGGACCGATCCCGGGCTTTTCCAGACTTTCGGATGAGTCTTTAAACCGAGGTCCCGTCTCCGTATGACCTTAGATGTTGGTGGGACGTAAAACTAAAACTCACTCACTCACTCACTGCTTCATTGGGCGGCAGGACTTGAGATGTCATTTCATCTCAATGTCGGGTAAAAGTCCCATTAAATTGGAAACAACGTCTCCAAAATGACCTTTACAGTGTTGACGGGGACGTTAAACCTCAAATCAAACAAACAAAATCATTCATATCTGGCGAGGTCTTAAAAATCTTCGTCTCCAGAACGACTGGGCAGATTGTTTTGAAACTTGACATGTAGGGTCCAGCGACTGATCTGAGTCTACACTGTTTGCCAATGCCCAATTTTTGGACTCTGAGCTTACCATGATAGGTTAATTGTCTATGAGCGAGGAAAATAGTCTTGAACTGAGAATAAGATTGTTCGGAATAACATTTATTTTCTGTATCTTATGCAAAACAGTGTAGATCCTGATCAGACGCTGAGTACTTGGTCTTCACTGTTTGCCTAACCCAGTACATATGTGTTCAGTTTAGCTTTTACGGATATCCATCTTCACCCCCCCCCCCCCCCCCCCCCCCCCGCTATCGGTGCTTGAAGAAATAGATGGGCTGCATGATGCTTCCACGCAGAGCTGAAACCGACCGCACATAAGTACTGGTAAACGGCTTAGAGGATCAAGGCCTGCCCAGGCAGAGCGGTGGGAGTCGGACCGTCCATGCCTATAAACCATATTGGTTTCATTGGGCGACAGGACTTGAGATGTCATTTCATCTCAGTCTTGAGATGTCATTTCATCTCAGTGTGGGGTAAAAGTCCCACAAAATTGGAAGCAACGTCTCTAAAGTCACCTATACAGTGTTGACGGGGACGTTAAACCTCAAATCAAACACATAAGGATAGCCATCTTTACACAACATTCTGAAGTCATATCGTAAAGAATATCGCGGCTATAAGTTTTTAATAATATTTTATTGCAAAACAAGCAATGGGGTAGGGCCATACGTTCTCACAACATTAGTTACGGTCCTTCCACTGCATGCTTACAACTGATCACGTGAAAATGGCTAGACAGTTTACATGCATATTGTAAAGTTTGGCATATAAATAAATACATTAATTAACATACTAATCAATAAAATATTCAACCAGCCAATCGATTAGCCAAATTACAGGTCCTCGGTCAGTACGAAATTACTTGATTAATAACATTATATTATTAATTGACTAGCCTGTGTTGATCGGAGGTCATCCGTATTAACACCAGGTCAACCAATATTAACTGAGGTCAAGTGAGGTAAAAAAATCAATAATCATGGTTTTTAATTGTGTCAATTAATAAAATTGTCATTAATCAAGTAATTTCGTATTGACTCAGTTACAGGTCATCGGTCAGCTGCATTGGCCCGAGGCCAAAGGCCACATTGGCCCTCGGCCTTTGGCCTCGGGCCAAAGCAGCAGACCTCGGACCTGTACCTGGGCCAATACGAAATCACTTGATTAATACCACTATATTATAAAAAGGGGAATTATAAAACAGACGTGCTTTTATGCTTTCTTTCATACCTTTGGAACCTGCATTTTTCATATGATTTTGGTTATTTTTCCTATTTCCAGTCCAAATATAGTTTATGGGTGCTCGTTAGAACCGCCTGAAATGAACCGCCTCATTAAGGCAGTTGTAATGAGTACTCATAATCTTATGTCTTTGAAGCAACAGAATGAGCAGAATGAAACTAATGATTCAGTGATCAACTCTTATGAAATAATATGTTGCTGACATCACCTGGTACTGAATTAGCCACCTCCTGATCACCTGACAGGTGCACGTCCTACTAAGCTACAGAGCAAGACTGACTGGCTTGGCATAAATTCAGTACTAACGGTTCTTCAACTCCAAACCAACTACCATAATGATCCTAATACAGGCCTCATATTTTTCAGACATTTGCAGGATTTCAGGCTTTTAGAGCTTGATTTATTTCTTGATTTCAGGCTTTTAGATTCTTATTTTTGCGTATATAGTCTGTTTAAACAAACTATTTAACCCTTATTTTTGCCTATAAGTCAACCAAATTACTTTATATTTTCACAAACTCCATTACAAACAGTGTATATCCTGATCAGATGGCTTCTTCAGAAGCCATCTGATCAGGATCTACACTGTTTGTAAAGGTAATGTAGTTGTGTCTTGTTCAACAGGATAAGGGTTGAAGCTGCCAAATCGGTCCTTTCAGGCATGGAAAAGCGTGGTTAGTACGAGGCCTGTACTAAGTATTGGCACAGACAGGCCTAAGCAAACCCTGCAGACCCAAATCATTCTGATCGGGATCTACATTGTTTACCAGTCCGACTGCATTTTTTGGACTCCTTGCTGGATTGTGAAACAAATTTGTTGACATTTTAGGAGAATTAGGGCATGTCCTCAAATGTCCAGATTTTTAGGATTTTAACGGTAAAATCTGAGTTGAGTAGAGGTCTAAAATATATGGCAGCAGCTCAACAAGAAATTGATTATTGGTGTTATTGTTCTTGGAAAGGTCCATAGCCTCTCAGAATCATAGACAAGGCTTCAGGCTATTCTAACAAGTACCCACAACATCGTTCGTTTGTTTGAACTGAGGCATAATGTCCCCGTCAGCAAAATTAAGGTCGTTTTGGAGACATTGCTTTCAATTCTTGCGGGACTTTAGCATGGCGTCAAGATGGCGTATGGCGTAGCCTCGGTTCCGCTCAGCACGGTCATCCCGAGGGTTGGAAACGCCCATCTACAAAAGAACCCCATATTGGATTCTTTTTCTTGCACAACATCTCCGGTTAGTTTTGACAGCTCGCACATGTATATTGTTTACAAAATAAAAGTAGTGCGGAAGTAGTTCCGGCAGTTGAATAGAATTGAAGCGCATTTATGTTAGTTGCCTGGGTCGGAACACCAGGGTTAGAACATAAATTTCTGTCCCGGGGTAAAATCACGGATTTCCTTGTCTAGTGTGCAAGAAAATACTGGAAGAGCAGGTCCATCTGAGAAATAAAGAAAATCTGACCAAAAATGAAGCTGCAGATGTTTTCCTATGGTTTTGAGATAGTGATCCAAAGTTTACTCAAATAGGTATACTCACTGGTTGGGAGCGTACAGTACACTTAACCCGGATGTTCCGATCTGTATAGTGGACAGATCCTTGTCTATCGTTATGACCTTGAAGGTGTATGTGCGTGGTCTGTCTTCTATATTTATTTTTTTGGACATAAACAACTTGGTAAGTGTGTTTTATTTATTTTGTTTTCCATACTGACCATCTTTGGGCACGGCAAGATGTCGTTTTCTATGCTCTAAATCTATTTTTCAGCTGCAAATCACTAGTGTTTGTAAGAATCACACCTCACCTGTGACCAGAAAATCGACCAATTGAGAGCTTTAATCGAAAGAAAAATATCTTTTAAGACAGTTTTAAGATAGAGTAATAATCGATAATGAGTTATACTAAAAATAAGTGCCTCTAGAATTCCATACGAAATCACACGAAGAGCAAGACTGACCATCCCAAAAAATTTCTGACTGTATGGTATGCCTCATATTTACTGTATAACTTGTCTTAAGATACTTGATTTTGACTGTATGGGATGTCGCTTTTAATGTGTGTAAGTTATTCAAAGACACATTGCAATATTTGTCTATGTAATAAGATGATAATGCTTAAACAATAGGAATTCTTTTTTTTATTATTTTTGGTTTGGGTTTTACGGCCCTCCCCCCCCCCCCTAATAAAAGAGTGATGTTGATTGTTTAAGTTAAGCAAGCCTTTCATGGGCAAGAACCACGACTCTTGGTGCACTGGTTTGTGAGTTACCTCCCCTGACAAAATCTTGTGGGCCCTAGCTCAGAAACCCTTTGAGATATATGGCTAATACTTGGCAAGATTGAGACAGCATGTCATGCGCAGGAACCACAAGTCTAGTGCGCTGGTATTTGGGTCATATCCCCTTCTAATAAAATCATATACTCTGAGACATAATGATAGGACTTGGTATAGTTGTACGTGAGGCTAGGCAGGTGTTTCATGTGTGAAAATAATGACACTGGGTGACGCCCCCGCCCATAGGGGCTTGAAGAAATATATGGGCTGCATGATGCTTCCACGCAGAGCTGAATCCGTCCCGCACACTAGTACTGGTAAACCGCTTGGAGGATCTAAGCCTGTCCAGGAACCGCGGTGCGAGGCGGACCGTCCATGCAAATAAACCCTATTGGTTTCATTGGGCGACAGGGCTTGAGATGTCATTTCATCTCAATGCCGGGTAAAAGTCCCACAAAATTGGAAGCAACGTCTCCAAAATGACCTTTACAGTGTTGACGGGGACGTTAAACCTCAAATCAAACAAACAAACAAATGACACTGGGTGCACTTTTTTTTTTAGTTATTTCCTCAAACAATATAATCTTGTGATGACCATAACTTGGATACCCTGTGAGATATATTGATGGTATTTATAGCCCCGCTTTGAAAAAGTGGGGCTATATTGGATTTGCCATGTCCTTCTGTCATTCCGTGATTCCGTTAATTTGTGTTGGCTCCATAACTTTGTATCTGCTTAACATATTTTCATGAAACTTCACACAAATGTTAAACACCATAAGACAATGTGCAGAGCGAAGGAATTATAACTGTGGATTGCCTACATTTGGAGTTATTGCCCTTTGAACATTTTCCGTAATTCCGTAATTCCGTAATTCCGTGATTCCGTTGATTTGTGTTGGCTCCATAACTTTGTATCTGCTTAACATATTTTCATGAAACTTCACACAAATGTTAAACACCATAAGACAATGTGCAGAGCGAAGGAATTATAACTGTGGATTGCCTACTTTTGGAGTTATTGCCCTTTGAACATTGAAAAATGGCAATTTTAATTGTGTCCGCTTCATAACTTGAAAACCGTTTGAGATATTTTTAGGAAACTTCACACAAATGTTAAGCACTATGAGACGATGTGCAGAGCGCAGGAACCATAACTCTGCATTGCTTATTTTTGGAGTTATTGCCCTTTGAACATTGAAAAATGGCAATTTTAACAGTGTCCGCTTCATAACTCGAAAACCGTTTGAGATAATTTCATGAAACTTCACACAAATGTTAAGCACTATGAGACAATGTGCAGAGCGCAAGAACCATAACTCTGGTTTTCGTATTTTCTGACATTTTCCGTAATTCCGTAATTCCGTGATTCCGTTAATTTGTGTTGGCTCCATAACTTTGTATCTGCTTAACATATTTTCATGAAACTTCACACAAATGTTAAACACCATAAGACAATGTGCAGAGCGAAGGAATTATAACTGTGGATTGCCTACTTTTGGAGTTATTGCCCTTTGAACATTGAAAAATGGCAATTTTAATTGTGTCCGCTTCATAACTCGAAAACCGTTTGAGATATTTTTAGGAAACTTCACACAAATGTTAAGCACTATGAGACGATGTGCAGAGCGCAGGAACCATAACTCTGCATTGCTTATTTTTGGAGTTATTGCCCTTTGAACATTGAAAAATGGCAATTTTAACAGTGTCCGCTTCATAACTCGAAAACCGTTTGAGATAATTTCATGAAACTTCACACAAATGTTAAGCACTATGAGACAATGTGCAGAGCGCAAGAACCATAACTCTGGTTTTCGTATTTTTTGTGTGTCTGTCTGTGTGTCTGTCTGTGTCTGTTAACAATTTTCGTGTCCGCTCCATAACTTTAAAACCCATTCACATATTTTCATGAAACTTCACACAAACATTAAACACCATGAGATGGTGTGCAGAGTGCAGGAACCATAACTCTGGATTGCCTAATTTTTGAGTTATTTCCCTTTGAATATTGAAAAATATCAATTTTAGCCGTCTTTGCTTGATAACTCAAAAACCGTTTGAGATAATTTTATGAAACTTCACACAAATGTAAAGCACCATATTACATGTGCAGAGCGCAGGAACCCAAACTCTGGATTGTCTACTTTTTCAGTTATAGGCTTTTGAATATTAAAAAATGGCAATTTTAACTATGTCCGCTCCATAACCGTTTCTGATATTTTCATGAAACTTCAAATAAATGAAAAGCACCTTGAGATGATGTGCAGAGTGCAGGAACCATAACTCTGGTTTGCCTACTTTAGGAGTTATTGCCCTTTGAACATTTAAAAAGGCAATTTTGACTGTGTCGGCTCCATAACTCACAAACCATTTGAGATATTTTCATGACACTTCACACAAGTGTAAAGCACCATGAGACAATGTGCAGAGCGCAGGAACCCTGACTCTGATTTGCCTACTTTAGGAGTTATTACCCTTTGAACATTGAAAAATGGAAGATGAAATTTAGTATAAACATGGACATTCTGGTAATGTATCATGCTCATTGAAATGAGGGACAAGGGCTCACAACTCTTAGAGTTTTTCCAGATAATGTAAAATTTTCAACAGTTATTTCTTGTTCATAACTGTTTTCTCTGCAGCTTAAATAACTTTCTTCTCTGACAGCGCTGAAGCGGGGCTATAGTCAGATCCTCTGACAGCTCTAGTTGGCACAGTTTTTGACAAGGTTGAAACAGTGTGTCATGCCAAAGAACCACCAACCGGATCCACCACGAACTACTAATTCATCACGTCTGAAATTAGTGAAAGAAACAAAATTGGACTTTTTCAACTTGAGCATAACAGAACAAAAACTCATCTGTGCGCCCAGCAAAGACTAATCTCAGTCTATGCATCTGCCCAGTCTGAACAGTGTGAAAAAATGAAAAAAAAAAAAAAAAAAACTCGAGTGGTAAACTACCCACCAAGTGCACGGCGATGAATCTTATCAGACTGGGTGGATGCGCAAGCTGATCTGAATCGTCGTCGGGCGCAGTCATTTTGTCATGTTTTGTGTTTCATCTGAGACAGTTTGAAGAATCCGATGAAGAAAGTGTGTAGATGCCAAGTTTCCCCATTTCAGAAACAAAATAGCTAACGTATTTAAATGTTATCCTACGAATAGGTCGAAATCGCTCTATAGTATTATCAGGACACACAATATAGTTTGATCGGAACACGACATACAGTTCTGAGAAATCAGTTTTGCCACATGCGACAAACCAGTTTTTGACCCCTCTATCGTTTTCTTTGAAAATAATTGCCCTTATATGGCAAGATGTTTAGTACTATTAATAAAAGCTGACCCGAAATACATCATAAAATAGTTAAAATGCATAAGCGGTCGTTTCATGTAAGGTTGGTGGCAAAGCTTGATTAAATTGTACCGGTGCGGCAGCGTTTGAAATCGAAAGTAGGATAATGATTTTCTAGAAACAAATGTGAAAATAAACGAAATCATAGCAATAAACAGAAAATCAAGGTAGCATGTCGAGAAGAGTTTTAGTTATGCTTCCCGAACTACTGCTTTGAAGTTGAAATTCTAATGATTAATAATTTCAAAACACAAAAATAAACATTCTGTAACATACCCGACATATCGTAACAAGGATCTGTCCACTATACAGATCGGAACATCCGGGTTAAGTGTACTGTACGCTCCCACCCAGTGATACTGTCTTAACCCTTTTTAGTACCAAATGGAATCTTCCTCCTTATATATATAGCAGAAGTCCGTTTTAAATTTAGGGGTTTCAGGTTGTGTTTTCTTCAAAATTTATTTGGAAAATGGCCGAACTTTTTTCAAATAGTGTAGGCCCTGATCAGACGCCGCGTTCTGTGGCGTCTGATCTGGGCCTGCACTGTTTGCCAGGGTACCCGTTTTGGGGTTTCCGGTATCAAATGGGTTAAGGGGATGGGTTAGCTTGCAAGAGAAGTTCTCAATATCAGGTCATTATCACAGTAAAATGCTTAGAAAGTGTGTAGATAGGATACACAATTTTTGCTTCAGAGTATAGCTTTTAAAGATTGAAAAAATCTGAGGCAAAAACAGATGAGACTGTCAGCAAAATCGCTTTTTCGTCTCATCACAACAATCGTCTTTTTTGTCTCAATTTTAACACAGCTCATGACCAACCAGAATGTTAATATAGTTGGGTACATTACGTAAGTGAAATAACAATTACAATTTTTTAGCTAACCCGAACAAACATTGCTCAATGTGAAATATTGTGATCAATGTGTGTTTTTAAGCAATCCATCTGTTTGTCTGTCCGCCTGTATATAGTCAACAGTTTCTTCAAATGACATCTCCCCCTAAACTATTAAGCTAATTAAAAAAAAACTTAAACGCAAGTGGCCCTGATATGGTCAGGTTGGTGCCTGATGCTCTGCCTCTGGTCGGGCATATCGGGGTCTAACTGTTGGTTTTCTTTTGCTATGGCGTTTCGGTGGTTTCTTGCTGCCGGGTCCTCACCGTTGTTTCGTATTTGTATGGGGTGCCGTTTTACTATTTAATCCGTATTTATTGATATCCATAAATCGAATTATGGATATCCATAATTCGATTTAGGATATCCATAATTCAATTTATGGATATCCATTATTCCTCTGATTTATGGATATCCGTAATTCGATTTATGGATATCCATAATTCAGATCGATTTATGGATATCCATGATTCGAATTATGGATATCCATAAATCACCGCCCAAGCTTTTGATTTAATGATGTCTCCCTAAGACACGTGATGGTTTATTGTAAACATCTTCAAAATCTTCAAGGTCTTTATCATCGCTGGAAGATGATGGCCAGTCAAAGGGACCTCTCTGCCGTGCAGCCTTTTCAGCCCCTAAGGTTTCCAAAGCAACGGACGCAATACGTTGAACGCCCGCCATGTGTGCAATTAAATATCGGAACCAGTCGTAAGATCTGGAAATTCCGAACAATGCATCCGGTCCCTCTGGAATCACCTCTATGAGGGCTGCGCGCTAAGGACGCTGAAAGTCGGACGTAAGATTTTAATGATCCAAACAGGCAATCCGTGCATGCTTTCTGTAGAAAAATACACATGGTCGTTATATATAGTATTATTGTTTGTTTGATTTGGAGTTTAACGTCGCCGTCAACACTGTAAAGGCCATTTTGGAGACGTTGCTTCCAATTTTGTGGGACTTTTACCCGACATTCAGATGAAATGACATCTCAAGCCCTGCCACTCAATGAAACCAATAGGGTTTATTAACATAGACGGGCCGACTTCCACCGCATTGCCTGGGCAGGCTGAGATCTTCTAAGCTGTTTACCAGTACTCGTGCGCGGGTCGGTTTCAGTTCTGGAAGCATCATGCAGCCCATCTATTTCTTCAAGCCCCGATGGTATATAGTATTAACATATATCCATATAAAACTCTACTTGGGGTGTATGGAGTACCAGGAAGATTTAGATATATCTCCTGGCCCCCGCCCATTGGAGAAATAGATTTGGCTGCGCCGGCCTCGGTAGCTCAGTCGGATGCACGTCTGGCTGGTGATCAGGAGAACGCGGGTTCGATACCTGCCGGGCTCGGCAACTTTCGTTCGTGGAAATTGATCATGAAATATTTTCTACGGTCATTCTCTCCCTTCCGCTGATTCAAGAAGGGCAGTTGTCAGTTTTTAGCGAAAGAATGTGCACTGCACTGGTTAACCGCTTACTAATTGGCCTGCCCAGGAAAAGTGTAGATAGGTAAACTGACCGGCTCAAAAATAACCTAAAATAGTATTGACTGGGCCGTTAAACCCCAACACAAACAAACAAACAAAGATTTGGCTGCATGAGCTGAGAGTACTGGTAAACCGTTTAAAAGGTCTAAGCCTGTCCAAACAAAGCCGTACGAGTCAATGGGCGACAGGGATTGAGATGACATTTCATCTTGAGCAATGAAGGTTTAATGCCCAACATAATTGTAAGCAACGTCTCCAAAATGAAATAGTATTGAAGGGGACGTTAAACATCGAATCAAACAAAACATATCTCTCCCACACCATAGGTCACCACTAAGCCTACCCTACATTACCTCCATCTCCATCCCGGCTTTTATTACACACCTTAATCGGAAACCTGACGGGAATAGTCGATTTTTTTTGCAAAGGGAGCAGTCATTATTCATGAGGTTTATTTGCAGGGGAGAATAACGGATATCCATAATTCGAATTTAGGATATCCATAATTCAATTTATGGATATCCATATTTCGATCTAAATTAATGATATCCATAAATCGATTTATGGATATCCGTAATTCGATTTATGGATATCCATATCTTGATTTATGGATATCCATAAATCAGCCGAATAATGGATATCCATAGTTCGATTTATCGATATCAATAAATCGAATAATGGATATCCATTATTCGATTTATGGATATCATTAATTCAGTTCGATTTATGGATATCCATAATTCGAATTATGGATATCCATAATTCGAATAATGGATATCCATAAATAATTATGGATATCTATAAATAATAATGGATATCCATAATTCGAATTATGGATATCCATAATTCGAATTATGGATATCCATGAATAATTATGGATATCTATAAATACGGATTAAATGGTAAAACGGCGCCCCATATATTTGTTGTTGTTTGATTTTTGTGCTCACGGAGATGTTGCGCTGGTGGGTTGGGAGGCGTTGGTGCGGGCTGGGCGGGTTGTTTGTCTTAATCGCGAAGGAAGTAAAGGCGAGGATTGAGGCCACGTGGAGTTGATTTGAGCCCCCCTTCCCCGGTGGGGTTCGTTTCCGCCGGCCGTTCCATGGCGGTTCTTCTGTCGCGGTTTATTTTTGTTATGGTTTGTCTTTGGGTGTTTGTGTCGCTTATATTATTTTATTTTGGATGGCCTGTTGGCCACTTTCAGATCCCCACCCCTATTAACTATATATGTTCTTGTTCATTATGATAAGACATATCCAGTGGTACCAACCCAGGGGTTTCCCGGGTGCGCCGGGGCCATGCCCCACCCTTCCACTTCACAAAAGGCCAAATATCTGAAAAACTGTTCAGAGCCCCACTCCTTAACCATTTATATTTATGTTCCTTATTTTTGACACATTCAGTGGCACCATCCTGGGGGTCCCCCGGGTGTCCCGGGTCATGCCCCAACCCTCCACTTTTTAAAAATACATATATCTCAAAAACCGTTCAGATCCCTACCCCTAAACCACATATATACTTGTTCCTTGTGGTAAGACTCATTCAGTCACAACAACCTAAGGGTCTCTTTATACTGGGGCAATGTGCTGGTGCCATCCTCCACCCCGCCACTTCTTACGCAAAATGCCTAACGGCATTATGTACGGGTTTTTCAGTACAGTAAAAGAGCTCAACTTCATACCCATGAGTGCATGCATGCGTGTGTGCTTGTATGCATGTGCGTGCGTGCGTGCGTGTGTGTGTGTGTGTGTGTGTGTGTGAATTCGGGTTTAACGTCGCTTTCAACAATTTTTCAGTCATATCACGACGGTGTCTGGTTGGGACAGGGAGCTCAATGCTCACTTTTATAGTGCTGCCTCACTGAAGTATCATGTCCCTGACACATTACATGATACCACACCCAGTCACATTACCCTGACACTGGGTCGACCAGTCCAAGCTCTACCCCGTAAATCTGAGTGCCAAGCGAGGAGCAGCTTGTACCATTGTTAACGACTTTGGTATGTCGCGGCCCGGGATCGAACCCGTGACCTCCCGTTCCCCGGAGCGGACACTCTACCAACTGAGCTATCGGGGCCGGTATGGGTGTGTGCATTTAAGCATGTGTGTGTGTGTGTGTGTATGCATGTACGGGTGCATGTACCCGTGTGTACATACATGTGTGTGTATGCGTGTGTACAGACAAACATGTGTGTGCCTCGTAAACCTGAAAAAAAACTAAAGTTCGAAAAATGACAATTTCCACCAAAACTTTGGTCATTGGTGCCATTAATGGATAATATATGAAAGGCCGGGTACCTCCAATGAAGCAACAGTCCTGATATGAAAGCAAACTGCTAAAGAATAAATGAACCATATCACTTTGAAAAACGGTTAACCAAAAGGTAAACCCTGGATGACGCCCTCCCGCGTGACGCCCGCCCCCGCCCCCTCCCCCTCCCCCTGGACATTTTAAAGGACGAATTAAAAAAAAAAAAAACATACAAAAATCTGTGTTCCCCTAAGAACAAATGAACAAGAAATTTTCAAGCCTTTGCATTGTACAAAACGAAATTTATATATTTGACGAAAAAAAGGAAGGAGAAATTTTACAAACTTGCAAGTAATAATAACGTTTATGTGTTTTTAAGTAAGAAAAAAGGAAAAAAGAAAGAAAGAAAAAACATTCCTCCACCTGGAATTGAACCCAGGACCCTCTGGTTCAGAGTCCAGCACTCTATCAACTACACTATCACGCTTGCAAGGGAAGTAAGGGAGGTAATACAGAGCAAACTTCTTAAATAAACTTAAGTTCGAAAAATGGTAATTTTCAACAAAACTTTGGTCCTTGGTGCCATTAATTGATTGCATATGAAAGAGGTAAATCAAAAGTCCTAATATGAAAGCAATCCACTGAAGAATGAAGGTAATACATTACTTTGAAAGAAAAACGGTTAACAAACAGGTAAACCTCGGACGAAGCCCGCCCGTCCGGACATCGTTTTTCTAAAGGAAGGATTTTTAAGACAAAACAATATAAAAAAGAAAAAACGTCCAAAAAGCCACATATCTCGGAAAGCATTCAGATCCTCACCCTATAATCATATATATTCGTGTTCCTTATGGGTTGACACATTCAGTCACACAAACTTGGGAGGGTCCACAGGGGCCGTTCCTCTCCCCTCCACTTCATAAAAGGGCCTCATACGATCCCCACCCCTAAACCACATATATTCTTGGTCAATACGGTAAAACACATTCATCGACAACAATCTTGGGCATTCCTTGTATCTGCTGGGGCCAGGACCCCTCCACTGCCTAAGAGGCCTTATATCTCAGGAAGCGTGCAGATCCACACCCATAAATCATAGATATATTCTTGTTCCTTATGATATGACGCATTCAGTGATACAACCAGGGCTCCGTTTGGTTCAAGCTCCACCACTCTACTTCATAAAATGCCCAGTTTTTCAGATCCAGAGTCCACATGGGTACTCATTTTGGTATGGGGGTTCGTTTGGGAGACTTTATAATCGGTAGACTAAAATCATATCATGTTAACGGACATATTGTATTATTTTTCAACATAATATCCTTCAGTATCTATACATTTTTGCCAGCGATGTTTAAGGGTCTCAATGTCACTTTTACAGAACTACTTTTCTTGGCTGTTCAGACAGTCATCCACTGCATATATGACATCATCGGACTGAAAGTGGGTGCCTGAAGTAGCCGCAATAAATGAAAGTCTGATGGTTGGTTGGTTGATTTGAGGTTTAACGTCCCCGTCAACACTGCAAAGGTCATTTTGGAGACGTTGCTTCCAATTTTGTGGGACTTTTACCCAACACTGAGATGAAATGACATCTCAAGCCCTGTCGCCCAATGAAACCAATAGGATTTATTAGCATGGACGGTCCGCCTCGCACCGCGGTTCCTGGACAGGCTTAGATCCTCTAAGCGGTTTACCAGTAGTAGTGTGCAGGCCAGATTCAGCTCTGCGTGGAAGCATCATGCAGCCCATATATTTCTCCAAGCCCCTATGGGCGGGGGCCGGAAAGTCTGATGGAGCGAGATCTTGTGAATAAGGTGGATGCTCAACCAATATACAGCCACAATCTTGAATGGCAGCCATAGCAATGACAGACTCCTTTAGTGAGCTTTCCGCGGCGCTTAAGTTAAATATTTTCCCGTAACTGCGTCAGAATTGAAGCATAGTATGCGCCATTGATTGTTTGTCCCTTTTGGAAATAATCTATTAGCAGAAAACGATCTGCATCCCAGAAAACCGAGGCCATAACCTTCCCAGTTAATGGAACAGACTTTGCCTTCTTTGGCAGGGGTGAACCAGGGTGCTTCCATTGTTTCGATTGTTATTTGGCCTCTGGGACCCATGTTTCATCCGTAGTGACAAATCTCTGAAGAAAGTTGGCAGGCTCTTCTTCAAAAAGGTTAAGATTAGCACGCGATAATGTGCGCCTGGTGTACTTCTGATCAACTGTCAGGTACCCATCGGGCCGGACGCTTTCTCGAGCTCATTGCAAGATCCTCTGTCAGAATGGAATGAATTACTGGTTATATATCTTTCTGTGACTCGTCTGTCAGTCATAACAATATCATGGACGTTATTGACCATTTCTGGTGTTGCAACATTGATAGGCCTTCCAGGACGGGGTCATCCTCAAGTCTCTGTCTGCCGTGCTTAAATTCCGCCACCCACCTTTTCACTGTAGCATATGAAGGGGCATCTTCTTCCCCTTGTGTTGCTACAATATCGTTGTGGATATTCTTGGCTGGTAAACCTTTTTATGCAAGTATTGAATCACTGCTCTTTTACCGGTTTTGTCCATTTTGCAAAAGCTGTTTGTCTTGGTTACTTTACCAAATGAGATCAGTCCTTGGGTACACAGCCCAATATAGCCAGAGAATAGTAGGACTTAAAAAGAACATCCCTGCGAACCTCCTTCAATACGAGGCTCACAACATATCAATCAGCCCTCGTACATCATCGTATTATATAAATTTTAACTTATCGAGAACACTAAAGTTTTCTAAACACATGAATTAAAACACTGCATCTACAGGACTGGTGTAAAATCTAACAAACATTACCTAAACATGCCTATTCAAATGTAGATTGAAAATTTTACCGTCAAAAACTGAAAATTATTTGATCCTCACAAACAATAATTGTCTTATTTCTGCAAAAAAACATTGATTTTGTTTACTCGTTAGAACCGACTCAGTGAGGCGATTTTAACAAGTACCCACAATCTTTATTTTGAGCAGAAATGAGATAAAATAAAAAAAAAAACACTTTGAGCTTAAAATTATACGTTTGATTGTTCTATCGAGTCATCATCGTCATTCCAACGAGTCATTCAATCTATAATTAAGAGCAGAAATAAGAAAGAACTTTTTCTTAAATTCTTGTAAGTTGGCCGTGAAATTTACAATGTATTTGTATAGGCGTGTTTTCGTAATGGTGGAAATATACATCGTATCCTTTAAGTTTTCTATTTAAGCAGTTAGTAGTTTTCCTAGGCGAAACTATAATTAAAGCAAATCTTAAAACAAGCTTCAAAAGGTTGCAAATTAAAAACATAATTTTACATTATCAAAAACAAATAAATAAGTTATGAGTGCAAAGTTTTTAATTATGGATGCATATTTGTTTATTTAAAGTTAAATATTCTTTCTAATTCTATCAATAATATTATCCATATTGATACCGATTTTCAATTCTGATAACTTCTTTTGCGATTCATTCTAGTATCCTGTGTATACAAGCCCTGGTTCTGTGTAATCTTTACACATTTTGGATCCGAAACTTCAAATATAGCTATTTTCTACAACCTGTGGGCCACTTTTAATAAACTGTTTTTCTAAATTTTTTACCACATGAATATAGATATTAAATAGATCTTTCTAGTGAGAGGTTATAGCGCACGGAGAATTTTTAACAAATATGACTTTTGAGCCTTTGAATTAAGGCTATTTTTCATTTTTGTTGTAAAATACAAAGACTTAATAGGGAAATACCCCAGTGGCATTCATTAGAATCTGGGCCACTTTAAAATTTATTTTATTTCAACAAATTTGGTACCAAAATGAAGCAGATACATTTTTCTATCAAATGCGAGGTTATAATAATATCTTGTAGAAATGAAAATAAAGATTTTATTAGTTAAATGACGGGCTCCTATATAACTCTATACATTTTCCTAGTATTACCTGTATGAAAATTAGCGACTGGCTGTGACGTCACAGAAGTGACAGATAAGTGTGGATTAGTACCTGTAGTACGAGTATTCCTGCTTATGTGGCTGCCAGTGGGCAGTGCCCACCTGAGCTCTGGTGAGCATAGTGGTCCATGGGCCTCCTGGTCTGACATTTTGGGGAATGGGTTCGGTACCTGTACCTTTGAAAAAAAATAGCGACATACTGCCCCAAACTGGGAATGTTTGTTATTCGGTGAAGTGCTTTTGTGCTGTTGTAATGATTGTTAGGACATAATTTTCTACTTATTTGGCACACTTAGAAACAAATTGAGTAAGTAAAGATCACAAAATACATTTCTTTGATCATTTCACAATGTTTACAAAGACACAATATTTATACCTCAGATTGGGATTGGTTTTCGTCAAAATTGGGAAAAATACCTACTATTTTGCGTTGGGAATGGGTCCTTTATATAGGCAAACAAAAAAAAAAACATCCCATGAGTCCAATTTAGAACTTGGGATGAATGGGTTAAAGGAAATTAAGGGGAATGGGAACACCTTCAGGGGAGGTAACTCCTGCAAAAGTATTTTCGTATCCCATGTCAATAGGGGTCAACTCTTAAAGGAATGAATTTGCTCCTAAGGAGCAAATTCTTTCCTTTAAGAGTTGACCCCTTTTTCCGTGGGACAGAACTTATAGAAAAGCGTACAGGAAGTCCCGAAAGTTATCTCCCTTAGAAAAATGGCGGAAAAATCTGCCAGGTGTTCCCATTCCCCTTAAAGCATAAATTCATTCACTCCTATGACAGTAAAGATGATGAACTAAAAATTCACTTGTTCTTACATCGCAATGGCAAGTTCGTGTAATAAACCCCTCTTTAAAACCCCACTTTATATAGAGTAAAGTGGGGTTTGTGGTGGTAAACAATATTTCTCTTGTTTCTGTTCAAAGACATAGGTTACGGCTACTTGTAAGAGTGAGTGAATGTTTGGGTTTTACGTCTCATGAACAGCTAAGGTCATACGGAGACTGGACATCGGTTTAAAGACTCATCCGAAAGTCTGGAGAAGCCCGGCATCGATCCTGCGACCCCTGGTTTACAAGGCGAGTAGTAGAACCACTACACCACGGATGTTTCTGGTACTTGTTAGGGTGGTCAATCTATGTTTGGAATATGAATCAGAAGATTATCACAAATTTTCATTAGAAAAGTGGCCATTTAAGAGATATGAGTGAGTGAGTGGTGAGTGAGTTTTAGTTTTACGTCCCACCTTCAGCTAAGGTCGTACGGAGACGGGACCTCGGTTTAAAGACTCATCCGAAAGTCTGGAGAAGCCCGGGATCGATCCTGCGATCTCTGGTTTACAAGGCGAGTAGCGTAACCACTGCACCATGGAGGCTTCTTAAGAGATATGAAAGAATGCACTAAGTCACATAGGCGTGTTATATATAGTAATGGTGAAATGGGTAAACCATCTTAGTTGGACATGGTATTTCCACAGCCCAGGCATGCAAGTGTGTAAATCGTTTATGTCTCTATAGTTTGTTTGTTTGATTTCAGGTTGTTTTTTTTTTTTCTTCTTTTTTTTTTTTGGTTGTGATTTTACGGCCCTTTCAAGATTATTTCACTCATATCGAGCCAAATCGTTAATCAGAGGTGGGCGAAAACCGGAGTAACCGGAGAAAAAACCACCTGACCTTCCGTTGCAGAACTTGGCGTCTCACATGTGACCCCAGCGAGGCTCGAACCACAGCGGTAAGAGACCTAATGATCAAGAGTCAGCGCTCTTAACCACTAGGCCACGGAAGCCCGTTGATCTGAGGTATAACGTCTCCGTCAACACTGTTAAGTCATTTTGGAGACGTTGCTTCCAATTTTGTGGGACTTTTACCCGACATTGAGATGAAATGACATCTCAAGCCCTGTCGCCCTATGAAACCAATAGGGTAGGGTTTATAAGCATGGACGGTCGGACTCGTGCGCACCGCTTTGCCTGGGTAGGCTTAGATCCTCTAAGCAGTTTACCAGTATTCGTGTGCGGGTCGGATTCAGCTCTGCGTAGAAGCATCATGCAGCCCATATATTTCTTTAAGCCCCGATGGGCGGGGGCCGATGTCCCTATAGTAACATGTTCAACTTATGTTTTTCAGGTGTTCGCCCAGGTGAAGAGGACATACATGTGACCATAAAACTACAAATGGATCGCAAGAAGATTGAAAATCACGACAGCTTTCAAGATTACAAGGAGGAAACCTGCAAGTTCTAAATGAGTTCAAATAAATTAAGTCACCATAAACACCCAGTGCATTTGCTGGAATTCCTTCAATGACATTATTCACATGGAAACTGGCAATCTCAGTGCTGGAGATGCTGATAATAACAGAAGTAAGGCTGGCATGATTAATCGGATAATCGATTAGTCAATCGATGAATTCCAGAAAAATGATTATCATTATTGATTTGCTTGCAATCGATTATTTGATAAGTACAATTTACTACCTAAAGTTGTGCCTAAAATAGCTGTATGAGTGGCAAACAATGCAGACCCAGATGAGACGCCGCATTCTGCGGCGTCTCATCTGGGTCTACACTGTTTGCTCAGGTCTCTCTGTTAAAATACATATGGCAAAGTACAGTATATGGTAGGAGTTATGATCGCAATGACAGGAAATGGTAATCGATTATCTTTTCAGCTCCGATTAGCCAGCCCTACACAGAAGTGAAGGCAATGATCAGGAATCGATACTGTTGTAGTTTTGTTAATTTCATTTTGTCGGGACTTAATTATGGGGCTAATCTGAAATACTTTAATCATTCAATGATAGCCTACATAGATTTTGTCATGTGGTGCTGCAAAATATAAGTACAGTATCATATTTTAGCTGGCCTGCAAGTTCAGCAGATTTATTTTAGACCGTGAGAACTTGGCTGTAAGGTATTTTGGTCTAAGAAGGAATTTGGGCTTTCTATTTTTTAGGGATGTAACGATAGTCAGAAAATGACTATTGCGATAGTATTGACATTGCAAGAAGAACCATTGCGATACTATTACTATTGCTGACTGCTATTGCAATACTATTGCGATACTATTGCCTGAAACATATTTTCTTAAGGAAATAAAACCTATTCAAACTGTTTTTAAGTATCTTTTATCTGCATAAAAGAAATAAACAGGATACTTTACACCGAGGGTCAACTGTTCCTGTTTGCTTTTCTGTCTGCCCTACAAGAGGAAATAGCTCCCCAGGAACATATTTTTTCCTGTAAGTGTAAATCCTCCTGGAAGAGCCGGTAGACTCATTTTAGTAGAAGTACACGCAGCCAAGTACGTTTACATGTATCAATTCACATTGAGAATGTGACATCAGTTTCTTTTTCAAAATAAATGAAAGCTCTCCACGAAGGCAATGAAATATTTGCTTGTCTTCAAAATCACTTCAGACATGATAAAATGAATAAATGCACCTCAGCCTCTTTATAACACAGGATTTGGGGTCCAACCAAACGGACCATGTAAGTTAACCGAATCGTGTTACAGAAGCCGACCGTATTTGTCACGGATCAGTCTAGTCTACTATTACACTGTAAAAATAAGTCTCCCGCACTACCGATAAGCCCACAATGTTCCGCGTAACAAGGTGTGAAAATAAGATCGAGTTATGTCTCTAATTTGCATTTATCCCTCGATCATAAAATTTAATCTACAATCAAATCGCTCCTAAGAGCGATTTGATTAGCTACATCTAACGGTAGATGTATGCATACATGTATTAATAAAAATGAACTATTCTACTGTCTCGTGCATGGTTGTGTTTTGGCGCCAAAATAGCAGACGCTTGGGGGGAAAAGTCGAACGCTTTAAATTGTGTAAACACATCTGTATGCTAGTGTTGGTTATTGACACGGATCGAGCTTCCGATGATAAGTCGGGACTTTTGCAGGGCGCCGTTTTCTATCCACCGCTATCCACAACCGTTAAGCTATCGAGAAACTATATTTTACCGGTTACAAACATTTTTTTTATGAAAGAAATAGGTCCCATTAAAATACATCAGGACCTGTGATATTGGAAGTTAGATTTGAATCTTCTGACTGAAAATCTGAGGAAATTTTTAATATAAGTCTCAGTGTTTCGGTACACAAACGATCGCATGCGTTTGTTAAACGAAACACCATTCCAAATCGGCCCCGGTCGACCGATGACGTCATCAATAACGTGCCGAACAGGCCTTACAACGTCATCCCCGACATTCTTGCATCAGCCAACTTATCTAATCATTGTGTAATGATTTTTTCCCCACATCATTTGTATGATTATTTTGTTTGGTAAAATGTTTTAAAATATTTTAGCAAAACAAATATACAGACAATCAAACCACATTTTTATTTCTTTAATTGTTTTCTAGTGCTGTATTTCCCTGTGCATATTTTGAATACACGGTGTCCAAGATTCAAAATTAATTCCTCGGCTGTATAAATAAGTCTGGATGCCCAATTATAAACGTTCTTTGCAGGACGACACGTATTTCATTTCATTTGATGTCTGTTTTTTTGAAGAAAAAAAAAAAGAATCCTCTGAAACATCGACCAGAACAATGTTTGCATCTCTTGAAGCGGTAGTGACACGTGCGGACTTTCCGTGCTTCATGTGCTAATGCGGGCGGCACCCTTTGATAATAAATACCACTGTGTAAACACGCATTAATTAGCGCTTTTCTTATCACTGGCTTACAGACAGCTTTCAGATTAGCGTAATCAAAATATGCGTGGTCGTCCATGCCATTTATTTTGAAATCAATTAACATCAAAGTGCTGTTGAAATATGCTTCAGAAAGCCGCTAATTTACCAGTTCAATGATGGAATATTCAGCGTACTGACTCTATACCGACATAATGCATAACAAAATAGGATGCATGAACACATTGCATCAGTAGGCTACCGCCAAATCACGACTTAGCTGTAATTTTAATTGCCTTTATCTGGCGACAAACAGCCGTTGACTCCCACTGACACAGGAGATTATTGGATTATAATTAGGACAATATACAGTTTGACGCCTGACCGGGTACAAGATGGAGGTGGTAATAAAGAATAAGAATGAAAACAACGTCGGGAATTATCTGAAACACTTGTGATATAGAAAACTATCGAACTATCGATAGTTCAAAACACTATCGGCGATAGTCATCGATGTTTAACTTTACCATCGATGCAGTACTATCGACCCAGTGCCTATCGCAATGCATCGATGGTCCGATGCATCGTTACACTCCTACTATTTTTAGTGGCCGTGGTAAATATAGTTGCTAAGGTATATTTAGCAAGATGTTGCTGGGTATATTTTTGTAACTAGAGGAATTTGCTCCTTTATAAATACATGTCTAATAATAAATCAGGGTATTATTAGCACTAGTCTCAGAATAGTTTTATGGGAAAGTTTTATCATCTATTTAAAAATACACTGTAAGCTATTTTGGGTCATAAGGGGGTATAAAACCAGTGCCCAGGAAGGCTCTTGGTCTTTTTCCCGTTGGGTTCTGTTGTGGAGTTTTTGTTATGTGTCTGAAAGAAAGAGAGAGAGGCTTCCTGCTTTGCTTTGCTTAGAAATAACCAACAAATAAATAACTGGAAAATACAGTCTTGGATTTAAGTGGTTCTTTGCATGTTTTAGAATATGGCTGCATAGCAGTCAGTGAGATAATTTCCTCGTGCGGAGTAGAGTCTGATCAGCCGGCCCTACTTGTGTCACAAGGCTACATACATTAATCAGCTTTTAATAAGTTACTGATAAAATTCCCGAGTGCCTTTAGCCTTGTGGGCAAACAGAAATATAAGAGGGGAATTTTACACTGGTGGCAGCTACTGGGATCTGGACTTTAACATGTTTTCTGAAGAGTGACTAACATAATTAGTGATTTACGTGGTTTTTAAAAATTGTTTGTGAATAATAAGATTAACTAATTCATGGCTTCCCTCCGTGAGGAAATTTCTGATATTAAAATTACTCTCTCTCAGATTGAAGAAGAATGCAAAAGTTTGTTGAAGCACCTTCAAATTCAAGAGGAAAATTATTCAGTAACCTTGAAAAATTATGAAAATAAGTTGGATCAGCTTTTGAAACAAAAAGACGAGGAAATTGATAAATTATTGCGAGAAAAGTGTCGTTTAGAGGCTACAATTCTTGGTGAAGAAGCTCCTGTATTACAATACAAGTTTTAGGTTGCTAACCTTTATTGTGACTTATGAAGTTATAATTGTGTTTCATATTTCTGGGTTTCTTTAACCGCAATGGGACCAAAACGAGCAACTAATATGGAAAAGGACAAAGATCAAGCTATTGCGGACATTGTTAGTGTTGAAAATGAAAATGAGGATGAGCGATTACGGCAACAAGTTCTTCAGTTACAAGAAAAATTGAAAATCGTGACACTTGAGAAAAATAGAGAGAAGGACAGAGCTAATGCAAGGGAGAAAGAAATGGATGCACTGTCAAATACACTTAGACGTCAAGAACAATCTGCAGCATTAGAACGTGATAATCTTGTCAGGGATTATCAGGGCAGGATTAATACTTTAGTAAATGGCAGGTTAATGGATGGTGCGGCGTCTTCAGAAACAGAGTCTGTTCCTGTTCAGAATTCTCTGGCTCATGGGCAGCCGGCCTCACAAATGAATGTTCAGAGTAATGGACAAGAGACTGATGTGCAGGGCACTAGGGGTGGACAGGGAAGGCGCTACAACACACACGCAAATTATGAGGTGCCCATGCCACGTCAGGCACTGTTTGATGGGAAAACAACCTGGGAAAGTTTTTTCCAACCATTCGAAGCTTTGGCACAGGCTTGTCAGTGGGATAACAATGAAAAATTGTTCAGGCTCACCAGCTGTTTGAGGGGCGAGGCAGCTGAATATGCATTTGGGCAGTTACCGCCTGAGGCTTTGCGGGATTTCACTCAGCTTGAAAAAGCCTTGGAAGCTCGTTACAAGGAAAAACGTACAAGCTCATCATATTTAGCTGAGCTGGAAAATCGACGGTTGCAGCCCAAAGAAAAGCTGGCAGATTACGTCGCTGACATAAAGAAATTAGTGATAAAGGGGTATCCAACTGCTGATGCCCAAACAAGGGAAAAGATAAATGTGCGACATTTTCTGAAAGGGCTAACTGACCAACAAATGGGGGTTTCTGTTGGTATGAGGGAGCCAGCATCTATCGATGAGGCATGTCAGATATTTGAGATGTATAACAGCCTCCGGGATGAGGTTAAAAATACACGAGTTCGAGCTGTTCAACCTGCAAATGATAGTGATCAGTTTGTTTCAGAAAAGAGGCTTCGAGAATTTGGAGCTGAGCTTAAATCCTGTGTTGGAAAGAAAATTGATGCTTTGGCTCAAAAGCTGGATGGGTCTTACAAAGCCAGGGCATCCGGTATCCCTTCAGGATCTACAGATCAGAATCCTGGGGGTAATTCTGGAGGTGGTGCGCAACCAAAGAAAAGACAGAATCTTCGTTGTTTTTCCTGTAATGGAGAAAATCACATTGCTCGCAACTGTCCTAATAAGGCTGAGCGAGGTGACACAAATAACAACAATAATTCCCAGGGAAACTAGTGTGTCCCACTACTGACGGCCTGGTAGTGGGTAGACTAGGGAACTTAAGGGGCATCTCAAAAGTGAATGTGTGTGCAGTTAACCATGGAGTGTCCATATCACTCCCTGTTTCCATAGGTAATTTAACTTCAAATTTTGTCCTAGATACTGGAGCATGTGTCAGCTTAATTTCGACTGGATTGTTTAATAGAATTCCACCTGAAAGTAGGCCTATGTTGCAGTCTGTAGATAAATCACTAAGACTGGAAGTAGCAGATGACAATTTGTTATCCATTGAAGGAGTTGTTTCCTTAGAGTTTAAAGTCAACCGGGACATCTTTTCATGGAATATGTTAGTTGCCCCTATAAGAGAGGATGGATTGATTGGTTTAGATTTTCTGCAGTTTCATGAGTATGTGTTAAGTGCAAAATCAGGATTGAGGTTAAATAATAGAAAGTATACGACGATAACTGAAAGTGTTCCATTTAGGGCTGTACGGGTGACATGTAAGGAAGAAGTCACAGTGCCTGCAAATTCTGAGTTTATTCTAGCAGGGGAAGGGAACTCCTTATTGCTGGGGTCAGAGTTTGGTCTGATAAATATGTTCTATAAAAGGGTTATCCTTTGGAAGCAAGGAATGCACCACAGAACTGAAAATATGGAGTGTATATGTTTTCTGGGCCAGACTAGCTAGCATATGAAGATTCAGGCATTGAAGGCTTAATTGTAGGAAACTCTTTAGTGGAATCAAATAAAAGTGACACAGACCTACCTGTGAGGGTGGCTAATATTTCTTGTGAGGATCTTCTTATCAAAAGGGGAACTACTCTAGGATACTTACAGAGTGTGGATGGGTGCGATGTTTTAACAGAAAACTCTACAACAGAATCCCCTGGGAAGACCACAAGAATCAACCAGATATCAGCTAACCAGGACGTTGATATTAAGCGTTGGGCTGAGCCCTTGCAAGAATTGTATAACCGTTCATGTGCGGAGCTAAATGATGAACAAAAGTTGAGCCTGAGGCAATTACTCGATAAATATAAAAACACGTTCTCCACCTCACCTATGGACTTGGGCAGAACGGATGTTTTGGAACATTCTATTCCTACAGGAAATGCACGTCTAATAAAGCTTCCGCCCAGGCGAACACCTAGGGCTTTTGTTGACCAAGAAGACAAAATTATTCAGGAGCAGTTAGACGCTGGTATTATTAGGGAAAGCTGTAGCCCATGGAGTGCCCCTTTAGTTTTTGTAAAGAAAAAGGATGGTTCTACACGCCCATGTGTTGATTATAGGTGTCTAAATAATGTGACAACAAAAGATGCATACCCACTCCCACGAGTGTCAGACTGTTTGGATAGCCTTGAGGGAGCAAGGTATTTCTGTTCCGTCGATATGACTCAGGGGTTCTATCAAATCTGGGTCAGGAAAAACGATGTTGAGAAAACTGCATTTTGTACGAGCAAGAACGGGCTATATGAATATGTTACCATGCCCATGGGGCTTTGTGGGAGTCCAAATTCCTTCCAACGCTGCATGGAACTGGTTTTCCGTGGCCTCCAGTGGCGAACTTTATTAATATACCTTGTTGACATCATTTGTTGTGGACGTACTTTCAGAGAAACTTTAGAGAGACTTGAAGAAGTATTGCGTCGATTACAAGGTGCTAATTTAAAACTTAAACCAAAGAAGTGCACTTTGTTTCAAAAGGAAGTCTCATTTTTAGGATATAGAGTGAGTGCTGATGGTATATCACCGCAGGCCGAGAAAATTGAGTGTATAAAGTCAATCCCAGAACCACAAAATCTGACAGATGTACGCTCGTTTTTGGGATTTCTGGGATATTACAGGAGGTTTATTAAGCAATTTTCTGCACGAGCTGCTCTTATGAATCGACTGATGGAGGCCGGTCAGTCATTCATTTGGACAGATGAATGCAGGAAGTCTTTCCTGGATTTAAAAGCTGCACTAGTGGGGGATGAGGTTATGGCATTTCCTAGATTTGATGAGAAGGGTGGAATTTTTATATTGGACACTGACAGTAGTGACTATGGGATAGGAGGGTGTTTGTCGCAGATGCAGTGGTGTGACAAAGCTGAGGCAGAAGTTGAGAAGCCTATAGCTTTTGCGAGCAAATCTTTAGACAAAAGTCAGAGGAAGTATTGCACCACGAGAAAGGAGTTGTTGGCAGTGCTTACTTTTGTCCAGCAGTTTCGACACTATTTGTTAGGACGGCAGTTCTTAATCAGAACTGATCATTCTAGTTTGAGATGGCTTATGTCTTTTAAATCACCGACAGATCAAATGGCGAGATGGCTAGAAGTTTTGTCTCAGTATGACTTCAAGATTGTCCACCGTGCCGGCAGACTACATATAAACGCTGATTTCCTCTCGAGGATTTGTGATCCCCATGAATGTGACTGTTATAATAAGGACACGATCTTGGAAAATCTTCCTTGTGGTGGATGTAAGGTGTGTCATAAGCGTCATGAGCAGTGGTCTGTTCTTCAGGATGTTGACGACGTTGTGCCCCTTTTTGCAAGGAATGTGTCATATTCAGGGTCTAACAAGTTGGGGACTGCTAGCAGCAAGTGGCTACAAAATGGCATTCTTGGAATTTTCTGTGCCTTGTTCTCAGTGATAATTAATGGAATTGTAAGTGGTGTCTCCAGATTGAGGCACTACCTATTCCTGTTTTGTCTGTGTGTTGCCAGAGGCATGAGATTTCTGGTGCCTAGGCCTGTTAGACGCCTAAGGCCCAGGGAGGATGTTCTGACAGATGGGACAATTGTGGAAGAAATAGCCTCAGGAGAGCAAACAGGCCTAAATAAGGATACATCATCATCAGTGGTTGGGCCTGATCTGAGTGACAAATTGCCCCCAGATGACAATATGTTACAACATGACCAGGCTCGCGCTGAACTTAGGAGATCATCCCTGGCATGTTATCAGCCTGAGCAAGTCAGGGTTCTGCAGATGAATGATCCGGAGATAGGCAAGGTAATAAGTTGGAAAATTAGGTCCAACGTCAGGCCAGAAAGAGACCTTGTAGCAGGAGACTCGCCTTTTGTGAGACATTTGTGGCTTATATGGGATCAGTTGACAGTCCTAGATGGAGTTCTGTTTAAGCAGTGGATATCTTGTAAAGGTACGCAATCATACCTGCAGTTAGTACTACCCTCTATATTGAAGCAGCAAGTTTTAGAGTCAGCACATTCAGCAGTGTCTTCAGGACATTTAGGTGTTAACAAAACAACTTCAAAACTACAGCAGTCATTTTATTGGTATCACTTGAAGGAAAGTGTTAAAGATTTTATTCAAAACTGTGTCACGTGTGGCTCCAGGAAAAGGCCTGGGAAGTCCCCTAAAAGTCCTATGATTGAGTACACTGTATCTTATCCAATGGATCGTATTTGCACTGACATTCTTGGACCTTTACCAGTGTGTGAATTGTCGTCTTCCAAATATATTTTGTGCTGTCAGGATTCATTTACAAAATTTGTGGAATGCTATGCTATTCCTGATCAGTGCAGTAATACTATAGCTGACAAAATAGTGTTTGAATTTTTGTCACGATATGGTTGTTGCCTTGACATCCATAGTGACAGGGGTTCTAACTATCAGTCTGAGCTCTTCAGAGAAGTGTGTAGGCTCTTGGAAATTAAGCAAACAAGGACTTCCGGTTTCAGACCAATGGCGAACGGAATGATTGAGAAGTTCAACTCTTCGCTCCTTAACATGATTTCTGCCTACGTAGATCAGAACCAAAGGAACTGGGATCGTTATTTGCCATTACTGACAATGGCGTACCGTGCCACTGTCCATTCATCTACGGGATTTACACCTAACAAACTAATGTTTGGCCGTGAGTGTATCTTACCTGTTCAGTTACAGATTGGCTGTATTCCTCCTAGTTCTACCTGTGAAACTTACAATAAGTATGTGCATGATTTACAAATAAAGCAGGAACAAATATTTCAGTTAGTCAGAGAAAACCTTAAGAAGTCTGTTTCCAGAATGAAACGTGATTATGACACTAGAATAAGCCAAAATAATTATAATGTTGGTGACCTGGTTTATTGTTTGGACCAAACGAAAATAAAGGGCCGGTGCAAGAAAATTGACCCACAACTATGGCAAGGGCCTTTTATTATAACAAAGAAACTTAGTGACCTCCTATTTGAAATCCAGGGCAAGCCTGGAACAAGGTCAAAAATTGTTCATCATGATAGAATTAAGAAGTTCTATTCAAAGTCACTTCCAGAATGGATTGTGAGTAAATCTGGCCCTTTCCCACAAGCCTCTGAGTCCAGGGGAAAGGACAGGAAATCAGTTGTTTCATCCCCTGGGCAAGCCCCTGCCCAAGGGAGTTTGAAGACACCTAAGAAAAAGGGAATAATTGATTCTGTGCCTCAAAGTAGCCCACAAAAAGGGAGATTGATGGATGAGCATGGTAAGAACCCTTTTCCTTTGAGAAGGGGTCTTAGACAAAGAAAGCAAACAGAATTTTTCAGAAAGTAAGTAAATGTGAGAAAAAAAAATATATGTAACTTCTTAATTGAAATATTTACACCACTTTAAATTACTGTGACCAAAAACCAGAGGCAGAAAATTAGTTGTCAGTTACAGACTTTCATCATGTTAGAGATCTGAAGCCAACCTATAACTTTTGCTTTTTAATCTTACTCACTTTACATACTTGTGACAGCTTTAAATGTTTATCTAAAGTTTTCTCACAATAAAACTTGATGGAAGTTTAGCTGGGGTGGGGACAAAGACTGAAGAGGTCATATATAAGAGCTGATTTCAAACTTCTGGGACACTTCCTCCTAGACCATGGCATCAACACCAGTTCAAGATGAAAACTGTGTGCTGAGAGGATTCTCCCCCGTTTCCAACTGGGGAGATTTTGATTACACCAGTACCACCTTGCAGACAGGAACAGAGCAGTCTAGTGAGGATCGGGTGATTCAGAAGCTTGAATCATTGGAGGTCCTTATTAAGGAGTCCCATGTGTCGACCCGGGATCACATGGCAATGGGCCTCTGTGAGCTACTCAGTTATGAGAAGGCCCTCATCAACAAAGTGTTAAAGAATTTCGAAGAAGTGAACACAGGCATGAAGGAGGTGCAGTCTCGCCACCAGGCTGACCCAGCCTTGGTGGGCAGCATTGTCGCGATGGTAAACCAAAGTATTAAGTATCTACAAGACACGGCACCCAAGGTCCTAACCAGCGGTCAGGAGAGCAGCAGCCAGGGAGAAGGGAGCCAGTAAGCCATCTGGACGGAATGAAAAATCGTTTTAGTCGCTCTATATAGCTAAGCTTTTAATGTGCGGGAGTGTTTAGTTAAAGTGTAAATATGGAAGAATATATATGCTTCATTCTGTTGTTTGGAATATAGAAAAATAAATTTTCATTTTTTGGGGAATTTATGTGCTACAAAATGTGTTGGTTCTCTGTGTAAGATTTAATATTTGGAAATTGTGTGGCGGTGCCTTAAATGGTGAAATTAATTGGAAGTTTTGGGATATGATAATCTTATGTATTAATTTGGAATATTAATCTTCTGTTCTGGAAGTAATGGTGGATTCTTTGGGTTAAAATTATTCACGTGTTGGATAAAAAAAAATGTGTAAGAAAGTTTTATGAAGGATTTGGTGCAACAACAGATCGCCGGAGATAACAAATCGATGTAAATTCTACGTAGATTTGGAGTAACACAAGCGAGCGATGGGGAGTCTATCGGGGTTGATATTTTTCAAGTATCAACAGATGAGAATTATGTATTGAGTTTTTTCTAATAACATAACAAAAAGGAGAATAAATTGCTTTTAGGATGTTTAAAAAGGGACTTGAGAACGAAAAAAATACAAAGAAAACTATAAGAGACTAATCTTATCAAAATTTTGGTCTTTTTGGACTAACAAAAAGATCAGACACTAATTTGCTGGATTCTTTAGAACATTTACATTTGAGAACTGTGGAGTAAAACTGACCTTGGGAATTCACTTGTATAAACAAGACATTTATAGAGTCTTGCAAGATGGCTCAAATGTTACACATTGTATTTAGTCAGAATACCATCTTTCAAGAATATTTATGATACAATGCAGTATCCAAGGAACTTTGCTGGGACATGGTACGTTTGCCGGGCATGTTTCCGAAACTTTCGGGGCCCAGTTTCAGTGACACTTTTCTACGGTTAGACAACTTCAGGATTGTAACGGACTCATCCTTGAGGAAGAAAAGTGCCAAAAATATAATGCTTATGCTCTTAATTTAAAATTCTGTCAATTTTAAATTTGTGAAAATCTTAAATGGCACAAAGTGACTTGGACATTAAATTCACAATGATTAAAGTCGAATTAAATTGTGCATGTTATGTTGTGGGCTGAATGTTGGTGTGAGCTAGAAGACATTATAAGAAGGACATTAGTGTGTGAGGATGTCAAATACAATTTTAGACTCTTAATGTTCTTAAAATTAATAAGGACTGGATTAAAATTCTTGATCAGGTAAAATTTCATGTTTTAATATTAATTGCAGCCTAATTGCAATCCCAAATTTACCAGTAACTCAGTTAATTTTTTACCTGGTAGATATGGTAATGCTAAAAATGAGAAGTCATGTCTAATAATGTTCTGCTAAGCTAAATTTAGATTTGGGAATTTTCTAATTTTAGTTGCAGTCTTCATTTCCACAGTTTTCAAGCATTTGAAGAAATTTGTTAAGAGTAATGCAAAAAAAAAAAATGTTTATATTTGCATGTTTAAGTAAATCCAGTCATTGCAAGTTTAAAGTGTCGAATTCAACGGGAACTTGAATTCTAGGAGGGGAGAGTGTTGTAGTTTTGTTAATTTCATTTTGTCGGGACTTAATTATGGGGCTAATCTGAAATACTTTAATCATTCAATGATAGCCTACATAGATTTTGTCATGTGGTGCTGCAAAATATAAGTACAGTATCATATTTTAGCTGGCCTGCAAGTTCAGCAGATTTATTTTAGACCGTGAGAACTTGGCTGTAAGGTATTTTGGTCTAAGAAGGAATTTGGGCTTTCTATTTTTAGTGGCCGTGGTAAATATAGTTGCTAAGGTATATTTAGCAAGATGTTGCTGGGTATATTTTTGTTGTAACTAGAGGAATTTGCTCCTTTATAAATACATGTCTAATAATAAATCAGGGTATTATTAGCACTAGTCTCAGAATAGTTTTATGGGAAAGTTTTATCATCTATTTAAAACTACACTGTAAGCTATTTTGGGTCATAAGGGGGTATAAAACCAGTGCCCAGGAAGGCTCTTGGTCTTTTTCCCGTTGGGTTCTGTTGTGGAGTTTTGTTATGTGTCTGAAAGAAAGAGAGAGAGGCTTCCTGCTTTGCTTTGCTTAGAAATAACCAACAAATAAATAACTGGAAAATACAGTCTTGGATTTAAGTGGTTCTTTGCATGTTTTAGAATATGGCTGCATAGCAGTCAGTGAGATAATTTCCTCGTGCGGAGTAGAGTCTGATCAGCCGGCCCTACTTGTGTCACAAGGCTACATACATTAATCAGCTTTTAATAAGTTACTGATAAAATTCCCGAGTGCCTTTAGCCTTGTGGGCAAACAGAAATATAAGAGGGGAATTTTACAATACAATTAACCCACAGCTCTCATCAGAGACATCAAAGGAAAAGAAACAAAAATATGAAACAACTAGACCCTAATGGAAACATCAAAAGCGGAAAGCCAAAAGGACAGTTACTTTCCCACAAAATGGCCAATTGCCTAACCAAAATAAAATAATATAAGCGATTTACACACACACAAAGACAAACCATAACAAACATAAACCGCGACAGAAGAACTATATGTTCCAATTTAATAAACTTGATAAACAACAACCTTGCAATATATGTTTAGGGCTTGTCCAACTGTCAAAAAACATTGGTCAGTGCATACCAATACTAGTGCCCCCCCCCCCCAAAAAAATACACTAAAAGAACGTGTCAGAACGTACATGTAGAGGACAATAACTAGCTGGTTGGTACGGGCCTCCATGGCCTAGTGGATAAGAGCGCTGACTCTTAATCATTAGGTCTCTCACCGCTGTGGGTTGAGCCTCGCTCGGATCACATGTGAGACGCCAAGTTCTGCAACGGAAGGTCAGGTGGTTTTTCTCCGGGTACTCCGGTTTTCGCCCACCTCTGATTAACGATCGGCTCGATATGAGTGAAACCAAAACCAAAAAAAAAAAAAACAAAAAAAAAAACTAACTGGTTGGGAATATTCACTAATCAAACATAGATGCTAGAGCAAAGACTTGGAGCAACCTCTAGCATCTAGCTCTAGTTTCTTGGAAATCCGGATTCTAGTATGAAAAATCTGAACATATATGTAGGGATCAAGTCCTTGCTGGCAGGGATTGTTTGATTGAATAAGACCTGGGCCCGAGGTTATAAAACTTTTTTCATGCTCAACTCACTTGAGCATGAAATTTATCCTGCCCATAAAATTTAAAATGACAACAAATGTTGGCATTTTAAAACTTATGAGCAGGATAAATGACATTTTGTGCTGATATGAGCACGAAAATTGCCTGATTTGTGTGTATTATAATTTTTGAGCATTACAAATTTCATGCTCACCTGAGTTGAGCATGAAAAAAGTTTTATAACCTCAGGGCCTGTTCTTTGTGGTGCTTCTGTCTATTCCATCTTCTACAAAACAACAACATCAACAACAAACAAACAAACACACGCACGCACGCACGCACGCGCTCGCGCGCGCGAGGGATGTGAGGTCCATAAGGTCCATGTGGAAAGGGCGCTAGAAAGAAATAAGGAATTTCCTGAAACAATCCATGTCAATACGCTTGTTAACATACAGATGACAGCCTCATAATTAGAAGCCTCTGTGGCACAGTGGTTACGCTACTCGCCTTGTAAACCAGCGGTCGCAGGATCGATCCCGGGCTTCTCCAGACTTTCGGATGAGTCTTTAAACCGAGGTCCCGTATCCGTATGACCTTAGTTGTTAGTGAGACGTAAAACTCAAACACTCACTCAGTCACTCGCCTCACAATTAGCACTCACTGACAAAGTTAATTCAAAGAATAGTAAATTAAGCATGCAACTTCAGATAAAATATTTTTGCATGAGCCAAAATTATGAATACCGGGTACTCATTTACTAAGTTTTCATCTATATTTAATCAACACAGGTTTCCAGACGTAAATTAATAAGGATACTTTATGAATGATATTGTATAGTTTCTTTTTTACCAACAAGTTGTTATGGGTACTTGTTAGAATCGCCTCACTGAGGCAATTGTTACATGTACCCACACTATGAGAAAAATATCTTAATTAAAACTCATCATCCAGAGTTGTCTGTAGATTTTTTTGTTTGTTTGATTGATTTGAGGTTTAACGTCCCCGTCAACACTGTAAAGGTCATTTTAGAAACATTGCTTCCAATTTTGTGGGACTTTTACCCGACATTGAGATGAAATGACAGATTTTTTTTTGTTAAAAAAAAAAAAAAAAAAACACACACACACACACAATAAAATGAAATAAATTAAATGCTGAACATTGCAAAAACAGTACTTTTGTCGCTGCCCATCGGGGCCTGGATAAAAAAGACTGAGCTGCCTTGTTCTTCTGTGCAGAGCTGAAATTTACCACTTTAGTTCGAAGGTCTAAGCATGCCCAGCATAAGTGGTGCTAGTCGGTCAACTTCTACAATCGTAGTGGATTTATTTCGGTGGTTAGGCTTGAAAATCCCACAAAATCCGAAGCAACATCTTCAAAATGACCTAAATAGTGTTGATTAGGATTTAACAAAAAAAATCATTTTATTGCACTTGCATATTTAACGCGACGTCTGAATGGATAACGTCTAAAATTAGCGACATTATATTTAAAGGTGCATTATTGAGCAATCCGGAAAAAAATGCTTCCAAAAATAAAATACATATAGCCGGTATTTTTCTTTAAAACAATACAAATGAATGCATTTTATGCAAAAAATGCGAACAATTATGATGATAGGTAAACGAGTTTCAGAGGGATTCTCTAACTAGGTTTCGAACACTAGTTAGATCTATTTTTAGTTCGTGATAAAAATAGAATCTCCATATATGACGTTATGCGACGTTCATTTTGGCCTTGTTTGCTTAGGCCATGTCTGAATCGGAAAAAAATATGACGCTGAATACCATGCCATAAGTAACGACACTCAGAGACGATACTGTCGCCATGAATGTGTAAAGTGACAGATTTATTTTTAGAACAGAAATTCCGAACACGTGTTCAGATCGAACGGTAAACACGAATGAAAACGACCATTTTCACAAAGTTCTGAAGCTGTATTTGGCTCCAAAAGTGTACACATGACAAAGGAGTATGCATTGAAGATAAAAACCAGAAAAAAAATTGAGACCCGGTAGCTCAATAATGCACCTTTAAGAAATAGATCAGCTCTAACTGTGATTTATTGAGCAATAAATCACAGTTTGTCGGTCAGTTGTAAGTAGACAAATTACGCGCGCTACTACGCGCGTGATTTGTCTACTTACAACTGACCGACAAACTGATTTATTGTTCAACAAATCACAAACTAGAGCCGATCTATTTCGGTTCTACCACCCTTCCGTTCACCCCAATGTTTAAGTCCATTGTAACAAGTACATGTATCCAATACATAGATGTAGGATTCTTAAGAGATAAAGATAAACAATGGGCTTATAAAAATGTTTATAAAGACAAGAATTTGTGCTAAGATGTGAAAACAGAATTTTGACGCGCCTGCTTTTAGCATGACGCGATATAGGTCCGTCGGTCCGTTCCTCAAACCGTCAACATTTGCGACCACCCCGAAGTTCACCCAAATGGGCAAGTTTATTTCTCATGAACTATAAGAGCTTCATCAGGGATACTTGGTACAAAGTTATATCTATGGGTGCCAACTTTAATTTAAGCATCCATATTTGACCTTGACCTAGATTTCATGGTTCAATGACTTTGTGAAAATTTGCGATCACCCTAGGTCAAGTTTATTTCTTAAGAACTATTAGAGCTTGAATAATGTTGCTTGGTACAAATTTGTATTTAGGGATGGGAATTTCAATGGAAGCATCCATGTTTGATCTTGACCTACATTTCATGGTTCACTGACCTTGTGAAAATTTGCGACCACCCTAAAGTTCACCCAAATGGTCAAGCTAATTTCTCAAGGACTGCTAGAGCTTGATTAATGTTACTTGGTACAAACTTGTGACTAGAGATGGCAAGTTTTATGCAAAGATCCATATTTGGCCTTGACCAACTTGTAATGGTTCACTGACTTTATGAAAGTTTGCAACCATCCTAGGAGGATGTTCACCCAAATGGTCAAGTTTATTTCTAAAGCTCTCTTAGAGCTTCATTTGCGATACTTGCTACAAACATATATCTAGGGATGCCAACTTTAATGCAAGCATCCATATTTGCCCTTGACCTATATTTTATGGTTCATTGACTTCGTGAAAATGTGCGACCACCCTAGCGTTCATCCAAATGGTCACGTTTATTTCTCAAAAGCTATTAGAACTTGATTAATGATACTTGGTACAAACTTGTTTCTATGGATAGCAAATTTAATGCAAGTATGCATATTTAACCTTGACCTACATTTCATGGTTCACTGACTTAGTGAAAATTTCGACCACCCTAGCATTCACCCAAATGGTCAAGCTAATTTCTCAAGGACTGCTAGAGCTTGATTAATGTTACTTGGTACAAACTTGTGACTAGAAATGGCAAGTTTTATGCAAAGATCCATATTTGGCCTTGACCAACTTGTCATGGTTCACTGACTTTGTGAAAGTTTGCAACCATCCTAGCTAATGCTGCCACGATCAATCGTATAATCGATTAATCGATCGATAAATTTCTTCAAAAATGATTATCATTTCTGATTTGCTTTTAATCGATTACTTGATAGGTACAATTTACTACCCAAAGTTATGCCTAAAATAGATGGATGAGTGGCAAACAGTGCAGACCCTGATGAGACGCCGTATTATGCGGCTTCTCATCTGGATCTACACTGTTTGCTAAGGCCTGCCTGTTCAAATATACATATGGTAAAGTGCAACATATGGTAAGAGTCATGCTCAGACAGAAAGCCAGACAGGTAAAATAATGGCAAAAATCTTAGCGATTACTAATCGATTATCGATCGCAATGACAGGACTGATAATCGATTATATTTTCAGCTCCGATTAGCCAGCCCTACAGGATGTTCACCCAAATGGTCAAGTTTATTTCTAAAGCTCTCTTAGAGCTTCATTTGCGATACTTGCTACAAACATATATCTAGGGATGCCAACTTTAATGCAAGCATCCATATTTGCCCTTGACCTATATTTTATGGTTCATTGACTTCGTGAAAATGTGCGACCACTCTAGCGTTCATCCAAATGGTCACGTTTATTTCTCAAAAGCTATTAGAACTTGATTAATGATACTTGGTACAAACTTGTTTCTATGGATAGCAAATTTAATGCAAGTATGCATATTTAACCTTGACCTACATTTCATGGTTCACTGACTTAGTGAAAATTTCGACCACCCTAGCATTCACCCAAATGGCCAAGTTCATTTTCCGAGAACTGTAAGAGCTTCAGGAATGGTACTTGGTACAAACTTGTATAGAAGGATGGCAAATTTAATACAAGCATCCATTTTTGATCTTGATTTACATTTTGTGGTTCACTTTGATTTGAAGCTTAACGCCCCCGTCAACACTGTAAAGGTCAGGCCACAGGGGCCAGTTTCAAGCTTTTTGAGAGGAAAGATATACTATCCTATAATAATATATTATTATAGACGTTGCTTCCAATTTTGTGTGACTTTTACCCGACATTGAGATGAAATGACATCTCAAGCCCTGTCGCCCAATGAAACCAATAGGGTTTATAAGCATGGACGGGCCGAGTCGCACCGCATTGCCTGGGCAGGCTTAGATCCTCTAAGCGGTTTACCAGTACTCGTGTGCGGGTCGGTTTCAGCTCTGCGTGGAAGTATCATGCCGCCCATCTATTTCTTCAAGCCCCGATAGGCGGGGGCTATTGTGGTTCACTGACCTTGTTATTTATTGGCGTAATTGTGTCAAACCTAGTGTTCACCCAAATGGTCAAGTTCATCTCGCAAGAACCATAAAAGCTTCATTAATGACAATTGATACAAACTTGCATCTAGGAATGATAACGATGATGCAAACATCCATATTTGACCTTGACCTACATTTCATGGTTCACAGACTTTTGATCTATGTGGTCAACCCCAGTGTTTACACTAATGTTTAAGTTCAGTTCATTTCTCAAGACCTATCAGAATTTCATAAATGATACTTGGTACAAGTGGCAGCTTTTATACAAGCATCTGTTTTTTGCTCTTGACCTACATTTCATGGTTCGGTGACTTTGTACACCGCCCTAGTCGGCGAAATTTTGTTAAGCTAAAGAAAAATACCACAAACTTCATTGTGTTTAAATACTATATCATTAATCATCACTTTAATCAGTTAAAATTCCACTGTTTTGGTTTGATTTGTTTTTAATTGACAAAAAGGGCAGTGCCTTCTTGTTGCTTCATTTGGAAATAAGGCTGGCACGATTAATCGTATAATCGATCGATAAATTCCACAAAAATAATTATCATTACTGATTTCCTTGTAATCGATTGTTTGATAAGTACAATTTACTACCCAAAGTCGTGCCTGAAACAGCTGGTTGAGTGGCAAACAGTGCAGACCCTGATGAGATGCCGCATTTTGCGGCGTCTCATCTGGGTCTACACTGTTTGCTAAGACCTGTCTGTTCAAATACATATAGTGAAGTGCAACATATGGTAAGAGTCATTCTCAGACAGAAAGCCACGCAGGTGAAATTATGACCAAATCTTCCGTGATTACGAATCGATTATCGATCACATTGACAAGACTGATAACCGATTATCTTTTCTGCTCCGATTAGCCGGCCCTAGTATCGACTATATACAGAGTAGCCGGTCTTTTTATCGCTGAATTCAGAGTTTTGCACAGAGGTCTACAGAATCTGGACTAGATTCATGTGTTGGGTTTAGCAAACAGTGTACATGTAGTTGGTGAACAGTGTAGTTCCAGGTCAGAATGCAGCATCTGATCAGGGTTTACACTGTTAACAGCTTAAGAATTTAAGGGCTAAGTCCTCGTTCACGACAGTTTTTAGCTGGTTGTGCTTTGTTTGTTTGTTTGTTTGATTTGCGGTTTAACGTCCCCGTCAACACTGTATAGGCATTTTGGAGACGTTGCTTCCAATTTTGTGATACTTTTACCCGACATTGAGATGAAATGACATCTCAAGCCCTGTCGCCCAATGAAACCAAAAGGGTTTATAAGCATGGACGGACCGACTCGCACCGCTTTGCCTGGGCAGGCTTAGATCCTCTATGCTGTTTACCAGTACTCGTGTGCGGTCGGTTTCAGCTCTGCGTGGAAGCATCATGCAGCCCATCTATTTCTGCAAGTCCCGATGGCGGGGGGGGGGGTGGGGGGGGGGGGGGGGGGGGGGCGGGCTGGTTGTGCCTGTATGAAGTACAAGAAGAGTGTGTGTGAATTCGGGTTTAACGTCGCTTTCAACAATTTTTCAGTCATATCACGACGGTGTCTGGTTGCGACAGGGAGCTCAATGCTCACGTTTATAGTGCTGCCTCACTGAAGTATCATGTCCCAGACACATTACATGATACCACACCCAGTCACATTATCCTGACACCTGGATCGACCAGTCCTAGCTCTACCCCGTAAATCTGAGTGCCAAACGAGGAGCAGCTAGTACCATTTTTAACGACTTTGGTATGTCGCGGCCCGGGATCGAACCCGAGACCTCCCGTTCCCCAGAGCGGACACTCTACCAACTGAGCTATCGGGGCCGGTATATTGTTCTTGTCCTGGTCATGCGCGTTTGCATTCCTGTCACACTGCCTTTTTTAATGCTTGTATCTCGACAGACACTTAACAAAGAGAATTCACATTTAGGACTTGGGCGCCTGTGTGCGTCTTCTGGGGTTGCAAAGGGTGAGGCACGGGGTTAAAATCTAGGACACCTTTGTAGATTTTACTAATATGTCATATGCATTTTCACTATGTTAACACGTTATACACAATGTGTCGGCCCCCGCTCATCGGGGCTTGAAGAAATAAATGGGCTGCATGATGCTTCCACGCAGAGCTGAATCCGACCGCACACGAGTACTGGTAAACCGCTTAGAGGATCTAAGCCTGCCCAGACAAATCGGTGCGAGTCGGACCGCCAATGCTTCTAAACCCTATTGGTTTCATTGGGCGACAGGACTTGAGATGTCATTTCATCGCAATGTCGGGTAAAAGTCCCACAAAATTGGAAGCGTCGTCTCCAAAATGACCTATACAGTGTTGACGGGAACGTTAAACCTCAAATCAAACAAACAAATTCACAATGTGTTATAAATAAGCCTACACAAGTATAAAAAAGGGTGAATATTTACGGGGTGCCGTTTTACTATTTAATCCATATTTATAGATATCCATAAATCGATTTATGGATATCCAGAATTCGAATTATGGATATCCATAAATCAGCCGAATAATGGGTATCCATAATTCGAATTATGGATATCCATAATTCGATTTATAGAAATCATTAATTCAGAGCGATTTTAGATATCCATAATTCGAATTATGGATATCACTAGTTCCAATTATGGATATCAATATATCAAAATATGGATATCCATTATTCCGATGATTTATGGATATCCATAATTCGAATTATGGATATACATAAATCACCGCAAAAGCCTTTGTTTTCAGTCAGTATTTATTGAATTTATTTGCCAAGACAAATTATGGATATCCATAAATGGACCGAATTATGGATATCCATAATTCGAATTAATGATATCCATAATCTGAATTATGGATATCCATAAATGGATCTGAATTATGGATATCCATTTCGAATTATGGATATCCATTATTCGATTTATGGATATCCATAATTCGAATTATATATATCCATAAATCGAATAATGGATATCCATAATTCGATTTATGGATATCCATAATTCAGATTATTTATGGATATCATTAATTCGAATTGTGGATATCCATAAATAATTATTGATATCTATAATTCGAATTCTGGATATCCATAAACTATAAATAGGGAATAAATAATAAAAGGGCGCCCCATAAAGATTAAGGTTTCTTACATGCTTTTCAATAAAATATTGAGATTTCTCAGTAAAATAGAAAACGACATTGTCACCGTTTCAAACAGTGCATGATATCAATTATATATTTCACTGTTTGGGACTACCTTTTTCATAAAATCTAGTTCTATGATCAGTTTTCCATTGTTAGATGATTGAAAATTAATGAAATGTGTTAGGATTGACGCTTAGCCCGTTCACGCGTCACAAAGACTTCAATGACGTCATTTTCAAGCTGACGTCGCATATTTTACTCAAAGGGAGCCGGCAGGTACCCCTTTGATACCACTTAATTGACGCGAAACGATTAGGAACAGTTTTCTGCGAGAGTGCGTGGCATGGTTAGTGAAGCTAGTGTTTGACAGAAAATTTGATTTGTTCAAGCTCGCCCCTATAAAATTGTCTAAGGCTCACCGATTATATTTTATTATTAAAGACACTGACCATGTATTTACTATATACTTTCTTTTGTATAAAGTTGGGTTTACACTAGCGCCCATTAACTATTGTCTACCGATACCCTTGAAAGAACGTTTCGATAACACGCCCATTTTTCATATCTCCAAAATGGTTACATGAAAACCAGTGATATTTTCCTATTTATACTCCAATCTTAGGTTATGGGTGCTCGTTATGGGTGCTCGTTAGAACCGCCTCATTGAAGCGGTTCTAGAGGCGGTACCCACAACCTAATCTTGGAGCAAAAATAATAAAAATAACATATTACCCTGTAAACCCCAGTTGTCTCAATGTAAATTGGGGTTTAGAGGTGTTCTAATTACACGGACTTGTTAACATTAAGCTTAACCCAGCTGGCACATGAAGTTTGTTTGTTTGTATTGGAGTTTAACGGCCCAGTCAACACTATTTAGGTCATTTTTGAGCCGGTCAGTTTACCTATCAACACTTTCCTGGGCAGGCTTATACGTAAGCGGTTAACCAGTACAGTGCACATTCTTTCGCCAGAAACTGACAACTGCCCTTCTTGAATCAGCGGAAGGGAGAGAATGACCGTAGAAAAGATTTCGTGATCAATCTCCACGAAAGAATATTGCCGACCCCGGCGGGAGTCGAACCCGCGTCCTCCTGATCACCAGTCAGACGCGCATCCGACTGAGCCACTGAGGCCGGCTGGCACATGACGTATTTGTGACGCCATGACAACGTCGGTACAACGTCATGATGTGTATGCAACGTCACATCTACGTCGTTGCACCGTCATGACGTTGCACCGACGTTGATTTGACGTTGCCCTAGCGACGTGTGCCTGCTGTGTTATATCACCTGGGTGTGTAATCCTGGTATAAAAGATGGTTTAATCAGTGATCATCTGATAAACAAGATATTACACATCTTAGCATCTCTTATAGCCGCGTACATGATGCAGTTGGACTTTACAATCTGTATATAAGCCATCTCGGCTGGTTTACACAATCATAAACTATTCTGCCGTCCACAGGCGTTGTGGACATGGATCTTACTCTTATACTAATTCTATTATCCCTGGTGGCGGGGATTTCTGGAGGTAAATAATTTACTTATTTTATTCGATTTTATTTATTTTATTTATGCATTTATTTATAAATTTATTTCAAATTAAACCTTTCTTATACAATGTTTAACAATCTTAACCAAATATTTTGCGCATATTCTGTGGTAAAAATATTGGAATAAATATTTTGCGAATATTCTGTTATAAAAATATTAGAATGATTCACAGCTGTCAGTCCCAATGGCTTTATGCAGACATTTTAGATAAATTATTTCGCTTAATATATTTATTGTATGTTCTGAAATTTTGAGTTTTACATATTACGCATACAATAGTCAAGTTGACTTATTACGCATTTTATTTATTAAAGTCCGTTGAAAAAAAAGCGTCGATGCAACGTTGAAAGTATCATCACGAAATCACGCCTATATAATTTTGACCCCCCTCGATCCCCACTTTTATATTGCAAAACTGGGGTACCGCTTACAGAGATGTAGATTGTTTTTCGTATTTCGGATCTAAAACATAGTTTGTGGGTACTCGATAGAACCGCCTCAATGAGGCGGTTCTATCGAGCACCCACAACCTATGTTTTAAGTATAATTAAGCAAAGTATCACAAGTTTTCATCTTAAAATTTACATTTTTCTGCGTTAGAATTTGTAATGTATTTGTATAGGCGTGTTTTCGTAATGCATGCAGTCTCTGATAACATCTTTGTATTTGAGTAGCTCGGTCTCTGGAGGGGGTACCATTTTCTTTGTTCCTTAGAAGTCTGATATTTTTGGTGTTATTTACCCATCTACGCCCAGCTTCCCTTTTTCAGAGCATTTATTGGCAACCTATAATACATGGAGAGGATCTTACATCAGTGTTCATGTATTATTGAAAGTATTAAACGAGTTGCGGAAAAGGGATAAAATACGAGGCTTTGTCGAGCATTTTATCCCTTTTCCTCAACGGGTTTAATAAATTCGGTAATACATTAGGACGAATGCAAGATTCTGTTTATAAAATGAGCAGGATAAAGTTCATGCTCAAGTGAACTGAGCTTGAAAAAAGTTTTATAACCTCGGGCCGAGGCTGCATAACGTCGTAGAATACACAGCCTCTACAATGGCACCTGAAGACGCCTCCGTGGAGGCCCCAGGTGAATAATTTTATCAGATCGCACGGATAAAGTGGACCACCAGAATCTTCGTTGGAAGAACAACAAAGCCAAGATGAGGTGTGTGTGGGGGGGAGGGGGGATGGCTGGTATTTTTTTCAGCTTTTACAAAAACGAAAACCAAAGTTTCGACTCAGCGCGTTATATATTAGATGAGAATCCGGAAGTCAGTTGAAGTGCATATGGTACTGGGTCATCAGTTAAGTGGTCACTTAAGAATAAAGAAAATCCCCATGAGAAGGTCAGATTTGCTTAATTGTTTGACGACCCGAAGTTTTATGGTAAATCGAAACGGTCTAAGGCTTAGTTCATGATCACAACAAAAACATTTTGCCGGCCTCGGTAGCTCGGTCGGATGCTCGTCTGAATGGTGGTCAGGAGGACGCGGGTTAAATACCTGCTGGGGCCGGCAACATTCTGTCGTGGAGATTGATAATGAAATCTTTTATACGGTCATTCTTTCCCTTTCGCTGTTTCAAGAAGGGCAGTTGTCAGTTTCTTGTGAAAGAATGTGCACTGTAATGGTTAACCGCTTACGTATAAGCATGCCCAGGAAAAGTGTGTAAACTGACCGGCTCAAAATAGTGTTGAATGGGCCGTTAAACTCCAATACAAACAAACAAACAAACAAACAAACAGACAAAGACATTTGACCCTCCAGTCCTGCCAGGGCTTTGATTTAGGGGATAACTGTATTCAAAATTGTCATTTGGGGAGGTAACTCGGTTGTTATACGGTTAGAAATTTCGTTATGCGGCGAAGCGTAATAGCGGAGCCGTAAAATTTATCTATCCAAATGACAGTACAGTTATCCCAAGTCCACCCTTGAAGAAATAAATAGGCTGCATGATGCTTTCACGCAGAGCTACGGGTACTTGTAAACCGCTGAGAGGATCTAAGCCTAGCCAGGTAAAGCGGCGTGAGTTGGACCGTCCATGCTTACAAACCCTTGGTTTCATTGGGCAACAGGGCTTGAGATGTCATTTCATCTCAATGTCGGGTAAAAGTCCCACAAAAGTGGAAGCAGCGTCTCAGAAATGACCTATACAGTGTTGATGGGGACGTTAAACCTCAAATCAAAAGTTATCCCAAGTCTGATGAACCTATTCGGTTGCTTTGTTAAAAACTGAACTGTTTTGCACAAAACGGCAAACGCTGTGAGCTGCGTAAAACCCAAATGCCTGCCAGTGAAAAGAGACTTAACGTGATGACGTCGGCCTTCCGACAGTATATTCCAGAATTTTGACGTTGGGCAATCAGACGTCGCGTTACATACGCAAGAGCATTATATTTTTCTTCTATCTGGGTTAAACGGGATTTCATAGTGCAATTTCTGTTGATGCTGTTGCACTAGTTTTTAAGAGGAATGGGAACACCTCCATGGGAGGCATCTCCTGCAAAAGTAGTTTTGTCTTCCATTTCAATAGGGGTCATCTCTTAAAGGAAAGAATTTGCTGCTAAGGAGCAACTTCTTTCCTTTAAGAGTAGACCCCTTTTTCAGTGGGTCAGGGCTTGTAGTAGAGAGATCAGGAAGTCCCGAAAGTTGTTTCCCTGTTAAAAATGGCGGAACAATCTGTCAGGTGTTCCCATTCCCCTTAAGAACAGGATGATCACCTGATCGGTGTAAACAAACAAGAAAGCGTTGCCAAGAAATACTACGAAATTTGCTCAATTCATGAAGGAACCAGACGAACCAAAGAAGCTGCCATACAAGTATGCGCATGCGTACATGAAGGACTTTGCTCGGTCTGTACATTGTGCCAATTCAGCCGCATCACTGTATAGACAGCACGCGTTTCTACTGGACCGGGTACTTTCTGACGTTTTCTGTTTGTCTATAATCTACGTGCAATTGAAAGAAGGTTGGTTTTCCCCTGCTGTTCAGTCATATGATTACAGAAGAGCTGCGTCACATACAATATGGTTCGCGTCATATGTGAACAGCAGGTCAAGTCGTGGTCGATTAAGTTCTCGCTTAATAGCTATGGACACTCACTAACTCACTCTGTTGGCTTTCGACACTAACAGCACGGAGCCCGAAATGTTCGAATGCAAAAAAAGGCCTTTACATGCAGGCAAACATGACACTTTTTACTTTTGTTATGGCTGTAAGAATTTTATTTCTTTCACAAAATGCCAAAAACGCATCTGTGTATATTGCAAATTTGCCAGGTTTCTGCAACTGTTAACATGATAACGTTGAATTTGGATATTTCAGAAAACTAGATCTTTCAAATTTCTCATTTCGAAAGCATGCCGTATACAAATACATTGTAAAATTACAGCCAAAAAAAAAAAAAAAAAAAAAAAAAACGAAGTGGCTATTGACAGTTAACTGGCAATAGCGGTTTTACTTTAAAATTGCTATTGCCAGTTAACTGCTTAACTTGCAATAGCGGTTTTACGTTCAATAGCCATTTCAACGTAAAACCGATGAAAAAGATGAAAAATTGTGATAATTTTCTTATTTCTGCTCAAAACATAGATTGTGGGTACACGTTAGAACCGCCTCATCGAGGCGGTTCTAACGGATACCCACAATCTATATTTTAGAGCAGAAATAAGAAAAAAATAAGATTTACCACTGTAAACCCCAGTTTTACTATATATAAGTGGGTTTCAAGGGGGTCAGAATTATACAGGCGTGTTTTCGTGATGTAAAGTTTAATTTTAACTATCAAAATATAGAACGCCTCAAAATGTACCTTCTTGGAAATTATGACCTATAGTGATTATATCACAGACAATTGTGTGCTTTTATGAATGCGGATGCATAAATTAGCAAGTCGGTCGAATATAAATACTTTTAAACCCCACTTTATACCGAGAAAAGTATGGTTTATTAGGGAATACATTACTGAGTTGCTTTATAATTTGTTTTGCTCAGAAACATAGTTTTTGCGTTTTACCGCCCCCGCCCATCGGAGCTTGAAGAAATAGATGGGCTGCATGATGCTTCCACGCAGAGCTGAAACCGACCGCACACGAGTACTGGTTAACCGGTCTGACCAAGCAAAGCGATGCGAGTCGGCCCGTCCATGCTTATATACCTATTGGTTTCATTGCGCGACAGGGCTTGAGATGTCATTGCATCTCAATGTCGGGTAAAAGTCCCACAAAATTGGAAGCAACGTCTCCAAAATGACCTATACATTGTTGACCGGGACGTTAAATCTCAAATCAAACAAACAAAAGATTTTGCGTTCTTGCATACATACCTATGCGCATGGCTGTTTGAAGCCATTGTCAAATGGACCGAAAGTCGTGCTCAAACAGCAAAAATCATGTTCAAATCATGAAATTCGCGTGCTGTTTGAACATGGATTTTGATCTTTTGATATCACAAGACGGGCCTTGCTTTGTTTACGTTACGTTGAGCGACGTAACGTTATCACCCTGAACGTAGCGTTTAGGGTTCTATGACGTAACTGCATGACAACGTCATTGTAAACAACATTCTGAACTGGCCGCCATTTTAGTTTGCCTGTCGCATTAAGAGAGTTTATATGGAATTTATATGGAGCTTTTGGGCGTTTTCGTCAAAATTTGCTGTCGGATTCGTAAGTTATGCAAGAACAACGATCATCCATAGTTATTTCATTGCATTAACATTTGCCGGATCCCTCGGAAGAAATTTGAACATTCGGCCTAGCGGCCTCATGTTCAAACAGCTTCCTCGGGATCCGGCAAATGTTAATGCATGAAAAACCATGGTTGATCCCTATATTTGAGGCGGTTCTAAATTCTAATGGGCGCTCACAACTTTGTTCGGAGCAGTAATAAGGAAAATAATAAAACAATTCTTCCCCCAAAAAACAAAACATGCGCCGTTTTAGTACATAGATAACGTGCGTGCGTTTGTGAATGCAAGTGTAGGAAGCCAAGAAAATAAAGTATCTGAGTTCATGAAAACTGTGGTTGTTGGTAATCCCCTTTCCATCATTGATCAATCTTAACATCAACAAAAAAAAAAAAAAAAACAGAGCACAAACGGGAAAAGGTAATTCCATTGATGAAACTGCAATTTGTTTACACTCCAAGATCAAAAGTACGTGCATGGGGTCTTGCATTTATTGTTTATGCCCATGGGCGTAGACATTATAGACATAGGGTCCACAATGCAGGTTGACCTTTATATTTATGCAATAACAAGTATAAGCTTTCACAAGAAGACAAAAACGACCTATAACAGGTATTAGCTAGCACACAAAAGAGGCCCACGGGCAAAGCTCCGGCACAGAATTGCTATTATATTTGTACAAACCCATATTTGCGGTCATATTTGTACAGGCTACATATTTGTACAGGCTAATACAAAACATACATCTACAAACTCTCGACCACGACGGCTGTGGTGAGCTGAAAACTTGCTTCACCGTTAGCAATTTTTTTGTGGTTAATCTTCAATTAGTCTTCAGTAAAGTGTAGGAAGCATACTGAAGTTGCACATGTGCGGTTTTAAAGATTAGAAAGTACTTTTTGACAAAATTACAGCATTTCCAACTTTGACATTTCAGACATGATACTTCAGTCGGCAGGATCTTGGATGTAGACTTGCCAAAGACAGTTAATTGTATCAAACACATTTCTGGGATATAACATTTAATACGTGCTCAGCGTAATCCTGGCTTTTCTGTAAAAGCTATACTTGTTATTATTTCGTTTACAGGAAACACACATTTCAAATTCATTGTATATCTGGGAATTAAAGCTTCTTTGGTGACAAAATCCGACCTGAAAATCGTTATAAGATAAACAGAATCTTACATTCGTAGTCATGGTAGTCGTTTCATACGAAATTAATAAAACTCCTGCAACCTCGTGTCGATTTTTTATGACCATGCGTGTAAGATCCTCGTATGCAGTGTTCTCATTAACCCATTGTATACTAGTGGACTATTCCATTGCTATATGTTGGACAAGTCCATTTGTCATATAAGCGGTTTCAGGCCTATTTTTTTTTTTTTTTTTTTTTTCATTTTTATTCAATTTTGACTGAAAATTCTGTTAGCAAAAAGTGCAGACCCTGATCAGACGCCGCGTTCTGCGGAGTCTGATCTGGGCCTGCACTGTTTGCAAAGGTACCCATTTAGGGGTTACCCGCATGTAATGGGTTAACTGCTTCGGAGTAATTTACTTCAACTTTCCATTTCTGCCGGACTCCAACTTTTTGGAAAGACTCAATAGAAAAGTATGGTAAAACTCCAACTTTTCTGGAGGACAGCATTTTACTCCAATTTTCAAAATCCTAGTGAGAACCCTTAGTATATCATACTATTTTAACACGTCTTTTTGCTTCCAACTTGGTGTTGTTGTTTTGTTTTTACATCTTGGCCCCCATAGAGTCGGGGGAGAGTGAGTGAGTGTTTGAGTTTTACGTCCCACCAACAGCTACGGTCATACGGAGACGGGACCTAGGTTTAAAGACTCATCCGAAAGTCTGGAAAAGCCCGGGATCGATCCTGCGACCCCGGGTCTACAAGGCGAGTAGCGTAACCACTACACCACGGAGGCTTCTAAATAGAGTCGGGGGGAAAGCAAAGGGTCGTGACAGATAGAATTATATAGTATATGTATTAACATCGAACTTAAACATGTCTTTCATTATTTCTTTATGAAATTATATAAAATTTAATTGACATTCTCTTTAGAGCGCGTCCGTAATTACATTTTATAACCTAGGTGTTATAAAAATGCCTGCTATATGCAAAATCACTTGGCATCACTGTGGGAATCTTGCAATAAACTGATGCACCGCAGTAAAATAATCTGTATCTATTTAGACTTTGCACTATAATTACATAATTTAGGGAAAATTGGCCAAGGACAAAGAAAAAAGGTCTATGTGTACCAAACTTGACACAGTTATAAATCATTTGCAGACAGAGATAGATACTGCGCAACTGTGTGCAAATAAGTCGTGTCGTTGGAAAATACACTCATGTATCATATGGGTTGTGTGTGATAAAGGCCTCATATTTTTTTCAGGCATTTGCAGGATTTCAGGCTTTTAGAGTCTGATTGTTTTCTTAATTTCAGGGTTTTAGATTCTGATTTTTGGTGTATATAGTCTGTTTAAAAAACTATTTAACCCTTATTTCTGACTATAAGTCAACCAAATTACTTTATATTTTCACAAAACCCATTACAAACAGTGTATATCCTGATCAGATGGCTTCTTCAGAAGCCATCTGATCAGGATCTACACTGTTTGCAAAGGTAATGTAGTTGTGTCTTGTTCAGCAGGATAAGGGTTGAAGCTGCAAAATCGGGCCTTTCAGGCATGGAAAAGCGTGGTCATTATGAGGCCTGGTGATAACGAGTCAATGGTATCCTTAATTCTGCCCAGAAACCTATGTCGTGATTCTAACAACTACCCACAACACATGTTTTTACACAGAAATAATTTGGTTATGTGTGTGTGTGGGGGGGGGGGGGGGTGGGGGTTGCCTGTTTTCTCAGAAAATAAGTTTTAGCAGATTTCTGGGCGTTTTAATATTGTTTTGGCACCAGCTGTATTTGTTCGTTACGTGATGATGGCGCAACTGTGATGCAGACACCGACACAAATAAATGTGCATTATACTGCACTTGACAGGAACTTGATTATGCGCAAGCGATACGTACATCAACAGACGACATTTTTCCCCTTGTAGTTTTCAAAAATAAATAAATAATTAAATAAAAAAAATGGAAAAGATAAAGTTTGACGTTGCATACAAAAAAGGAAAAAAATACATCGGACTGAAACACGAAAACTGAGAATGATGTTTTTGCAGCTCTGGAGTGCCGCGCCCCTGATGTATCAGAAGCCGAGCTGTTTTTGAGAAGCTGAGTGTAAACGACTATTAATGGGTATATGTTTCCAACATATCGAGAATAAATCAGAGCTAGGATTGCCGTTTTTATTAGAATATTTCCAAGAGGTCTGAATAGTTCGCTTATGGAAACAAAATCACCGTTTCCATGCACCGTTTTCATGGAACGGTGGTGAGCTGATACTAAAAACAATTTACAGTCCACAAATTCGCTGGAACCTATGATTTTCGCACTTTCCATGTTTCTATGGATTAGTATTAATGACGGTCAGCCTCTCTTAAAAAATCAAAAGTCTCGCCTGCATGTTGGTATTTCGAAGGAATGGGCTATCTAACGAAAACTAGATATCCGTTAAACATGGCTTTACACATTTGTTTTGAAAGATGAGCAATTATGTTAATCGGGATAAAGATAAAGATGGGGATAAAGATTAGGGGTTGGGATCAGATCAGAGGGAAAACATATCAGGTGATGTTAATTTACATAACCTCCTGAGCTTCAAAATCACGTCAGATTAAGGCGATGTACAGTGTTTTTTTTTGTGTGTGTTTTAGCCCCCGCCCATCGGGGCTTGAAGAAATAGATGGGCTGCATGATGCTTCCACGCAGAGCTGAAACCGACACGCACACGAGTACTGGTAAACCGCTTAGAGGATCTAAGCCTGCTCAGGCAATGCGGTGCGAGTCGGACTGTCCATGCTTATAAAACTCTATTGGTTTCACTGGGCAGCAGGGCTTGAGATGTCATTTCATCTCACTGCCGGGTAGTAAAAGTCCCACAAAGTTGGAAGCAACGTTTCCAAAATGACCTATACAGTGTTGGCGGGGACGTTAAACCTCAAATCAAACAAACAGTGTTTTTTATGTTGTTCAATTTAGCGGCTAGATTACAGAACGGAATCACATCCAGAACGTTGATGACGTCAAAAGATTACATCACGTGAACAAGACCGTGTAGCGAATACCCTTGTAAACCTCGTGCTATATGGAGAAAATCGGAATTTCTTAAAAAATGAAGAACCGCCTCATCGAGGCGCCTCATCTACCCACAATCTATATTTTAGAGCAGACCCAGTTTTACGATATAAAAGTGGGGTTAAAGGGGGGTCAAAAAGGCGTGTTTTCATGATGAAGGCGGTTCTAACGAGAACCCACAGTCTTTATCCTAATGTTACAATTGTTCATCTAAAAACAGCTAATTCTGGTGATATAAAAAAACCGGGTGTATTATACAAATGAGACAGAAGTCCAGGAGCCAGTTGTTCAAAACTAACGACATCGTTAGTTAACATATCGTTAAAACTTTGATCATTTAATGTGGCAAATAGGCTAATACGTTTGCTGAAAAATGAGAGCAGCTTTTGCAAATGCAAAAGCTGCTCACATTTTTTCAGCAAAAACACCAAAATATTTGATATCGTACTTGCTAGAGCAGTTAACAATATGACCACTAACGAGCTCGTTAGGCTAACGAGGCTTTGAACAACTGGGCCCTGATGATTTTAAGTACTGATACCCAGCCTATATATACACAATTCCGCTATCTTTCGCGAGTTCAGAAATAGCGCTTTTTCATATTTCCTCTGTAATTATGGCCCCGCCCATAGGGCCTTGAAGAAATATATGGGCTGCATGATGCTTCCACGCAGAGCTGAATCCGGCCCGCACACTAGTACTGGAAACCGCTTAGAGGATCTAAGCCTGTCCAAGAACCGCGGTGCGAGGCGGACCGTCCATGCTAACAAACCCTATTGGTTTCAATGGGCGACAGGGCTTGAGATGCATTTCATCTCAATGTCGGGTAAAAGTCCCACAAAATTGGAAGCAACGTCTCCAAAATGACCTTTACAGTGTTGACGGGGACGTTAAACCTCAAATCAACCAACCAACCAATCATCTGTAAACAAAGATGCGGGTGCTCGTTCGTGAGAACCAACTCATTATGGTGGTTCTAAGTTGTACCGCAGTATAAATATATATACATGTACATTATGGGTACTCGTTAGAACCACCTCATTAGCATTGTTTCAGAACAAAAAACAGTCATTATATAAAGGGTGGTCAACAACTGTGTACAAGCACTTGCTAACGTGGCGTATGAATACAGTAAAATTATACTAAGACCACCTTTGGGACTGTTCAAAAGTGGTCTTTAAGACCACTTTTTAGCTGTTCCAGTGGTTGACCATTTTTTGGAGACATTGGCTATAGAAAATACAAAGAAAGAATAACTGAAACCCTCTCGTTAAGCTTTTAGTCTTAATTTTAGGTGGTGCTTTTAGTCTTAATTTTAGATGGACTTAACTGTAGCTAAAAAAGTAACATCGAGCCTTCTCCCGTCGTCACATTCTAATTTAATAGCCGATTTGACATTTATCATAAAAATGCGTCTGTCAACAAAATGGTGGGTGTCGATGAAAGACACGATGGCGCTTGCAAGGCAAATATAGTAGTGAACGTCATTTGAGAAATGGATTTTTATTTTTCTGATGTTCATGAAAGTATGAACGCAGTGGGTCGCATGCAAAGTAAATAAACTCCTTCGTGGTTCATGTAAACTTTATTAGCGACCCGCTGTCGTTCATAATTTCATGAAAAGCAGAAAAATTAAGTGTATTTTTTTATATTTACATTCTTTGCCCCTTATCACTGGGCGAAAAAATGCTTATAGGGCAAACGTTCAAAGCTGACAAAACTTTTACACGCTGTTTGTACAAAGAGCGGAAGAGCGTTGACGTAACTTAAAGTCACTGTAAATCATGTGACTCGATGCGTTCATGGAAGTATGAACTACATTGTTTTCTATTGGTTTACATTAGGCTTTACACTGGAAATGTAAATATAGTGAGATGAAATTCGGCATCGCCGACCCCTCGTTCATCACGTGAACAAATCCGTGAAATGAACACCCCCGTACACCCCACTTTATATAGAGAAAACTGGGGTGTACGGGGTATACATATTTTTTTCTTATTTCTGCTCCAAAACATAGGTTGTGGGTACTCGTTAGAACCGCCTGGATGAGGCGGTTCTAACGAGCACACACGACCTATATTTGCAGAATTAATAAGAAAAATATCACGGATTTTCATCAGAAAAGTAGCCATTTTGGAGATATGAAAATTGCACTATTTCGCATGGGTATGTTTTCATAATATATAATGTTTGCCAGTTACAATTGTATGTCAGCGGCGTATCGAAAACAAAAATATTACACACAACAAGGAAATCTAGGTAAAATCATTGGGGTTAAACCCTACATACAATATAAGAATCCTATATGAGAGTGAGGGGTGGATGGAAAAATCCGTCCCGAGGGTCACTGTCCGGCATCACGAGTGCGGGACAGTGATCCCGAGGGACGGATTTTAACTGATAGTTCTAAGCTTGGAGACTCTACCAAATAGACTTGCCATTACTAACAAGGTGATAAAGTTTTAATGTAATAAAAAGTACCAAAAATGATCAGACTTTTAGGCTTTTATCAGACTAGTAGCTAGTCTACTTCTTACTCCCAGTGGCCTACATACAAAATACAGGTGGCTGTAATACATTGCGTGATTGATAGATTAGCAGGTTGCCATGATTTCGTAACAGCAATCAGCTGATCAGAACTAACTAGATTATGATTGTTTTGATAGTTTCTTAATCTACGTATCTGGCGGCTATTCTGCAACACGTAAGAAATAGTTATTAAGGGGAATATTTGGTTCATCATTTTTAATGACAGATTCATTCTGTCATTTCTAGCTGTCCTGCGTGTTGTAAAGTAGTTCCGGCTTTCTTACGACTTTCTTCCGGCTTTGACCGCCAAAGAGATATGAGTCCGCACAAAAAATGTAGTCCGGTTAGGCACAGTTATCAAAATTGTACATCCTATAATCGCAATACAAACTTTTGAAGCAGACGACTTGACGATTTTATCTTACCTTTCAGAGAGTAGATTCAGCATTTCATATGAATAAGCTGCATCATGCGAGACTGTATACCTAGATCAATGCGGCACCTGCTCAGACGTCTGCTCAGGTTTTACACTGTTTTCTAACAGTGCTGTCATATTTAATCCTTAAAGACCAGCCGGTCAGCTGCAGACCAGAATAGCAATGGGTTTTCCGACATTCGAGGTCAAGTCTAGGTCAGTTACAACTAGGTGTATATCAGAATTTGCGAGAAAGGCTGTCCCTTTCAACCCTGGAATATGGTACAGATACGTATGCAAACAGTGTAGGTCCTGTGATATAATTCTAGGTGCCATATTTAGCAGAATGGACGAGCCCAAATTCAGCGATGGAAGAGTACACTCCAGAAACTCAAGGCAGTGAATAAATCAAAGCACTGACAACACTCATGCCGATTGTCTCTAAATGCAGGCTGGTCATGAACGAGGACTTGGACTGATCCGTTTAAACTTAACGGATGTTAGTAACTGATGCAAAAAATGTAGAACAAGATCAGCACCGTGTTCTGTGGCGTTTGATCTTAGTCTACATTGTTTGCCAAATCGAACATTTTATTCAAGTGCAGATTTTACAGATAACACTTACATGTACCCAAGACTGACAAACGACCCGGCTATGTTTGGGTTGATTGTTTGGCATTCGACCAAAAGTTACTAAAACAGCGATTCAGAGCTAACGTCTACGTGACTATCACTGACTTCTCAGAATAACCTTTTTTCTTGCAGAAAATAGCCGCAGTGAGATCAGGGTATTCCATAAGACTGAAGAGGGTCATCCTGGAATCATAGGGTGAGCTTGGCAAACAGTGTAGACCAAGTTCGGACGCTGCAGAACGCGCTTCTTATCAAAATCTTCACTATTTGTTGGAATTTCAGAGTTAAATTAAACAGTTTAATCTCAGCCCAGGACCTTTACCCCAACCTACATCCCACCAACACTTTCGGTGCTTTGGTTTTGAAACCAAACGATTGCATGATTACAACACGCTTAGGCACCATGCCCTTAAGCTAAACAGGTTAAATCAATCAACCGTGACGTATGGTTACCAGTCCGGCCACGATCCTGTGTTTTGTTTTGCTTGATTTGAGGTTTAACGTCCCCGTCAACATTGTATAGGTCATTTTGGAGACGTTGCTTCCAATTTTGTGGAACTTTTACCCGACACTGAGATGAAATGACATCTCAAGCCCTGCCGCCCAATGAAACCAATAGGGTTTATATGCATGGACGGTCCGACTCGAACCTCTTTGCCTGGGCAGGCTTAGATCCTCTAAGCAGATTACCAGTACTCGTGTGCGGGTCGGTTTCAGCTCTTCGTGGAAGCATCATGCAGCCCATCTATTTCTTTAAGCCCCGATGGGCGGGGGCCAACGATCCTGTGTACCACCTTCACACCGGCACTGATAGAAACCACATGTTCAGGATCAAACTTTTGATGTGTGATGTAAGGTCGTGCCTAGAAAAGAAGAAATTGTATTTTGTTCTCAAAAAGCATCAAGTGAGAACGTATTACAACATTTTTCATTAAACCCTGGACAGTTAGAGTGAGTGAGTGAGTGAGTGAATGAGTGAGTGTTTGAGTTTTACGTCCCACCAACAGCTAAGGTCATACGGAGACGATACCTCGGTTTAAAGACACAAGAAGATACCTTGGTTTAAAGACACATCCGAAAGTCTGGAGAATTCCGGGATCGATCCTGCGATCCCTGGTTTACAAGGCGAGTAGCATAACCACTACACCAAGGAGGCTTTTAATGGACAATTAGAAGCTGGTCGGAAAGCGGATGGCGTTGACTCTGATTTTGGGTGCCAAATGTGTGTGATCTATTTGTCTGTTGGAGCGACATCTTACTATCAACAGAAGACGCTAGTGGACGTCGACGTAGCGGAAGAACCACGTCAGTACGTCCAGATCGATTAATCCGACAGACGCATATGCGAAGCAGATTTCCGCCGGTATCTGCTACACTGTATATGTAGATAAACAAAGGGTTTCAACTACCGACTAATAAGCACTGACACTGTTCGTCGCCCTTATGCGATGCACTTTTGAGAGCTACACGTCCCTGTCGTGACCAAAATTAAGACGTCGACACAGTACGGAACACTTACGCTGGTGCATGAAATACGTACATGTATATTGGCGTCTAAGCGACTCGCGTGATATGCGTTTCAGTGACACATCGCACTTCAGCGTGAATCACGCCGATTGTCGTTTCGGGATGTTTCGACATATAGGTGTAAGGTATGCCGAGGCGACGCGTGCGTAATAGAGCATGACATATCGGATGGAATAAGCGAAATGGTATGTCGAGCTATTGCATGTAGCTAGCGACATTAAGAACATTCAAGATCATGGCTGAGACGTTAACTGAACAGCGAGACGTTACATCAATCAAGTGCGTCGGCTTCACGTGGTTCCATTTATTTGTATACGCTCAGAATCCGGGATATCTAATCCAGCAGGATTACGCGCGGGTTTATAGTGCTGTTCTTACTCAAAAATGTCTTCAAGCCAATGGAATTCATGTACTGGACTGACCAGTCTTTCTCCTTCGATATCTTTGTGAAAAATGGAGAATCTTTTGGGGGGAGGTATTCACAACCGACCAGACAAAAATGTACTTAATTGACAGTAGTATTGTTAAAACTTGAATTTTAATGTTTGGTTTTGAAAACGTAAATAGTTTCTTTCCAAAATTTGAAACATCGAATGGCATTTCATGATACCGCCGGTGTATAGACATCTGCAAACATATACAATGGAATTTGCAGAACTATTTTTTTTTAATTTTAAGATCTTTTTAGAAAGGCTGTCTGTAAGTTTTCACAGTGTTTTGATTTTCTCATAGAATCTGTCATTTCAGTGCCTTTGGCGCTTTGATTATATTCTATGTACTCGTTCAGAATGAATCATTGAAGAAAAATTATCTCAGATTTCACTTGTTTGGCCATCTGATTATCAGCTCAGCTGCGGTCAGCAAAATCCACATGTAACTACATGTACTCTGTTACATAAAATTATCCAGCATCACAGCGCGCATAACGCATTTTTAACAATATAACATGTTATAATGGGCGGTATCTTGAATGATTTTGTATGTTCTGAAACACATGCAGGATGAATTAAATCTATTAAATGTGAATATAACGGTGTCATGTTTTTTTTTTTTCTGATCCACATTCTCTCATTTGCAGGTTTCAAGTTTGATACACTTCATGATCTCGATATGTGTTAATTTATGAAGTTATCTAATTCAGGTGTTTTTTTTTTTTTTAATTAATATGAGTTCACTTGTGTATGCATTTCGATAATAAAGCGTGCTTTTCTCGGTGTTGTTAATTTGTTTGTTTATAATTGTAAAATACGCGAGATGCAATATTTTGATATACCAAATATTGACTATATAAAATAAAAAACAAAATGTGAAATAAAATTACTTGCCAAGGGAGGCAATGCAAATTTATATTTAACGTTACAATGGGAGGTTATCTATCTATCTATCTATCTATCTAGGTTTACTACAACACCCCCTCACGAGGATTTCTCTGATTTCAAACGTTGTTTATCATCTGTTTGCATTAAAGTGTTTAAAACGACTTCTAAAAACTAATATGCACAGATGACATATAAAACTTCACCAAGCAATCAATTCTTTCCACGTATTTCGAATATCCTCCGAATCGACAGCCCGATCGGCAGTCATCAGCACAAATTCAGTGAGGCCCAAAATAGGTTCAATATAATCCAACAGAACCTATACCTTCCATCGTCAACTTCTTCAACAACATAGGCAAAAGCATAACACAAGACATAAGATCTTCACATAAACACATACTCTTACAAAACAATTGCTAACACAGTTTAACATTGCACCAAATATGTTCTCAAACCATGTGTAGCAAACATTGCACCAAATATGTTCTCAAACCATGTGTAGCAAACATTGCACCAAATATGTTCTCAAACCATGTGTAGCCTATCTTCACAACAATCTTCAGGGTCACAAAGGTCATGCATGAAAACAATTGTGGCGACCTTAATAGCTGAAGAAAGAAATGATATACATTGACTGTTAGTCCAATAGTTGAAAAATTAATTGCTTGCGATGAATTTAAAATCGCCAGTAGACAACAACAACAACAACACCAAACAACAACAACAACAAAAAAAAACAAAAACATTAAGTTTACACTTTTAGCTCACCAGAAATGGTCCTTAGGCAATCTACTATCTGCCACATGATTATAAGCCTACTGCTCATTTGCATTGGATGATTTTTTTTTTATGAAATTCGGCTCTTTAGTTTGGGTGCTATGGCAACTTAGAGTTTCCATTGACTTATAATGGGGAAAATTATAAAACGGAATTTACTGTTATGCCTTTCCAGATATTTTGACAAAACTTTCTTAGAAATATTTTTAGCAATCATTTTATCTGCTGTATATTTAAGGCTAACTGGTCGCTTTTATTGATTGCCATGGAAACCAAAATGCGCCCAAAAATAGAATAAAAACGCACTTAAAATAGTCTTCTCGAAAAACCATATGCTCTATGAGGCTGAGAGTTTATGGAAATATTCAACATATTTGCCTGAACAGGTTTATGTTTTTTTTTTTTTTTTTTTTGGGGGGGGGGGGGGGGGGGAATTGACCCTTTTTGTTTAGTTGCTATGGCATCTTAGAGTTTCTATAGATTTGTAATGGGGGGAATTGAAAATTTGCGTTTACTGCCAAGCCTTAGTAGATATTTTGGTAAAATGTTAATCAAAAATATTTTTTCAGCAATTTTGTTTCTGCCATATGATTTTAGGCCTACTGCTCCTTTTCATTAGTTGCCATTGGAAACCAAAATTAAAAAAAAAACACACAAAAAAAGAACACACAAAAAAAACACAATCATCTCATCATAAACTATATGCTTTTTGAGAATGAGGCTTTATGGAAATGTTCACCATATTTGCCTTTAGAGTTTTTGTGTTTTTTTATAAAATTTGGCTCTTGAGTTTGGTTTCTACGGGAAGTTAAGAGTTTCCATAGACTTATAATGGGGAATATTGAAAAATGACTTATACACCTTTCAAGATATTTTAAAAACTTTCACAGAAATGTTCCTTAAACAATGTTCTATCTGCCTTATGGCCTTAAGGCTAATTGGTTGCCAGAAATGGTTGTCAATTGTCGTTTGTTGTCTTGAAACAACACATTCAAGAGACATCAGACCTCTGAAGCCACTAGGCTGATTGGGTCCAAATTTTATCTGTAGCGTCTTTGGGCCCAGTGCTTCCTTGCTTAATTAAAACACATGGCTACCAATGGGCAGTGCTCCCTGAGCTCTGATGAGCATAGTGGCCCTTGGGCCTCTTGTTTTATCATATAACGCAATAATATCATGCAATAACCATAACACGTAATTACTGGCACATGACGCCGCCCGTTACAACCCTATCTATTAAAATTCTGAAGCAATGAAAATCGATTTATAAATCGTTTGTTTGATTTGTTTGATTTGAGGTTTAACGTCCCCGTCAACACAATAAAGGTCATTTTGGAGACGTTGCTTCCAATTTTGCGGGACTTTTACCCGACGTTGAGATGAAATGACGTCTCAAGCCCTGTCGCCCAATGAAACCAATAGGGTTTATTAGCATGGACGGTCCGCCTCACACCCCGGTTCCTGGACAGGCTTAGATCCTCTAAGCGGTTTACCAGTACTAGTGTGGGTGATAGATCTTACAGTCGTGGACATTTCAAATAAAATTTATGAAACTCGTAATATGATAGAGAATCTTACACTCGTGGTCTTTGGCTCATATTATGAATTTCATATGAAATGACCACTCGTGTAAGATCCTCTATATTCTTTACTATTTCTTTCTTCCAGGCCCTGCTGGTCTTCGGTTCCAGGAGTCAACGCCAACCACTTGCTCAAAGCAGTGCACAGGTAAGCAAATGGGCCGCCACATGAGACTAACAAACCATTGCGATTTACGGGTTTATGTTCTTCAAATGTGCATGCGTAGCTAATTAAGGACTAGGGGTGGCTAATCGGAGCTGAAAAGATAATCGATTATAAGTTATGCATTTGTGATCGATAATCGATCAGTAATCACTGAAGATTTGGTCATAATTTAACCTATCTGTCTTTCTGTCAGCATAACTCTTACCATATGTTGTACTTTACCATATGTATGCCTGCATGAGCAAGATGAGACGCCACTCATACAGCTATTTTATGCGCAACTTTGGGTAGTAAATTGTACTTATCAAATAATCGATTGCAAGCAAATCAGTAATGATAATTATTTTTGTGGAATTTATCGATTGTATGATCGATTATCCCATTAATCGTGCCAGCCTTAATGTCTACCTCAAGGTTTCCTCTACATGTCTACAAGAAGCAAAGACTTTGCGAGACTGCACTTATGCGTAGGTCCGCCTGTGGTCAAATATTCGACTCAGTGTGCTGACCCAGCAGGCACTCAACGTTGAACTAACGTTTAAACAACATTGAAAACACTGTTTCAACGTTAGTTCAACTTGAGTCAACGGTTTGTGCCTGCAGGGTGTGTGCAGAACCCGCAACTACACCATGCATACTCAAGGTCAAGGTCACAGTCGAAGGTCACGAGTTTGAACCTTGAAGTTTTTATCCGTTCCATACTTCCTTTACCTCTTGACGGATTTCATTAAACATGATTTGCAGAACCCTTAACCCAACCATGCTGACTCAAGGTGAAGGTCACAGTTTATGTGCACGAGTTTGAGCCTTGAATTCCCTGTACGCTATGGGACTGTCCAAAAGTGGTCTGTAAGTCCCTAAAGTGGCCTTAACTGTTACCTTGTTAAAGTAATTTCTTTATACCACAGGCTCACCAAACGCCTTTGAACCAAGGCAAGAGCTCCATAAGCTCCGCCGCCCCCGGCTTGAAGAAATAGATGGGCTTCATTATGCTTCCACGCAGAGCTGAAACCGACCGCACATGAGTACTGGTAAACCGCTTAGAGGATTTAAGCCTGCCCAGGCAAAGCGGTGCGAGTCGGCCCGTCCATGTTTATAAACCCTTTTGGTTTCATTGGGCGACAGGACTTGAGCTGTCATTTCATTTCAATGTCGGGTAAAAGTCCCACTAAATTGGAAGCAACGTCTCCAAAATGACCTGTACAGTGTTGACGGGTACGTTAAACCTCAAATGAAACAAACAAGCTCCTTGACAAAGGTCACCTGTGCTGGTCATTGGAGCCTGTGGTATATAGTAAACAATTTAGGAAGGAACAAAACGTCACAGCATGGGTTAGAAAGTGGAAAATAACAACAAAAACAAGAACACAAACAGGAAGTCACATTTTTATGAATCCCAGTTTTGTCAAAAAATATGATTAACATGATTCCGATTTTAGAGATATTAACTTTTTAGACTTTGATGTAATTCATCACTAAAACACGCCTATATAAATTTGACCCCCTTAAACTCCACTTTTATATAGTAAAACTGGGGTTTGCAGGGGTATACATTATTTTTCTTATTTCTGCTCAAAACATAGATTATGGGTACTCGTTAGAACCGCCTCGACCAAGCGGTTCTAACGAGTATCCACAATCTATATTTCGCGCAGAAATAAGAAAAATATCGAAATTTGTCATCTGAAATTTATCATTTTTCGGTGGTAAAATTTACAATGTATTTGTATAGGCGTGTTTTCGTAATGTTACCCATCACACTCATTACTATAACACACCAGTGCGCTAAAACAGCGCCTATCTCATCTCTAATTTTTATTTTTTTTTCAGATGAAAATGTGTGATAGTTTTCTAATTCCCATTACGGAAACACGCCTATACAAATACAGCGTGAACTTTACCGCCGAAAAAAAAATGATATTTTAAGATGTAAAATTATGGTATTTTTCTTATTTCTGCTCAAAATATAGATTGTGGGTGCTCGTTAGCTGAACCGCCTCGAGAACCCACAATATTTATTTAAGATGAGAAATAAGAAAAATTAGGTTTGCCCCTGTAAACCCAAGTTTTACTATATAAAAGTGGGTTTATGGGGGTCAAAATTATATAGGCGTGTTTTCATGATGTAGTCCAAATATAGATTGTCGGTGCGCTTTAGAACCGGTTCTTACGATTAGTGAGTACCCACAATCTTTGTTTATGAGCACAAATAAGGAAACTAATGAATACCTCCATAATCCCCACTCTTCTCTATATAAAGTGGGGTTTAGAAGGGTGTTCATTTCACGGATATATTATCAGTTTTACTGCACTCGTTGTTGTTCTTTTCGATAACACACCAATGTGAGGAAATGGTGTATTTCATGTCTGTAGCAATAGCATTATATCTCTTATTATTGCTACAAATATAAAATGTAGACGCTCTTTAGAACCGCTTCATCGCTGAGGCGTTTTTAACAAGTACTCAGCGTCTGTTTTGAACCAAAAATATGAAAATAACGTATTCCCTTGTAAACCGCGCTGGTTCCTACATGAAGTTGCATTTACGAGGGTATTTTCGGTGATATTTATTACACAGACTAAACGTACTTATGTCCATCACGAAAGCACCTATTTAATTTTGACCCCCCCCCCCCCCCACCACACACACACACACACTTAAACCCCACATTTGTATAGTAAAAGTGGGGTTTACAGGGGTACAATTATGCATTATTTTTTTTTCTTATTTCTACCCAAGCACACAGATTGTGGGGTTCTAACGAATTCCAACAATGTATGTTTTGAGCAGAAATATGAAAAAATTTGATTTTCTTTATCTGAAGATTTACTTTTTTTTGGTGGTAAAATTTTCAATATATTTCTACGCAAGCACACAGATTGCGGGGTTCTTCTTCTTCTTCTTTATTACTATTAGGTGGTGGTTTAGATCAGTGCATCACGTTCTTTGACCTATAAATTGAATTGTTTATTCAGTTTCGATAATGCAACACTTTGAAAATTAATGTTATAGGTGATAATTGTAGCAGTTGTTTATTATTTTATCTGGAGGCTAGATAACGGATAACGTGATTAGGCCTAAGATAGAGAAATTCTGAACTACTGATCTTCTTTACAACAGGATGACAAAATACGTACCACCTGACATTGTTTCTATATCTTTCAATCTGCACACCTTTAATTTTATCTTTATAACTACTTGATACCGTATTTTATCAGATTTAATTAAACTTGCATTTGATAAACGTATTAACCCTTTTTGTACCAAAGAGAATCTTCCTCCTTATATATGGCAGGAGTCCATTCCAAAATTTAGGGTTGACAGGTTGTGTTTTCTTCAAAATTTGATTGGAAAATGGATTAACTTTTTGCAAACAGTGTAGGCCCTGATCAGACGCCGCGTTCTGCGGCGTCTGATCTGGGCCTGCACTGTTTGCCAGGGTACCCGTTTTGGGGTTTCCGGTACAAAATGGGTTAATATCAGGTGAAAGGCCAAAAGTATGATTACCTATCACTTTAAGGTAATTGCGAGGTCACCGTTCGTTCCATCATCATCATCATCATCATCATCATCATCATCATCATCATCATCATCATCATCATCATCATCATCATCATCATCATCATCATCATCATCATCACTTTTATGGTTTTCTTTAAAGTTTGACATGTTGAACACAAGGTGTATGAATGTCATTTGACGTGTCACTAGTAACAATTCTGATAACAGTTCAGAACAAGAGGCAAACATACAATCTGGGTGCTCGTTTAAGCCGGTTTTATTATTTGCAGAGAGCAGCAAGTTCACTTATGCCACTGGTACCACGTACGAATTTAAATACAACGTTGAGACAAAGACCCAAGTGCTGGGAGCATCAGAAGATCATTCAACTATTGGCATCAGTGCTATAGCTGATATTGAAGTACATTCCAAGTGCGAGTTTGTTCTCAAGGTCAGTGTATATACATGTATGTTATATGTCCGTCCAGAAGGTATGTGCATTGCATCACAAAAACACGCCTATATGATTTTGAGCCCTTTGAATCCCACTTTTATATAGTAAAACTGGGGTTTACAGGGGTAAACTTTATTTTTTCTCATAGCTTCTCTAAAATATACCTGCACGTAATCCCGCGAGGGGGTGATGCAGTATAGATATAGATAGATAGAAAATAGATGATGGGTAGGCCTACGCGTTAGGCGGTTCTAACCAGTACCCACAATCTATATTTTGAACAGTAGTAGGTTAAAAATGCAGGGTGAACAAAGGAGACGATTTGCATGATGTCAAGTCCTGTGTGTGTGTGGGGGGGGGGGGGGGGGGGAGGGGGGGGGGGGGGGGGGGGGGGTAGAAGAAATGTCAACAATTTGTCGTCTGCAGTGTCCCCTCTTTAAGAACATTGGGTTATTCTAATTCCGTTTTCAGTTATTTTTGTACATACGGTGTGTTTGAAATAATCTTTGTCTCTTGGCAGCTTAATATGATCCATAGCACGGATTAACAAGCTCTCAATTGAACGGGAGCAAAATATTGCAGTCAGAAATCAAAGCTTATTTTCAAAGGTAAAACACCTATCCCTTGTTGAATAGCGTGTACCACATTTGGCATATTTTAATACCCGAATTGCGTTTGCAGAAATTTACGTAAAAATAACTGTAAAATGCAGAAAATTCATTGATACCAGAATGATGAATGATCGACAGGGACCAGTACTCGGACAGATGCTTAAAGATGAAGAAGCTTTATTTGACATTACATTGCATATCCAAAACAAATAACATAAACTCAATAGGGCTTTTATTGTGACAAACCAAGTTATCCTCCTAGGACCTGACCCCACAAACAGACTGACCTGATTATCATGGATTTTGCCAAGGCCTTCGACAAGGTACCTCACAGGAGGCTATTGTACAAACTAGATCATTATGGGATTAGAGGATCCACACTTAAGTGGGTTAGCTCATGGCTCTCTGGACGTACACAACAAGTTGTACTTGACGGCCAAGTGTCTGATCCAGTCCCTGTTTTGTCCGGTGTCCCACAAGGTTCGGTACTTGGACTGGTCCTTTTCCGGTACGTTTACTAACCGGAATGGACCGGAATGGACCCAATAACCGGAACGGACCTGGAATAACCGGAACGGACCTTTAAAATCATTATTTTGCCCAATTATCTCATGAATATACTGATATATGAGGTAGTAGGGAAATTAAGAGTGAAAGGAGGCAATTTTGGATGAAAGATTCTGTATTATACTCACTCAAAGGCCTTTAAAAATTTAGCCTAGATTAAACTGGGCGTTTGTAAATAGCACCAAGAAGCCTAATTAAATTTTACTGATTTAAAGATATCACAGATCAATGCTCAGGAGCAAACATCTGGTCTTAATTAGTGAGCACTCGCAGGTAATTACATGCACTATGGTGAGCAAGTATCACATGCCATGTCCCGAAAGCGGAAATGTTCAATACCCAAGCTCATTAAAAAGCATTGATAACTTTGGCACTGTTAACTTAAATAATTCATATTATATAAAGCCTAGGGTTTATGTTGATTCATGTCACACAGACACAACAACTTCCGTATACATCATGGTACGTTTCGCCCTTTTTGGGGATAGCTATATCTCTCGTCTCAGGAACTTCTGTAAAGGGGATCTGAAGGTAATTTCTTCTTCTTTTCTTATTTCAATAGAGATGTGATGCTCATGATCGTATAGGATGGGTTTTCATGATATGTATGGCATTTTTTCGCGGAGATTGATCATGAAATCTTTTCTACGGTCATTCTCTCCCTTCTGCTGATTCAAGAAGGGCAGTTGTCATTTTCTTGCAAAAGAATGTGCAATATACTGGTTGACCTCTTACATATAAGCCTGACCAGGAAAAGTGTGGATAGGTTAACTGACTGGCTCAAAAATGACCTAAAATAGTGTTGACTGGGCCGTTAAACTCTTATACAAACAAACCAAGCAAGTGCCTAGTACAATTTTTTACTCATTTGGTATGACGCCGCCACTGATGGAAGCAAATGATCTACCACTGAGCTATCAGGCCGGGCTTGTGAATTCTTTCTTTGTTTCTTTCTTTCTTCCATTTTGCCTTAACCCCACAGATGGTGTACTATATACTCCCCAGATTTGCAGGAAGAAAAACAAGTTTTGAATAGTTAGTTACAGGAAGAAAGCCTACATAGTAATTACATTAAGCGGAACAGTGGGGCACTCTGCCCCGGTGCCCAAATTCCCACCCTCTTGCTCATAAGTTTGAAATTTTTGCCCCTCTTTTACAATCTGCTTTGCCCTTTAAGCCAATTAAATGTGCCCTGCAATTGACCTATTATTATAATTATAAAGTTAATCTTTTCACCGTTAATCCAGTGATCATGAGTCATGTGTGATTATCAACATGGGGCAATGGCCATTATAAATACACACAGTGTGTTGTCTGTTGTGTTCATTCGAGTGTATAGTAAGGTTCCCGTTTTAATCACTTATATACTGTTATGCATCTAGGAAATGCAATAACCAGGTATGTATTGGGTAAATCGCCACATAATGCTTTGTTTGATCTTACAGATGATCAGCATTGCTAGGTATTGACTTTAAATGACCAGTCACCACATTTGTTAAAAAGAGGGGTCTCGACCATCCAAATTTGGGGCTGAAATTTGACCCCATTCCCAATGCCAAAAAGTATCTTTTCTTTCTCATTTCTGGAAGACAAATTCACAATCTTGTCCAGCCTATTTTGTCCAAGAATTATGCATTATCTGAAACTACGTAAATAAAGCATGTTGTATTCATTTACTTAGTATTGCTGTTACAGTTTATAATATCATTCTTCTGTCTTCCCTTCTATGATACAAACCAAATAATGATCCACCATTGGAACAGTTCAAAAGTGATCCCTTAATTAAAGACCACTTTTGAACAGCCCAAAAGGTGGTCTTAACCCTTATCTTGCTGTGCACAACAACCCCTATCTTTGCAAACTGTGTAGATCCAGATCAGATGGCTTCTGAAGAAGCCATCTGATCAGGATCTACACTGTTTGGCATTCAGTTTATGAATTTGTAGCAATAAATTACATCAAGTAATTTGATTGGTTGATAGACAGAAACTGGTGTGGCTTAAATGAATATTCAGCAAGATACGGGTTAATAGCAGAATTTTACTGTATTTATACCCTATGTTAGCAAGTGCTTGTACACACTTGTAGACCACACCTTATATAGCGACTGTGGGTTTTGCAAAGTTGATTGTTCTGAAACATAGAATATGGATACTCGTATTCAATGTGGCGGTTCTAACGAGTAACCATAACATATATATTTTATACTGCAGTACAGCTTAGATCCACCAAAATGAGCTGTTCCTCACAAATGAGCACCTGCATCTATGTTTACAGATGAAATAAGATAAAGCGCCATTTCTGGGTGCATGAAAGATAGCGAAATTGTGTGTAGGCTGGGTATCAGTACTTGAAATTACAAAGACTTTCTTTCTCATTAGGATAATACACCTTTTGTATCACCAGAATTGACTTTTTTCAGATGAAAAATTGTAACATTAGAATATAGACTGTGGGTGCTTGTTAGAACTGCCTTATCGAGGTGGTCATAACGAGTACCCACAATCATTGGGGCATGTAAACCCCAATTTTCTCCATATAGCATGCGGTTATGTGATGTGATCCCGTTCACTCTGTGGCATACTACAGTTGTAATCAAGCCGCTAAATTGAAAACAAAAAAACAATGTACATCGCCCTACTCTGACATGGTTTTGAAGTCTGGAGTGTTATGTAAATTAACATCAACTGATTTTTTCCCCTCTGATCTGACCCTAACCCCTAATCTTTATCCCCTTGTTTATCTTGATCCAAGATTAACCTAATTGTCTATCTTTCGGAACATATGTGTAAAGCCAGGTTTAACAGATATCTAGTTTTCATAAGAGGTAGTTCTAACGAGTACCCACAATCCAAATAAAGATTGTTTGTGCTAGTTAGAACTGCCTCATTGAGACAGTTCTGACGAGTACCCACAATCAATGCTTTTGTGCAAAAAGAAGGAAAATAATGAACACCCCCCATAAACCCCCATTTCTTTATAGGGGTGTTCATTTCATTTCACAGACTTGTTCACCGTTTGTAACATGCATTACAATAACACACCCATATGACATAGTGTATTTTTCAAATCTCCAAAATGGCTACTTTTCTGATGAAAATTCGTAATATTTTTCTTATTTATACTGTAAACACAGGTGGTGGGTGCTCGTTAGAACCGCCTCATTGAGGCGGTTCTAACGAGTACCGACAACCTATGTCTTGGAGCAGAAATTAAAATAATAATGTGAACCCCCGTAAACCCCAGTTTTCTGTATATAAAGTGGGGTTTAAGCCAGAGTTCATTTCACGGACTTGTTCACATGATGAATATTTTCTTTTCATTTCAGCTAAAGGATGTTACTATTGAAGGATATGATTCCCGGAAATACACAGATCAAGATGTGAATAAAGAGTTTGGGCGGACACTAGAAAAGTACCCACTAAGATTTTCATTCCAAGATGGCATTGTTGAGTCAGTTTGTCCAGATATTGATGACATTACATGGGCTGTTAATATCAAAAAGGGCATTTTGTCTTCATTCCAAAACAGCATGGATAGTTTTGAAGCTGACTATACAGGGAAAGAGGTATGAAGTTTTCCTGATGACCGACTGTTCAATGATCCAATATTTTCTGCATTTTCAGATAAAAAACCAGTACGGTTGTTAAGAATTTTCTCTTTTAATATATATGTGAAGAAGGATAGAAGAAAAATTAAGGCTGTTTCCCACATCATTACAGAGAAAAATGTCTAAATCTGTGTATGGTGTTGTATTCAAAACACTCTAAAGAGATTTTTCTATGTTCATTTTAAGCCTGCTGCGTTTACAGCTTTCTAACATAACAGATTCTAACATACAGTTTATATACATTCAAATGTATGACATGCTATCAAGCAATATAATGGCAACTGCTTTCAAAATAATTTTATACATCACAAAAACACGCCTATATAATATTGAACCCCACTTTTATATAGTAAAACTGGGGTTTACAGGGGTTGAACTTATTTTTCTTATTACTGCTCTAAAATGTAGATTGTTGGTACTCGTTAGAACCACCTCAATGAGGCGGTTCTAAAGTGTACCTACAATCTATATTTTGAGCAGAAATAAGATAAATATGATTTATCACCATAAAATCTTCATTTTTCGGAGAAAAAATATGCTATGTATTTGTATAGGCATGTTTTCGAAATGATGTTTTAGTAGTTATAGCATATCAATTATATATCTGTGAGTGTATTTTGAATATTCTTTAAACTTGAAATTAACTTTTACTGTTTTCTTTTATAGAAAGATGTGTCGGGAACATGTGACACCTCATACACACTGGCCCAGCGGGGTTGGTTAGCTCTAACAATTAAGAAATCAAAGGATCTCTCCTCCTGTACAGATCGCCAGGGTTATGAAACTGCCATACAGACAACTCCATTCCGCATCTCCTCTGTAAGTCAAATATAAGGACATAATGCTTAACCCTTGATCCCTAGTTTTGCAAACAATGTAGATCCAGATCAGATGGCTTCTAAAGAAGCCATCTGATCAGGATCTACACTGTTTGTCGTGCAATTTGTGAATTGAATTTAAACATTATATCAAACATTATATCAAGTAATTTGATTGGTTGATAGTCAGATATGGGTGTGGCTAAATTTATTCAGCAGGATAAGGGTTAAGAAAACAGTGTATACCCACATCATGTTCTCGATAACTTTTCGGTCAGTTGATATAGCGTGCAGTTATTCGACCCCCTTTATAAGGTTACTAGAATGCCTGATTGCAGTATAAATAGTAAATACATGGTTTAGTGTCTTTAATAGTAAAATATAATCAGTGAGCCTTAGACAATTTTAATAGGGGGGAGCTTAAGCGGGCCCCTATAAAATTGTCGCGGCGAACCGATTACATCTTATTATTAAAGACACTAATCATGTATTTAGTTATACCGCAATTCAAAACACTCAAGGATTTTGCAATAATTTAGCAAATTTAAGCAAAAAGAAAAAGACCACAAACTGTGTGGCATGTTGAAAGACATTCAGTGCCATGGCACGCACACGTAGTATGACATGACATTAAGGAGTGCAAAGTTTCTGATGTCACCGCGCCACAAAGACGTTGGAACAACATGGATGCTGGAATAAAAGTTTCTCAGCGCTTTACATTCTGTATGAAAATCTGCAAATAAAAAGTTTATTTTAGCTTCAGAAATTATTTTCGAGGTTGGGACGCAACTGCAGTAGCAGTGCGCAGTTATTCCAATGGGCAATTCAAACCAGGAAAAGCCGAGAAGGTAAGAATTTAGCTGAAATTTCTGAAAATCTGTTAAATATTGCCAAGATTTTAACTTTCAGTTTCGTTGTTTTCCCATGTATGAAAGGTTTCATGTTATTGTTTATAAAATAGGGACCTGAAAAGTAGGTCCAGTCTATAAACGGTCAATAGACGTATTATTGGTCAGTAGAAGGTATTATAGGTCAGTAGAAGGTATTATAGGTCACTACCGATTATACCGTGAAGTTATTGGACCCCCTTTATTAGGTTACTAGAATGCCTGATTGCGGTATAAAAAGAGGTTATAATGTACTAAAACTCTTATCTTTTTTCTCATCTTCAGGGTTTGAAATCATTGCCAGTTCTCAAGAGTACCCACACGTGTGATCAGGAAGTGACGACAAAAGGGAGATTAACCAGTTCCCTGTGCCATGAGATACAAACATTTAGACCCTTCTCCAAGGACCAGAATGGTGCTACCACAGAAACAACACAGAGGCTCAACTTTGTGCAAGAAAAACAAGCACTTCAGTTCGCCAGAGGTATGGGAAAAATTCATCTTTACTGTCTTTTCTTGAAGGCGCCTTCGTGGCCTTACCCTATTGATTAAGAGCACTGACTTTTTGCTGAAAAGGGAGAGAATGCCCGTAGAAAAGATTTCATGATCAATCTCCATGAAAGAATGTTGCTGACCCCGACAGGTATCGAACCTGCATCCTCCTGATCACCAGTCAGACGCGCATCAGACCGAGCTACCAAGGCCGGCGGCGAATTCTTTATAATAGCAAAATTTTAGGGAACAAATACTGTTGTTACAATAAGGACCCCTTGTACATGTACATGTATCCTGGACAATAGAAAGATGTTTATACAAACTTGTATGCTGAACAGTACATTTTGCATAGAGATGTTAATATAATGCTACAGTCAACCCGCTTAATACCCACATCAGTTATAATGTCAAAACTGGTTATAATGGCAATTTGAATGGAATGACTACTTAGCTAAAGGCTTAGCCTCTGGGAGAGCAGCGTGGGCTGAACTGCACGAATCGAGTCCATAGTCATCAAATGGTCTTGTAATCTAATACTCCAAGAAACAAATGTTACAGATATTTGTTAGAATCGCCTACAAATGTTACAGATATTTGTTAGAATCGCCTCACCGAGGCGATTCTAACAAATTTCTATAACATTTGTTTCTTGGAGTAATGAGTGGGAAAAGGCCTATTATTACCTTCCATACTCCCAACTGGGATTCTTTATAACGGCAAATTCTTTTTAATGGCACAGTAATAGGGAACAAATACTGTTGTTATAATGAGGGTCCTCTATACTAGTTACAGCAGTGGCTGAATATATGTATCATGTTATTGCTGTTTCTCTATTCAGCAACATTTGGGGAGCCAACAGACCTTACATTTGAACATGCTAAGGGAGAGAACTCGGATGATCTTGGTGCCAGAGAAACCTTGAACCTTCTCAAGGAAATGTGTGAATCTACGGAAGAGGACATCCGACCGGAAACTCCTAGAGACTTCTCAAGTTTGGTGTTTATGATGAAGAAAATGAACTTTAATGGTCTACGTAGGGTTTACAACCAAGCTCAACCTAAAAACAAAATGTGTCTGAAGAACGCTGAAAGAGCAAGGTATGGGTCATCATGATATACTAAACTTATGGATGTACAATTGAGGGGAATGACAGATTTTTCCGCCATTTTTCAAAGGGAGATAACTTTCTGGACTTCCTAGTCACTTTTCTATAAGCTCTGTCACACTGAAAAGGGGTCTATTCTTAAAGGAAAGAATTTGCTCCTCTGGAGCAAATTCTTTCCTTTAAGAGTTGACCTCTATTGACATGGGAGACAAAAATACTTTTGCCGGGGTTACCTCCCCTGAAGGTGTTCCCATTCCCCCTAACTTGTTTGTTGGATTTGAGGTTTAACGTCCCCGTCAACACTGTAAAGGTTATTTTGGAGACATTGCTTCCAATTTTGTGGGACTTTTACCCGACATTGAGATGAAATGACATCTCAAGCCCTGCCACCCAATGAAACTAGTAGGGTTTATAAGCATGGATGGTTCGACTTGCATTGCTTTGCCTGGGCAGGCTTAGGTCCTCTCAGCAGTTTACCAGTACTCGTGCCAGGGTCAGTTTCAGCTCCGCGTGGAAGCATCATGCAGCCCATCTGTTTTTTCAAGCCCTGATGGGTGGGGGCCGATAATTAATTTGTGGTTAGCATTAAATGGAGCCATCATTCTGTGATATTATTTTGCATGTTTATTTTGCTGCATATTATTTTTCCCCTGTTAGGTAAGATGCTGCTTTGAGAAAATGAAATCTTCTTAAGGGGACACTAAGTTTACTGTATTTATCCTAAATATTGGGACACCCCGACTCCTTAACCGTACTTTTTATAAAATTTGAAAAAGTACAAGTTACTTCCCGATATTGTGTCTGAAAATAGGCGGATGAGTGGCAAAAAGTGTATGCCGCATTCTGCAGCATCTCATCTGGGTTTACACTTGTTTGTTCAGGCCTTTCTGTATGAATACATACAATAAAAATGGTACTTTTGTATTTGTTGAGATGCCCATTGAAATTTTATTGCAATAAAACATTTCTCTGGATCTGTAAACAAAGGTTAAGAAATAGTATTATGAAAAAGTTGGCAATGTCAAGTGAAAAGGGGGTCTTTGAGTGTTTGCACACAATTAAGACTTCTGATTAGCCTGTTGTGTATTCCTTGCTTCCAAAGGATAACCCATTCATAGAACATTTTTAATGTCACTATAGCTGGTGATATTAAGGGAATGTGTGGCAGCTGTAGAAAGGCTCCCTGTCATTCACCATAGTGTAGTTAATGTTTTCTTTTTGTTTGGAATCATTGATTCCATTGCGGAATTTTGAAAGTATTTGACGGTCACCGATGAGGCCTATTTGGCCAAAACTAGCAAGTCTGGCCCAGAAAACAGGCACTGTACATACTTTTCAGTTCTGTGGTGTATTCCTTGCTACCAGAGGATAACCCTTTCATTGAACATTTTTAATTTCACTACAGCTGGTGTTAAGGGAATGTGTGGTGGCTGTAAAACGTCTCCCTGTCCTTCATTATAGTGTGGTTTACATTCTTGTCCTTTGGAATAATTTATTCCTATGTGGAATTTTGAAAGTATTTGAGGGTCCCTGATGAGACCTACTTGGCCAAAGCTAGCTAGTCTGGCCCAGCAAAACATACTCTCTATACTTTGCAGTTCTGTGGTTTATTCATTGCTTCCAAAGGATAATTTGATGGAACTTATCTAAGGGTAAAAAAAAATAAAAATTCCATATTTCATTATTTTTTCCAAATTACTACTCCATATCTTGAATTATGAGTAGATGAGGAAATTTTATCACTACAACACGCCTATATAATTTTGGCCCCCTTAAACCCCACTTTTATATTAGTAAAACTGGAGTTTAAAAGGGTTTACATTTTTTTCTTATTTCTGCTCAAAAACTTTGATTATGGGAACTCGTTAGAACCACCTTGCCAAGGCGGTTCTAATGAGTACCCATAATCTATGTTTTTAGCAGAAATATGAAAAAAATTCAGGATTTTTCTCTGAAAGTATCATTTTTAGTGGTAAAATTTTTGTCAATATATTTGAATAGGCATGTTTTCGTTATGTTATTTGAAATTTTTCTGCAGGAAATTTGTGTTCGATGCTGTCCCGATGATTGGCACAGGTGCCTCGGTGAAGTTGATGAAGACACTGATATCTAATGATGATGTGACAGGAGCTGAGGCAGAGATGTGGCTCGCTTCACTGGCCTTCATACATCATCCTACCAGTGACATGATCAAGGAAATCAGGGTAATTTTTTCTAGATTTAACCCATTGTATATGAGAAGACTATAAGAATCTGAAATGGGGTTCTGTTGTAGATGAGCATTTTCAACCCAAGGGATGACCATGCTGAGCGGAACCGAGGCTACGCACGGTCATCCCGAGTGTTGTTAAACGCCCATCTACAACAGAACCCAATATTGGATTCTTTTTCTTGCATAACACCTTATTTTGTAGCAAATAGCAGAACTACAGACAGTATTTCTTTTCTTCTTTTTAAGATTTCATACAAAAGTCCTGTATGACTTTAACAATAAATGAGTCAAATAATTATCATTCTTATTGATTTTTTTTTTTTTTTGCCGGTCAGTTTAGACAGCTCGCACATGTATATTGTTTACAAAATAGTGGTTCCAGCAGTTGAATAGAATTGAAGCACACTTGTGTTAGTTGCCTGGGTTGGAACACCAGGGTCAGAACATAAATTTCAGCCCAGGGTAAAATCACGGATTTCCTTGTCTGCTGTGCAAGAATCTTCCATTGCTATATGTTGGACAAGTCCATTTGTCATATAAGAGGTGTCAGGCCAATTTTTTCATTTTTCTATTTTTGACGGAAAATTCTGTTAGCAAATAGTGCAGGCCCTGATCAGACGCCGCATTCTGCGGCGTCTGATCTGGGCCTGCACTGTTTGTCACTATAGGGGTTTCCTGCATACAATGGGTTAAAGATGGGGAACAGGGTGAAATAAGTGGTAATTTCCTTTTGTGTCTTGATTGAAAGATAAGGTTGTGCACCTGACCAAATGTTCAGTAGAGCTTTTGTTGTCACCCAGACATCCGCATCTGCATTGATGTCACGCTCACTTAACCCTTCTCTTGCTGAATATTCAAGTTAGCCACACCCATTTCTGACTTTGAACCAATCAGATAACTTGATGTAATTTATTCCTACAAATTCATAAATTGAATGTCAGACAGTGTAGATCCTGATCAGATGGCTGGCCATCTGATCTGGATCTACACTGTTTCAAAAGATAGGGGTTGTCATGAACAGCATGATAAGAGTTAAAAAGTTTTACAAGTTTTTTGAACAGTTCATATTTCATCAACCATTGGCCAGAATCATTCAATATTTGGATTATTATCATATTATGGGGTGAAAATTAATTCCATACCTTCCATACCACCAAACCCCAGGATCAGGCTCCGGGGTGAGGCACATGGGTTAATAATTGGGTCAAACTCACTTTAAAGTTTTGCATCAAAGTTTTTCAAAACTTCATACCTCATCAACCACTGGGCAGAACTATTTCATATTTGGAATATAATCATTCAATAGAGTAAACTGTAACCGTAACACACCAAACCCCTGGGTCAAGGTTGTAGGGGTCAAGAATTAGGTCATGAATGCATTAAAGTTTTTTCTTCAAAGTTTTTTTGAAAGTTCAACCTCTGACCAGAACCATTTCATATTTGGAATATAATCATATAATCTAATAAACTATTATTCCATATCACCAAACATCAGGGTCTTTCTTTCTTTCTTCCGGTTTTGCCTTAAACCCAGGAGGGGACACAGACGGTGTATATTACATGCACTCCAGTTTTTGCAGGATGAAAGCCTACACAGTAATCATGTGATTTCGGTAAGGTTCCTTAACCTACACAGGGGATGATTCTCCCTGCACAGGGGGCCTCCAGTTAACGTCCCGATCCGAAGGACAGTGCACTTTGTGACATTCATCCATGCAAATGGTGTCAATGGAGCGTGTTCGGACACCGAAATTTTCACACCGCTGCTGGGGATCGAACCCGGGACCTCTAGCATCAGAGGCAAGTGCACTAACCACTGAGCTATCGTGCTCAAAGTCAAGGTCAAAGGGATAAAGAAGTAGGTCATGATCACTCTTAAGTTTTAGATCAAAGTTTTTTTTGAAAGTTCATATCCCATCAACCACTGACCAGAACCATTTCATATTTGGAATACAATCACGTTATTTAATAAACTATTATTCCATATCACCAAACATCAGGGTCAAGGTCAACGAGATCAAGAATTAGGTCGTAATCACTCTTAATGAGGAATGGGAACACCTTCAGGGGAGCCAACTCCTGCAAAAGTATTTTTGTCTCCCATGTCAATAGGGGTCAACTCTTAAAGGAAAGAATTTGCTCCTAAGGAGCAAATTCTTTCCTTTAAGAGTAGACTCCTTTTTCAGTGGGTCATGGCTTATAGAAAAGCGAACAGGAAGTCCCGAAAGTTGTCTCCCTTCGAAAAATGACAGAAAAATGTGCCAGGTGTTTCCATTCCCCTTAATTTTTGGTGTAAACAATATTTATGAACTTCTTCTGAATTACAAGTATACAATAACACGTTGTATGAAAAAAGTTCCACAGGATTTGAAAATAAGCATAAATGCTTATACTAATCATCAAAGTTTTTTTAAAGATAATATATCATCAACCACAGGCCAAAGCACTTACTTGTGTGTAACATAATCACATGACATGATGGGCTTATTTTCTGTTCCATAACTTCCACCCCAAGGATGGGGCTTAGGAGACCTAGGGGTCAAGAGTAAGGTCACATTCCCAACAAAGTGTTTCAGAGATTAGATTAGATTAAACATATTTATTGCAAAATAAATCTAAGGGATTGGACACAAGTTATATACAACGTAAGTGTTGCAGAAGTTCATATCTCAACAACTACTTGCCATTACCCATTCCTATTCAGAATATCATGATTTAAAAGAGAACTGCTTTTCTTTGATTTGAGGTTTAACGTCCCCGTCAACCCTGTATAGGTCATTTTGGAGACATTGCTTCCAATTTTGTTGGACTTTTACCTGACATTGAGATGAAATGACATCTCAAGCCCTGTCACCCAATAAAACCAATAGGGTTTATAAGCATGGACGGTCCGACTCGCACCGCTTATCCTGGGCAGGCTTAGATCCTCTAAGCGGTTTACTCATTTGTGGTTGGTTTCAGCTCTGCATGGAGCATCATGCATCTATTTCTTCAAGCCCCGATAGATGGGGGCTGAATTTAAAAGAGAAAGAAACTATTTTTTAACACCCATTCCCAGGGTCAGGCCCAGATGTGGGGCTAAGTGATAAACAATGGGGTCACTAGCACTTTTTACAACAGTTTTTGGATGGGTTTTCAAGTAAAAATCTGTCCTTTAGAATAGTGATGTCCGTGCGGGTGGCTGGGCATCCGCGTCCTGGTTTACCTTTTGGTTAACCCTGAAAAACCTGTCCATAATGCCATTTTTGGATGGTTTTTCAAGGAAAAATTCCATCCTTTAGAATAGCGATGTCCGTGTGGGTGGGCGGCCGCATCCCGGTTTACCTTTTGGTTAACCCTGAAAAACCCTTCCATAATGCCATTTGGCATTTTTCTTGTTTTAAAAGATCAAATCTCAGCAACCACTGGCTATACCCCTTTCATATTTAGTAGAATTTGATCATCCAAAGGTTAAACTTCTGTTAACATCAGTTCTCAGGGTCAGGTCCAGGGATGATGCTTGGGGTTCGCAAATTACCGGTAGGTCACACTCATTTAGAACAGGCCTCATATTTTGCAGGATTTCAGCCTTTTAGAGCTGAGTTTGATTTTTTCTTGATTTCAGGCTTTTTAGATTTTTCCTCATATATTCTATTTAACCTTTATCCTGCTGAACATGACTACCTCTGACTTTGCAAACAGTGTAGATCCGGATCAGATGGCTTCTGAAGAAGCCATCTGATCAGGATCTACACTGTTTGTCATGCAGTTTTCGAATTTGTAGAAATAAAGTGTATCAGTAAATTTGATTGATTGCTAGCCAACAATGGGTGTGACTAAATTAATTTATTCAGCAGGATAAGGATAAAGGTTAAAATCAAAACGACTATTTAAGTATGCAAACCCAGGCCTTTCATAAAAAAGCTTGGACAGTCTGAGTCCAGTTTGAAGCTCCTGTTTCATATACAGTAAAACCTGTCTTAGTGGCCACCTCTATTAAGCAAGCAACCTGTCTTAAGCAAGCATGAATTTAGTTCCAAAAAAGGCAAATGCATTAAAATTCACCTGTATTAAGCAAGCACCTGTCTTAAACGAGCACATTTTGATTATCCCTTAGGTGCTTGCTTTATACAGGTTGGACTGTACAGTCAACCCTCTTAATACCGACATTTGTTATTACTGCAAAACTTGTTACAACGGTAATTTCAATGGAATGGCTACTTTGCTAAAGGCTTAGCCTAGGTTTCGAGCGGCGTGGGCTTCCCTCGGGTTTAAAATGCACAAATCGAGTCCATGGTCATAAAAGATTCTTGTTATCTAATTCTCCAAGAAAAAATGCTTAGAGGATCTAAGCCTGTCCATGCAAAGTGATGCGAGTCGGTCCGTCCATGCTTATAAAGTCTATTGTTTCATTGGGCGACAGGGCTTGAGAAGTCATTTCATCACAATGTCGGGTAAAAGTCCCACAAAATTGGAAGCAGCATCTCCAAAATGACCTATACAGTGTTGACGCGGACGTAAAACCTCAAATCAACCAACCAGCCAATACTCCACGAAACAAATGTTATAGATATTTGTTAGAATTGCCTCGGTTGTTATAGATATTTGTTAGAATCGCCTCGGTGAGGCGATTCTAACAAATATCTATAACATTTGTTTCTTGGCGTAGTGATGGAGAAAAGGCCTTTTATTACCTACTATACTCCTAACTGGGATTCTTTAAAACGGCAAATTCTTTATAACGGCACAATAATAGGGAACAAATACTATCTTTATAATGAGGGTCCTCTGTACCTTTCCTCCTGCGAGTTTTGAAAAAAGGTCATTACATGTACTTGATGTTTCTAATTAGGTATTTGATAAAACTTACGTCAAACTTTATCAGAGCTACCTAAAGCTACATTGATAAAATATTATGATATGACACATTGATATTACATCAATTAAGAACAGGGTAAGGGCATTTCATATCAGGCAGTGCCCTTTGAGGCTTCCTGAATCTGTATTTGTTTGTTTGATTTGAGGTTTAACGTCCCCGTCAACACTGTAAAGGTCATTTTGGAGACATTGCTTCCAATTTTGTGGGACTTTTACCGGACATTGAGATGAAATGACATCTCAAGCCCTGTCGACCAATGAAACCAATGGGGTTTATAAGCGTGGACGGGCTGACTCGCACCGCTTTGCCTGGGCAGGCTTAGATCCTCTAAGCATTTTACCAGTACTCGTGTGCTGGTCTGTTTCAGCTCTGCGTAGAAGCATCATGCAGCCCATCTATTTCTTCAAGCCCCAATGGGCGGGGGCTGCCCTGAATCTGTAATAAGCTACACAGTGTATCAGGTTAGCAGGTCTGTGTAATGAACACACCCCTCTAAACCACACTTTATAAAGGGAAATATGGGGTTTACAGGGGTAAACATCATTTTCCCTATTTTTGCGCAAAAACATATATTATGAGTACTCCTTAGAACTGCCTCATTGAAATGCTTCTGAGCAGTGCACCCACAATCTGTTTTTGGACCAGAAATAAGGAAAATACGAATCATTTCATCTGAAAAATGATTATTCTTGAGATAAGAAAGACATCATTATGGCACATGGATTGATTGGTTGTAAGGGGAATGGATACACGTTTGGGGGAGGCTACAAAAGGCTTGCATAACATTTAGGACACCATACTGGTATATTTTGTTATTTCGTTGAAACTTTGATGGCTCAAACCCTGATGGCTCGTTTACAATGGCTGTTTTGAACTCATTCTTGAGCCTGTAAGAAACAAGTCCCATAACTGCAGATATTAAAATATTTGGGATAAATTTTCTAATTTTATCATGATAAGTAATAAATTAGTATGTTGTGTGTACTCATTGGAATCTACTCGATATTGTACTGATATTTGTGAATATTTTCCCCTGTTTCTCTAGCATTCTTTCTTTCTTTCTTTCTTTCTTTCTACCGATATTGAGATCGGTCACATTTGACCATTACTCACAGGTGTACATTACATACACTCCAGGTTTGCAGGATGAAAGCCTACACAGTAATCATGTAATTAGGGTAGGGATCTTTAACCTGCACAGGGGATGGTTCTCCCTGAACAAGGGGCTTCCAGTTAATGTCCCGATCCTAAGGACGGTGCACTTGTGGCATTCATCCCTGCAAATGATGCCAGTGGAGCATGTTCAGACACTGCAATTTTATTGTCTCTGCCGGGAATAGAACTGGGGGCCTCTAGCATCAATGGCAAATTGGCAGTTGCACTAACCACTGACCTACCATGCTGTTCTTGTTCAGAAAAATTTTGTGCCATATACTTGGTTTAACAGAAATAACAATGTCTTATCTCACGGTTGGTCATATTCCTTTCTGCAATATTCTTTTGACAAGATTGATTATAAAGTATTTTCTATGTTCATTCTCTCCCTTCTGCTGATTTAGTGCTTTGCATGCTGGTTATTTTATTTATTTTTTTCGCAGCAGCAATATTTTGAAATATTTTCCTAATTTTCCCAGAAAACAGGACTTGACATCTCATGCAAATTGTCTCCTAAAACAGGATTTGACATCTCATGCAAATTGTCTCCTATGGAGAAAAATATGCATGAGATGTCAAGTCCTGTTTTCTGGGAAAAATAAGAAAAATATCAACAATTTGTCATCTGCTGAATCAGCCTAGAGAGTGCTAAAGGTTAAAGGTGCATTATTGAGCTATCTGGGAAAATGCTTCCAAAAATAAAATATATATAGCCAGTATTTTTCTTTAAAACATTACAAATGAATGCATTTCATGCAAAAATGCGAACAATTATGATGACAGGTAAACGGGTTTGAGAGGGATTCCCTAACTAGGTTTCGAACACCAGTTAGATCTTTTTTTAGTTTGTGACAAAAATAGAATCCCCATATATGACGTTATGCAACGTTCATTTTGGCCTTGTTAGCTTAGGCCATGCCTGAATCGGAAAAAATATGACACTGAATACCATGCCATAAGTAACGACACTCAGAGATGATACTGTCGCCATGTATGTGTTAAGTGACAGATTTATTTTTAGAACGGAAATTCCGAATACATGTTCAGAGCGAAGGGTAACACGAATGAAAACGACCATTTTCACAAAGTTCTGAAGCTGTATTTGGCTCCAAATGTGTGCACATGACAAAGGAGTATGCATTGAAGATAAAAACCAGAAAAAAAATTTTGAGACTTGGTAGCTCAATAATGCACCTTTAAAAAGGGCAGCAATCAGTCTCTTATGAAAAGATGTAAATTGTTCTGGTTTATCGCTTTTTTTAGCCTGTCCAGGAAAAGTGTGGTTAGGTAAACTGACCATCTAAATATGACCTAAACATTGTTGACTGGGCCATGCAACTAAAAACAATAAAAAAGTACTAGCTTATTGTATTAGATAGATTTTCTTCTGATACGGTTAAGTTCTTAATTGAGGAAACAAAAACTGCCTTGTTTTTCATTAATGATGTTGTGTACTTTTATAAGTGGTACTGCATTCAAACCAAATCAAAGCAAGTTTGTTTGATTTGAGGTTTAACGTCCCCGTCAACACTGTATAGGTCATTTAAGAGATGTTGCTTCGAATTTTGTGGGACTTTTACCTGACATTGAGATGATATGACATCTCAAGCCCTGTCGCCCAATGAAACCAATAGGGTTTATAAGCATGGATGGGCCGACTCGCACAGCTTTGCCTGGGCAGTCTTAGATCCTCTAAGCTGTTTACCAGTACTCCTGTGCGGGTCGGTTTCAGCTCTGCGTGGAAGCATTATGCAGCCCATCTATTTCTTCAAGCCCCAATAGGCGGGGGCAAACTGATTGGTGTAGATTGGGAAAATGGGCTTAGATTGTTTCATTTAACCCATAAATTCCTGTACTGTAAGCAAACTGTGTAGACCCTGATCATATGCTGCCGTTTTTGGTATCTGACCCTTAAATTCCTGTAACTTAAGCAAATAGTGTAGATCCTGATCAGACACCACATTCTGCAGCGTCTGATTAGGGGTCTACACTGTTTGCCAAGCCCAACTTACGTTTCAAGTCCTGATTCTAAAGATAACCCTTTTATGCAACACGCTGACCTCAGTGTGATAAAATTAATGCTGGCATTTTCTGTAAATATAAATAAGTTACGTGGATTTCCTACAAATGAGTGATAGTCACGTGGACTCCGGCACTATTAGATGTTTTGTCCTTATAACTTTGATAACAATCAACCAAACCCCCCCCCCCCCCCAAAAAAAAAAAAACCCACAAAAAACAGGCATCTCCTAAAGCCTAAAAACAAGGCACATAAAACAGATTACAAAAAGGCGCCTATACAAATACATTGTAACCTTTATTGCCGAAAAAATGAAAATTCTAAGATGAAAAATTGTGATATTTTTCTTATTTCTGCTCAAAATATAGAATGTGGATACTCGTTAGAACCGCCTCATCGAGGCGGTTCTAACGAGCACCCACAATCTATATTTCAGAGCAGAAATAAGAAACATAAGGTTCACCCCTGCAAACCCCAGTTTTACCTTATAAAAATGGGGTTCAAGGGGGTCATAGTTATATAGGTGTGTTTTCGTGATGTAACACAACAGGCCTCTGTGGCATAGTAGGTAAGAGTGCTGTCCCTTAATCATTAGGTCTCTCACTGCTTTGGTTTGAGGCTTGCTTGGGCCTCATGTGAAATGCCAAGATCTGGTGGTTTTTCTCCGCGCACTTCAGTTTTTTCCACCACCTCTGATTAATGATTAGGAGTTAAGCAAATATTTTTGCTGAAAAAAAATATAAGAAACTTTTGCAAGCGCAAAAGCTACTCACATTTGGTTCAGCAAAAATGCCAGAGTATGAAATATTGAATTTTCTAGAAACGTTGACAATTTGACCAATAGCTAGCTTGTGAAGCTATTCTGGATTAATATTAACCAACTCAACATAACCTTAATAGTATTGGCTAGGACAGTTAAAAGTACAATTCAATAAACTTTTTATTAAACAAAATCTTGACAAAATTGTGGAGGCTTAAGGGGAATGGGAACACCTTCAGGGGAGGTAACTCCTGCAGAAGTATTTTTGTCTCCCATGCCAATAGGGGTCAACTCTTAAAGGAATGAATTTGCTCCAGAGGAGCAAATTCTTTCCTTTTAGAGTAGACCCCTTTGTCAGAGGAACAGGGCTTATAGAAAAGTGAACAGGAAGTCCCGAAAGTTGTCTCCCTTTGAAAAATGGCGGGGAAAATCTGCCAGGTGTTCCCATTCCCCTTAAATGTTCAGCATTTTAGGACATTGACAGTATTCAACATACCGGTAACAGTCACGTTCTTAACACTGGACTTTGTGTCTTCCCAATTATCACTTCATTTTGTTTATCTCAGTCATTTAAAGTGGGTTTGTAGTGTCAATTGTAGAAGATTTCTGACCTTGTTTTTCTGACTATTGTGAAATCGTTTGAATGGGTTACTCATGCATGTGCAAAGTTTAATGTGAATGGATACATCTTTGGAAGAGATGACTCTTTCAATAAAAAGAAGTTTTTTCTCCCTTTTCAATAGGTGGCTTACCCTTAAAGGAAAGAATTGCTCCAAAGGAGGAGACATGTCATTCAAAAGTATTTTTTTTTTATCTCTTTTCAATAGGGGGCCTACTGTTTTTAAGGAAAGACTTTGTGCCTAAGCTTTGGAGGAAACACCTCCTATAAAATACTTTTTTCTCCCTTTTCAATAGGGTCCTACCCTTTAAGGAAAGAATTTGCTCCAAAAGAGGAGACATATCTTTCAAAAGTAGGTTTTTCTCACTTTTCAATAGAGGGCCTACCCTTTAAGGAAAGAATTTGCTCCTATTTAGGGGGCCTACGCTTAACCCATTTAGTACCAGAAACCCCAAAATGGATACCCTGGCAAACAGTTCAGCCATTTTCCAAATAGGTTTTGAAGAAAACACAACCTGTCACCCCTAAATTTTGAAATGGACTCCCGCTTTATATGAGGAGGAAGATTCCGTTTGGTACAAAAAGGGTTAAAGGAAAGAATTTGCTCCAACATGAAAAAAGTAGTTTTTTCTCACTTTTCAAAAAGGGGCCTACCCTTAAAGGAAAGAATTTGCACCTGAGGAAGAGACATCTCTTTCAAAATAATTTTTTCTCATTTTTATACGCCCATTTGAAAAACGGGATGTATTATGTTATACCCCCTGGCATCTGTCCATCCATCCGTCTGTCCATCCGTCTGTAAACTTTTTGGTAGCGGATAACTCCTCCTACAGTTTACATCCGATCAAGCTGAAACTTCAGGCTAAGTTAGACCATGATGTGGGGCAGCGCATATTGTTTCGAGGTTACGGTCCACCAAATATTAATAGAGTTATGCCCCTTTGAAATTTTTTGTAAACTTTTCGTTTCCGGATACCTCCTTCTACAGTTTACATCTGATCAAGCTGAAACTTCACACATAGTTATACCATGATGTGGAGCAGCGCATATTGTTTTGAGGTTATGGTCTACCAAATAAGAATAGAGTTATGCCCCTTTGAAATTTTTAGTAAACTTTTCGTTTTCAGATAACTACTACAGTTTGCATCCAGTCAAGCTGAAACTTCATACGTAGTTAGACCATGATGTGGGGCAGCGCATATTGTTTCCAGGTTACGGTCCACCAAATAATTATAGAGTTATGCCCCTTTGAATTTTTTGTCAACTTTTCGTTTCCGGATAACTCCTTCTACAGTTTGAAAAATGTGACATATGTTGTACCCCCTGGCGTCCATCTGTCTGTCCATCCGTCTGTAAACTCTTGGTACTTGATAACTCCTGCAGTTTACATCCGATCAAGCTGAATCTTCATGCATAGTTAGACCATGATGTGGGGCACTGCATGTTGTTCCGAGGTTATGGTCCACCAAATATTAATAGCGTTATGCCCCTTTGAAATTTTTTGTAAACTTTTCATTTCCGGATAACTCCTCCTACAGTTTACATCTGCCCAAGCTGAATCTTCATACATAGTTAGACCATGAAGTGGAGCAGCGCATATTGCTTCGAAGTTACGGACCACAAAATAATAATAGAGTTATGCCCCTTTGAAATTTTTAGTTAACTTTTCGTTTCCGGATAACTCCTACAGTTTACATCCGATCAAGCTGAAACTTCATACACAGTTAGACCATGATGTGGGGCAGTGCATATTTTTCGAGATTACAGTCCACCAAATAATAATAAAGTTATGCCCCTTTGAAATTTTTTGTAAACTTTTCTTTTCCGGATAACTCCTCCTACAGTTTACATTCGATCAAGCTGAAACTTCATACATAGTTAGACCATGATGTGGGGCAGTGTGTATTGTTTCGAGGTTATGGTTCACCAAATAATAATAGAGTTATGCCCCTTTGAAATTTTTTGTTAACTTTTCGTTTCTGGATGACTCCTCCTACAGTTTACATCCAATCAAGCTGAAACTTCATGCATAGCTGGACCATGATGTTGGGCAGCGCATATTGTTTAGAGGTTACCATCCACCAAATAATAATAGAGTTATGCCCCTTTGAAAAATTCTGTAAACATTTTGTTTCCGGATAACTCCTCCTACATTTTACATCTGACGATGCTGAAACTTTACAGATATGGAACAGTGTATATTATTTTGAGGTTACGGTCCGCCAAATATTACCAGAGTTATACCCCTTTCACACATTTTTCTAAACATTCCCTTTTACGGATAACTTTTCCTACATTTTACATCTGATGAAGCTGAAACTTTAAGTATAATTAGACTATGATGCAGAGCAGCACATATTATTTCAAGGTTACAGTTCACCACTTATTGACAGAGTTAATCCCATATTATTTTGAGGTTATGGTCCACCAGATATTACCAACCATGAAAATTTGTTCGAGACAGGTAGTTTGAGCCATTGAGGGTTATTAATAGTGCCAGGTAAGAATATATGGAACACATATTGTTCCTTGGTTACGTTCCACAATCCCAAACTTGTACAACAGTCAGTATATATATGCTCCATCTTAATAATTGCCAATGAAACTGCTAGGAGAAGAACTCTTTGGAAAACATTACAACAATGTATAAAATGTCGTGAAAAAGCTTTGCAGTATAAAAAATTCATTATTATTTTGATTCTTGTCAGGGCACATGGGATCACATTCCCCACCTCCCATGTTCCCCATCAAGAATAAAAATAACTTATAACGTTTCTAACAACAAATAAGAAAAATCATCCTTAAGGGGAATGGGAACACCTTCAGGGGAGGCAACTCCTGCAAAAGTATTTTTGTCTCCCATGTCAATAGGGGTCAACTCTTAAAGGAAAGAATTTGCGCCAGAGGAGCAAATTCTTTCCTTTAAGAGTTGACCCCTTTTTCAGTGGAACAGGGCTTATAGAAAAGCGAACAGGAAGTCCCGAAAGTTGTCTCCCTTTGAAAAATGGCGGAAAAATATGCCAGGTGTTCCCATTCCCCTTAATTATCCATGTTATGCCTCCTTATCTGAAGCTAGTATTCAAAGCTTTACGATAGCAGATCCATGTCCCTAAATGGCGTTTTTTTAGCTCACCTGTCACATAGTGACTAGGTGAGCTTTTGGGATCACTTTTTGTCGGTCGTGCGTGCTTGCTTGTGAGTGTGCGTGTGTGCGTAAACTTTTTCTTCAAATGACATTTCCTCCTAAACCACTGATCGGATTTTTACCAAACTTCACAGGAATGATACTTAGGTGGTCCCCTTTCAAAGTTGTTCAAATGGTTCCGGCCCATTGCACATCTAGGTCACAGAAGCTAAAAATAGATTTTTTAAACGAAAACTTTAAAAAGCTTCTCTGAAACCACAATGCCCAGGTCTTCGGTATTTTGTATGAAGCTTCATCTAGTGGACCTCTACCAAGATTGTTGAAATTATAGCCCTGGGGGACAAAATGCCCCCGCACTGGGGGCCTTTGGTTTTACATAGGCTTATATAGGGAAAATCTTAAAAAATCTTCTTCTCTGAAACCACAAGGCCCAGGTCTTTAATATTTGGTGTGAAGCTTTATGTGGTGGACCTCTACTAAGATTGTTCAAATTATAGCCTTGGGGCCAAAAATGCCCCTGCCCCGGGGGCCTTTGGTTTTACATAGGCTTATACAGAGAAAATCTTTAAAAATCTTCTTCTCTGAAACCACAAGGCCCAGATCTTTGATATTTGGTGTGAAGCTTCATCGAGTGGACCTCTTTCAAGATTATTTTCAAATTATAGCCCTGGGGCCAAAAATGCCCCCATACCGGGACCCTTTGGTTTTTCATAGGCTTATATAGGGAAAACCTTTAAAAGTCTTCTTCTCTGAAACCACAAGGCCAAGGTCTTTGATATTTGGTATGAAGCTTCACCTAGTGGACCTCTACCAAGATTGTTAAAATTATAGCCCTGGGGCTAAAAATGCCCCCGCCTAGAGTGCTTTTGGTTTTAACTAAACTTATGTAGGGGAAATCTTTAAAACTTTTCTCCTCTGAAACCACAAGGCCCAGGTCTTTGATATTTGGTGTGAAGCTTAATCTAATGGACCTCTACCAAGATTGTTCAAATTATAGCCCTGGGACCAAAAATGCCCCGCCCCGGGGGCCTTTGGTTTTACATAGGCTTATATAGGGAAAATATTTAAAAAATCTTCTTCTCAGAAACTGCAAGGCCGAGGTCTTAGATATTTGGTGTGAAGCTTCATCTATTGGACCTCTATCAAGATTGTTCAAATTATAGCCCTAGGACCAAAAATGCCCCCACCCTGGGACCCTTTTGTTTTTCATAGGCTTAATTAGGGAAAATATTTAAAATTCTTCTTCTCTGATACCACAAGGCCCTGGTCTATGCTATTAGATATGAAGCTTCACCTAGTGGACCTCTACCAAGATTGTTCAAATTATAGCCATGGGGCCAAAAATGCCCCCACTCCGGGGGCCTTTGGTTTTACATAGGCTTATACATGGAAAATCTTTAAAAATCTTCTCTGAATCCGCAAGGCCCAGATCCTTGATATTTGGAGTGAAGCTTCATCTAGTGGACCTCTTTCAAGATTGTTCAAATTATAGCCCTGGGGCCAAAAATGCCCCCACCCTGGGACCCTTTGGTTTTTCATAGGCTTATATAGAGAAAACATTTAAAAATCTTCTTGTCTGAAAGCAGAAGGCCCAGGTCTTTGATATTTGGTATGAGGCTTCACCTAGTGGACCATTACCAATTATAGCCCTTGGGCCTACAATGTACTAGAGACACTAATTCTCAGGTGAGCGATTCAGGGCCCAGAGGGCCCTCTTGTATATCTCTTGCACTAGCATTTTCCAGATGAAATTTTTCAATATTTTTCTTATTTCTAATCCAAACATAGATCTTGAGTGCATATTAGAACAGCCTCATTGAGACATTGAGGCAGTTCTGACGAGTACCCACAATCAATGTTTTTGAGCAAAAATAAGAGAAAGTGTTGTATATCCTTGTAAACCCCACTTTTTTCTTTTATAAAGTGGAGTCAAGAGGGGTGTTCATTACAGGGAATGGTAACGCCGAGAAAAACTACATCTGAAAATACTATCCGCTTATGTTGTCTACTGAATTTTTTGCAAATGTTTTAAAAAATATTTTGCTTACAGGCAAACAGTGTGGAGCCAAATCAGACTGCTCCTAGAGGAGCAGTCTGATTTGGCTCCACACGGTTTGCAAAAATGACTTCTAAAGCAACCAGCAGATGACAAAGCAGACGACAGTTGTCATGGGTTAATGTGATTGGCTGGAGATACAGTAAATTTCCTATATTAAGACCACTTTTGAACAGCCCCAAAGGTGGTCCCTGACCAGGGGACACTGTGCAGAAAAGATGAAGAAAAAATAACTGCCCCTACTTCTAAATAAGCTTTTTGTGTGGTGGCGGTAAAACGTCTCCCTGCCCTACATCATAGTGTAGATTATATTTTCTTGTCCTTTGGGATCATTGATTCCATTGTGGAATTTTGAAAATATCTGAGGGTCACTGATGAGGCCTAATTGGCCGAAACTAGCTAGTCTGGCCCAGAAAACATGTACACTCCATATTTTTCACTTCTGTGGTGTATTCCTTGCTTCCAAAGGATAACCCTTTTATAGAACATTTTAAAGCAGAATTAGGATTAATTTTAGTTGGTCTTAATAGCGGAATTTTGCTGTACTATAGGCCTTGATTTTTATTTATGAAAATTCCTTTTTTCAGGAACTTCTGGGCTTGGAGTCCTTATCTACAAAAATTCTTCTGCCACTCTCTACCATGGTTCATGCCTATTGCCGTATCAACCCAGAGTGCTCTGAAGTCGCAGAGGTCAAGGCTGTTGTTAATGAGCTGATAAGAAATATCCAGGGTGGCTGTGATGTTGACCAACAGAATTTTAGAAAGGCAGGAAACCTTAAAATGTCAAACAGATTTGGAGCAGACAAAATATTATTTTTATATATGAAAATACGGCTTGATATTTCAAATGATTTCTAGTCATCTGCCTAATTCACATGAAATGTCAAAGGCGGATGATTATACCCCCGCAAACGAAGTTTGAAGGGGGTATATAGGAGTCAGCTTGTCGTCTGTCGTCGGTCCGTTACAAATCGTCAGTCGTCGGTCCGTTACAAAAAACTTTAACATTGCTCATAACTTCCTTATTCTTTGACCGATTTCTATAATATTCACACACCACACACCTTGCCGCTAGTACTTAAGATTGATATACACAAACCTGACCTTGACCTTTACGTTGACCTTCCTCAAGGTCAAATACTTGTAAAAATTTGTCGGTAGCGGGGGTATAATTGGCGCCCGTTAGGCGGCAGCTCTAGTTGACATTTAATGTCAAGTTTTACTTTGTAACAATAAGGCTTAACCCATTTAGTACCAGAAACCCCAAAACAGGTACCCTGGCAAACACTGCAGGCCCAGATCAGACGCCGCAGAATGCGGCGTCTGATCAGGGCCTCCACTGTTTGCTAAAAGTTCAGTCATTTTCCAAATAAATTTTGATGAAAACACAACCTGTCACCCCTAAATTTAGAAATGAACTCCTGCTATATATAAGGAGGAAGATTCCATTTGGTACAAAAAGGGTTAATATTTTATGTGAATGATGATTCAGTTTTATTTTCTATAGAAATAAAAAAAAAAAATATCCAAAGATGTCATCTGCTCCAGTTATGTTTTCTTATTTAATTCTTTTGTCCAAGTGCCAAATAAGTTTTCAGTACACCCCAACCTATTGTTGGGGTCCAAAGCAGAAAACGTGTTAGTTAAACAACCCTGTTATATCCAAACAAAAATGTATAGGTTATATAGAAAAATGACCATTTTTGGGATTCATCTTGAAATCGTGTTATATCCAAAACCGTGTAATAATGAACTTTGTTATAATGAGGTTGTGGTATACCTGGCATTATCTACAACTTGAACAGGTTCAAAACAATCAAAAACATTTAAAATAAAAGTTTCTAATTGCTGAAAACAGGTCTTGCCTAATGATTTGCAGCATACTTGTACGAGTTATTTCCCTTAATTTGTTGAGCTAAAAGACAGAATCTTATCGGTACCCCAGTTGCAAAATTGCTACTAGGTAGCTCTGCTAGGCAGTATCAGTAATGCGACAAGGGCTCCAGTTTAAATTTACGGTTTCACCCTTTCCCACGCAGATACGTCTTTTTATGCATCTGAAACCTCCCACATGCTTTTTGAGCCCTAGCACCACCTAAAATCTGCATTCCCCACCCCTGGATAGCTATGTTTGGGATAGGATAAGTTGTCCTAAAAATGATCTGTTTTTTGTGCAGCTCCCCACTAAAAATATACCTATGGAAGGTTTGAAGCGGGGCGGCCGCCCCCTCATGGTCCAAAAAAAATTGGGTGTATGGCCCATCCGGCTGCTGAAATTAAATCTGAGGGTGTCTGGGGTCATAAATGCCTCGAAATTGACACTGTCAAAACATGCTGGAAACAGTGAAAATCGCCGGTGCCAAACCCCTTAATTGTTGCCTTGACAGCAGTGTGAAGATTAAGATTCGTTCAAATATACAATGTGAAATCACACTTTTTGACAACTTTGAGATGTGCCCTCATTACCGTGGCAACAATGATTTAACCTAAAAAGTTCCATTTGAAAGGCTACTGCCCAGTTAATATTCATGCGGAGTTTGATGTAAAACAGACCATTAATTATGAAATAATGGCTATATGAATTTGCTGTCCTAGGCAACACGGTGAAAATCAGCAAAATTCAAGAAGTCACCATCTGGGAATGGGTTAAAGAGCAATCTGGCTACAGTCAATCTGGCACTATTCTTCTCATTCCTGTCTTAAAAATGTTTTCTTCGAGAAATCAGTATAATTACCCGAGGACCCGATTTTGTCTCCTGCTATTCATACATGTATACAGAGGACCCGTGTTAGAAGGACAGTCATTGTTACCTAACATTTTGCCGTTATTGTTATGATAACACACCCGTATGACATAGTGCATTCTGAAATGGTAACTTTTCAGATGAAAATGTGTAATTTTTCTTATTAACATTCAAGACATAGGTTGTGGGCGCTCGTTAGAACCGCCTCATTGTTCTAACGAGTACCCACAACCTATGTCTTGGAGTACAAATAAGATAAATAATAAATACCCCTGTAAACCCCAGTTTCTCTATGTAAAGGGGGTTTAGAGGGGTGTTCATTAGACAGACTTGTTAACATGATTTAAAGAATTTGTTCTTCTGAAGCCCTCTGATCTGGATCTACACTACTGGTATTTGCAAAGGTAGGGACTGAGGTGTTCAGTGGGTTAAGGGATATTATATATAATGTTGGCTTTGGACCCCAACAATAATGTTATAATTTAACCCTATCTTAACTACATCTGAAAATGTCGTCTGCTTATGTCGTCTGCTGTTTTTTTTTGGCAAACTTTTTAAAAATCATTACGATAACACACCTGTGCGACATAGTGCATTTTTCAAAATGGCTTCTAATCTGATGAAAATCTGTGACATTTTTCTTTTAAATGCTCAAAACATAGGTTGTGGGTGCTCGTTAGAACTGACTCAATGAGGCGGTTTTGTCGAGGACCCACAAAGTATGTCTTGAAACAGAAATAAGAAAAATAATGTTTACCCCTGTAAACCCCAGTTTTCTCTATATAAAGTGGGGTTTAGGGGGTCTTCATTTCATAGACTTGTTCACGTGATGATTTTTGCATACAGGCAAACAGTGTGGGCCCAGATCAGACTGCTCCTACAGGAGCAGTCTGATTTTGGTCCACACTGTTTGCAAAAAAAATACTTTTTTAAGAAAACCAGCAGACGGCAACGCAGACTACAGTTTCGTGATTGGCATTTTATGGGTTAACCCATTTTGTACCGGAAACCCCAAAACGGGTAGTTGGCAAACAGTGGAGGCCCAGATCAGACGCCGCAGAATGTGGCGTCTGATCAGGGCCTCCACTGTTTGCTAAAAGTTCAGTCATTTTCCAAATGAATTTTGAAGAAAACACAACCTAACACCCCTTAATTTTGAAATGGACTCCTGCCATATAAGGAAAAAGATTCTGTTTGGTACAAAAAGGGTTAAAATGCAGTGAATCTGCTGATAATGACAGTTGCTTCTCTGGACTGTGGTGTGATTTTGTGGTATCAGTACAAATGTCAAGTGCATAAACAGCTAACCTTTCAGTTGCATTTTTCGGAGAGCAACTATAATCATTTATAGGTTAGTGATACTGTCTAATCTATTAACCCATTGTAAGCTGGTGGACTCTACCATTGCTATATATTGGACAAGTCCATTTATCATATAAGGGGTGTCAGGCCTATTTTTTTTTCGTTTTTGTTCTATCTTTGACGGAAAAATTCTGTAAGCAAATAGTGCAGGCCCTGATCAGACGCCGCATTCTGCGGCGTCTGATCTGCGCCTGCACTGTTTGCCAAGGTACCCATTTAGGGGTTTCCCCACATGCAATGGGTTAATGAAACATGAAATGATTTCAGTGATATTTATCTATATATTTATCAGTATATAAAAAGTACAAATAAAAGGTTCACAATGCAGGCTTAGTGTCTTTCAAAAAGAGGAATCAGAACCGAAAGAAAAAATAACATTAACTCATAAAATGCCAATCAAGACATTTGTCGTCTGCTTTGACATCTGCTGATTCATTTTTAAAGTCATTTTTTCAAACAGTGTGGACCCAAATCAGACTGCTCTGATTTGGGTTTACACTGTTTGCCTGTACGCAAAAATATTTTTAAAAAGTTTGCAAAAAAATTTAGCAGACGACAGAAGCAGACAACATTTTCAGATGTAGTTTTCTTGGGGTCTTAAGGGTTAATAAAGCTTGGCAAATCCATAAGAAATCCCACTTTGTCCTTGTATTTTCATTTGTTTTGTTTGAACTGAGGTTTTGCATCTCCATAAACACTATTTAGATCATTTTGGTAATGTTGCTTCCAGTTTTGTGGGACTTTTTCCCGACATTGAGATGAAATGACATCTGAATACCTGCTGCCCAATAAAACCAATAGGATTTACTGCTTGGATGGTCCGACACGCACTACTTTGCCTCGGCAGGCTTAAACCCTCAAAGTGTTTTGTCAGTACTCATGTGTGGTTGGTTTCAGCTCTGCATGGAAGCATCATGCAGCCTGATCTACTTCTCCAAGCCCGATGGGTGAGGGCAGGGTCCGACCTTGTATCTAAAAAACACACACACATTGTCTCAAATTACAAGGAGTCTGTCAGATCCCCTGCCGTTGGTACTATTTGGAGGTCTTATCCCCAGAGTGTTCCCAACAGTCCCTCCCTCCTCTCTGGGGAATATAAAGATTCTGTAGTAGGTTGCATTTCAGGGCAGTGGATAAACCTTCAGAGAAAGCAACTCTTCCAAAAATGTTATTATCTCCCTTAGCAATGAGGGTCTTTCTGTTGATGATTTACGTCCCTGTCAACACTATTTGGTCATTTTGGAAATTTTGCTTTGAATTTTGTGGGACTTTTACCCAACATTGAGATGAAATAACATCTGAAGCCCTACAGCCCAAAGAAACCGTAGGTCTGGCTCACACCATTCTTACTGGGCAGGCTTAGACCTCTAAGGTTGGTTTCATCTTTGCGGGGAAGCACCATGCAGCCCAATCTATTACTCTAAGTCATGATGGGTGGGGGCTCATCCATAAGGGTGTATTCTTAAAGAAAAGAATTTGCTCCTCCCTTTTCCTTGAAGCCAAATTGATAGAAAAGCAAACAGCAAAACTCAATACTTGTCCCCCTTGTAAAAAGGTAGGTAGAAAATATGCAAGATTTTGCATTCTCATTAATATGAAAAAATAACATACAGTTTATCAGTTGCCATGTTCCTGCTTATACACCACAACCTCTTTTTAACACTTTTAATGGGGTCCAAAGCAGAAACCATGTTGCTTAAAAACCACAAAATTGGAAGCAAGGTCTTCAAAATGACCTTTGCAGTCTTGATGGGGACGTTAAACCTCAAATCAAACAACAAAACAACCGTTTTATATCCAAACAAAAATGTGTAGATTATATAGAAAAATGACCAGTCTACATGGTCATTCTTCTATATAGTCAACACATTTTCGAGATCTATCTTGAAACCGTGTTATATCCAAACTGTGTTATAATAAACTGTGTTATAGTGAACCGTGTTATAACGAGGTTGTGGTGTAACTTGCTTTTCTATGAATTATTATTTTCAGATAATGATGAGCCTGCGAGCCCTGGGCAACACCGGTCATGCCGAGGAAGCTGTTCCCTCCCTGTATAAGTGTATCAGCAAGAAATCGAACCCCATGGACATCAGAGTGGCTGCTGCACAAGCCTTCAGGAGACTGTCGTGTGGAGCAGATGTGAGTTCAAACTTCAAACCCTTAACCCTAAGACACCGACAAAAACTACATCTGAAAATTCTGTCTGCTTATGTCGTCTGCTGAATTTTTTGGCAAACTTTTTAAAAATATTTTTGCATGTAGCAACCAGTGTAGACCCAGGTCAGACTGCTCCTACAGGAGCAGTCTGATCTGGGTCCACACTGTTTGCAAAACTTTACTTTTAAGGTAACCGGCAGATGGCAAAGCAGACGACAATTGTCATGATAGGCATCTTATGGGAACTCAGAACAAAACAGAGAAAGTTATCATATGCATTTGTTGCACTGCAAAGAAATTTGAAGGATTTGATTGGACAGCACAAGGACAGTCATTCTATATACCTTTACCAAATGATCAAAATGTTGCCCTCCCATGCTTGCCTTCATTGAATTCCATTGACTGCCATCTTGGGTTTTCTGCACATTTGACGAGATATAAAAGCAAAATAGTTTCATGTGCCAAAAAAATTTTTAGCAGAAGAATAACAAGAACAAAAAAATGATTATAATTCATTTGTTACTTAATTTCATTGCATTCTATTATTTAACTCTCAGTCTAATAGGACGATAGCATTTGCCCCACTGAGTAACGTGATCATTGTAGTGTATGCAGAAGGGTGTACATTCCAACCTGTATTAAGCAAGCACCTATTGGATATTCAAAAGTGCTTGTTTAAGAAAGTAGTAGAGGTGAATTTTAATACATTTTTCTTTTTTCGAGAACTGAATGCATGCTTGCTTAAGACAGGTTGCTTGCTTTATAGAGGTGGCCACTAAGACAGGTTTTACTGCATTTGACAATGACACACAAACATTTACTTCTCACGATGTCTCCTGCAAAACAATTCTTTGGAAACCATTGTAGCAATATACAAAATATTGTGAAAAAGCTTTGCAGTATAACAAATTTGTTATTTTGATTCCAGACTGGTAAACCGCTTAGAGGATCTAAGCCTGCCCAGGCAAAGCAGTGCGAGTCCATGCTTATAAACCCTATTGGTTTCATTGGGCGGCAGGGCTTGAGATGTCATTTCATCTCAATGTCGGGTAAAAGTCCCACAAAATTGGAAGCAACGTCTCCAGAATGACCTTTACAGTGTTGATGGGGATGTTAAACCTCAAATCAAAACAAACAGTATAGCATAAAGGGTAATAAATAGCTCAGGTACAGGTTATTCAAAGCTAAGACAAGCATACCCGTAAAAATCCTAAAAAACTGGACACCTTGAGGACTTGCTGAAATTCTCCAAAAATTTTAACAAATTTGTTTCACGATCCAGCAATGAGTCCAAAAGGTGCATACGGATTGGAAAACAGTGCTGACCCTGAAGGAGCAGTGTGTTCTGGGTCTGCACTGTTTGCTTAGGCCTGTCTGTCCCAATACTTAAGCCAGGGTCACAAATCACCATTCAAGCCCCAGCCGACTACTTAGCGGCTGATTTGGGATGAAATCAGGCTGGAGTAAGGCCGACGTCTCGCTGGTTGTTTGGGCATCGGTGGTGGTCCGGAGGGGCCTGGTGAAATTTTAACTCGCCCTTAAAATTGTCAGCGACTTCTAGGTCTGTGGCACATCGAATAAATGTCGAGCAGAGCTCGTACCGACGTCGGGAACTGGGCGGACATCTGCGGAACAGTCGCCAGGTATACGGCCGGTAACCTGCTGTGCACTGGCCGATTTCCGGCCGGCGTATACGCCGCTGCTTCCGCGCAAAATTCTGGCAGACACCGCCACATTCCCGGCGAATGGCTCTCCAGGCCCCACACGACATACTTTTTGCCAAAACTGAGCAAGACACCTGCATCCGACCCCTTGTCGCCTTGGACAGCTAGGCGGACCACGTCTAGTATAGCTTGGCAGGGGTTTGCCTAATTTGTGACCGAGGCATAAGGATCATTAAGGTTGTTGACATAATGTTTATCATTTAATATGGCAAGTGATCATTATGTTTATCATTTAATATGCCAAATAAGATAATATTTTTCCAGTTAAATGTGAGTAGCTTTGGCATTCATATTTTTTCAGCAAAAAAAGCTGTTGATAAGACAAAGAAGACACTCATTACAATGACAATACAGTAAAAATCCACTATTAAGACCACCAAAAATTAAGACTAATTCTGCTTTAAAAAGCTTAATTACAAAGTTGCAGTTATTCTTTCTTTGTGTTTTCTGCATGCATTGTCCTCTGGTCAGAGACCACTTTTGGGACTATTCAAAAGTGGTCTTAAAGACCACTTTTGAACAGTCCCAAAGGTGGTCTTAATATAGGAATTTTACTATATTTGTCCCCTAACTTTTTCTCTTTATAAAGAATATGCAACTGTATAAAGAAACCCAATACAACACAAAATCCTATTAACCTTAACCCTTGACCGGCTGACTATTTAAATATGCCACACCCACTTCTGATTATCAACCAATCAGACTACTTGATACAAATTATTGCAACAAATTCATGAGCTGAATGACAAACAATAAAGATCCTGATCAGACGGCTCCTTCAGAAGCCATCTGATCTAGATCTTCATTGTTTAAAAGATAAGGCATATCCGGGCTCAGCAGGACAAGGGTAAAGAAGCCGCGAAAAACTACATCTGAAAATGTTGTCTGCTTATGTTGTCTGCTGAATTTTTTTGCAAATGTTTTAAAAATATTCTTGCTTTCAGGCAAACAGTGTGGACCCAAATCAGACTGCTCCTAGAGGAGCAGTCTGTTTTGGGTCCACACTGTTTGTAAAAATGACTTTTAAAGTAACCAGCAGACAACAAAGCAGACAACAATTGTGGTGATTGGCATGTTATGGGTTAAACTGCTTTTTGACCAGAATTTATTTCCTGGTTTCTCAATCTCAAAGAGTCTTGGTTATAAAATGCTAATGATGCTTAAGATATTTAGTAATTAAGATTGTCAACTTAAATGGAGCTTAGAGACGGCCTTTCTTTGTATACTGCCTACGCCCTTGTGGGCATTAGATACACTCCATATTTGCAGGATGAAAGCCTACACAGTAATCTTGTAATTATGGTAAGCCTCTTTTACCTGCACAGGGGATGGTTCTCCCTGCACAGGGGGGCCTCTAGTTGAAGTCTTGATCCGAAGATGGTGCACTTTTTGACATTCATCCCAGCAAATGATGCCAGTGGAGCATGTTTGGATACCGCAATTTTATTACCGCTGCCAAGAATCGACCTGGGGCCTCTAGCATCATAAGCAACTGCACTAACCACTGAGTTACTATCCTCGCTAACTCCCCTGCAAACTACCGTAAAAAATCCTAGAAATTCAGACACCTTGAGGGCTTGATGTTATGCTCGTAAAGTATTAACAAATTCATTTCACAATCCAGCAAGGAGTCCAAAAGATGCAGACGGAATGGCAAACAGTGAAGCCCCAGATCAGACTGCTCCTTCAGGAGCAGTCTGATCTGGGTCTGCACTGTTTGCTTAGTCCCAGGCCTTTTTGGCCCAATACTTAGGCTCATTACGGTATTAGTTTTGGTGTATCATAGCAACAGATAAGATAAGTATTTTTTGATAATTTATGGATAGTTTTCCTTATTTTTCCATATAAACCAATGTTGTGGGTACTCATTGGAACCGTCTCGGTGAGGTGGTTCTAATGAATCCCCACAACATAGGTTTTTATGAAGAACTGACAAAAACTATCCTTCAATTATCACAAAATACATGTACTTTTCCTTATCTGTTGCTTTGTGTATTCTTATTCTAGAGAAATGATATGATACTGATATACCGGAATCCTGATGAAGATTCAGAGCTACGTATCGCTGCCTACCTTGCAATCCAGCAATGAGTCCAAAAGATGCAGACAGAATGGCAAACAGTGAAGACCCAGATCAGACTGCTCCTTCAGGAGCAGTCTGATCTGGGTCTGCACTGTTTGCTTAGTCATAGGCCTATTTGGTCCACTACTTAGGATCATTACGGTATATGTTGTGGTGTATCATAGCAACAGATAAGATAAGTATTTTTTTGATAATTGAAGGATAGTTTCCTTATTTTTCCATATAAACCTATGTTGTGGGTACTCATTGGCACCGTCTCGGTGAGGTGGTTCTAATGAATACCCACAACATAGGTTTTTATGGAGTACTGACAAAAACTATCCTTCAATTATCACAAAATACATGTACTTTTCCTTATCTGTTGCTTTGTGTATTCATATTCTAGAGAAATGATATGATGCTGATATGCCGCAATCCTGATGAAGATTCAGAGCTACGTATCGCTGCCTACCTTGCAATCCGGCAATGAGTCCAAAAGGTGCAGACGGAATGGCAAACAGTGAAGACCCAGATCAGACTGCTCCTGATCTGGGTCTGCAGTGTTTGCTTAGTCCTAGGCCTTTTTGGCCCAATACTTAGGATCATCACGGTATATGTTGTGGTGTATTCTTATTCTAAAGAAATGATATGATGCTGATATACCGCAATCCTGATGAAGATTCAGAGCTACGTATCGCTGCCTACCTTGCAATCCAGCAATGAGTCCAAAAGGTGCAGAGGGAATGGCAAACAGCGAAGACCCAGATCAGACTGCTCCTGATCTGGGTCTGCAGTGTTTGCTTAGTCCTAGGTCTTTTTGGCCCAATACTTAGGATCATTACGGTATTTGTTGTGGTGTATCATAGCAACAGATAAGTATTTTTTGATAATTGAAGGATAGTTTTCCTTATTTTTCCATATAAACCTATGTTGTGGGTACTCATTGGAACCGTCTCGGTGAGGTGGTTCTAATGAATACCCACAACATAGGTTTTTATGGAGAACTGACAAAAACTATCCTTCTATTATCACAAAATACATGTACTTTTCCTTATCTGTTGCTTTGTGTATTCTAATTCTAGAGAAATGATATGATGCTGATATACCGGAATCCCGATGAAGATTCAGAGCTACGCATTGCTGCCTACCTTGCAATCCAGCAATGAGTCCAAAAGGTGCAGAGGGAATGGCAAACAGTGAAGACCCAGATCAGACTGCTCCTCTGATCTGGGTCTGCACTGTTTGCTTAGGCCTATCTGGCCCAATACTTAGGATCATTACGGTATATGTTGTGGTGTATTCTTATTCTAGAGAAATGATATGATGCTGATATACCGCAATCCTGATGAAGATTCAGAGCTACGTATCGCTGCCTACCTTGCAATCCAGCAATGAGTCCAAAAGGTGCAGACGGAATGGCAAACAGTGAAGACCCAGATCAGACTGCTCCTGATCTGGGTCTGCAGTGTTTGCTTAGTCCTAGGTCTTTTTGGCCCAATACTTAGGATCATTACGGTATTTGTTGTGGTGTATCATAGCAACAGATAAGTATTTTTTGATAATTGAAGGATAGTTTTCTTTATTTTTCCATATAAACCTATGTTGTGGGTACTCATTGGCACCGTCTCGGTGAGGTGGTTCTAATGAATCCCCACAACATAGGTTTTTATGGAGAACTGACAAAAACTATCCTTCAATTATCACAAAATACATGTACTTTTCCTTATCTGTTGCTTTGTGTATTCTTATTCTAGAGAAATGATATGATGCTGATATACCGCAACCCTGATGAAGATTCAGAGTTACGTATCGCTGCCTACCTTGCCGTGATGCAGTGCCCGACGCAGTATGTGGTTGATCAGGTCAAGGAAACACTGTCGTCTGAAGAAGTGAATCAAGTAGGTATCTTCTTTCATTAGTTTAGCCTCATTATTAAAGTCAAAGATGATATTTTGGCAGGGCAGTTGAAGTTCAGGTGTTGTCAACATATGTCAAATTTGCTGAGTCCACAAGAAGCTACTATAGGGTGCCTTTGGCATGCTTTTTGCAAGTGGACCAAATGGCCATACGCATCATAGCTTTGTTTGTGTTACAATTGAATTAACATGATCAGATGACTCTGTTTACCTTTTTGATAACCGTTCCCCGCCCATCAGGGCTTGAAGAAATAGATGGGCTGCATGATGCTTCTGCGCAGAGCTGAAACCGACCCGCACATGAATACTGGTAAACCGCTTAGAGGATCTAAGCCTGCCCAGGCAAAGCGATGTGAGTCGGACCGTCCATGCTGATAAACCGTATTGGTTTCATTGGACGGCAGGGTTTGAGATGTCACTTCATCTCAATGTCAGGTAAAAGTCCCACAAAATTGGAAGAAATGTCTCCAAAATGACCTTTACAGTGTTGACGGGGATGTTAAACCTCAAATCAAACAAACAAACAAAACCTTTTTGATAACAGAACATTCCAAAGGCAGGTACAAACGATTGCCCTGATTCAGGGCTTTGAGAGATAGATTGGGCTGCATGATGCTTCCATGCACCGCTCATCAGGGCTTGGAGAAATAGATTGGGCTGCATGATGCTTCCTCCTGATCACCAGTATGACGCGCATCTGACTGAGCTACCGAGGCCGGCCGAACAAGTCACCGAAAACAATGGTATTCTGACACACACTTGTCCATTTTAATCAGTTGTCCATGATACTCACAAAAACAAGTGTAAAGCATGATAGTTTGACATGGTTTACAAGCCAAATTGGCCAATGAAATGCACAAAACTTTGTGTTTCCATGTTATTTTTTTCTGGAAAAAAAAGCCCTTGTTTTTGTTGAAGGAGATCAGAGCTCTAGATAAGAGGGGGTAAAGGGTATTTCAGCATTGAATTTTTGAAAATCAGCATTGAAATTTAACTTGAGGAGTAAAATACTCAATAAAATTTTGGATTTCAGCATTGAAATCAAATTTAGGGGGTAAAATTCAGCAAACTGTACATATTTTAACATAAAGCATTTACCTTGACAATGATTCTTTTGTAAGCAGTAGCAGCATATTAGCTCAGAATCAGTTTAACACTGCCCAGATGAGATTTATGGAATCTAGGCTTTGTTGGTGTTTTTCGAGAAAAGAAAGCTTGGCATTTCATGTGAATTGTCTGCTAAGCAGACAATTCACATGAAATACCAATCTGTCTTTTCTCTGAAAACCCCACAAAATAGAATTTTGTGTGCTTCTTGTTTGGTTCTGTAACAGTTAAGCATTAGAAATCGGCATTTATGTATTAAGCTTAAAAGCAGGGGGTAAAATACTCACTGTAAGAAAAGCTTATCTAGATTACTGGGAGATAAAGTAAAAAGGTCTAAGCGGTGTTTGGAAATATTACAGGTTGGATCTTTTGTGTGGACACACCTCACGAACCTGATGGAGAGCTCAGATCCTGCCAACAAGTATGTTCAACAGATCCTCAATGATGACGTCTTGGCTAAAGAGTTTGACCTAGATAAGAGGAAGTTCTCGCGCAACTACGAGGGTTCATTCTTCCTTGAACGGCTTAATACTGGAGCAAAGGTGGGTAACTGATATTTTCTGAACTCTTAGATAGATTTTGTTCTTACTCTGAATGATGATTGATTTTGGTCTGAAGAGTTGCACTGCTAATCCCAGAGGTCATTGGTGTTGGATAGCTGTGTCATCATTTACCTCTATATGGATGGATTACAGTGATGTACATTTATAACATTTATCATATGACGTCGCATCTGAGAGTGTAATTACACCATGTAACAAATTCAGTAATCCACCAGTGGATTAAATATGCAAATTAGTTAGAAATGCCCCTTAACTTTACATGTACAGCATCATTTACATGTACAGTAATCACTTTACATGTACAGTAATCACTTTACATGTACAGTAATCACTTTACATGTACAGTAATCACTTTACATGTACAGTAATCCACCAGTGGATTAAATATGCAAATTAGTTAGAAATGCCCCTTAACTTTACATGTTCAGCATCATTAACGACATCGCATTTACTAATGATTGAATATTGACATTTTTGTCAACAAATCGTGAATAAAATCCGTTTTCAATGTCATATGATAAATAGAATCTTGCATTCGTGCCCATGTATAATTGAATTTATTAAACTTGTTGAGGAAAAGGTATGAAATGCTCGGCAAAGCCTCGCATTTTATCCCTTTTCCTCGACTTGTTTAATAAATTCAATAATACATGAACACTCAAGTAAGATCCTCCATGTAGAGCTTCCATGGCCTTGCGGTTAATAGGGAGGGTTGTCTTGTAAACATTAAGTCACTCCAACTCTGCAGCTGGGATCTGAGGGCAGATGGGTGCCAAGTAGGACACCTTTTGCATGGCCGCACATGTATGAGGACACTATTATATCCAAAACCATGTTACTCCACAACCTCAGTATAACACTCTTCGTTTTAACATGGTTTTGGGTATAACATGGTTTCAAGATGAATCTCAAGAATGTATAGATTATATAGAAAAATGACCAGCTGTGATAGCTCCCTCATCAGGAGGGAGACTCCCTCATTTTGATGCTAATTTTTGCCCATTTATGCCAAATTTTAGTACAATTTTGGAGTCTCCCTCATTTGATCTGAGAATTCCCCTATATATTCTTTACATCTCCCTCATCACAATGGCAAATCTCCCTCATACAGTTCAAAAAATTATCACAGGTATGTTGTTTGGATATAACATGGTTGTTTTACTTTCACGGTTTCTGCTTAGGATCCCATTAATAGTGTTATAAAGAGGCTGTGCTGCATAATGAATGAATATAATAAAGATGTTTATTGTGTACGTGTTAACCTTTAACCTGCTGAATATTCAATTAAGCCACACTCATTTCTGACTTTGAACCAATCAGATTACTTGTTGCAGCTTATTTCTACATATTCATAAACTGAATGTCAAACTGTGTAGATCCTGATCAGATGGCTTCTTCAGAAGCCATCTGATCTGGATCTACACTTTTGCAAAGATAGGGCTTGTCTCCTACAGCAGGGTAAAGGTTAACATGGCAGGATATTTGTCAGAATTGTCTTGGCACATACTCAAAAGTAGCTTCGCAAATAAACACAACATTATTGTTTGAGAAGTAGGTCAAATACTTCCCTTACAAAACATGTCATCTAAATATAGACTCTTATTATGTACTTTGCACTTTTCGTTTCTTTCATTTTTTTTTTCATCATCGTTGTCTTTGTGCTCAAAACAACAAAGTTAGGATTTTCTTACAGGACTGTCTCTTGTGATCATAAATATTTCCTGTCTTAATGTCTGTTTTAAGTATGAACCACTTATGACTGAAGAAGAAAACATTGTTTGATGTGGCTTTTGGATCTCTTCATGTGGCACATGTTAAGAAAACCTAGATTGTCATATCATTACGAAAACATGCCTATTGAAATATATTGAAAAGTTTACCACCAAAAAAATGAAAATTTTCCAATAAAAAATTCCGTTATTTTTCATATTTCTACTCTAAACATAGATTGTGGGTACTTGTTTGAACCGCCTCGGTGAGGTTGTTCAAACAAGAACCCACAATCTATGTTTTTGAGCAGAAATATGAAAAATAATCAGTACCCCTTTAAACTCCAGTTTTACTACTTAAAATTCGGGTTTGAGGAGGTCAAAATTATATATGTGTGTTTTCATGATGAACATCACTGTTATTTAACCCTTATCTTGCTGTTCACGACAACCCTTGTCTTTGCAAACAGTGTAGATCCAGATCAGATGGCTTCTGAAGAAGCCATCTGATCAGGATCTACACTGTTTGGCATTCAGTTTATGGATTTGTAGCAATAAATTACATCAAGAAATTTGATTGGTTGATAGACAGAAAAGGGTGTGTTTTAAATGAATATTCAGTAAGATAAGGGTTAATGGATAACATCATGCCATAAAAAAATTATATAACCACACATGTGATAACATGGTTACTAGTATATGATGTCATGGCAATATCCATGACAACCAACCCTATGTTTTCTATTGAAATTCTTTTGAACTTCTTTCACAATAAAATCTGACTCAAAGTCATTATATGATAAACAGAATCTTTCACTCCTGGTCATTTCAAATGAAAGGTGCTCTTTCATCATTTTCATTTGAAATGTCCTTTCATGTAAGATTTTTTATTTATCATATGACGTCGTTGATAAGCAGTGGATAATGTCGTGTAATAAATATCATATGACCACACGTGTAATAACTGTTTGGCAGGATTAAGTAACGTCATGGCGACGTCCATGTCAACAAAGCATTTTTTGCAACAAAATCCTATTTAAAGTGGTCATATGATAAACAGAATCTTACACCCGTGATCCTTTCATATGACATTTATGAAACTCGCCGAAGTAAATATCATATGAAATGACCACTCATGTAAGATCCTCTATTTATTCCACATACAAACAACAAAGGCACAGATCTGACTGCACACCCATTGCCTTTGTTGCTTGCTGCTTGGATAATATAATTATAAGGCTTCTGTATACACATAAACACAAACCCGAGCTGATGGACTCAGTTTAAATAGGCCAGATTTTGTCAAATCAGATCGCACACCTCAAAGACGAGGATTTCTTGCTGTTAAAATGGCTCACTTAATATTTTTGACAGCATTCCTCTGATCATTCATCAAAGGAAATTGACAATTATTTAAGGTAATTGTTCAATAATTGTTTCATAGCCATTAACCTTTGACCTATATCATTGTATTCTGGATTTATCTAGGTCATAAAGTTTTATGCACTTATAGAGAAAGCTACTATATCATATTTTTTTTATTTCCCTGGTCAGTAAGGGTCTTTTCTTAATGTGTAGACCCCCTTTTTTAGTGGATTTTGTTTGCAGGAGAGCAAACAAAATGCCACTAAAGTTATCTTCCTTGTGAAAATGGCTGAAAGATTTGCTTCCCCTGAATGTTCATCTATTTCTCTGGGGCTTGGAGAAATAGATTGGGCTGCATGGTGCTTCTGCATAGAGCTGAAACCATCCGAATCTTTGAGTACTGGTAAACTGCTTAGAAGATCTAAGTCTGCCCAGGAAAAGTGGTAGTCAGTCTGCGACCTAGTGGTTTCTTCGGGTGGTCTGGCTTGAGATGTCATTTTGTCCAAATATAGGGTATAAGTTCCACAGAAATAGAAGCAAGGTGTCCAAAATGACCTAAATAATGTTGTCAGGGTCATAAAACCTCAGCACAAACAGACAGATGTATTTCATTTGAGTATGTGAAGGTTTTCAAGAATTGTGTAAGGGGAATAGGAACACCTTCAGGGGAGGCAACTCCTGCAAATGTAATTTTGTCCCCCATTTCAATAAGGGTCTATTCTTAAAGGAAAGAATTTGCTCCTGAGGAGCAAATTATTTTCTTTAATAGTAGACCCCATTTTCAGTTGGTCAGAACCTATAGAAAAGTGAACAGGAAGTCCCGAAAGTTGTCTCCCTTTGAAAAATGGCAGAAAAATCTGCCAGGTGTTCCCATTCCCCTTAAGCACTGAAGAGAAAATGCCACCTTCTTTATCACATACTCAAGGTATAGTAGGTCTTTAACCACCAAATGTACACCTTTCCTACCCTCTGCCATCAATTTGCAGGACACCTTAATTGTACACAATTCAGTAATTTCATTTTCTCGAATTTCAGATCGATAGCAATCTTGTGTGGTCAAGCAAGTCCTTTATCCCACGGTCAGCAACCCTGAACCTCACAGTTGACATGTTTGGTGAATCCATGAACCTGTTTGAACTTGGTGGCCGAGTCGAGGGACTGGAACATCTCTTGGAGACATACTTCGGACCAGCAGGCTATTTCAAGAATGAAGACAAGGCATCCGACAAATTCTCACCATCAGATCCAAAGCCAGCAAAACTGAGCTCCAATAAACTGGATGCAATTCATAATCAGGTAAGGTAAAGCTCAAATAAACGGGCCTCCGTGGCCTAGTGGATAAGAGCGCTGACTCTTAAACATTAGGTCTCTTACCGCTGTGGGGTCGAGCCTCGCTCGGGTCACATGTGAGACGCCAAGTTCTGCAACGGAAGGTCAGGTGGTTTTTCTCCGGATACTCCGGTTTTCGCCCACCTCTAATTAACAATCGGCTCGATATGAGTGAAATAATCTTGAAAAGGCCGTAAAACCAAAACCAAAAAAAAAAATAAATAAATAAATAAATAAATAAATAATACAGATATTACAATGGTAATTATGGGAAAAATAAATTTTTGAATAAATAAATACACCAGAAGATAAATTCCTATTTTTACATCTGATTTTTGCTATTGAGTTAACTCTGGCTGTTTAATAGAGGGAATTTAGATTTGGTAAGGTGGCTGCTGGCTGGAGGACAGAGGTGGCTGCTGAGCAGAGGTAAAATATATAGTAAAATGCTATGGGTGGAATTATTGTGGCTGCCGAAGAGAGGTGGCTGCTTAACAGAGGTGACCATTAGTGGAGGTTTAACTGTACTTTTTCTTATTTCATCATTAAAACATATATTGTGGGTAACTGATCGCCCCGATGAGGCAAATAGTGGGGAACCTGATCTGACTTTTCCACTAGGAGCAGTCTGATCTGGATCCAAACTATTAGCAGCAATGACTCTTAAAGTACACAAATGTAATCAACAGACATGCAAGCAGATAGCAACTGTTGTGATTGTCATCTTAAGGGTTAAAGTGTTGAATTTTAAGTTTTATTTTTCTGCTTAATGGAGCCTGTAACTATAACCCATTGTATACCTGTGGACTCTTCCATTGCTATAGGTTGGACAGGTCCATTTGTCATTTGAGGGGTGTCAGGCCTATTGTTTTGTTATTATTCAATTTTTGATGGACAATTCTGTTAGCAAATAGTGCAGGCCCTGATCAGACGCCGCATTCTGCGGCGTCTGATCTGGGCCTGCACTGTTTATCAATGTACCCCTTTAGGGGTTTCCCGCATGCAATGGGTTAATTCTATTTTTTTCAAACTAGGCCAAAACTGACAAAGACCAGGTGAGAGGTGCAATGTACATGAGGATGTTTGGTAATGAACTGACCTACAAAATGTTTGGAGCTGGCAATGGCATTGACAGGGACACAACGGGCTCAGCCATGCTGAACTACCTCCAGAAACTCCGAAAAAATGAACAGCAGGATTTCACATTCACAAAGAGCTTCATGTTTCTGGACAGCACCTACACAGTTCCCACTATTGCTGGTCTCCCGCTCAATCTGACTATCAATGGAACAGCAACACTGGCTCTCAAGGCTGGAGGGCACATGGACTTTAAAAATCCGGGATCCAGTATTGTTTTGGAGGGAAACTTCGAACCTAGGTATCATTTATGAAATAAATTCTTTCTTTTTTCTTTTTTGATTGCGTGAAGTAGAAAAGTCAGTCCTGTTGTATTGCATGTATAAATCCACTCTCCTTATCTTAAAGTCCATCTCTTTTTAGCAATCACTGTACTTGTCACAGATTACAAATGCTCACAATAGCACATTACGATAACACCCCCGTGCGACATGGTGCATTTTTGTCATGACCCAAAATAGCTACTTTTCTAATGAAAATCCGTGATATATTTCTTATTTATATAGCTAACATAGGATGTGGGCGCTTGTTAGAACCGCCTCGGTGAGGCGGTTCTAACGAGTACCCACAACCAATGTCTTGGAGCAGAAATAAGAAAAATAATGAATACCCCCGTAAACCCCAGTTTCCACTATATAAAGTGGGGTTAAGTGGGGTGTTAATTTCACGGAATTGTTCATGTGACCCATGTATTTGATAATGCACGTGCTTAGCATCTTTTTGTGTTCTTTGCTTTTAAAATTCAAGAAATCAACAGAAAAAAAAAGAATGAAGAAGAGAAACTAGAGATTAAAATTGAATGCATGTATTTTGTGTCTAAAGTTTGGAATTAGGCCTAAAAAAAAAATAGCAGTGATTCCGCTAACCCAACCCACCCTGCTTTAGACCCCGACTCTACTATTATTATCAATAAAAGAACAAAATAAAAATTAAAGCACCAACCCTACCATTTTCAATTTCTGACCCTACCCAGTGCCGTCTTTTCATTTTCCCATTGTAATTTCGTGTTTTAAGTACATTTTTGTAGTTTTTAGCTCACTGTCACGTAGTGAAGAGGTGAGCTTGCGGGATCACTTTTTGTCCGTCGTCCGTGCGACCGTCTGTGCGTAAACAATTTCTTCAAAGACATCTCCTCTTAAACAAACCACTGATCAGATTTTGACCAAACTTCACAGGAATGATCCTTAGGTGGTTCCCTTTCAAAGTTGTTCAAATGGTTCCGGTCCGTTGCACATCTAGGTCACAGGAGCCAAAAATAGATTTTTTTCACCAAAAACTTAAAAAATCTTCTTCTCTGAAACCACAAGGCCCAGGTCTTTTATATTTAGTACGAACCTTCATCTAGTGGACCCCTGCCAAGATTGTTCAAATTATAGTGCTGGGGCTAAAAATGCCCCCGCCCGAGACCCTTTGGACTTACATGGGCTTATATAGGGGAAATCTTCTCTGAAACCGCAAGGCCCAGGTCTTTGCTATTTTGTATGAAGCTTCATCTAGTGGACCCCTATATATGGTTTATATATAGGGAAAATCTTTAAAAATCTTCTTCTCTGAAACAGCAAGGCCCAGGTCTTTGATATTTGGTATGAAGCTTCATCCTGTGGACCCCTACCAAGATTGTTCAAATTATAGTGCTGGGGCCAAAAATGCCCCCGCCCGGGACCCTTTGGACTTACATGGGCTTATATAGGGGAAATCTTCTCTGAAACCGCAAGGCCCAGGTCTTTGCTATTTTGTATGAAGCTTCATCTAGTGGACCCCTACCAAGATTGTTCAAATTATAGTGCTGGGGCAAAAAATGCCCCCGCCCCGGGGCCCTTTGGTTATACATAGGCTTATATAGGGAAAATCTTTGAAAATCTTCTTCTCTGAAACCGCAAGAGGTCTTTGATATTTGGTATGAAGCTTCATCTTGTGGACCTCTACCAAGATTGTTCAAATTATAGCCCTGGGGCCAAAAATTCCCCAGCTCTGGGGCCCTTTTGTTTTACATAGATTTATATAGGGAAAATCTTGAAAAATCTTCTCCTCTGAAACCACAAGGCCTAGGTCTTTGATATTTGGTATGAAGCTTCATCTAGTGGACCTCTGCCAAGATTGTTCAAATTATAGCCCTGAGACCAAAAATGCCCCCGCCTCGGGCCTTTATAGGGAAAATCTTTAAAAATCTTCTTCTATGAAATCACAAGGCCTAGGTCTTTGATATTTGGTGTGAAATTTCATCTTGTGAACCTCTAACAAGATTGTTCAAATTATAGCCCTGGGGCCAAAAATGCCCCTGCCCTGAGACTCTTTGGTTTTACAGAGACTTATATAGGGAAATCTTTAAAAATCTTCTTCTCTGAAACTGCAAGGCCCATGTCTTTGATATTTGGTATGGAGCTTCATCTAGTGGACCTCTACCTAGATTGTTCACATTATAGCCCTCAGGCCACAAATGCCCCCGCGCCCGGGCCCTTTGGTTTTACATAGACTTATATAGAGATAATCTTTGAAAATCTTCTTCTCTGAAACAGCAAGGCCCAGGTCTTTGATATTTGGTGTGAAGCTTCATCTAGTGGACCTCTATCAAGATTGTTTAAATTATAGCCCTGGGGCCAGAAATGCCCCCGCCCCAGGGCCGTTTGGTTTTACATAGGCTTATGTAGGGAATATCTTTAAAAAAATCTTTGTCTCTGAAACTGCAAGGCCCAGGTCTTTGATATTTGGTGTGTAGTTTCATCTGGTGGACCTTTGCCAAGATTGTTCAAATTATAGCCTTTGTTGATATTTGGTATGAAGCTTGAACATTATGCACATTATAGCCCTGGGGTCAACAATGGCCCTCCCCGGGGCTCACTTGTTACTCTATGGATCAGGTGAGTGATCCAGGGCCATCATGGCCCTCTTGTTGGCATTTAGTACCTTCTAAAATACAGACATGACTTTTTTGAGCATCTAAAATGAATTATGATGTACAGTGCAAGTCTCAACATGACAGTTTTATTAACATAAAACATGTTTTGTTTGTTTGTTTGTATTGTTGTTTAATGGCCCAGTCAACACTTTTTAGGTCATTTTGAGCAGGTCAGTTTACCTATACACACTTCCTGGGCAGGCTTAAGTGGTTAACCAGTACAGTGCACATTCTTTCTCCAGATACCGACAACTGCCCTTCTTTAATTAGCAGAAGGGAGAGAATGACTGTAGAAAAGATTTAATGATCAATCTCCACAAAAGAATGTTGCTGAACCCGGGAGGTATTGAACCCGTATCCTCCTTACCACTAGTCAGATGCGCATTCAACTGAGCTACCGAGGCGGGCCATCTTTATACCCCCGGCATACGAAGTATGCTATGGTTATACCCCTGCATACAAAGTATGCTATGGGGGTATAATGTTTTCGTCCTGCCGTTTGTCCGTCCGTCTGTCCGTCCGTTGATATTTTGGTTAAAGTTTTGCTTCAAAGTTCCTAAGAGATTGTATCTTCTGAGCCCTTTGATAGATTTAGTTGATACTTACACTGAAGTTACATACTGGTCTAAAAATTTCATTGATGCATGTGCCACCCACACAGTGACCTTGAGGTCAAGGTCACAGACTTAGAAAATTTACATTTGGTTAAAGTTTTGAGTCAAAGTTTCTAAGAGATTGTATCTTCTGAACCCTTTGATAGATTTATCTGATACTTACACTGAAGTTGCATACTGGTCTAAAGATTTCAATGATGCATGTCCCACCTCCCACAGTGACCTGAGGTCAAGGTCACAGACTTAGAAATTTTACAATTGGTTAAAGTTTTATGACAAAGTTTATAGATCCCTGTATGTTCTAAACTCTAAGACAAATTCAGTTGAAACTTGAATCATTGTACCAGTCCAAAGATTTCATTGATGTATACCCCACCCTGCTGCTTCAGTAACATTGATATCCCCCACCCCTTCAGTAACTTTGATGCCCTCACCGCCTTGGTCCATTTAGAAATTTTATGTTTGATTTAGCTTTTACAAGCACATTTATAGATTCTTATAGCTTCTTGACATCTTGATTCATATTATGTACAAGTTCAAAAGATATCAGAGAATGGCGCTGGCCGGGGGTATACGTGACCCACTGGTCGCTTTCTCTAGTTAAATGGTAAATTTCCCCTTGACCTTCCCTTAGATTTTATGGGGTGTGACTGTCATTACAGTATACGTTTTTCTTTTCAGCGGTGCCATTGAAATTGAGTCAATGATGAGTGTGGATGCTTTTGTAACCAAGGGGGGCTTGAAGATGTTGACAACTCTACATACTAGCACTGGGGCCAAAGGCAAGATTGAAATCACTAACAGAAATGTTCTAGACATGTCATTCGACTACACCAAAGACAAGAGTGAAATCCTTAATGTCAAGTTAGTATACATGAACCTCTTGATATAGTAAATACATGGTTAGTGTCTTTAATAATAAAATATAATCAGTGAGCCTTAGACAATTTTATAGGGGTGAGCTTCAGCGACACTAATCATGTATTTAGTTTATACCGCAAATCAAAACAGTCAACGGGTTTAATAATAATTTAGCAAATTTAAGCAGACAGTGCAGCATGTTAAACAACATTCAGTGCCATGGCGCGTACAGGTGGTATAACGTGACATCAAACAGTGCAAAGTTTCTGACGTCACTGCGCCACAGAGACATTGGAAACAACTTGAAAGCTTGTATAAAAGTTTCAAAGTGCTTTACATTCTGTATGAAAATCTGCAAATAAATAGTTAATTTTTGCTCTGGAAATTATTTTTATGCCCGCTTTTTCGAAGAAAAGTTGGGTATATTGCTTTCATACCAGAGTTGAGCGGTCGTCAGTCCGTCTGTCTGTCCGTCAGTCTGTTCGTCTGTCCGTCCGTCCATCACGTTTCTTGCAAATGGATCTCCTCTGCAACCACTGAAGTTACACTTTTGAAACTTTGCATGTGGATAGTACATGGTATGTAGATGGCAGTGGGCTACTTTTTGTGACCTTGACCCCAAAATGGCCCCAAGGTCAAAGGTCAGAAAGTAGAAAAATAGAAAAAGCGGGTGTTTGCGATGGTATACCATCGACTGCGCGATCTAGTTTGAGGTTGAGTTGCAACTGCAGTAGCAGTGCGCACTTATTCAAACGGACCATTCAAACCAGGAAAGCCTGAGAAGGTAAAAATTAAGCTTAAATTTCTGAAAATCTGTTTAAAAAAATATTGCAAACATAATTACTTACTGTTTCGTTGTTTTGCTGTGTATAAAAGATTGCATGCTATTGTTTACATTTGCAAGTTAGGGATCTGAAAAGTAGGTCCGGTTTATAAACCGTCCCCAGACGTATTATAGGTCAGTAGACAGTTTTATAGGTCACTACCGATTATAGCTCACAGTTTTTCGACCTCCTTTATTAGGTAACTAGAATGCCTGATTGCGGTATAAAAATAAAATTGTAGGCAATGATCTGGACTCAATACAATTACCTTACACCTCCTATCAGAGACTCAAAGGGAAAGAAACATGAAAATGAAGTAACTAAACCTTATAAAAACATCACTAGCGATAGCTTAACCCATTGTATGTGGGAAACCCCTAAAGGGGTACCTTGGCAAACTGTGTAGGCCCAGATCAGACACCGCAGAAAACGGCATCCGATCACGGCCTGCACTATTTGCTGACAGAATTTTCCATCAAACATAGAATAAAAATGAAAAAATAGGCCGGACACCCTTTATATGGCATATGGACTTGTCCAACATATAGCAATGGATGAGTCCACTAGTATACAATGGTTAAAAGGACAATTACTTTCCCACAAAATGGCCAAATGGCTATCCAATATAGAAAAAGATATAAGGCTTAGCAATGTGTATGTGTAAAGACAAACAACAGTCAAACTTCAATGGCTCGAATACCTTTGGGACCTCGAAAATCTGTTCGAGACAGGGGAGCCACTGAGCTAACTGTCAGGAGGCATAACAAAATACTTTTAGACATCTTTCCGATGTTTTATAATGAAAATGCATGCTATGTGTTTTCATTAGAATCGCCTCATCGAGGCAATTCTAATGAGTACACATAGCATACATTTGCAAGATAAAAGACTAAAATCTCCTTAATTATCCCCCACTAGTTCTTATGTAGAGGATTTCGCTGGGGGCTCAAGAATGGGTTCGACACATCCATGGTAAACAAGCCATCGGTGTTCAAGCCATCGAAGTTCTACTGTATAACAAATAATAAACCACGACAGAAGAACGGCCTTGGAACGGTCAGCAAAAGGTATTTCACTAGGGGCTTAAATCGATTTTACATTGCCATAACACGGTTCATTATAGCACAGTTATGAACACAACATGGTTCAAAGATGAATTCCAAATATGTATAGATTATATGGAAAAATGACCAGAAATAGTCTTTTTTTATACAATATATCATTTATATACAGTAAAATTCCTATATAAAGACCACTTTTGAACAGTCCCAAAGGTGGTCCCTGACCAGAGGACATTGTAGGCAGAAAACACAAAGAAAAAATAAATGCACCCTTCAAAATAACCTTTTTATAGCAGAATTAGTCCTAATTTTAGGTGGTCTTAATAGCGAAATTTCTCTGTATTTTAGTTTGGATGTAATACAACAAACAAGGCTTTTGTTTTGGGCCCTAACAAAAGTGTTGTGAAGAGGTTGTCATGTAAAAGCTTTCATAACAAAAATGTGGGCTTCCATAGCCTAGGGGTAAAGAGCACCCATGTGATAATAGTTTCACCAGAAAATCATTTTATTATGATCACACTCTCTCAGGCAGTGATTTGTTGCTGAATAATCCTAGTTCCTTTGTATATAGGATGACTATGTTAGAATAGCACCTTCTTGCACACAAAGGAAATACTGGACTTTACTCTGGGGTAGAAATTTTTTTCTTGCACACCAGACAAGGAAATCCGTGATTTTACCCTGGGATAGAAATTTATGTTCTGACCCTGGTGTTCCGACACAAAATTGAATATAATTGCGTGTTTGATAAATGGACTGGTTGATTACGACCTCGTATGCGCCGTCATTAAGGTTGACGTCACAGCAATGTCATTAAACATTCCTGCAGTGTCAACACAATATGGCGGACTTTGGTAACTGAAGTGACTGCAGCATTAAAAATCCGCTTTAAGAAATGGAAGGTATGCAAGAAAAAGAATCCAATATGGATGTGAGGGGTGGATAGAAAAATCCGTCCCTCTGGATCACTGTCCGGCATCACTCGGCAAGCCTAGTGATGCCGGACAGTGTCCCTCGGGACGGATTTTTCCATCCACCCCCCACACCCATATAAGATTCTTATAATCCTGCCCGGTAAAAGGATAAAAATCGAGAATTTTCACGTGTTTGGTATGCACTTGTTGAAAAGGACCTCATGTTACACATCAAAAATGCCGCTTAATAATTATTGTCATCTAAATATGGCAGATATCTACAATCTAAGTGACTGCATTTTAAGCAGTTCACTTTCAGAAATGAAATGTATGCAAGGAAAATAATTTAACATGGATTTGAGGGGCAGATAGGAAGATCCTTACCCTGATATCACTGTCTGGCATCACTCTGCAAGCCTCGTGATGCCGGACAGTGATCCCTGGGACTTTTTTTTTATCCACTCCTCACACTCATGTAAAATTCTTATAATAGAATTTTGGTATTAACCCTTATCCCGCTGTTCAAAACAACCCCTACCTTTGCAAACATTGTAGATCCAGATCAGATGGCTTCTGAAGAAGCCATCTGATCAGGATCTACACTGTTTGGCATTCAGTTTGTGAATTTGTAGGAATAATCTGATTGGTTCAGAGTCAGAAATGGGTGTCTAACTTAATTATTCAGCAGGATAAGGGATAATTCACTGTCATTTTCCTTACCAGATCATCCTTCTTCATGGTTTATCGTGACTTTGAAAAGGAACAACAAATGTTGACAGACAACAAACATGAGGAAACTGTATGTAGCGGTGACAAGATCAGGAAAGTCTTAGGGCTGGAGTTCTGTGCCGATATCTACTACTCCGATGCTGGAGAGGTCGAGGGTGCCCCAGCATTCCCTCTCACTGGCCCAGCCGGGCTCAGTGTCTCCATGTACAAGAGAGATATCCCAAATGGATACAAGTTGGAAGCCAAAACAATAAAGGTATGTTTGCCTCATCACTGTGACACTTAGCCCGTTTTATACTGGTGGACGCTTCCATTGTTATATGTTAGACAAATACATTACATGATCATCTTTGGAGTCTGATCACATTTCTGACTTGTGATTAGGATCACCTTTCTGACTTGTGTCATTTAAGGGGTGTCAGATTTATCTTTTCAATCTTTTTTTAGCTCACCAGAGCCGAAGGCTCCGGGGGAGCTTATAGGATAGGCAGTTGTCAGTCGGCGTCTGCGTCGTCTGCGTCGTGTGACGTCAACACTTTTAAACGACATCTCCTCTGAAGCCGCTAGGCCCATTGGGCCCAAATTTCATCTGTAGCATCCTTGGGTTGGGGGATTGTAAGTTTGTGTTTTTTATGAAATTCGGCATATTAGTTTGGTTGCTATGGCAACTTAGAGTTTCCATAGACTTATAATGGGGAAAATTGAAAAATGGCATTTACTGCTGAGCCGCTGCAGATATTTTGACAAAACTTTCATAGAAATATTCCTTAGGCAATCTTCTATCTGCCATATGATTTTAGGCCTACTGCTCATTTGTATTGGTTGCCATGGAAACCAAAATGAAAAAAATAGAAAAAAAATACTTAAAAAATCATCTCCTCAGAAACCGTATGCTCTATGAGGCTGAGAGTTTATGGAAATATTCACCATATTTGCCTTTACAGGTTTTGTGTTTTTTATGAAATTCGGCTCTTTAGTTTGGTTGCTATGGCAACTTAGATTTTCCATAGACTTATAATGGGGAAAATTGAAAAATGGCATTAACTACAAAGCCTTTGCAGATATTTTGACAAAACTTTCATAGAAATGTTCTTTTAGCAAACTTCTCTCAGCCATATGCTTTTATGTCAACCTGGGGGTCCAGTATGTTGTGCCGGGGCCATGCGCCGCCCCCAGTACTGCATAAAATGCCTTATATCTCAGAAACCTTACAGATCCCCACCCCTAAACCATATATATTCTTGTTTCTATTGATAAGACGCATTCATTGACACCAACCTGGAGGTCCTCCGGGATGCGCCGAGGCCATGCCCCACCCCCTCCACTTCATAAAAGGCCCAATATCTCGGAAACCATTCAGATCCCCACCCCTGAACCCTATATACTCTTGTTCCTTATGATAAGACCCATTCAGTGACATCAAACTGGGGGTCCCCCGGGATGCGCCGGGGCCATGTCCCACCCCTCCATTTCATAAAAGGCCCAATATCTTGGAAACCTTACAGATCCCCACCCCTAAACCATATATATTCTTGCTCCTTATGATAAGACACATTCATTGACCCCAAATTGGGGGTCTTCCGGGGTGCGCCGGAGCCATGCCCCACCCCTTCACTTCACAAAAGGCCATATATCTCAGAAACTGTTCAGATCCCTACCCCTAAACCATATATGTTCTTGTTCATTATGATGAGACACATTCAGTGACACCAACCTGGGGGTCCCCAGGGATGTGCTGGGGCCATGCCCCACCCCCTCCATTTCATAATATCACAATATCTCGGAAACCTTACAGATCTCCACCCCTAAACCATATATATTCTTGTACCTTATGATAAGACACATTCATTGACACCAACCTGGGAGTCTCCCTGGGCCTTGCCCCACCCCTGCACTTCACAAAATGCCTTTTATCTCAGAAACTGTTCAGAGCCCCACCCCTAAACCATATATATTCATCTTCCTTATGATAAGGCACATTCATTAACACCAGCTTGTGAGTCCCCGGGGCATGCCCGGGCCTTGCTCCACCGCTTGACTTCATTAAAACCCACATATCTCAGAAATAGTTCAGATCCCCACCCCTAAACCATATATATTCTTGTTCCTTATGATAAGACTCATTCAGTCACACCAACTTGGGGGTCTCTTTGTGCTGAGGCAATGTGCCCCGCCCTTCCACTGCATAAAAGGCCATATATTTCAGAAACCATTCAAATCCCCACCCCATATTCATATATGTTCTTGTTCCTTATTATTAGCACACCTACTGTAGGGGTGTCCGCAGGGGCCAGTCCTCTCCTTTCCACTTCATGAAAGGATATCTTGGATACCGTTCAGATTCCCACCCCTAAACCATATATATACTTGGTCCTTATGATAAGACACATTTAGGGACAACAATCTTGGGCTTTCCTGGGAACGACAGGGCATGCTCCAACCCCTCCACTTATATCTCCAGCCATGCAGATCCCCACTGCTAAACCATATATATTCTTGTTCTTTGTGATAAGACACATTTAGTGACACCAACCAGGGCTCCATTGGGTCCATGTCCCACCCCCTCTACTTCATAAAAGGCCTAATGTTTCATATACTGAGTCCACATGGGTGCTCATTTGGATATGGGGGTTCATTTGGCAGATTAAAATGATATCATGTTAAAATACATGGCTGCAATTGGGCAGTGCCCACCTGAGCTCTGGTGAGCATAGTGGCCCATGGGCCTCTTGTTTCTATTTTCTATTTTCGATGGAAAATCCTGTTAGCGAACAGTGTAGACCCAGATCAGACGCTGCATAATGCGGCGTCTGATCTCGGTCTGCACTGTTCGGCCATGTCCCTTTTATGGGTTTCCAGGAAAGACTGGGTTAAGAGTTATTCTAATGCACTTGCAAATGTAACACAACATCTGATTGGATAATGTCAAATGAAACACACTATCTGACTGGATAGTGTCAAAAATTTGCAATAGTATAGTCTGTCATATACTCTGGAGGCCCCCGCCTATCGGGGCTTGAAGAAATAGATGGGCTGCATGATGCTTCCACGCAGAGCTTAAACCGACCGCACATGAGTACTGGTAAACTGCTTAGAGGATCTAAGCCTGTTCAGGCAAAGCGGTGCGAACCGGAACGTCCAATGCTTATAAACCCTATTGATTTCATTGGGCAGCAGGGCTTGAGATGTCATTTCATTTCAATATCGTGTAAAAGTCCCACATAATTGGAAGCAACGTCTCCAAAATTACCTATACAGTGTTGACGGGGACGTTAAACCACGAATCAAACAAACAAAGCCATATACTCTGGAACCAGATGTCATTACTTAACATCGCTTTTCATTGGCTGATATTCTGTTTTACTCAGCTGTTTTTTTTTTTTTGCAAAATCCATAATTTTTAAACCTTATAAATGCCAGTTTAACAATATGTTAAGCATATATATACCATTTTAACAACATTTTAACTAACAATATTGTTAGTTTTGAACAACTGGACAATAGAGGTTTAATCTGATTACATATCTGTCTGATGATTGTTAGTCCAATTACGTTTCTGACTGATGATTGTCAGTCCGATTTCTTTTTAGCTCACAAGAGCCGAAGGCTCCAGGGGAGCTTATATTATAGGCATTGGTCTGTTGTTGTTGTCTGCGTCGTCAACATTTTCAAACAACATCTCCTCTGAAACTACTTGGCCAATTTAAACCAAATTACATGTGGAGCCTCTATGGGAAGGGGGAACGAAAGTTTGTTCGGGAGGACTGGGTCACATGACCAATATGGCTGCCATGCTCATATATGGTAAAAACCTTTAAAAATCTTCTTCTCATGAACCGAATAGCCAATGATCTTGAAACTTGGTATGCAGCATCAAGAACTCGGGCCCTAACGAGTTTGTTCAAATGATGACTTTTGGTTGACCTTGACCTGTTTTATATCAAGGTCAAATTTGGTCACTTAGCTATTTGAATGGAAAAATGGCAAAACAGTGGATTTTTCTGATTGTATATTAGCTAGTGGCATCAGAAATGGTATTTACTATCAGCTGAATGGAAGTTTATCAGTTTCAAAGGTCGAGGTAATTTTCCGTCCTTTGTCCAGGACGGCTCATATTCAGTATTTTTATCATCTTCTCCACTTAAACTACTTGGCCAATTGAAACCAAATTACATGTGGCGCCTGTATGAAATGAGGGAACGAAAGTTTGTACGTGAGGACTGGGTCACTTGACCAATATGGCCACCATGCCCATATATGGTAATAACCTTTAAAAATCTTCTTCTCAAGAACCGAATGGCGGATGATCTTGAAACTTGGCATGCAGCATTAGGGACTCTGGCCCTACCAAGTTTGTTCAAATGATGACCTTTGGTTGACCTTGACCTGTTTTACGTCAAGGTAAAATTTGGTCACTTAGATATTTGTATGGAAAAATGGCAAAACAATGGATTTTTCTGATTGTTTATTAGCTAGTGGCATCAGAAATGGTATTTACAATCAGCTGAATGGAAGTATATCAGTGTCAAAGGCCTAGGTCATTTACTGACCAATTGAAACCAAAGTACATGTGGAGCCTCTATGGAATGATGTAACGAAAGTTTGTTTGTGAGGACTGGGTCACATGACCAATATGGGCCGCCATGCCCATATATGGGAAAAACCTTTAAAAATCTTCTTCTCAAGAACCGAATGGCTGATGATCTTGAAACTTGGTATGCAGCATCAGGGACTCTGGCCCTACCAAGTTTGTTCAAATGATGACCTTTGGTTGACCTTGACCTGTTTTATGTCAAGATCAAATTTGGTCACTTAGACATATGTATGGAAAAATGGCAAAGTAGTGGATATTTCTGATTGCCTGGTAGGTTGTGACATCAAAAATGATATTTGCATTTAGCTGAATGGAAGTTTATCAATTCCAAAGGTCAAGGTCATTACTGACCTTTGTCTTGGATGGCTCAGATTCAGTATTTTTATCTTCTTCTCCAGTAAAAGAACTGTGCTGATTGAAACCAAATTACATGAAAAGCCTCTATGGGGGTGAGGCAATTAAACATTATTTGTGGTATTGTTGTCATATGACCAAGATGGGCACCTTGCCTCTATATGGTATAAACCACATGACCTCTGGCGTAGTGGCCCATGGGCCTCTTGTTTGACTAATGATTGGGAGTTTGATTAAATTTCTGACTAGTGATTTAGAGTCCAATTACATTTCTGACTGAAGATTTGCTGTCTGATTACATTTCTGACTGTTGATTGGTAGTCCACTTACATTTCTGACTGATGATTTGGAGTCCAGTTACATTTCGGACTGATGATTGGGAGTCGAATTACATTTCTGACTGATGATTGTCAGTCCAATTACATTTCTGACTGATGATTGTTAGTCCAATTACATTTCTGACTGATGATTGGGAGTCCAATTACATTTCTGATTGATGATTGTCAGTCCAATTACATTTCTGACTGATGATTGTTAGTCCAATTACATTTCTGACTGATGATTGGGAGTCGGATTACATTTCTGACTGATGATTGTCAGTCCAATTACATTTCTGACTGATGATTGGGAGTCGAATTACATTTCTGACTGATGATTGTCAGTCCAGTTACATTTCTGACTGATGATTGGGAGTCGAATTACATTTCTGACTGATGATTGTCAGTCCAATTACATTTCTGACTGATGATTGTTAGTCCAATTACATTTCTGACTGATGATTGTTAGTCCAATTACATTTCTGACTGATGATTGTCAGTCCAATTACATTTCTGACTGATGATTGTCAGTCAAATTACATTTCTGACTGATGATTGTCATTCCAATTACATTTCTGACTGATGATTGTCAGTCCAATTACATTTCTGACTGATGATTGGGAGTCCAATTACATTTCTGACTAATGATTGTCAGTCCAATTACATTTCTGACTGATGATTGTCAGTCCAATTACATTTCTGACTGATGATTGTCAATCCATTTTCTTTTTTGACTAATGATTGGGAGTTTGATTAAATTTCTGACTAGTGATTTGGAGTCCAGTTACATTTCTGACTGATGATTTGCTGTCTGATTACATTTCTGACTGTTGATTGGTAGTCCAGTTACATTTCCAACTGATGATTTGGAGTCAAGTTACATTTCTGACTGATGAGGGGAGTTGAATTACATTTCTGACTGGTGATTGGGCGTACATTTATATTTCTGACTGATGATTTGGAGTCCGATCACATTTCTGACTAGTGATTAGGAGTCAGATTATATTTCTCACTGGTGATTGTCAGTCACCTGATTACTATTTATCAGCTAATCTAATGCCTTGATTTAATGTGTTCATTCAATTCACAAGCTGCATGACACTAACAGTGTCGATCCTGATCAGATTGTTTCTTCCTTCGCATCTGCTCTACACTGTTTTGCAAAGATAGGGATTGCCGTGAACAGCATGATAAGAGTTAAATTTCGGCAAAAAAAACAAGAAAAAAAATTGCAAATTTTTAATAAGATCAAATTGCTTTTTGTTGAATTATACTTTGAGAACTCTCTAACAATGCCATTTCAGACCCCTGTACAGACTCTATTCCGGTTCCTTTCTGACACACCTGGCTCTACAGTTGACAGGGCAATAGGATTGGATATTGATGTTAAAAACAAGGACAAGACACTCACAATAGACTTGCAGTCGCCTTGGAAAAAAGTCAATGTAAAAGGTAACGTAAAAACCTTCTTGCACACCAGATAAAAATATTCTCGACTTTACCCTGGGATAGAAAATCTTATTCTACCCAGGTTATCCCATCCATGGATAGGATAAAAATCTAGAATTCTCACAAGGTTGACATTTACTGGTTGTATAAGATGTCACTTGCATTGTCCTTCAGTTTGAGGTGTAATTATCACATAATATGATGTCATTAAACACCATAGAAATGTCATCACAAGATGGTGGAATCCACAGTTGGAGCGACTTCCTTTTTATAAATCTAGGTTTAGAAATGAAAGTCATGCAAGAAAACAAGTCTCACAAGTCTTCCCTCAGGTTCACATTCAAGCACCACTAGGTTTGCCTCAGATGCCAGACTGTGATCCTGAGGGACGGATTTTTTCATTCACCCCTCACATACAGATTCTTCTTTGAGCTGTGGCATGAACACGGATATTCATGCATAGACTTTAGAGGATGCATTAGATTCAGCATGAATGTGAAAACAAGATTTTCTTCTTTTTTTTTTTGCTCAGGTGAACATGGATATTCATTACATAGACTTTGTGGGGTGCATTGCATTAAGCATGAATGTGAAAAACAAGATTTTCTTTGAGGGGAGTGGGTTGGGATGAGGGGCAGGTGAACATGGATTTTCATACATAGACTTTATGTGTTGCATTGCATTAACCCATTTGAACCAGAAACCCCAAAACGGGTACCCGGGCAAACAGTGCAGGCCCAGATCAGACGCGGCGTCTGATCAGGGCCTCCACTGTTCGCTAAAAGTTCAGTCATTTTCCAAATCAATTTTGATGAAAACTCAAAATGACACCCCTAAACTTTGAAATGGACTCCTGCTATATATAAGGAGGAAGTTTCCATTTGTACAAAAAGTGTTAAGCAAGAATGTGAAAATCAAGATTTTCCTTTTTTGTGCAGGTGAACTCCTAGACTCTGCCAGCTTAAAGGGCTTAACGGGAACAATAACTGTTGATGAATCCCGAGAGTACAAACTTGATGCTCGTATCCAGGTTGACCAGACGAAGGACAGGATGACGTACACACCAATTATCAACATTGAGATTCCCGACTGGAAAAACGTACAACTGAACGGTGTTCTAAACTATCAGAAGATGAAAGCGTTTGATGCGGACCTAACAATGCTGGGAGTTACTGAAGAGCCTGTTATATTCCAGAGTAGGTTATTTCAACAGAATTTAGGGGAATGGATATATCATTACGTGAACAAAGTCCGTGAAATAAAGACCCCCCCCTAAACCCCACTTTATATAGAGAAAAACTGGGGTTTAAGGGGGTAAACATTATTTTTCTTATTCCTGCTCCAAGACATAGGTAGTGGGTACTCGTTAGAACCGCCTCAATGAGGCGGTTCTAAGGAGCACCCAAAACCTATGTTCTGAGTATGAATAAGAAAAATATCACAAAGGAGCAGTCCCTATAAGGCCCATTTTATGGCCCCTTTTGATTTTCTTTAAACTTTGCAAACTCAAAATAGGATGTATTTGCTGTAATGTGGTGACATTTCAGATCCGCAGATGTAATGGTATTGGCTCTATGAGCAACTAAAGTGGGTGGGGTAATTCTACCCCATTGGGAGACACGTGGTTCTTACGCTATTATCTCTAGCACAAAGCATCCTGGCAAGTGGGTCTTTTTAGTATTGTTTAGACCTTTATAGATGTTAAACATAATGTATATGTTTTTGTGGAAAAATTCTTCGTTTTACCACTATACTGACTTATAAGTCGTACCTAAATTTCAGCTAAATTTACTGACCGTCTTTACGCAAAACCACAACATAAGTTTACTTCCAAAGCTACTCCAAAAGTACTTAACAGGGATAATTAAGATATAATGGGCATTGCCAAATTATGAGCATTTCTTTCTTCTGTAATTACTTATAGAGTTATCTGCCCCTGAATCCATTTTTAGCTCACCTGACCGAAGGTCATGGTGAGCTTTTGTGACCGTAAGATGTCCGGCGTCGTCGTGCGTCGTCCGTCGTCCGTCGTCCGTCGTGCGTAAACTTTTTCTTGTGAACAAACTAGAGGCCACAGTTTTGGTCCAATCATCATCAAACTTGCTCAGAATGATCATCATGACAATATCTCGGTCAAGTTCGAATATGGGTCATGTCGGGTGAAAAAGTAGGTCAGTAGGTCAAATCATAGAAAAACCTTGTGAACACTCTAGAGGGCACAGTTTTGGTCCAATCATCATCAAACTTGCTCAGAATAATTATCATGACAATATCTCGGTCAGGTTCGAATATGGATCATGTAGGGTCAAAAAGTAGGTCAGTAGGTCAAACCATAGATAGTCCTTGTGAACACTCTAGAGGGCACAGTTATGGTTCAATTATCATCAAACTTGCTCAGAATGATCATTGTGACAATATCTCGGTCAAGTTTGAATATGGGTCATGTCGGGTCAAAAAGTAGGTCAGTAGGTCAATTCATAGAAAAACCTTGTGAACACTCTAGAGGGCACAGTTATGGTCCAATCATCATCAAACTTGCTCAGAATAATCATCCTGACAATATCTCAGTCAAGTTTGAATATGGGTCATGTTGGGTCAAAAAGTAGGTCAGTAGGTCAAATCATAGAAAAACCTTGTGAACACACTAGAGGGCACAGTTATGGTCCAATCATCATTAAACTTGCTCAGAATGATTGTCATGACAATATCTCGGTCAAATTTGAATATTGGTCATGTCGGGTCAAATGTAGGTCAGTAGGTCAAATCATGGAAAAACCTTGTTTTACATAGGCTTATATAGTAAAAAATCTTTAAAAATCTTCTTCTCTGAAACCACAAGGCCCAGGACTTTGATATTTGGTCTGAAGCTTCATCTAGTGGACCCCTACCAAGATTGTTCAAATTTTAATGCTGGGACAAAAAATGCCCCCGCCAGGGGGCCCTTTGGTTTTACATTGGCGTATATAGGGAAAATCTTTAAAAATCTTCTCTGAAACCACACGGCCCAGGTCTTTGATATTTGGTATGAAGCTTCATCTAGTGGACCCCTACCAAGATTGTTCAAAATTATAGTGCTGGGGTCAAATATGCCCCCGTTCCGGGGCCCTTTGGTTTTACATGGGCTTATATAGGGACAATCTTTAAAAATTTTCTTCCCTGAAACTGTAAGGCCCATGTCTTTGATATTTGGTATGAAGCTTCACCCACAAGGGGCCCCACCCCACACCCCTCCCCCCCCCCCCCCACCCCCCCCCCCCCCCCCCCCCCCCCCCCCCCTTTTGGTTTTACATAGGCTTATATAGGGAAAATCTTTAAAAATCTTCTCTGAAACCCGCAAGGCCCAGGTCTTTGATATTTAGTATGAAGCTTCACCTAGTGGACTCCTACCAAGATTGTTCAAATTATAGTGCTGGGGCCAGAAATGCCCCCGCTCTGGGACCCTTTGGTTTTACATAGGCTTCTATAGGGAAAATCTTTAAAAATCTTCTTCCCTGAAACCACAAGGCCCAGGTCTTTGATATTTGGTATGAAGCTTCACCTAGTGGACCCCTACTAAGATTGTTCAAATTATAGCCCTGGGGACAAAAATGCTCCCGCTCCAGGGCCCTTTGGTTTTACATAGACTTATTTAGGGAAAATCTTGAAAAATCTTTTTCTCTGAAACCACAAGGGCTAGGTCTTTGATATTTGGTATGAAGCTTAATCTTGTGGACCCCTACCAAGATTGTTCAAATTATAGCCCTTGGGCCAAAAATGCCCCCACTTGGGCCCTTTGGTATTACATAGACTTATATATAGGGAAAATCTTGAAAAATATTCTTCTCTGAAACCAGAAGACCTAGGTCTTTGATATTTGGTATGAAGCTTCATCTAGTGGACTTCTACCAAGATTGTTCAAATTGTAGCCCTGAGACCAAAAACACCCCTGTCTCGGGGGCCCTTTGGTTTTACATAGACTTATATAGGGAATATCTTTAAAAATCTTCTTCTGTGAAACCACAAGGCCTAGGTCTTTGATATTTGGTGTGAAATTTCATCTAGTGGACCTCTATCAAGATTGTTCAAATTATAGCCCTGGGGCCAAAAATGCCCCTACCTCGAGACCCTTTGGTTTTTCATAGACTTATATAGGGAAATCTTTAAAAATCTTCTCTGAAACCACAAGGCCCATGTCTTTGATATTTGGTATGGAGCTTCATCTAGTGGACCTCTACCAAGATTGTTCAAATTATAGCCCCTGCCCCGCGGCCCTTTGGTTTTGCATAGTTTTATATATAGAGATAATCTTTGAAAATCTTCTTCTCTGAAACAGCAAGGCCCAGGTCTTTGATATTTGGTGTGAAGCTTCATCTAGTGGACCTCTATCGAGATTGTTTAAGTTATAGCCCTGAGGCCAAAAATGCCCCCGCCCCGGGGCCATTTGGTTTTACATAGGCTAATGTAGGGAATATCTTTAAAAAATCTTTTTCTCTGAAACCCCAAGGCCCAGGTCTTGGATATTTGGTGTGTAGCTTCATCTAGTGGACCTTTGCCAAGATTGTTCAAATTATAAGCTTTGTTGATATTTGGTATGAAGCTTCACCTTTTTAGACCTCCCTCAACATTATGCACATTGTAGCCCTGGGGTCAATAATGGCCCTCCCCGAGGCCCACTTGTTACTCTATCATATGGGTCAGGTGAGCGATCCAGGGCCATCATGGCCCTCTTGTTTTACATATTTTCTGTCATATTTAAAATCTATTGATATATGGCAAAAGGATTCTTCAAAACAGTCAAAAATTCAGCACATAATGATTTTCTGTCGATCTTATGAAGCTATTAGGTGATTTGTAAATATCTTCTTTGATAATGACTTAAACAATTAGGGTGGGTTAAATACACCCCTTTGCTATTTCTACTGCAAAACTTCCTTGGCTTTATGTCAACTCATCTTCATAAATCTATCTTACTGACAATTAAGATGAAGTTAGAAAAAACGAAACTTTCTCATAATCTTTAGAATAAGTCTCCTTTTAGGTCATACTTACCTATAACATTGAAATATTACTGAACTTAATAAATCTTGCATTACATCAAAACATTTATTTTGAAGCTTTTCTGTTGATTTTACATGTATTTGGAACTGCAGCCAAAATGGTTAGTAGAAAACGGTGGTTCATCTTGTCCAGATTCCATATATGCTTTCAGGTAAACCAAGAAATGATGCTTGCAGAGCCCTTCAAGCACTGGCTTACCCAGTCCCTTCACTTGTATATCATTTTGGAGCCTTCATTAGTCTCTGGCCTTTGATTCTGGTACTCTTTGAGCCTTTCATTTAACTCTTGACACCACATACATTGTCGACCAACTGGTAGGTGTTTTTTTTTTTTAAGAATTTACCTATCAAGTGATTTCGACAGCCAGTCTTAAATAGATTATCAGCTTTGGCTGACCAACAATTGCTTAGGGATTTGACAGGAAGCAGATCCTGATTTAGACACCGACAGTTAAGGTAGAAATCCAGTAAACAAAACAAGCATACAATATTTTACACCTGAACCCATGGTGATGGTTGGCTGGACATATAGGGTCCTTCATCCCACTGGTAGTCTGTGCTACTGACTATTCTAAGGCAGTGGTTCTGATGTGGTTCATGTAATCCTTTACTTGTTGATTTCCCCTTTGTGTGTTACATTTGCTGTGTGTCTTTTGCTTAACATTTTTATCACCCATTGTGAGGAAGAAATTGTTGATTTTTGCATATGTGTTTTGTCTGTCCTTGATTTGACCACATCTTGTGATTGTGGCTATCCTTGAACCTTTCCTTTTTACTTTTGTTCAAGGGTTAACAAGTCTGATGTTTGACTTGGTGTGTTCGTCTTCTATCCTGTTCTCTATCAGACCGAGAAGGATGTTACTGTTACAAATGAATTTAGTGCTATGTATATACCCGGTAACCATCTATCCTTTCTATTCATCTTCATCAGACACACTTGATGCACTTCAAGTGTCTATGGCTGCATCTACGACGTGGTCTATGTGAGCTCTGTTAAGTTTAGCGTCATTATTTTCTGTATTGTATCTAAAGAAACTTAAGTACCAGAGTACATATGCTATATGTGCACAGCAACCAACTGTGCGTGCCACACATCGGCACCGACAGTACCACCCACTAATGGATTTAGTCCCTGACTGCACTCGATCCATAAACTATTACGTTTTGCTGGTCAGCCCCCGCCCATAGGTGCTTGAAGAAATATATGGGCTGCATGATGCTTCCTCGCAGAGCTGACTCCGGCCCGCACACTAGTACTGGTAAACCGCTTAGAGGATCTAAGCCTGTCCAGGAACCGCGGTGCGAGGCTGTCCAGGAACCGCTGTCCGTGCTTATAAACCCTATTGGTTTCATTGGGCGACAGGGCTTGAGATGTCATTTCACCTTAATGTCGGGAAAAAGTCCCACAAAATTGGAAGCACCGTCTCCAAAATGACCTTTACACTGTTGACGGGGACGTTAAACCTCATATCAAACAAACAAAACGTTTTGCTGGAAGTATGCCTGGAGAGAATCTAGGCTTTAAATATACTTTCCTCCTCTTTAGGCATCAAGATTTCATACCGCCCATTCTCATTGAAATGCTCACCTGAGTAACACTGAGCTTGTTTTAGCTGATATATGCCCATGCTCAAATCCCTAAGCTCATTTTCAGCTAGTTGAGGAAACTTCTAAATCTGCATCATGCACCTTTTTCCCATTTAACACGTTTTTCCACCCAATCATATTTTAGTACTTTTCCCTGCAGCTTGTTAGGACTTTTCCCCAATGCCATCATTCTTTTGGTGGCCGGATTTGAACCAAGCACCTTTCGATTGTAAGTCTAACGCACTAGCCACTGAGCTATCAAGGCTATTTACTTTTAATAGAAAGTGATGTAGAGCAAAAGAATAAATATAAAAAATCATGTAAAAACAAGATGTGTTTGTCAAACACTAATGCCCCTGGACAGCGCTTGCTAAATATGAAAGCAGTACCACTAAGCAATCGAAAGACATGGCCAATGTTCAAGTCTTAAAAAAGTAGCTCAAGGTTTCAAGGTATAAAAATATGAGATCATTAGAAAGGTCCTGTGACACAGAATGCACATGTGAAATATGAAAGCCCTATCACTTACCAATCGAAAGTTATGGCCAATGTTAAAGTTTTTAAAAAGTAGGTCAAACTTCAAGGTAAAAGTCATGAGGTCAAAATTATGGTACCACTGGAAAGGTCTTGTAAAAAAGAATGCATATGTGAAATATGAAAGCCCTATCACTTACCAATCAAAAGTTATGAACTACGTTAAAGTTTTTTAAAAGTAGGTCAAATGTCAAGGTTAAGGTCACGAGGTCAAAAGCTATCGTACCACTAGAAAGATCTTGTGACAAGGAATGCATATTTGAAATGTGAAAAATCTACCACTTACCAATCGAAAGTTATGGCCAATGTTAAAGTTTTTTAAAAGTAGGTCCAATGTCAAGGTCACAAGGTCAAAAACTATGCTACCACTGGAAAGGTCTTGCGACAAGGACTGCACTTGTGAAATATGAAAGCACTATCCCTTACCTATTGAAAGTTATGGCCAACGTTAAAGTTTTTAAAAATTTTGAAAAAAGTAGGTCAAAGGTCAAGGTCAAGGTTACCAGATCATAATTATGGTACCACTGGAAAGGCCTTGTTATAAGGTATACACATGTGAAATATGAAAGCTCTGTCTATTACCATTCAATAGTTATGCCCAATGTTAATGGTTTTGTAGGCAGACAGACAGATCAAAAACTATTTGCCTCCCGAATCTTGATTCCGGGGGCATAATAAGTGTTTTCATCCAATAAAAGATCAATTTCTTTATTTCTAGACATTTTTGTTGTAACGAAATGTGAACAGTTATTGTTTCTACCATCAATTATAGTATGCCCTAGTTCTTACTGTTCACAAGTATGATTTGTGAAGATGAATTGACATAAAGCCAATGAAATTTTGCAGTAGAAATAGCAAAGGGGTGTATTTGACCCACCCATATTGTTTTCAGTCATTATCAAAGAAGATATTTACAAATCACCTAATAGCTTCATAAGATCGGCAGAAAATCATTGTGTGCTGAATTTTTGACTGTTTTGAAGAATCCTTTTGCCATATATCAATAGATTTTAACTATGACAGAAAATATGTCAAAGAATGGATTCAGGGGCAGATAACTCTATAAGTAATTATAGAAGAAAGAAATGCTCATAATTTGGCAATGCCCATTATATCTTAATTATCCCTGTTAAGTACTTTTGCAGTAGCTTTGGAAATAAACGTATGTTGTGGTTTTGCGTAAAGACGGTCAGTAAATTTAGCTGAAATTTAGGTACGACTTATAAGTGAGTATAGTGGTAAAACGAAGAATTTTTCCACAAAAACATATACATTATGTTTAACATCTATAAAGGTCTAAACAATACTAAAAAGACCCACTAGCCAGGATGCGTTGTGCTAATGATAATAGCGTAAGAACCATGGGTCTCCCAATGGGGTAGAATTACCCCACCCACTTTGGTTGCTCATAGAGCCAATACCATTATATCTGCGGATCTGAAATGTCACCACATTACAGCAAATACATCCTATTTTGAGTTTGCAAAGTTTAAAGAAAATCAAAAGGGGCCACAAAAAGGGCCTTATAGGGACTGCTCCTTTTCATCAGTAAAAAATTACCTTTTTTGAGGTATGAAAAACTGTACTGTATCACACGGATGTGTTATCGTTATGTCTTCAGGGGAGGCAACTCTTCATTTCCGAGGACACATCCATGTGTCATAGTGCATTCTTTCTTATCGACAAAACGGTTATCATGATGAAATTTTTAGATATTTTCCTTATTCAGACTCTAAACATAGGCTGTGGGTGCTCGTTAGAACCGCCTCAGTGTGGGTGCTCGTTAGAAACGCCTCATTGAGGCGGTTCAAATGAGTACCCACAACCTATGTCTTGGAGCAGAAATAGAAAAAATAATGTAAACCCCTTAAACCCCAGTTTTCTCTCTATATATAGTGGGGTTTATGAAGGTACTCATTTCAAGGACTTGTCAATGTGATGATCAGAAACATTTTTTTGTTTTGTCTCTCTTAACATTAGAGCAAATCATTTCCTTTATGAGGGGACCCTTTTTTAGAGGGACTCAATTTATAGAAAAAAATGCTGAAAGTCCTTAGAGTTTTCTCCCCTGTAAAAACGGGGGTTGCTACCATCAGGGAAAAGGCAAGGAAGTTTGAAAACAAAATTCAGGATCAGTAAAAAGTCAGGGAATTTTGTAAAAAAAAGTCAGTAAAATTTGAAAGCTAAAAAAGTCAGGGAAATGTCCGCTTAAGAGTGAGAATGTCTATAGAAAATATTTCATGATCAATCAACATGAAAGAATGTTGCTGTAATTCTCCTAAAATTTTAACAAATTTGTTTCATGATCCAGCAAGGAGTTCAAAAGGTGCAGATGGAATAGCAAACAGTGTAGACCCTGATCAGACTGCTCCTTCAGCACTGTTTTCTTAGGCCTATCTGTCCCAATACTTAGGATCATTACGGTATTTGCAAATGGCAAAAACAGACTTTCCGATGACCTGTCTCAAATGATTTCCAGATTATTTTTCTTTTTTTTTATCTTTCACTGCTTATCCCTTCTTAGTTTGAATCACAGGATGTTGACATTACGTTAGTGAAAGGCATCCTGATGGTCTAACCGCTTGTTTTCCCTTATTAACCCAAAAGACGCCTATCATGACAATTACCGTCTGCTTTGTCGTCTGCAGGTTACTTCATAACTCATTTTTTGCAAACAATGTGGTCCCAGATCAGACTGCTCCTGCAGGAGCAGTCTGATCTGGGCCCACACTGTTTGCCTGTATGCAAAAATATTGCTAAAAAAGTTTGAAAAAAAAAATTCAGCAGACGACAAAAGCAGACAACATTTTCAGATGTAGTTTTTCTTGGCATCTTAAGGGTTAAGCACCAATGGTGCGAACTTGGCTAGCGTTGATGGCCTATTTGTATGTATGGGTAAAACAGGGTGTTTGGACATTTTTTTTCCAAGTTAGTTAAGTTTAAGTCGATGTCCGGTGGTTTATTAAAGTCCATGTCCTGTGTTTGGATATATCCAAAAATCATTTTCATATTTTCCTGTATTTTAGCATCTATAATGAACACCAACACACAGCTTGGAACCAAACTGAAGTTCAACTATGAGAAAGGAGAAGGATACATATTTGAAGCATATACCTTAAAGAAGATTGAGACGAGGAAAAAGGGGACCAAAGCAAGCTTCAATCCAAGAGTATATGTCCGAACCCCACAAGAGGAATTAGTTGAGTTTACTGGAACAGTAGAGTACATGGGAGGAAAGGCTATCAGAGCCAACTTGAAGCTGGATAAACTCACAAAGAAACCATTCACTGCTATAGGTATGTACATAGAGAATATCAGGTTTGTGTCTTTTGATATCAAGTTTATCAGGCAAGGCTTCGGGAACATTTGTAGAATCGCGAGGCTTGCCGAGCGATTCTACACGCGTTCTGGAAGCGGATCCTGATAAACTTGATATCATTTGACATGAATCTGGTATTCTGTTTATAAGTTTATCCCCTTGTACACTCTTTAAATATGCAAACTTCTATCAGTTGTCGATTGTCCTTAGTTTGTTCCAGCATTCCAGCGTGCAATATTCGGTCCATATATTTAGTATCATCTGAGCGTAATTCTTCCCATGATATTTTTTTATGTAATTTTTCCAATTTTTCCATTAATAAAAACATTTTTGCCAATTTTCCAGGAGTCCAGTTCATTCATAAAATTGCAATGTCACTTTGACCTGATAAAGCTTACGTATCCTGAGATAGCATATCTTTATCAGGTCAAGGTGTTGCAATGCAATTAATATAGGGGGTAACTGATTAAATAAAATAGACTTTCAGCAACTCAAACACCTTTGGGACCATGAAAATTCGAGACAGAGGTAGTTTGTGTCAGTGTGGGTTTGTCATAGTGCAAGATAAGATACAGGCCTCATATTTTTCATACATATGCAGGATTTCAGGCTTTTAGATCTTGATTTTTTCTTGATTTTTCATGATCTCAGGCTTTTTAGATTTTGATTTTTCCTCCTATATTCTGTTTAAAATGACTATTTTAATGCCTATCCTGCTGAATAAAATTATTTAGCTACACCCATTTCTGACTATTCACAAATCAAATTACTTGATATAATGTGTTTGTTCAAATCAGAAACAACTGCATTACAAACAGTGTAGATCCTGATCAGATGGCTTCTTCAGAAGCCATCTGATCTGGATCTACACTGTTTGCAAAGGTAATGGTTGCTGTGTTCAGCAGGATGAGGGTTAAGGCTGCAAAATCAGGTCTTTCAGGCATGGAAAAGCTTGGTCAGTATGAGGCCTGAAGAAAGTATAATGGGAATTTAGGGACATCATTCTGATATTCTATTTTTGGAGATTTGAAAGAATGCACTATGCCACACTGATGTGTCATTGTGATATGACCTTAACCCACTCTATACTAGTGGACTCTTCCATTGCTATATGTTGGACAAATCCATTTGTCATATTAGGGGTACCAGGCCTATTTTTTCGTTTTGATTCAATTTTTGATGGAAAATTCTGTTAGCAAATAGTGCAGGCCCTGATCAGATGCCGCATTCTGCGGCATCTGATCTGGGCCGGCACTGTTTGCCAAGGTAACCCTTTCGAGGTTTCCCGCATGCAATGGGTTAACAGATGCTGTTTTCAAAAGAATAAAACTAATATTTTAAATCTCGTTTGTTTGTTTGATTTGAGGTTTAACGTCCCCATCAACACTGTAAAGGTCATTCTGGAGACGTTGCTTCCAATCCTATGGATGAAAAGTCGATGGTCAATATACCCTGATGTCTATTTATATACAGTAAAACCTCCACTTATGGTCACCTCTGTTTAGCAGCCACCTCTCTTCAGCAGCCACAATAATTACTCCCATAGCATTTTACTATACATTTAACCTCTGCTCAGCAACCACCTCTCTCCTCCAGGCAGCAGCCATTTAACCAAATCTAAATTACCTCTATTAAACAGCCAGGGTTAACTCAATAGCAAAAAAACAGATGTAAAAATAGGAATTCCTCTTCTGGTTTATTTATTTATTTCAAAATTTATTTTTCTCAAAACTACCATTGGGATATATGCAAACATACAATATAAGCATGTGAAAAGAAACATAAATGATGGAGAGGTGTCAGATGACACCTCTCCATCATTTATTTTTCTTTTAGTACATCCATATTGAGCTGTCTTCAATAATAACTATTTTTTTTCTGTCAAAAAAAAAGCCGTTTATCATCTCAGACATTTCCCTTTGTTGAACACGTCCTTTAAACAGTCAGTTTTGGAGTTTTCCAAGGATGGCTGTTTAATGGAGGTTACACTGTATTGCAGCTGATCTGACACAGGTGAAGTACAAGAAGAAGGGCCGAGTAAAGTACTCTGCCAAAATCAATGTCGCTGGTCCAAGGGTTATGACAAAAGTCATGTTTATGATGGATTCACGTTCATGGAAGACAATCCTCTCAAAGTGCCGTATTGATTACAACTTTGGACGTGGATTGAAGGACACATTCGTTGTTAACCAGAAGATAAGGATTCTGGACCAAAAGACAAGAAAAAATACAAGAATTACCATGTAAGTACTCAAGAGTTGTCAGTGGTTCAACTAGGAATAGAGTGAGTGAGTGTTTTGAGTTTTACGTCCCACCAACAGCTAAGGTCATATGGGGATGGGACCTCGGTTTAAAGACTCGTCCGAGAGTCTGGAGAAGCCCGGGATTGATCCTGCGACCCCTGGTTTACAAGGCGAGTAGCGTAACCACTACACCATGGAGGCTTCTACAACTAAAAATAGAAGATGCTTTAACCCGTCTCTTGCTGACTATTCATTTTAGCCACACCCATCCCTTACTTTGAACAAATCAGATTACTTGATGTAATTTATTCCTACAAAATCATAAACTGAATATCAAACAGAATAGATCCTGATCTGGATCTACACTGTTTGCAAAGATAGGGGTTGTCGTGAACAGCAAAATAAGGGATAAAGGAATGTTCCATTTGTCTAACAAAATTGTTCAAAATATTGTGCTCCACTGAACATAATGGTCACGAGAGCTAAAGATTACAAACCTCATGACTTCTAGTCCTAAGCAGCCAGGCTGATTTTGAAATAATTTCGCAGAACTGTTCCTTAGAAGCCCCTGTGGCGCAGTGGTTATGCTACTCGCCTTGTAAACCAGGGATCACAGGATCTATCCCGGGCTTCTCCAGACTTTCAGATGAGTCTTTAAATCAAGGTCCCGTCTCTGTATGACCTTAGCTGTTGGTGTGACGTAAAACTAAACCTCACCCACTCACTCACAGAACTGTTCCTTTGGTCACCATCAACCAAAATTGCTGAAACCCTCTACTTTGTCATAAATTACCTACTGTTTCATTTGTACAATAGGGATCCAGTGAGTGATCCAGGGCCATCATGGCCCTCTTGATATTGACTCGCCCTCATAGGTTTTACACATGTACATTGTCAAGAGCATAAGAAATCTAAGTGCAGCTACTCTTTAGTTTTAGCAAGAATTCGAATTCTTAAAGCAATTCACATTTTTAGTAGCAAAAATACCATTGTTCAAGATACATTGTTCAACAGACAGTTCAGAGCTAGAATCGGTCTCATCAGCCATCTTAGAACTCACAAATAGTAACATTTCTCAAATATGATTAAGATTGGTCATTGTCAGTAATGACAGACAAACTATTACAACCTCTATATAAGAAGCTTCCGTCGTGCAGTGGTTACGCTACTCGCCTTGTAAACCAGGGGTCGCAGGATCGATCTCGGGCTTCTCCAGACTTTCGGATGAGTCTTTAAACCGAGGTCCCGTCTCTGTATGACCTTTGCTGTTGGTGGGACATAAAACTCAAACACTCACTCACTCAACGTCTTTATAATTCTATTCATGGGGTCCAAAGCTGAAACCTTGTTAATTAAACAACCGTGTTATAATCCAAACAAAATGGCAGAACTCGTTAAAATGGAAATTTGAATGGTAAAGGCTTAGTCTTGGTTCTCGTTTCCGAGCGACGTGAGCTTCCCTTGGCTTGGAAATGCACAAATTGAGTCAATAGTCATGAAAGAGTCTTGTAATCTAATACTCCAAGAAAAACAAATGTTATAGATATTTGTTAGAATCGCCTCACCGAGGCGATTCCGTGTGAGGCGATTCTAACAAATGTCTATAACATTTGTTTCATGGAGTAATGATGGGGAAAAGGCCTTTTATTACCTACCATACTCCTAACTGGGATTCTTTATAAAGACAAACTCTTTATAAGGGCACAATAATAGGGAACAAATACTGTCATTATAATACTATACAAGACAAAGAGGGTTGGCACATGGTTAAACCCAAAACATCATGTACTATACAAGAGGATTTTGTACTCGCTAGACCAGTAAAAATTTGACCACTAAAACCTTGTTGAGCAAACAAGGCTTTGAACAATGAAACCCAGAATAATATTCCTATCATTTTGTGTCACCTCCATCACCAACAGTGATGCATTTCTCTCACTTCTCTTATTCACAGGAATACAAATTCTGTCCGGAGCAATGATTATTATTCCAACTTCAACCTAAACTTTGTACAGAAGAAGTTCACGACAACGTTAGATGCATACCTGAAGTATGGTGCGAATCTAAAAGACAAACATAACAAGAACAGGCTTGACCTCTCTCTAGATGCTACACACAAGTTGGGCAGTGTCAGAAAGATTGTTAACTACTCTATTGACTTCAAGTTCCCAGCTAAGGTACAGACCAGTGCAGTTAACCCTTGAAATGCCAATCACGACAATTGTCGTCTGCTTTGTCGTCTGCCGGTTACTTTAAAAGTCATTTTTGCAAACAGTGTGGATCCCAGATCAGACTGCTGCTCTAGGAGCAGTGCAAACAGTGTGGATCCCAGATCAGCCTGCTGCTCTAGGAACAGTCTGATCAAAGTCCACACTGTTTGCCTTTATGCAAAAATATTCTAAAAAGTTTGCAAAATGTTTCAGCAGACGGCATTAGAAGACGATATTTTCAGATATAGTTTTTCTCATTGTCTTAATGGTTAAGTATTTGGACACTGATGACATCCCTTTTTACTTAAATGCATTTACCGTAAAAATCCTATAAATTCGAATACCCTGAGGACTTGCTGTAATTCCCCTAAAATTTCAACAAATTTGTTTCATGATCCAGCAAGGAGTCCAAAAAGGGCAGACGAAATGGCCAACAGTGTAGATCCTGACCAGACTGCTCCTCCAGGAGCAGTCTGATCTGGGTCTACACTGTTTACTTAGACCTGTCTGTCCCAATACTTAGGTTAATTATGGTAAACATTTTTCAAAACTTCCTGGTTTTAAAATTACCGAAATTTCAATTCCAAACAAAGGAAAAATGAGAAATGGGCTGCAGCATGGCAAAATGTATAGAGGGTATTTTTTTTTCAGTGTAAGATCAAATGAACACCAATAGAATTATTCTCATCAGTGCCAAAAGAATGTGCACTACTTATATATACTCCCCCCGCCCATCGGGGTTTGGAGAAATAGATTGGGCTGCATGGTGCTTCCATGCAGAGGTGAATCTGACCACCTTTAAAAGCAAGGAATATACCACAGAACTGAAATGTTTAAGTGTTCAAGTTTTTCTGGGCCAGACTAGCTAGTTTTGACCAATAAGGCCTCATCAGCAACCCTCTATAAACTACACTGTAATGAGGCCCGGCCCATCGGGGCTTGGAGAAATAGCTTGGGCTGCAATGTGCTTCTGCGCAGAGCTGAAACAGACCGCACATGAGTACTGGTAAACTTATTAGGTCAAAGCCTGCCTAGGCAAAGTGGTGCTAGTTGACCAGTCCATGCATATAAAACCTTTTGGTTTCATTTGGCGGCAGGGCTTGAGATGTCATTTCATCTCAATGTCGGATAAGTCGAACAAATTTGGAATCAACATCTCCAAAATTACCTAAATATTGATGACGGGGACATTAAGCCTCAACTCAAACAAACAACACTATGATGAAGGACAGTTAACCCATTTGGTACCAGAAACCCCAAAACGGGTACCCTGGCAAACAGTGCAGGCCTAGATCAGATGCCGCATAATGAGGCATCTGATCAGGGCCTCCACTGTTTGCTAAACGTTCAGTCATTTTCCAAATAAATTTTGAAGAAAACACAACTTGACACGCCTCAATTTTGAAATGGTCCCCTGCTACATATATGGAGAAAGATTACAAAAAAAGGCTTAAGGCTGTTTACAGATTGAGTGTGTATTGAAGTTGACTTGGTTACCCTGAGCTCACACATGTGAAGACATTTTTAGCTCGTCTGTTTTTTGAAAAAAAAACTTTCGACCTATTGGCATCACTCCGGCGTCTGCGTAGTCGTCCTGCGTCGTTCCAAAAAAACTTAACCTTGGCTATAACTTAAAAAGTATTAGACCTAGCCTCATGAAACTTCATACACACACTCATCATCACAGGAGCTACATTTTGACCAAGGACCATGACAACATTGTTGATTTTGGCTGAATTATCTCCCCTTTTCCAATTTTTTTCTGAAACACATTTTGTGCTCTCATTTTAATACTATTCACAACAGAGCCTTCAAACTTCACATGAATGTTCCTTGGGACAAGACCTTTTCAGTGATACCACACTTTTTGATCTGTGACCTTGACCTTTGAACTTTGACCTATTTTTCGAAAATTTAACCGAAAACCTTAACCTTGACCATATTTCCAAAAGTATTTGGCCTACCTTCATGAAACTTCATACACATACTCACCATCACAAGAGCTACATTCCCTACAAGTTTTATAACTCCATCTTGCAATTTGATTGAATTATCTCCCCTTTTCTCTCCGTTTTTTTTAAATTGTTTTTGTCTCTTATTTCAATACTATTCACAACAGAGCCTTCCAACTTCACATGAATGTTCCTTGGGACAAGACCTTTTCAGTCATACCACGCTTTTTGACCTGTGACCTTGACCTTTGAACTTTGACCTATTTTTCGAAAAATTAACCAAAAAACTTAACCTTGACCATATTTCCAAAAGTATTAGGCCTACCTTCATGAAATTTCATACACATACTCACCATCACAAGAGCTACATTCCCTACAAGTTTTATATCTCCATCTTGCAATTTGATTTGACTTAGAACTTTTGTTTTCTAAAAGAAACTGCAGACGAGCGTTGGCACCCGCTTGCGGTGCTCTTGTTTTTTCTTCTAGTGCCTCATATGCTATTAACCTTTCTCTTGCTGAATATTCAGCAAAGCCACACCCATTTCTTACTTTGAACCAATCAGATTACTTGATGTTATATATTCCTACAAATTCATAAATTGTATGTCAAACAGTGTAGATCCTGATCAGATGGCTTCTTCAGAAGCCATCTGATCTGGATCTACACTGTTTGCAAAGAGAAGGGTTGTCGTGAACAGGATTAAGCCTTAAGTGCCAAGAAAAACTGCATCTGAAATTGTCTTCTATTGATGCCATCTGCTGAATCTTGCAAATTTTTCATACATGTCCAGTCAAAAGCCCTCAAATTTCTTTGCAGTGCAACAATTTTTCTTATTTTTCTATTACAACATTTGTTGTGGATACTAGATAGAAATACCTCAGTTAGGGGAGTTCATCCAGTACTCACAACATATATTTTCTACAAGAAATAAAAAAAGTATCCCCAACATTTCAATAACACACCAGTGTGTAAAAAGGGTGTCTCTCTTATTTCTAGAACTAGCGTTTTTCAGATGAAAATGTTTGATGTTTTTCTTATTTCTAGCTCAAATATAGATTGTTGGTACTCGTTAGAACCGCCTCAATGAGGCAGTTCTGACAAGTACCTACAATCTATTTTTTTTAGCCTAAATAAAGAAAATAATGGATACCCCCAACACACTAAAAAAAAAACAAACTTTATTCTCTATATAAAGTGGGGTATTTGTTTGTTTCTTTGTTTTGGAGTTTAACAACCTAGTCAACACTATTTAGGTCATTTTGAACCCGTCAGTTTACCTATCCACACTTTCCTGGGCAGGCTTATACGTAAGCGGTTAACCAGTACAGTGCACATTCTTTTGCTAGAACCTGACAACTGCCCTTCTTGAATCAGCGGAAGGGAGAGAATGACCATAGAAAAGATTTCATGATCAATCTCCATGAAAGAATGTTGCCGACCCCGGCAGGAATTGAACCCTCGTCCTCCTGATCACCAGTCAGATGCGCATCAGACTGACCTACTGAGGCCGGCTTATGAAGTGGGGTTTAGAGGGGTTTTCATTTCTCAGACTTGTTAACGATATTATTCTTATTACTCCTAATCTGGAGCTAAATGTTAGTCATAGCAGACCACAACCTCTTTATAACACTGTTAATTGGGTCCAAAGCAGAAACTGTGTTAGTTAAACAACCATGTTATTTTCAAACAAAAATGTATAGATTATATAGACTTTGTAGTCATTTTTCTATATAATCTATACACTTTTTGGAATCCATCTTGAAATGGTGTTACATCCAATACCTGTAATAATGAACAGTGTTTTAACTAGATTGTGGTGTATTTCACATGTTTCTCTAAATGTTAGTCATAATACACCACAACCTCTTTATAACACTGTTAATTGGTCCAAAGCAGAAACTGTGTTAGTTAAACAACCGTGTTATTTTCAAACAAAAATGTATAGATTATATAGAATTATGACCATTTATGGTCATTTTGCTATATAATCAATTCTTTTTGGGGATCCATCTTGAAATGGTGTTATATCCAAAACAGTGTTATAATAAACAGTGTTATACAAGATTGCGGTGTATTTCATATGTTTCTCTATATGTTAGTCATAATACACCACAACCTCTTTATAACGCTGTTAATTGGGTCCAAAGCAGAAACTATGTTAGTTAAACAACTGTGTTTTTTTCAAACAAAAATGTATAGATTATATAGAAAAATGACCATTTTTCTATATAATCTATACATTTTGGGGATCCATCTTGAAATGGTGTTGCATCCAAAACCGTGTTGTAATGAACAGTGTTATAACAAGGCTGTGGTGTATTTCACATGTTTCTCTATATGTTAGTCATAATACACCACAACCTCTTTATAACACTGTTAATTGGGTTCAAAGCAGAAACTGTGTTAGTTAAACAACTGTGTTATTTTCAAACAAAAATGTATAGATTATATAGAAAAATGACCATTTATGGTCATTTTTCTATATAATCTATACATTTTTGGAACCCATCTTGAAATGGTGTTATATCCAAAACCGTGTTATAATAAACAGTGTACCGGCCCCGATAGCTCAGTTGGTAGAGTGTCCGCTCTGGGGAACGGGAGGTCTCGGGTTCGATCCCGGGCCGCGACATACCAAAGTCGTTAAAAATGGTACTGGCTGCTCCTCGTTTGGCACTCAGATTTACGGGGTAGAGCTAGGACTGGTCGATCCAGTGTCAGGATAATGTGACTGGGTGTGGTATCATGTAATGTGTCTGGGACATGATACTTCAGTGAGGCAGCACTATAAACGTGAGCATTGAGCTCCCTGTCGCAACCAGACACCGTCGTGATATGACTGAAAAATTGTTGAAAGCGACGTTAATCCCGAATTCACACACACACACACACACATAATAAACAGTGTTATAACGAGATTGTGGTGTATTTCACATGTTTCTCTATATGTTAGTCATAATACACCACAATCTCTTTGTAAAGCTATTAATTGGGTCCAAAGCAGAAACTATGTTAGTTGAACAACCATGTTATTTTCAAACAAAAATGTATAGATTATATAGAAAAATGGCCATTTATGGTCATTTTTCTATATAACCTATACATTTTTGGGATCCATCTTTAAATGGTGTTATATCCAAAACCGTGTTATAATGAACAGTGTCATAATGAGGTTGTGGTCTATTTCACATGTTTTTCTTCAGGATTTGACTATAATGGTAGAAGGAGGTCATATCCATAACGACAAAATGGTGGCCAGTGACATTAGTGTCCGGTATCACCCAGAGAGAACAGTTTCCATGGGAATACGTCTGCACAACAGAACAATGGCAGAAGATTTACCAAATTATGCTGGCGATCTCTTTGTCCGCTTACCTAAGAATCGAGAACTCTCCTTCTCAGGAGCATTTGGCAAGAGTGGCCCCAACAAGTACATCAGTAATATCGAGTTTGAGCTGATTAAGGGTCAAAGGTTAAGAATCGATACTATGTTGAAAATAGCTTCAGATGAAATATACGAGGTCATGGTTGAAGTTCACAGACCAAATGATGTGATGATAAAACTCGAGGGAGGATTTACTCGTGAAGAACATGGGTTTTCAACTTTTGCATTGTATAAGCGTGGGGAAAGTATTCATAGCTTGTCATTTGCAACTTCCATGGAGGTAGGACAGCATTATAGATATCATGTTGATATCAAAATACCATCACGACATGTTGTAATTCTTGTGGAAACGGCTAAAAATGGTAATGAGATAAGTTATAGTGTTGATGTCAAGTGGGACGCAGACAATAACATAGACAGCAGATTCTTGTTAAACACAACTGTTACCTTCAAAAACATGGACGATTTTAAGATTGTTGGTATGCTACATTACCCATCCCAGAAAGTTGGGTTAGACTTGAAACATTCAGCAGGGGACAGATATATAACACGCTTAAAGGCGACTTGGAGTCCTGACAATGTTTTGGAAGCAAGCATGACTTTCAGAAATGATCAACCTGACTTTGCTGACAGGAGGACAGAATTATCGGTGTTATTTATCAGTCCTTTTGAAAATTTACGCGAATTAGGTCTTGAGGTGTCGCATATCAAAGATCGGTTACGTTATCAGTCAAAAGGAAGTATCACCTGGGATAAAAACAAAAGCATAATAGTGACAGGCACATCTAAGGTACCATTTGATTTAAACAGTATAGATATGGTTGGCACCATTCAAACTCCATTTAAGAAGTTTGAGAATCTGAATGGGCAGTTAAAACACAGATTGTCAGATGGTGAGCTAGAGTCACTGGTAATGTTCACATGGGGACGACATCGATTATCTTTCAATGCAGATGGTACATTATCTATTACTGCTTACAGACGGACCTTCAATGGAAATTTTGAGATCAGAACCCCATGGGATGCTATGAGGATTTTAAAGGTTACATCGTCTCATACAGATGATAGAAAGAAATACACAACTAAATTCACACTGAATTCATCAACACAACCCAAACAGAAAGAACTAGATGTGTATATTGTTGATATTGATATGGATATAAACAGCAACCCCCTGGAAATTAGTCATACAGGAAATATCCAAATAACAATGCCGGATGACAGTATAGCAACAACATGGGAATTTGACCTGAAAGAACTAACTATTCATGCCTTACTAGATATATTACCAAGACGTGGAAATCAATTCAAGATCCAGTTTGATAATGCTCTGCAGTTCCGACCTGTCAGATTGTTTAGCTCGCAGTTTGAATTAATCATCCCTGCAGAAAAAATTAAAGAACTTCATATTAGTTTCAGTCATGAAGATCGAGTGGGTTACTTAAAAACAACAGGACTCATCACAAAGGATAACATTGAATTTTTCTCTGGTAATGTTGATTACAGTCGTCAGTATGGATCTATTGAGTTCGGTACTCTTATCAAAAGTCAGTATACTGAAGATGTGATATTGAAACTGACATCAGCTCATAGTGTCATGCCTTACAGAGGAAATGCTCAGATTCAGTGGGCACCATATCAGCTGATAAATGTTAATACCAACTTCTTCTACAATGAGTTTGGTGTTTTTGACACAACAGTGAAGTTCTCTTCACCATTTGACCCCGTCAGAAGTATGATTCTGAAATCGACTAGGGAGCGGCGTGGCCTAAATTGGTTCACCAATACAGAATTGGAATTTGCCCCAAGACAAAGTATTGTGGTCAGCTCAACTTACAGATTTGACCATGTTAAATATACAACAATCTCGTTAAAGACACCATTCCCACAGTTCCCAGGAATTGACACAGCTATAAGGCTTGAGGGAAGTACCGATAATCTCAGAGGGGATGCTTCATTTTCTATGGTGCCGTATGTCAACACAATTTCCACTGATTTCAAATGGGCCTATTATAAGGGTACAAGTCTGACTGGATACATAAATCTGAATACACCTTACCAAAGTTATCCATACATGAAAGCCAAAGTCAATAGTAATGTTCTTGGTATGTCAAGAGTTTCAAGTTTCGAAATAGAATACCTTCCAACCGAGATTATCAAAGTGACATCAGATTACCGTTTCACCTCCATTGAGACTTTAGAAGGAACATTAACAGTTGCTAGCCCATTCACAGAAGATGACCTTGTGGCAGGATTTACCCATGTTGGAAACAATCGCCAGTTCCAAACAAATGCAAAAATAACATGCAAATGCATTAGACGACCCGTACTGGTTGACATGCACTTTTCTTCAAGAAATGGAATAGTATCAACATTTGAAATGGACAGCCCTTTCCGTGGTTATGAGACTGTTAAATGGAACTTCAGTCATGCTGGTGAGATTGATGACTTTAAAACAAATATAGAGTATGAAACAAATGGTAAGAAAATCACCATAAACAACATGTTTAAATTGAAGAAAACTTTGCAGGGGCAATTTACTCTCATGACTCCATTCCCCAATATGTCACGAGTTCATTCTTCATTCTCACATGAGGGTAAATTCCCAAATACTAAGACACATGCAGAGGCTGCATATAATGATAAAGAAATTAAAGCAGATCTTGATCTGGCTCATGGTCCAATAAAGACAGGAGCAGATTTCCAATTTTCATCTCCATTCCCAAGATTGGAGAGCATTAAAGCCGGAGCTCATAAGAATGGACCATTGAATGACTTCAGAGCAGATGCAGAACTTGCTTATTATGAGACATGGCAGGCTTCACTGAATCATAAATTTGACGGGCAAGACATTTTTACATCTGGTGACTTAAAACTGCCATATCTTGAAGATGATGTTACATTCAATTTCAATCGCACAGGAGAACCTCTGGATTTTGTGATGTTTACTGAGTATACCATTGGTTCTTTGTATAAATCGGAGAGCAGAACTGTGCTTAAAGTTGAACTTCCAAACATTTCATATGAATCTAAGACAACAACTACCATGGATGGTGAAGAACACACTAATGGTTTGTCTTTCTATCATAACCAGAAAATAGAAAGAAACATTGATATTACAACCAAGCTAACAGGAAACTACAATGAACAGAGAGGCAACATTGACTTTGGCTTCAGGTATGAGGGCTTCCCACCAGAAGGGCAGGATTATGACTTAGCAAAAATGTTGATTAAACTTTATACAATTGTTGAAATACCACATCCAGACTTCCAATACAATAGAATGACATATAACTATGTCTTGAAGAAATCAGATACAAAGTCAATGGAGGTAGATGGAAAACTTGAAGTCATGTCTCCTCTGATAGAAACATACAGAGAAACAGAAAAGTCTAGATACGATGGAACTACTTACAGAATGTCTAAAAAATATTCTTATGGTAAAAATGTTTGGACAGTAGAGACTATGTCTACACCTGGAACTTATGTGTACAAAGTCACAACACCACATGAAGGCTATGAGGATTTTGGATTTGAAGTTAACTACAACTTAGACAAGGAAGAAAATAAGCTGTCATTCAGTGGGGACACTACAATCTCAGCTACGTTCCTATCAGAACCAGTCAAAGCAGACATCAATACTGAGTTTAATTCTGTCACAGATATGGAAACAATTTCACATTTTACCAGCCCATTTAAAGGTTTTACCTCATTACGAGCTGAGCTCAGGAACAGAGTATATGGTTCAGACACAAAACCTTACATAAAATTGTCCTGGTTTGATGACACACAGAAATTTATAGAAATCGACGGCAACTACAATCTAAATGTCATTGACTCTTCAGGAATAGTGACCACAGGCATTACAATACAAACAACATTTGAAGAACTTACAGAATTTATGGCAAAAGTTGAAGGCAGCATGTATGCATCTCCCATGAGAGCCAAGTGCATGACTTTGATACAGCATAATGGAAGAAAATATTTGGATATGGATTCAGAATTCAGCACAGCAGAAAAATTCTCGGGGGTTATTGACATTCGTGCTCCTAGAGCAATGGAGTTCAGTTTCAGAGGTATTAATGAGGGTGAAAGCATGGAGGGAGATCTCCTTGTTAATTGGGATAAGGATGATGAGAAGAGCCATGTTCGACTAGAGTTTGGATTGGCGGATACAGGTGATAAACACACGGAGAAGAAAGATTTCCATGTACGGCTGGTAAATCCCAATAGAATTGTGGGCTACAGCTCTAAATACATGAAAACAAGTGAAAAGGTTGTAAGCTCCGCAAAAGTCTGCTGGGATGAGGCAAACAAGAAGGAAGCATCCTATGAATTAGAGTCCACTATGAGTCCAGTCCGTCTAGGCACAGTCTATGATAATTCTTTGAGGGTAATGGTACCAGCCAGGACTGTAGAGGCCGCAGCGTCTTACACAGATGGCTCCAGTCAGAAAGTTGGGAATGTGAACCTCTTGTGGGATGCAGACAATGACCGTGGGAAGGAGGTGGGTGTGAAGTTCACGGTGGCTCCCTATGATGTTCAGAAGGTGGTGCAAGTTGATGTTAATGTACCCAGCTTGAACAAGGTATGAGCTTAATTTACCCTCATCATGCTGAAATCAGATTTATCAGTTACCCCCTGTATATTTGCATTGTAACACATTGACCTGATAAAGATATGCTATCTCAGGACAAGTGAGCTTTATCACGTCAACGTGACATTGCACTTTTATGAATAAACCGGACTACTGGAAGATGACAAAAATGTTATTGTAACTGGAAAATATGGCAAAATTACTTGAAAAATAAAAAATATCATAGGAAAAACATGGTCAGCTGATACTAAATAGATAGGCCACCATAATGTTTTTACGCACTGAGGACTGATCGTAAATTGCTAATGTAAGATTGTACAGGGGGATAAACTGATAAATAGAATACCAGATTCGTGTCATTTGATATCAAGTTTATCATGCAGGCTCGGCTTCGAGAACGCATGTAGAATCGCTCGGCAAGCCTTGCGATTCTACAAACGTTATCGAGGACGCGGGTTTGATTCCTGCCGGAGTCGGCAACATTCTTTTGTGAAGATTGATCATGAAATCTTTTCTACAGTCATTCTTTCCTTTCCGCAGATTCAAGAAGGGCAGTTGTCAGTTTCTGGCAAAAGAATGTGCACTGTACCGGTTAACCGCTTACGTATAAGTCTGCCTACGAAAAGTGTGGCTATGTAAACTGACCGGCTCAAAAATGACTTAAAGTAGTGTTGACTGGGCTGGTAAACACCAATACAAACAAACAAAATAGAGTCTCATGGGAGGTTATGCCTCACTTGAGACTTAACTAACCTGACATCAAGCCTCAGATTTTCTTGTTGAGGTCTCTGCTCAGTAACTATTTTTCTCACCCGTCCAGTGCAGAAAATTAAATATAAAACATCACATGTGTATAGAAGTCATGATATAAACCTGAGTGTATTTTTGCATGCACATTATGTATTAGGTACATATATTTAAATTGAATGTTTATCCTGCTAATTACATTTAGCCAGACCCATTGCTGACCATCAACCAATCAAATTACTTGATATTATGCATTCATTCAGTTCACAAACTGAATGACAAACACTGTAGATTCTGATCAGATGACATCTACAACAGCCATCTGATCTGGATCTACATTGTTTGCGAAGGTAGGGGTGGTCATGTTCAGCAGGACAAAGGTTAATAGCATGTATGAACAGAAATCAAGCATAAAATATACATACTTGGAATTGGTTGCTAAAGTCAGCTCCTGCAAGCCTTTCATGTGAGTGACGGGCAATCCATGATTTCTGTTGAAATTGACGTGATGAGGTAAATTAATTCAACAATTATTCCTCTTCTAATGCACTTGCGAATGTAATGCAATGTGTGATTGGATAACATCAAAAATTTGCGATGGTATACTAGTGATATACTGAAGCATCTCCATTTAAATAAAATTTCTTGCACACCAGACAAGGAAATCCGCGATTTATGATGGGATAGAAATTTATATTCTGACCCTGGTGTTCCGACCCAAAATCGAATATAACCGTGTGTTTGATAAATGCACTGGTTGATTACGACCTCTTATGCACCGTCGTTAAGGTTGACGTCACACCAGGTTTGACGTCACACCACGTTACGTGACGTCACTAAACATTCCTGTAGTGTCAACACAATATGGCGGATGTTGGTAACCAAAGTGACTGCAACATTAAACATCTGCGCTAAGAAATGGAAGGTATGCAAGAAAAAGAATCCAATATGGGTGTGAGGGGTGGATAGAAAAATCCGTCCCTCAGGATCACTGTCCGGCATCACTCGGCAAGCCTCGTGATGCCGGACATTGTCCCTCGGGATGGATTTTTCCATCCACCCCTCACACCCATATAAGATTCTTATATTCTGACTGTATAACTGCTGATTTACATCCCCAAAAATAATGACAGTTTTGAAGACAAGCTTACAGCGTAGAAACCTTTTACATCCTAACGTAGGTAGGACTAGTGGTGTAAGACAGGAATATATCCAATGGTTGTGTTCAGGGATATTATTGTCCTATGGGTGAGAAAAATTTTTTTCTTAACTTTATCAACTTTTATACTTGACAAACCGCAATCGGACAGCAGATAACTCGGAAGAGGTCCTAGCCCTTGTTTATAAGACGTGTCTAAAAGATTGGGCTCATTTTGAGGGTAAAAATTCCTATGTTAGAACAGAATATTTACGGTATAATTTAATAAGCTAGAAGATCCTATTCAGTACTAAACGGTTTAAACTTCCAAATTTGGAAAAGACAAAAAGATTAGGGTCTTTATATGAAAAATTGGTTTCTGCAAAAATAATGTTGGCGTACATAGTATAACTTTTAAGCTTCAAGTTGTACATTTCAGCAACTCTCCATGAGGACAGAAGTGATCACCAATGAAGGAGATAAAATTCTTGACGGAAAGACCGATATCATGTATAGTGACGACAAGAAGAAGACAATCACAGCACAATATTCCATTGAAACATCTTCAGACGACAGTATCAGGTTGGTGCAGTAGTAGATCGAAACCTCTTTTATAGGGTCCAACCTGTATTAAGCAAGCACCTATTGGATATTCAAAAAGTGATTGCTTAAGACAGGTGTGCTTGCTTAATACAAGTGAATTTTAATGTATTTTTCTTTTTCGGGAACTGAATGCCTACTTGCTTAAGACAGGTTGCTTGCTTGATAGAGGTAGCCAGTAAGACAGGTTTGACTGTAGGTGGTGCAATTTGACATGAGATTTGACTTTTATGCAAGAATAAATTAGTCAGTGTTTCGCAAAATAGGTCGCTTTTCATAAACTTCTCGTGAATTTTCTGCATCTTGTGAATGGCGATCCATTTACTGACCTCTGTATTGAATAACACTATTGACCTCTTCAGAAAAAGGCGAAGATATATATATGCATTAAGTCGGGTGTGAAATTATGATAATAGAGGTCACCAGTCTCATGCCAAATTGTTCGAATTACAACAGTGTTTTTTGGGGTTAGTTAAACAAGCTAACTCTTAAGACGCCGAGAAAAACTACATCTGAAAATGTCGTCTGCTTAAGTCGTCTGCTGAATCTTTTTACAAACTTTTTAAAAATATTTTGTATACAGGCAAACAGAGTGGTCCCAGATCAGACTCCTCCTAGAGGAGCAGTCTGATCTGGGTCCACACTGTTTGCAAAAATGACTTTCAAAGTAACCGGCAGACGACAAAGCAGATGACCATTGTTGTGATTGGCATTTTATGGTTTAACTACCTCATAGCCAAATAAAATGGTCATTTATCTACATAATGAATTTAACCAAAACTGCGTTATACTGAACAGTTTTATAAAGAAACTTATGTGTAGTTTATTCAGCCATGTCCATACATAATTCTAACTCACTTATAAATGTAATGCAACATACGATGGGATAATGTCATCTTATGAAGTCCTTAATGCCTGTTGCAGCCTGTTTGTTTTTGTGTGATTTGAAGTTTAACGTCTCCGTCAACACTGTAAATGTCATTTTGGAGACATTGCTTCTGATTTTGTGGGACTTTTACCCGACATTGAGATGACATGACATCTCAAGCCCTGCCGCCCAATGAAACCAGTAGGGTTTATAAGCATGGACGGTCCGACTCGCACCGCTTTGGTTGGGCAGGCTTAGATCCTCTAAGCAGTTCACAAGTACTCGTGTGCAGTCTGTTTCAGCTCTGGGTGGAAGCATCATGCAGCCCATCTATTTCTTCAAGCCCAGATGGGCGGGGGCCATAATACCTGTTGCAGCCTGAGATTGATATAAGTCATGTTTGTGAAGTAGAAGTTATTAACTTCAGCCCAAGAACACAACAAAAGCCATTTAAAAACATTTTTAAACAAGTACATTGTTAGATGTTTTGATATAGAGCCACAAATTCATTATGCAATAAATAGTCATACGAAAATTCACAGCCGGCCCCGGTAGTTCAGTCGGATTTCGTCTGACTGGTGATCAGGAGGACGCGGGTTCGATACCTCCTGGGGTCGGCAATATTCTTTCACGGAGATTGATCATGAAACCGGCTCAAAAAACAACCTAAAATAGTGTTGACTGGGCCTTAAAACTCCAATACAAACAAACAAACAAAAATTCACAGTCATATGGTTGTGATGTGAAAATTTCATCATACGTAATTTTCAGCTGAACAATGCATGTGTATGTATTAATTTTGGAAAATGGCTGAACTTTTTTTGGCAGGGATTGTCATGATCAGATTCTCAGGAGACCACATTCTGTGTTGTCCGATTTGTGCCTGTACTGTGTGCCAATGGCCTGTTTTGGGGTTCCTTGTGCAGAAAAAGTTTTCTTACACAGTAGATAAGGAAATCTATAGTTTTAGCTTGGGATAGAAATTCTGTTCTAACCCTGGTGTTCTTACCCAAAATCGAGTATTCTTGTGTGTTTGATAAATGCACTAGTTGAATACGACCTCATATGCACTGTCATTAAGGTTGATGTCATAGCATGTTACGTGACGTCACTAAACATGACTGTAGTGTCATCAGAATATGGCAGATGTCGGCAACTGAAGTGACTGCAGTATTAAAAATTCACGCTGAGAAATGGAAGGTATGCATGAAAAAGAATCCTACATGGCTGTGCGGGTTGGATAGAAAAATCCGTCCCTTGGGATCACTGTCCGGCATCACTTGCCAAGCCTCGTGATACTGGATAGTGACCCTCGGGATGGGCTTTTCCATACACCCCTCACACCCATGTAAGTAGGGCTGGCTAATCGGAGCTGAAAAGATAATCGATTATCATTCCTGTCATTGCGATTGATAATCGATTAATAATCAATAAAGATTTGGTCATAATTTTACCTGTCTGGCTTTCTGTCTGAGCATGACTCCTACCATATCCTGTACTTTGCCATATGTTTTTGAACAGACAGACCTGAGCAAACAGTGTAGACCCAGATGAGACGCCGCAGAACGCGGCGTCTCATCTGGGTCTGCACTGTTTGCCACTCATACAGCAATTTTAGGCACAACTTTGGGTAACAAATTGTACTTATCAAATAATCAATTGCAAGCAAATCAGTAATGATAATCATTTTTGTGGAATTTATCGATTAAATGATCGATTATCCGATTAATCGTGTCAGTCTTACATGTAAGATTCTTATAATGCATACTGCATGAAGAATATGAAATTATGTTCTAACGCTGCTCACATAGTTGTCATGGTGATAAGACAAAACACTAGCCAAAATTGCTGGCCTCGGTAGCTCAGTCGGATGCTCGTCTGACTGGTGATCAGGAGGACGTGGGTTTGATACCTGCTGGGGTCTGCAACATTCTGTCGTGGAGATTGATCATGAAATCTTTCCTACGGTCATTCTGTCCCTTCCGCTGATTCTAGAAGGGCAGTTGTCAGTTTCTGGCGAAAGAATGTGCACTGTACTGGTTAACTGCTTACGTATAAGCCTGCCCAGGAAAAATGTTGGTAGGTAAACTGACCGGCTCAAAAATGACCTAAAATAGTGTTGACTGGGCCGTTAAACTCCAATAAAAATAAACATAACTAGCTAAAATTTCATTGGCTTTGAACAATTTAGGCCCAAGTCAGAGGTTGGAAAGATATATTTATATGCGTCCCTATATGCACTGATTCTGTGTGAGTTATGTTGCAGATGAGATCTAAATAAAATATAAAATTCCATCTATTTCAGTGGAACATGGAGCCTAACCCATCCAGTCACCAAAACAAATGTCCTGTTGACATCATCAATCATGAACACGGTTTCCAAGGCAACCAGTGAATGGCAGTTGGACTATCGTACTTCCAGAAGTGGGAAGAAGACCTTGATGGTTAAAACTGATCTAGACAAAGTGGACCCAAGATTTAATCTGGAGGTGGGTACTTAAGAGGATGGGAACACCTTCAGGGAAGGCAAATCATTCAAAAGTATTTTTGTCTCCCATGTCATTAGGGGCAACTCTTAAAGCAAATTCTTTCCTTAAAGAGTAGACCCCTTTTTCAGTTGGACAGAGCTTATAGAAAAGTGAACAGGAAGTCTCGAAAGTTGTCTCCCTTTGAAAAATGGCAGAAAAATCTGCCAGATGTTCCCATTTCCCCTAATTTTAAGTTATTGGGACATGAAAGTATGTCATTGTGTAAGATATACTGAAGCATTGATAAAGATACTCGAGCCGATACTTCTTAAAGGGCGCATGGCATTCTCCATTTGACGTTCTTCACACTAACCAAACAGATATACAGTATGTTAGCAACATTGTATCAACGTCGATGCAATGTCACCGACATTGATGTGATATTGTTTAACCCTTTTTGTACCAAATTGGATCTTCCTCCTTGTATATAGCACAAGTCGATTTCAAAATTTAGGGGTGTCAGATTGTGTTTTCTTCAAAATTGATTTGGAAAATGGCTAAACTTTTCGCAAACAGTGTAGGCCCTGATCAGACGCCGCATTCTGCGGCGTCTGATCTGGGGCTGCACTGTTTGCCAGGGTATCCGGTACAAAATGGGTTAATTTTGGGGTTTCCTGAACAAAATAGGTTAAACATCATGTGCCCAGTGGAAAGCAAATATGGTGTCACTCATACCAGTTTATATTCTCATTTTGAATGGCAGAAGTTTAACAGCATAATTTTTTTCACCATAGGTCACTACTCCGACTGAGAAGGCTGCACTTGCAGGTCATGTGACTACAGAGTCACCATATACAATGATGATGCAAGCTTCCCACAATGCAAAGGTGATGTGGAAGACAGAATGGATGGTAGATACAATGGATAGGACCTTGAAAGCTGTCACTACCTATGAGAAAGGTACAGTCCACACACTTTTTAGTGCTTTTGTTTGCAGTAGAACTTCGATAACTCGAACACCGATGGCTCGTTTATTATGGCTGAGTCGAACCTGTTCTTGAGTCCCTAGGGAATTTCTCTGAGTTAAGAAATAGTTGTGAAAAATTTAGGTATTTTCATCTTTCAGCTTGCAAATGTATGCTGTGTGTACTCATTAGAATCGCCTCAATGAGATAGCACACATTTATATCAAAGAACAGCGAAAAGTAATCCCCAAATTATCCCTGGACCCTGTTGTCTCCTGGAAGTAGCCTTCAATGGCTCAAACTAACCCTGTCTCGAACAGATGTTCGTGGTCCCAAAGGAGTTTGAGCCATTGAAGGTTGACTGTTTTTATTTTGGGGTATAATGGTCCAAGCAACATTGTTTTGGTCCTATTGAGCCGGTCAGTTTTCCAAATTACACTAATTTGGCACACATACCTTTTATACATAAGCGGCTTACTAGGGCAGTGCACATTCTTTCACCAGAAACTAACAACAGCCCTTCTTGAATCAGCTATGGCGGAGAATGACCATGGATAAGATCGATTTCAGGATCAATCTCCATGAAAATTTGTTGCTGACAGCAGCAGGTATCAAACCCTGATCGCCAGTGGGACATGCATCAGGCTAAGCTACCAAGGCCGGCTAGTCTTTAGACCTTTTTGTACCAAATGTAATCTTCCACCGTATATATAGCAGGAATCCATTTCTAATTTAGGGGTGACTGGTTGTGTTTTCTTCAAAAATTCATTCGGAAAATGGCTGAACTTTTTGCAAACAGTGTAGGCCCTGATCAGATGCCGCATTCTGCGGCATCTGATCTGGGTCTGCACTGTTTGCCGCGATACCCATTTAGGGGTTTCCCATCTGAAATAGGTTATGGCTGTCTTGGTGGTCTTGGTAGCTCTGTCGGATGCAATCTGACTGATGATCAGGGAGGTTTAGGGTCACCATTTTGCTGGCAGCATTCTTTTGTGGAGATTGATCATGAAATCTTTTCTTTGGTAATTCTCTCCCTTCTGCTGATATAAGAAGGACAGGTGTCAGTTTCTGGTGAAAGAATGTGCTCTGTACTGGTCAATCTCTTATGTATAAGCCTCAGGTAATTGGACTGGCTTAATATGACCTAAATAGTGTTAACTGGACCATTAAGTTCCTAACATACAAATAATTATGTGATGATACTGAGATTCTGCAAGGGCTAAGACCTCTGAGACACTTAAAGAAGATGCTCTGTCTCTGGTTGGGGCCCATCGGAGTCTAACTGTTGGTTTTCTTTTGCTCCAGCATTTCAGTGGTTTCTTGCTGTCGAGTCCTCACCGTTGTCTCACCTCTGTGGTTCTTTGATTATTTGTGTTCACGGAAATGTTGCACTGATGAGTTAGGAGGCCTTCATGCGGACTGAACAAATTATTTGTCTAAATCGCGACGGAAGTAAGGGTGAGGATTGTGGCCACGTAAAATCGATTTAAGCCCCCCAGCGGAAATCTTTCCACTGACGGTTCCAAGGCGGTTCTTCTGTGGCGATTAATTTATGTTGTTGTTTGTTGCTAACTGTGTGTACCACTTGTGTCTTTTTATTTTGGATGGCCATATGGCCATTTTGTGGGAAAGTAACTGTCCTTATGGCCTTCCTTTGTTTAGGTTTCCATTATGGTCTGGTCGCTTAATGTTTGTGTTTCTTTCCCTTTGGTGTCTTTGATGGGTGGTGTAAGTTACTTGTATCGATTCCTGATCTTTTTTTTTTACTTCTACTTTACCAGACCATTTAAGTCCATGTTTAGATATACCACAACCTCAGTATGTTACTATTGTTGGGGTTTAAAGCAGAAACCTTGTTAGTTAAACACCAATCTTCTGTCAAAACAAAAATGGATAGATTATACAGAAAGATTACCATAAAATGACCATTTATGATCATTATTCCCTCTAACAACAAAGTGCCGGGGGAAATAGCGTTTGGTCTGTAGTTATGGCATTTTATGTATCTACACTGAGCTTTCTTCAGTTATCACTCATTTTTGGCTGTCTGTATCTGGTCAGAGACAATTTCCCTCTGCTGAACAGCCACCTCATTTAAGCAGTCGGTTTTGGAGTTTTCTCTGGATGGCTGTGTAATAGAGGTTATATACAGGATCTTGTATTATTGAATTTATTAAATGAGTTGAGGGAAAGAGATAAAAGTTTGGATTACTGAATTTATTACAGGGCTTTATTACTTTCTCAGACGAGAAATCATATGATTAACCCTTATGTTGCTGTTCACGACAACCCCTATCTTTGGAAACAGTGTAGATCCAGATCAGATGGCTTCTGAAGAAGCCATCTGATCAGGATCTACACTGTTTGACATTAAGTTTATGAATTTGTAGCAATGAATTACATCAAGTAATTTGATTGGTTGATAGACAGAAATGAGTGTGGCTTAAATGAATATTCAGCAAGATAAGGGTTAACTGTATTATGTTCAGTCACTCAAATCCTGTATTTTTCAGATAACATGAAAAAGGAGATCACAACCTCTGCTTTCTTCCCCAATGAGACGTCATTTATGTCAGAGACAAGCAGACAGACAGGATCAGACTTAGTAGAAGAAGGAAAGATTGATGCCAGTCTAAACTACCGATTACTGCACGGACATCTCAAATGGAGGCCAGAAATTCTGAAAGATGTCACTGTAAGTCACTTTTGAACTCATTGAGAAAACATGCATCTACAAAAATGTATTGTAAACTTTACCGCCGCAAAAATGAACATTTTAAGATGAAAATTGTGATAATTTTCTTATTTTTGCCCAAAATATAGATTGTGGGTACTTGTTAGAACTGCCTCATTCAGCTCAAAATATAGAATATGGGAACTCATTAGAACTGCCTCATCGAGGCAGTTTTAACGAGTACCCACAATCTATATTTTAGAATAGAAATAAGAAAAAATAAGGTTTACCCCAGTTTTTATGCCCCCATTTGTGGGTTATTGTGTTTACAAGTCCACACTTTTTTTTTGTGATGCGAACTACTTTCACATTTCTTCAACGATTGAGCTGAAACTTTGCACATGCATTCCTTGTGAGGTGAAGGGATGCCTAACACAATTTTCACATTGTTCCTTTCATTCTCGAAGGAGTTATGGCCCTTTCCTCAAATTGGCTCCCACGGGGGCATTGCTCACTTATAGTGACAGCTCTTGTTCTATATAAAAGTGGGTTCAAGTGGGTCAAAATTATATAGGCATGTTTTCGTGATGCGTCAAAATATTGTATGGTAGCTGTTAAAATATATTTGTTCAATTTACAAACTTAATGACAAACCTTACATATAGAGCATCCCCCACCCATCGGGGCTTGAAGAAATAAATGGGCTGCATGATACTTCCACGCCGCACAGGAGTACTGGAAAACCGCTTAGAGGATCTAAGCCTGCCCAGGCAAAACAGTGCAAGTTGGACCGTCCATGCTTATAAACCCTATCTGTCTCTTCATACGGATACACCCTCAAATGAGTATTACGTGCCTATTGGTTTCATTGTGCAACAGGGCTTGAGAAGTCATTTCATCTCAATGTCGGGTAAAAGTCCCACAAAATTGGAAGCAATTTCTCCAAGATGATCTTTATAGTGTTGATGGTGACGTTCAACATCAAATCAAACAAACTTACGACATTCAAAGATTTTGATGCACCCTTCCATATTGAGACACAAAGATATTTTGATTCACACTTCTATATTGAGGCAGACCAATAAGATTATGCAAGATGAGACATTCCGTCCATATCTAAACTGTTAATTAGGGGATTACTGTATTCAAAATTGTCATTTGGGGCGGTAAATCAGTGGTTTTATGGTCGGAAAGTTTGTTTTGCGGGGACGCGTTAGCGAACCGTAAAACGGAATTTGCGACTGTAAAACGGACGATTTACCTCCCCAAATGACAATTTTCAATACAATTATACCTATTCTAATGCACTTATTTCATTATTTTTGTTAAAAATTGTATAATTTTTATCAAAGCGGCAAGCACAGTCAGCTGCCTAAAACCAAATAACAACCAATGAAAAGGGACATTACATGATTACGTTTTTTTTACTGGACTTCATATGTACAAGAAGAAATTTGTTCAGATTCAAATCTGGAATAGTGCTTATCTGAAACAAAGGGGTGAACGGGTCAAAGTTGATATGTATAGACATGTATATCAACAAATTTAAGGTAAGTACATACATCTACAGAGAAGAAAAAATTGATTTGGAAGTATTTCTTACCATCTCAATGCAGCCCCCGCCCATCGGGGCTTGAAGAAATAGATGGGCTGCATGATGCTTCCACGCAGAGCTGAAACCGACCTGCACATAAATACAGGTAAACAGCTTAGAGGATCTAAGCCTGCCCAGGCAAAGCGGTGCGAGTCGGCCGTCCATGCTTATAAACCATATTGGTTTCATTGGGTGGCAGGGCTTGAGATGTCATTTCATCTCAGTGTCGGATAAAAGTCCCACAAAATTGGAAGCAGCATCTCCAAAATGACCTTTACAATGTTGATGGAGACGTTAAACCTCAAATCAAACAATTACCGTCTCAATGATATGGAGTCTGTCAGTACTCTTCAGGGTGTACGGAATCACATGAATAAATTTGCTAACAATTATTTCAGAGAGAGACCTACATGAACTTTCAGTCTCTGACTCTCATTCTATAAAGAAAAACTTGCTCTGTTGGTGAAGGGGTTTGCAATGAAAATCGTAATTTGCCTTTAAGATAAATCTATGTGGCACATCCATAGTTTTAGATATGTAGGAATAACAAGGATAAATAATGGATAAATGGATAATTTTCCTTATTTCTTATTAGAAATGTATGTTGTTGGTAATTGTTAGAATTTCCTCACTGAGACGATCCTAAAAAATACCCACAATACAGTCAAACTTTGATGGCTAGAACACGGATGGCTCGTTTACCATGGCTGAGTCGAACACGTTTTTGAGTCCCTAGGGAATTCCTCTGCATTAGAAAACGTGTGGGATAATTAAGTAGATTTTCGACTTTTATCTTGCAAATGTATGCTGTGTTTACTCATTAGAATCGTGACGCGATTCTAATGAGTACACACAGCATACATTTATGTTACAGAACACCGAAAAGAAGTCCAAAATTACCCCCGTAATGTTTTCTGGAAGTATACAACAGTGGCTCGAACTACCGTTGTCTCGAACAAATTTCCATGGTCCCAAAGGGGTTCGATCCATCGAAGTTAGACTGTATATGCTTTTATGGGAAAAAAAGAGAAAAATTAACTGCAAAAAATTATCCTTCTTAATCATCCTTATTATCTGCAGTTACTGTATGACTGCATATCTTACAATCATAGCAACAGGTAAGGTAATTTGTTATAATTGAAGGATAGTTTTGTCAATTCTCCATGAAAAACTATGTTGTGGGTATTTATTAGAACCGCCTCGCCGAGGCGGTTCTAATGAGTACCCACAACATAGGTTTATATTGAGAAATAAGGAAAACTATCCTTCAGTTATCACAAAATACTGCTCCCGCCCATCGGGGCTTGAAGAAATAGATGGGCTGCATGATGCTTCCACGCAGAGCTGAAACCAGCCCACACACGAGTACTGGTAAACAGCTTAGAGGATCTAAGCCTGCACAGGCAAAGCGGTGCGAGTCGGCCCGTCCATGCTTATAAACCATATTGGTTTCATTGGGCGGCAGGGCTTGAGATGTCATTTCATCTCAATTTCGGGTAAAAGTCGCACAAAATTGGAAGCAATGTCTCCAAAATGACCTCTACAGTGTGGACGGGGACGTTAAACCTCAAATCAAACAAACAAATCCTTAATCCTTCTTATCTGGAGTTACTGTCTGACAGCATTTAGTGTATCCACTATATGTCTTACAATCATATTAACAGATAAGTATTTCTTGACAATTGAAGGATAGTTTTTGTCAATTCTCCATAAAAAACTATGTTGTGGGTATTCATTAGAACCGCCTCACCGAGGTGGTTCTAATGAGTACCCACAACATAGGTGTATATTGAGAAATAAGGAAAACCATCCTTCAGTTATCACAAAATACTTACCTTACCCGTTGCTATGCTTACAATGCTTTTCAGGACTTCGGATCTGACTACCTGGACCAGGTCACAGAGGAGCTTGGCATCATGGTAAAGATGATCACCAGGGAGCTTGGGGACGAGCTTCTATACAAGTACAATGCTTTTAAGAACAGCTTTTCAGAGGAGTTGAAGCCTTTGTCTGATAGGTTTGCCGAGGAACTGTTGTCAATCCAGAAGGATGTTAAGTCAATGAGAAAGGAACTGAGACGAATGCACAAAGAGAATGACCTGTACTTGCAGACAATTGACCGGATGTACTCTGGATCTGTCGAAAAGATGATGTAAGTATACATCATTACATAGAGGATCTTATATGAGTGTCCATGTATTAATGAATTTCTAAACAAGTTGAGGAAAAGGGATAAAATGCGAGGCTTCGCCAAGCATTTTATCTCTTTTCCTCAACGAGTTTAATAAATTGAGGATCTTATATGAGTGTTCATGTATTAATGAATTTCTAAACGAGTTGAGAAAAAGGGATAAAACACAAGGCTTCGCCGAGCATTTTATCTTTTTTCCTCGAGTTTAATAAATTCGATAATACATGAGCACGAATGCAAGATTCTTTTTATCATATGAAATTTAAAAAGCATTTTATCACAATTGTTTTACAAAAATGTCAGTATTCCGCCATTAGAAAATGCGACGTCGTTAAGGACGTCATACATGTAACGATATGGGGCGTATCTAACTAATTTACATATTTAATCCACTAGTGGATTATTGAATTTATTACATGGCGTTATTACACTAACGGACGCGATGTCATATAATAAAGTGTATTCTTTCATATCTCCAAAATGGCCAATCTTGATATTAATATGGGAAAGGAAATCTTTTCTTGCACACCAGACAAGGAATTCTGTGATTTTACCCTGGGATAGAAATTTATGTTCTGACCCTGGTGTTCCGACCCCAAATTGAATATAATTGCTTGTTTGATAAATGCACTGGTTGATTACAACCTCATGTGTGGCGGCACCATGCATGACGTCACTAAACATTCCTATTGTGTCATCACAAAATGGCGGACATCGGTAACCAAAGTGACAGCAGCATTAAAAATTCGCAATAGATATGGAAGGTATGCAAGAAAAAGAATCCTATATGGGTGTGAGGGGTGGATAGAAAAATCCGTCCCTCGGGATCACTGTCCGGCATCACTTGGCAAGCTGGCCCCCGCCCATAGGGGCTTGAAGAAATATATGGGCTGCATGATGCTTCCACACAGAGCTGAATCCGGCCCGCACACTAGTACTGGTAAACCACTTAGAGGATCTAAGCCTGTCCAGGAACCGCGGTGCGAGGCGGACCGTCCATGCTAATAAACCCTATTGGTTTCATTGGGCGACATGGCTTGAGATGTCATTTCATCTCAATGTCGGGTAAAAGTCCCACAAAATTGGAAGCAACGTCTCCAAAATGACCTTTACAGTATTGACGGGGACGTTAAACCTCAAATCAAACAAAATCACTTGGCAAGCCTCGTGATGCCGGACAGTGACCCTCTGGACGATTTTTCCATCCACCCCTCACACCCATATAGGATTCTTATACTCCTACCCAGGGTAAGAATAAAAATCAAGTATTCTCACATGTTTGATATACAAACATTATATGTTGATATCACTGCATTTTAAGGAGGGTGGGGAGTAATTCTTTTCTCTTTAGATTTTTTTTATTTGCTTATATTTTGTAGCTTGAAATCTCTGCACTCGTTTGCCGGTATAAAAATATAGGCACACCAGGCTTTTTTTCGAGCTTTTTAGCCTTAAAGATGGGTACTGTTTTCGAATTTATCGAATGTTTCAATAATTACCCCAGTCATTGACAAATTGTCGATAACAATTGTTTAAAACAATATTTTCAAGTTTGGTTAAAAAAACACAATGCAGGATAATGTCATGTGTGCGTACCTATGTGTGAAAGACAAACTCTTTCACAGATTTTTGTCGAAACACCTATTTACAAATGTCCTTTTCTGCATGTTTTGCTGTTTTGAGATGCAACTTTCGCTATATTTGAAAAAAGAATGCATTTTTCGTCTTTAGATTTTTCTTATTTTCACATATATTGTGTAATAATATTAGATACACGAAATAGGCGTGAAATTTGACCATGTCACCAGGCATCTGAGAGAAATATTGCAGAAAAAATTACCCCACCCCCCCCCAATAAAAATGGCTAAAAAAGCATTAAGATATTGTTTAAATGACAAGAACAAGGATTATACCTTCATTATTGCACATACTTTTGCTTCCTTAATGTGATATGAATCAAAGTATTTCATTAGAATTGAAACACAATTTCATTTATAAGTTTTATGGTGTGAAACATGGATTTTTCTGGCCAAAAAAATGCATGTTCTGCTATAGCCATATTGTCGTTTTGTTCATGTTTAAAAGATATGAAGCAATTAACATTGTCGCAGACCTTCAAACAATGTCAGATATATGTTATTAATATACCTGGGAAACGTTATTATACATTTTTAGCTTTCTTTTTTGACAATTTATTACCCCACCCCCTAATGAAATGGGTTGAAATTGATAAAAAAAATAAAAAAAATACAATAAGCTGATTCAAAAGAAAAATAAAAATTTCCCTTTTCCCATTTAAGTTCCTGCCAACGTTATAGGGAAAGTAGAAACACTTCTAATTATTTTTTTTTTCTATAATTTTGACAAGTTTTTTTTTTTGTTTTTTTTCATGCCATATTGACCGGAACGCTATTTAATTATCTATTGCCTGTTTATGCAAACTGTGAAAGGGAGGTGAGATAAGTTATCCTTTTACTTTCGAAAGTGGATAGAAGTGATGGCAATGACCTGGAATCGATACAATTACCCAACACCTCCGATCAGACACACCAAAGGGAAAGAACCACGAACATGAATAACTAGACCGTAATGGAAACATCACTAGCGGAAAGCCAAAATGGCAGTTGCATTCCCACATAGTGGCTTTCGTGGACCTTGAGAAGGCATTTGGTTGAGTGTCTCGGAGAGTCATCTGGGAGGCACAAAGAAAATTTGAAGTGGAGGAGTGGAATGTTCGAATGGTCCAGTGGGTGTATGCTAACTCGCGGAGCCGTATGCGTTTTTGTGTTGGTTCCATTGAAGAATTCGAATTGAAGGTCGGTGTTCCTCAAGGCTCTTTTCTCAGCCTAATGCATTTCATCATTGTGCTTTATGTCTTGTCATGCGAGTTCTGTTCTGGGAGGGGGGGGGGGGGCTTTGTAATCATAGCTGAATCACTTCATTGTGCTACACCACTTCAAAGGCGTCGCCCAAAAACTTCTAATATATATAGTCTCTACAATGCATGATAGCCCCGAACTGGCCTTGAAGAAAAAGATTGTGCTGCATGATACTAACCAAATCACTCATGAGTACGAGTAGACCGCCCTGCCCAGGTAAAGTGGTGCAAGACGGACGGTCCTTATAAACATATAGATTGGTTTCACTGGCTGTCAGGTTTCATCTCAATGTCGGGCAAAAAGACCCACAAATTGGGAAGTAACCTCTCCAAAATGACCAATATTATGTTGACGTTAAAATGACATCTCAAGCCCTGCCGCTCAACGAAACCAATAGGGTTTATATGCATGGGCGGTCCGACTCGGACCCATTTTCCTGGGCAGGTTTAGACCCTCTAAGCGGTTTACTAGTTCTCACGTGCGGTCGGTTTCAGCTCTGCGTGAAAGCAACATGCATCCCGATTGGCTGGAGCTGGTACATTGACAAAATTCTGTTATGATGGTGGATGTGTGGGCATACAAAGACTCCATGTGGCACAACCTAAACCATCATCTTTATATTCGAAACAGATCAAAGGGATTTTTTCTTGTACACCCTTTTGCTTATGCTTGATTATTGTTTGTTTGATTTGAGGTTTAACGTCCCCGTCAACACTGTAAAGGTCATTTTGGAGACGTCGCTTCCAATTTTGTGGGACATTTACCCGACCTTATGATGAAATGTCAACTAAAACCCCGCCGCCAATTGAACCAATAGAGTTTATTAACATGTACAGGCCGACTCGCACCGCTTTGCCATCCTCTAAGCAGTTTACCAGTAGGCCTACACCTGTTGAGTGCAAGATCCTAATTATGGGTGCTGGCACAGGCTATTTGTTCACTGAGATGGCTTAACAGTAATTGAACCTGAGACTGCGACTGACAGTTAAAAGAATATTGTGCGCTGCCAGGCATAACAGTCTGCACTTTTAGTTATCAAATATGGCAGTGTTTTCTTTCCATATATATGACGTCACGCAAACTAAAGTAAACGTCACTATCTGACTATTGAGTCATTGTTTTGTTTGTGTTGACAAAGTATGGCCGTGGAAGATGTGAACTGATAGACTCTTCGAGTCTATATTTTTGACACCAATGGAAAAATAAAGTAAACATCGTGCGTTAAAGAGAGTTCAGATTTGCCATGGACAGCTGATGGGCTGCAATCGGAGGAAACAAACCAGTAGCTGGAAAAATACAGGGTTAGACTGTTTATCCCTCTTTTTTCCTGTGCTTCCAGCCATGCGGACTAGACCGGAAAGTAGTCTATGAAGTCGCAAAATAATTTATAACAAAATGCACATTGCAATGGTTATTAAATGTTACAAAAACCCAGAAAACACTTTGAAAACTAAATAGAAACAAAAATCATTTTTAAGTAAAAATTCGAACCTGATTACGGCAGAGTCAATTATGCGCGACCCTCCTTAAGGGGAATGGATACAACTTGAGGGGATGCAACTTCTGCAAAAGTATTTTTGTCTTTCATGTCAGTAGGGGTCAACCCTTAAAGGAAAGAATTTGCAGATTCTTTCCTTTTAGAGTAGCTCCTGAGGAGCAAGTTCTTTCATTTAAGAGTTGCCCCTGGGGAGTAAATTCTTTCTTTTAAGAGTAGTTCCTGAGGAGCAAATTACTTCTTTTAAGGGTGGCACCTGGGGAGCAAATTCTTTCCTTTAAGAGTAGTTCCTGAGGAGCAAATTATTTCCTTTAAGAGTAGTTCCTGGGGAGCAAATTATTTCCTTTAAGAATAGCTCCTGAAGAGCAAATTCTTTCCTTCAAAGAGTAGCTTCTGAGGTGCAAATTATTTCCTTTTAAGAATAGCTCCTGAGGAGCAAATTCTTTCCTTCAAGAGAAGCTCTTGAGGAGCAAAAGTACTTTCCTTCAAGAGAAGCTCCTGAGGAACAAATTCTTTCCTTCAAGAGTTGTTCCTGAGGAGCAAATTCTTTCCTTCAAGAGTACCTCCTGAGGGGCAAATTCTTTCTGCCAAGAGTAGCTCCTGAGGAGCAAATTCTTTCCATCAAGAGTAGCTCCTAAGGAGCAAATTCTTTCCGTCAAGAGTAGCTCCTGAGGAGCAAAAATCCTTTCCTTCAAGCGTAGCTCCTGAGGAGCAAATTCTTTCCGTCAAGAGTAGCTCCTGATAAGCAAAAATGCTTTCCTTCAAAGGAAGCTCCTGAGGAGCAAATTCTTTCCATCAAGAGTAGCTCCTGATGAGCAAAAATTCTTTCCTTCAGGAGTAGCTCCTGAGGAGCAAATTCTTTCCTTCAAGAGTAGCTCTTTAGGAGGTAATTCATTCCTTCAGGAGTAGCTCCTGAGGAGCAAATTCTTTCCTTCAAGAGTAGCTCCTGAGGAGCAAATTCTTTCCTTCAAGAGTAGCTCCTGAGGCGGTAATTCATTCCTTCAAGAGTTGTTCCTGAGGAGCAAAAATCCTTTACTCCAAGAGTAGCTCCTGAGGAGCAAATTCTTTCCTTCAAGTGTAGCTCCTGAGGAGGTAAACCTTTCCTTCAAGAGTAGCTCCTGAGGAGCAAAATCTTTCCATCGAGAGCAGCTCCTCAGGAGGTAATTCTTTCCTTCAAGAGTAGCTTTTGTGGAGCAAATTCTTTCCGTCAAGAGTTGCTCCTGAGGAGCAAATTCTTTCCTTCAAGAGTTGCTCCTGAGGAGCAAATTCTTTCCATCAAGAGTAGCTCCTGAGGAGCAAATTCTTTCCTTTTAAGAATAGCCCCAAGGCTTTCATATTTTCAAACAGTTAATTTTTTTATGAAAAATTGTGATATTCTTATTATCTATACTCCAAACATATGTTGTTGGTGCTCGCTAGAACCGCCTCATTAAGGCGGTTCTAATGAGTACCATGAACTTATGTTTTGGTGCAGAAATAAGAAAACTACTGTATTCCCCTGCAAATACTGGTTTCTCTATATAAAATCTGGTTTACAGGCTTTTAGAGCTTGATTTTTATCTTGATTTCGGGCTTTTAGATTTTGATTTTTGTGTATGTAGTCTGTTTAAAAAACTATTTAATCCTTATTTATGACTATAAGTCAACCAAATTACTTTATATGTTCACAAACTGCATTACAAATAGTGTAGATCCTGATCAGATGGCTTCTTCAGAAGCCATCTGATCAGGATCTACAGTGTTTGCAAAGGTAATAGTTGTGTCTTGTTCAGTAGGATAAGCGTTGAAGCTGCAAAATTGGGCCTTTCAGGCATGGCAAATCGTGGTCAGTATGAGGCTTGAGTAAACCCCAGTTTCTTACATGTTTTTCAATGAAATATTGAGATTTCTCAGTAAAATAGAAAACAATATTGTCACTGGTTCAAACAGTGACTGATATCAATTTTATTTTTCACTGTTTGGGTCTACTTTTTTCTCCAAATCTAATTCTGTGGTCAGTTTGCCATCGTCAGATGATTGAAAATTAATGATCTGTATAAGAATTGACGCTAAGCCCGTTAATGACGTCATTTCGACGCTGACGTCACGTATTTTGTTGCACGACGTTAGATCTGCCCAGGCCTTCTTTGGGAAACTAATATCTCAATTTTTTCAGTAACCATCCATAAAAATGCTATCCCAGGCTATTTCTCAGGTGCAAACCTTTAGTTTACACTCAATATCATACCCAGTAAATACGTTGGACACCATTAAATTGACGGGAAATGGCCAGGAACAGTTTGTTTTCTCTGAGGGTGAGTGACGCGATTAGTGAAGCTAAATATTGCCATTTTGAAGCATGTAAGAAACAGAAAATTTAAATTTTTTTCAGTGTAAGATCAAATTTTATTTCACTCATGAACACCAAAACTGGTATTTTCACTCGTGGCTACGCCACTCATGAAAAAACTGGTTTTGGTGTTCATTCGGTGAAATAAAATTCGATCTTACACTGAAAAAATCAAATATCCTCTATTTTCTCTATTTGAAGTGAGGTTTACAGGGATTTTTACCTTGTGGTATTATTTACATGATGGTCAGAATAAATGCCATTGTTTGTAGGGATAGTTACGCTGTTGCAATAGTGAAACTGAGAGAAGCCTACAAGAAAATGGATGAGAAAATGGAGGAACTGACCAACAAGATTGACACATACCCACTCCAAGAAAAGTACAGCAGGATGATGAACACTGTCAGCAACAAAGTTGAGGTTAGTTATGTGGAGGGCATATTAAAGACTATGTCCCAGTTTTTCAAACATTGTTGGCTTAACAAGCTCGTTAACAGTTAAATTGTTAACTGTTCCAGCAATTATAATTTCTAATATAGTGTGATTTTTGCTGAAAAAATGAGAGCAGCTTTTGCAACTGCAAAAGCTGCTATCATTTTTTCTACAAAAATATAAGTATATTTGCCATATTAACTGATCAAAATTTTAACGATATGTTCACTAACAACATTGTTAGTTTTGAACAACTGGCCCCATTAGTTCAAACATCTTAGCTTAACGAGCTTTTGTTTGTTTTGTTTGTTTGATTTGAGGTTTAACACCCCATCAACACTGTATAGGTCATTTTGGAGACGTTGCTTCCAATTTTGTGGGACTTTTACCCGACATCCAGATGAAACGACATCTCAAACCCTGTCGTCCAATGGATCCAATAGGGTTTATAAGCATGGACGGTCCGACTCGTACCACTTTGCCTTGGCAGGCCCAGATCCTCTTAGCATTTTACCAGTACTCGTGTGTGGTCAATTTCAGCTCTGTGTGGAAGCATCATGCAGCCCATCTATTTCTTCAAGCCCCAATGGGCGGGGGCTGAGCTTAACAAGCTTGTAAGTGGTGAAATTGTTAACTGTTCTAACAATCACATTATCTAATATAGTGTTATTTTTGCTTAAAAAAAATGAAGCTGCTCACATTTTTTCAGCAAAAATATTGGCATATTTGCCATATTAAATGATCAAAGTTTTAACAATACACCACAACCTCATTATAACATGGTTCGTTATAACATGGTTTTGGATATAACATGGTTTCAAGATGGATCCCAAAAATATATAGATTATATAGAAAAATGACCATAAATGGTCATTTTTCTATATAATCTATACAATTTTGTTTGGATACAACACGGGTGTTTAACTAACACGGTTTCTGCTTTGGACCTCATTAATAGTGTCATAAAGAGGTTTTGGTGTATGTTTACTAATGACTTTGTAAGTTTTGAACAACTGGCCCCATATCATCTACAAATCGGCATAATTAACACCCTGGTTGTTCCCACTTCAAGAAAAAATGGGGTTTAGAAGGATATACATTTTTCTTACGTACCAGCCTGGCCAGGAAAAGTGTGGATAGATAAACTGACCGTCTCAAAAACGACCTAAAATAGTGTTGACTTGACCATTAAACTCCAATACAAACAAACGAAAGTATATATTTTGTTAAATTTTCCTCCATAACATAGGTGTACCAGGATACAGATTTTCCCTGTTTTTGCTCGAAAATATAGATTATGAGTTCTTGCTATAACTGCATAAATGAGGCTGTTCAACATTTTGAGCAAAAACAAGAAAATAAATTTTAGAAGTTTTCACCCTAAAAAAACTTTCTAAAGCCCAAATTAGGCTGTTCAAAGGGCACCCCCTACATACATTTTGAGCAAAAATAAGACAAAATATCAAGTTTTCACCATAAAAACTTTTAAAGCGACAAAATAATTCTCTTGCATACCAGAAGATGATCGGCCCCCGCCCATCGGGGCTTGAAGAAATATATGGGCTGCATAATGCTTCCACACAGAGCTAAATCCGACCTGCACACGAGTACTGGTAAACTGCTTAGAGGATCTAAGCCTGCCCAGGCCAAGTGGTGTGAGTCGGACTGTCCATGCTTATAAACCCTATTGGTTTCATTGGGCGACAGGGCTTGAGATGTCATTTCATCTCAAAGTCGGGTAAAAGTCCCACAAAATTGGAAGCAACATCTCCAAAATGTCCTTTACAGTGTTGACGGGGATGTTAAACCTCAAATCAAACAAAAGACGATATCCAGATAGATGCACAGGCAGTACGGACCGAGTCTTTACTTCTTGAATGTTTTTTTTTTTTTTTTTTTTTTTTTTTTGTCTCCTGGCTTTCATATCATGTAAATGAACTGGATAATAGATTTTTTTAGTATCTCACAACATGAAATTCGTAACAAAGGAAATAAGCATAACTGAAAAAAAAATCCCCACCTCTGGTGGAAATCAAACCCGGACCACGGGTGAAAGTCTAAAAACTGGAAATGGAGATTGGTTATAAACATATAAGCTATGCATAAACTACCAAGGTAATAATATAAGGTAGCAGTTGCGGTCCATAACACTACCACTCTTCAAGGTAAAAAAAGCTACTGATATTTTTTCTTCAGCAAAAATATTGTCATATTTATCATATTAACCCATTTTGTACCAGAAACCCCAAAATGGTTAATTGGCAAACAGTGCAGGCCCAGATCAGATGCCGCAGAACGCGGCATCTGATCAGGGCCTGCAATGTTTGCGAAAAGTTCAGCCGATTTCCAATTAAATTTTGAAGAAAACACAACCTGAAACCCATAAATTTTGAAACAGACTCCTGCTATATATAAGGAGGATTTGTTTGTTTGATTTGAGGTTTAACGTCCCCGTCAACACTGTTAAGGTCATTTTGGAGAACCGGCCCCGAAAGCTCAGTTGGTAGAGTGTCCGCTCTGGGGAACGGGAGGTCTGGGGTTCGATCCCGGGCCGCGACATACCAAAGTCGTTAAAAATGGTACTAGCTGCTCCTCGTTTGGCACTCAGATTTACGGGGTAGAGCTAGGACTGGTCGATCCAGTGTCAGGATAATGTGACTGGGTGTGGTATCATGTAATGTGTCTGGGACATGATACTTCAGTGAGGCAGCACTATAAACGTGAGCATTGAGCTCCCTGTCGCAACCAAACATCGTCGTGATATGACTGAAAAATTGTTGAAAGCGACGTTAAACCCGAATTCACACACACAGGTCATTTTGGAGACGTTGCTTCCAATTTTCTGGGACTTTTACCCGACATTGAGATGAAATGACATCTCAAGCCCTGTCGCCGAATGAAACCAAAAGGGTTTATAAGCATGGACGGTCCGACACTCGCATCGCTTTGCCTGGGCAGGCTTAGGTCCTCTAAGCAGTTTACCAGTACTCATGTGTGGGTCAGATTCAGCTCTGTTTTGAAGCATCATGCAGCCCATCTATTTCTTCAAGCCCTGATGGGTGGGGGCCAAAATATATAAGGAAGAAGATTCCAGTTGGTACAAAAAGAATTAAATATTAAAACTTTTAACAATATGTTCACTAACAACATTGTTCTTTTAGAACAGCTGCGCCTCGCTCAATATAAGTAAAAAATCTTGAAAGGGCCGTAAAACCAAATTAAAAGAAAAACCCTCTGTTGCAGGAATACTCAAGAGCTGCCTTAGAAGAAGTTGACAAGCTTCTTACAAAACTAGTTGAAGCCTTGAATAACCTGGATGAGCTTTATATGGAGATAGTTGGGGAAATATCCAAAAATCTGAAAGGAACACTGACAGGTAAGGGGGATGATGATTTTGTTGAATACATTACGATAACACACCCGCGTCACATAGTGCATTTTTTTCACAACCTCAGAATGGCTACTTTTTTGACGAAAATCTGTAATATTTTACTTATTTTTACTGCAAACATAGGTTGTTGGTGCTCGTTAGAACCGCCTCATTGAGGCGGTTCTAACAAGTACCCACAACCTATGTCTTGAAGCAAATTTATGGAAATTAATGTTTGTCCCCTTAAACCCCAGTCTTCCCTATATAAATTTGAGGGTCACTGATGAGGCCTAAATAGCGGAAACTAGGTAGTCTGGCACAGAAAACATGTACACTCCATATTTTCCAGTACTGTGGTGTATTCCTTGCTTCCAAAGGATAACCCTTTCCAGAACATATTTAGGGGTACTCATTTCTCAGACTTGTTCATGTGATGTAAATGGACCTGAAAGTTTCTGGTTTCATTGAATGAAATATAGAACACTCAATTAGAAAGAGTCTTCTGTAGTTGTGCATTGAAATTCCATCATACGTACAGTAGAACTTCGATGGTTCGAACACATTCTTGAGCCCCTAGCGAATCCTCTACATAAGAAACAGTGGGGGATATTTAAGGAAATTTTAGTCTCTTATCTTGCAAATGTATGCTGTCGGTACTCATTAGAATCGCCTCGATGAGGCGATTCTAATGAGTACACACAGCATACATATTCATTATACAACACCGAAAAGATGTCTAAAAGTATCTCGTTATGCCTCCTGACAGTAACCTCAGTGGCTCGAACTACCCCTGTCTCGAACAGATTTTCGAGGTACCAAAGGTGTTCGAGCCATTGAAGTTCGACTGTAGTTCTTATTTAAACTTTCTCTTTTATCCCTAGACCTCTCGTTGTTTGGGGCAGGGGAGCATGAGGGATGAAGTAGACATCTCTCTCCAAACGGCTCTGTCCTTGACTGTTGTGAGGAGGACTGGTGTGGATAGCGCTGTCCATTCCTACACATTGTCTGACCAACTCTTTCTCTGTCGGCCACGGCAGCATTTACTTTCTACAGTGCCCTGTAGCACTGTCTGAGAGACTGCTGTGCCAACAACCTGACCGAACCTTATAAAAAACATACTTAAAATGTTTAATTTTTAGCTTGGCTGTTTTCAAAGAAAACAATGAGGTATTGTCATAGCTCTGGCGTCGTCTGCGTCGTCATGCAAAAACTTGGACATTTTGTAATATCTCTGTCAGTACTGAACATATTTACTTGAAACTTGGACTCGTTGTTCATTATGAAAAGGGGAAATCATACCAATAGGTGAGGTAACCCTCAAAATATTTTTGGCACAGTTATGCCCCTTTTTTCAACTTAGAATTTTTGCAGCCGAGCGTTGGCACCCGCATGCGGTGCTCTTGTTAAATGTCTAGTGTCATCTGGTCAGAAACCACCTTTGAAATTGTTCAAAAAGAGCAATTTTGAACAGTCCCAATTGTGGTCTAAATGTAGGAATTTTACTTTATCAGTTACCCCCTATATATATTGCATTGCAACGCACTGGCCTGATAAAAATATGCTATCTCAGGTCAAGTGAGCTTTATCACGTCAACGTGACATTGCAATTTTTTTACTGAAGCGGTCTACTGGAAAAATGACAAAAATGGTATTGTTACTGGGAAAAATGAAAAAAATACCTGAAAAAAAAATATCATAGGAAAATATGGTCAGCTGATACTGAATATATTGACCCCTAGAATGCTCGGATGCACTGAGGATCATCAATAACTGATCATAAATTGTTAATTTAAGAGTGTAGAAGTGGGTAAACTGATAAATAGAATACCAGATTCGTGTCATTTGATACGGCAAGCCTCGCGATTCTACAAGCGTTCTTGAAGCCTTGCCTGATAAACTTGATATCAAAAGACACTCACCTGGTATTCTCTATGCATCTAGCCCTTATTAGGTGGCTGCATAAATGCATTGAAGAACATAAAACTGAGAATGCTAAGCCCTCTTTTCTAATGCATTGGGATGGCTCAGTTTAAGTGGCATTTTTTTTATGCCCTCGCCACAATGTGGGGAGAGGCATTTAGTTTTGCCTTTGTCTGTATGTATGTACATCTGTCGGTCTGTCTGTACATCCACTTTGTTGTACTATACTTGTCTCTGCAACTCCTTCTACAGTATTTTATAATGCAGGGCTTTGAAACTTGCAACACAGTTCAGACATGCATTGAATATGTGTGCAGTGGAAACAGGATTCTGATCCAGCCCCATATTTCAGAATTATGTCCCTTTGAAAGACTTAAACTATTTGATCATAAGTTTCTTGGAAAATGTTACAGTTTCATTTTGACCATATATGTAGCATAGGAGGTTAAAAAGTACAGTTCGTGTCCTCGCAATCCTCCTACAGTGTTACAGTATTTGATGCAGGGCTTTGAAATTTGCAACACAGTTCAGACATGCATTTAACATGTGCATAAAGGAGACAGGATTCTGATCTGGCCCCTTATTGCAGAATTATGCCCCCTTAAACAGCTTAAAAAATTTGACCATATCTTTCTTGGAAAATATTGCAGTTTCTAGTTTAGTTAGAATGTGTGCCGGTCTACTGCATATGTCAAACAATTTACTCTTCCAATGAGGCATATGGCGGGGGGAATTCAACACCTTTAGTGATTGTCTAGTTTTTGTTTTTCAGAAATATTTGATGAAATGACATTGAAACCATTCTTGGAAGAACTGGAGGTGATATATGACAAAGTCCTTAAAGAATATCCAGAACTATCCGAGCTTGGAGAAATTAACATGGATTTACTCAACCAGATTCAACAGGTAAGTTACGATTGGGAAATTACAAGTACACCACAATGCCTATAATATGTCTAGTGACCGTAACAGGCTGGTTTATTTGTCTCCAAGCCCTGATTGGCAGTGGCCCATTGAAATGTGTCTGTCATGATAAACATCAAGTTCAAGGTACCATTGTTGATTGTTCGTTCTGTTATCTAACCTCAATTTTTGCTTGTATATTTTCGGTTACTGACAGCTGCACTTGAACAGAACAACTTGCCAGATATGTACAATTTTTGCTTGTATATTTTCAGTTACTGACAGCTGCACTGGAGCAGAACAGCTTGCCAGATATGTAAAATATTTGCTTGTATAGTTTCAGTTACTGACAGCTACACTTGAACAGAACAACTTGCCAGATATGTACAATTTTTGCTTGTATGTTTTCACTTATGTACAGCTGCACTTGAACAGAACAACTTGCCAGATATGTACTATTTTTGCCTGTATATTTTCAGTTACTGACAGCTACACTTGAACAGAACAACTGGCCAGATATGTAGAATTTTTGCTTGTATATTTTCACTTATGTACAGCTGCACTTGAACAGAACAACTTGCCAGATATGTACTATTTTTGCCTGTATATTTTCAGTTACTGACAGCTGCACTTGAACAGAACAACTTGCCAGAAATGTACAAGACCATTTACCTACAAACAAAAGACATTTTGACAGAGCAGTTTGGAAATGTCATTGAAAACGAAGATGTCCAACAATTATACAATGCTCTGGTGGAATTATATGATCAGGTATGCTCTGTTGCCATTAGTTAACCTATAACCCCTATTCTGCTGAACACGACAGTCCACCAATTTGCAAACAATGCAGATCCAGATCAGATGGCTTCCAGCAGGATCTACATTGTTTGTCATGCAGTTTCTGAATTAATAAATAAAAAAATTGGATCAAGTAATTTGATTGGTTGACAGAAAGCAGTGGGTGTGGCTTATTTAATTTATTCAGCAGGATAAGGTTAAATCACGACACAAAATTACCTGCCTGGTCAGGAATATTTTTTGTGGTGGTAAATATAAGTAATAGAGCCTATGTATTCATTGAGATATGTACAACACTAGATCTCGCAGTAGATGGTATAACATCGCAAATACCCATTTTTTCTATGAATAACACTAAAGATATGGCAAAGTCATACTATTTGACCTTCGACCTTGTGGTCATGTTGAGGCCATGGTCACACCAGAAGTAGCCAAGTGCCATCTACATCCCATGTATCATCCACATGCAAAATTTCAGAAGTGTAACTTTACTGGTTGCAGAGGAGATCCATTTACAAGAAATGTGATGGACACACACACAGACACTCACTAACGACCACTCAACTCTGGTACGAAAACAATATACCTGATTTTTCTCGGGGTATAATTACGCCCCAATAGTTAGCTATAGGTTTTTTATGTAAAAGCACTGAGACTGTAACTATGAGTAAATGAATTGGTCGGATGATCATCTGACTGGTGATCAGGAGGACGCGGGTTCGATACCTACCCGGGTTGATAACATTCTATTGTGAAGATTAATCATGAAATCTTTTCTACGGTCATTCTCTCCCTTCTGCTGATTCAAGAAGAGCAGTTTCAGTTTTTGGAGAAAGAAAGTGCACAGTACTGGTTAACCGCTTTTGTATAAGCCTGCCCAGGAAAAGTGTGGATAGGTAAACCGACAGGCTCAAAAATGACCTAAAATATTGTTGACTGGGCAGTTAAACTCCAATACAAACAAACAAACAAACAAACAAACAAAGTAAATGAATGGCTTATGGGACACTGTAGCTAAGATGCTTCTTCTTCATAAGGAGTTGTGAATTTTTTTTGCTATTAGTAGCACCACTCCTATGAGTCCCACCATTGGTCTTTGGTGTTCCACGTGAAAACGGGTCTGAATCTGTCGTGTAAATGAAGAGTAGAAAGTAATCATTTTTAGCACTAAATTTTGGTTTTTTTTTTTGGTTTTACGGCCCTTTCAAGATTATTTCACTCATATCGAGCCGATCGTTAATCAGAGGTGGGCAAAAACCAGAGTACCCGGAGAAAAACCAACTGATCTTCAATTGCAGAACATGGCGTCTCACATGTGATACGAGCCAGGCTCGAACCACAACCCAATGATTAAGAGTCAGCGCTCTTAACCACTAGGCAACGGAGGCCCTTAGCACTAAACTATGAGATTATGTGAACGAAAATTAAAATCCTTTTTTGGTGAAAAAGGCGTTTATTTGCTTCATCCAGAGCTATTTCTGCAACATGATGGAGAATCTTCTTCAGTTGTGTGAACAGTAATTTCTTCATTTTTTCATTAAGAGGACTGGATACACCTTCAGGGGAGGCAACTCCTGCAAAAGTATTTTTTGTTCCCCATGTCAATAGGGGTCAACTCTAAAAGGAAAGAATTTGCTCCTGAGGAGCAAATTCTTTCCTTTAAGAGTTGACCCCTTTTTCTGTGGGACAGAGCTTAAAGAAAAGCAAACAGGAAGTTCCAAAAATTGTCTCCCTTTGCAAAATGGCGGGAAAAATCTGCCACATGTTCTCATTCCCCTTATCATTTAAATTTGGCAGCAGCAAATTCCAAAACTGGAATTGTTGTTACACAAACTTTACTAAGTCAAAATGGGACTTTCTCTCAGACATTAGTCCCCCACCCATCGGGGCTTGAAGAAATAGATGGGCTGCATGATGCTTCCACGCAGAGCTGAAACTGACCCACACATAAGTACTGGTAAACTGCTTAGGGAATCTAAGCCTGCCCAAGCAAAGTGATGCGAGTCGACCCGTCCATGCTATTAAGCCCTATTGGTTTCATTGGGCGGCAGGGCTTGAGATGTCATTTCATCTCAAGGTCAGGTAAAAGTCCCACAAAATTGAATGCAACGTCTCCAAAATGACCCAATAGTTAGCTATAGGTTTTTTTATGTAAAAGCACTGAGAATGTAACTGTGAGTAAATGAATGGGTAGGGCGCTCGTCTGACTTGTGATCAGGAGGATAAAATGACCTTTACGGGGACATTAAACCTCAAATCAAACAAACAAATCTCTCAGACTTTCAGCTTATGAATTTTCATTTTAGGCTGTCAGGCTGTACAAGTACACCAAAACAGATACGTCTCTGAGACAGCTGATCGACAAGTTGGTAGAGAAAGCTAGGGAAGAGCTCATTAAGGAATTTGGCCAGCTGCCTATTGGTCTCCTTGACCTTCACAAGTCTAAGTTCACAACCTTTGACCTTGACAATGGAGAAATCGAGTTTGATCTTTACCTGCCGATTCCCATGGAAAATTTTGAGAAATTGATTCGCTTCTCCTTTGAGAAGTACACAGCCAGACTGAAGAAAATGCTGGACAAGTATTTCCCAAGACGAGACTTCTGTGTGTGGGACATGTTTTACAAACTCCCACCAGTGCAGTGGACCATGGAGAAGGACTGGATGCCACCATTTGATGGTTTGTCTGATCTATCTATCTATCTATCTATCTATCTATCTATCTATCTATCTTCTATCTATCTATCTATCTATCTATCTATCTATCTATCATGTGACCGGTCACATTTAACCATTACTCGCAGGTGTACACACCAGGTTTGCAGGATGAAAGCCTACACAGTAATCATGTAATTACAGTAGGCGTCTTTAACTTGCACAGGAGATGACTCTCTGCACAGGGGGCCTCCAGTTAACATTCGGATCCAAAGGACGGTGCACTTTTTAACATTCATTCCTCTAAAAGGAAATGATGCTAAAGAAACATGTTCGGATACCAAAGTAATCACCGCTGCCTAGGATCAAACCGGGGGCCTCTGGCATCAGAGGCAAGTGTGCTAACCACTGAGCTTGTTTTCTTTACCTGATCTAACCATTTATGCTCTGAAATTAAGATTCAGCAGACAAGATTTTCAAATTAGTCAGCTCATTTCTGCTTAACCCTTAAGATGGCAAAAAATACATCTGAAAAATGCCGTCTGCTTATGTCGTCTGCTGAATCTTCTTGCAAACTTTTCAGAAATATTCTTTCATACAGACAATCAGTGTGGTTCCAGATCAGACTGCTCCTACAGGATCTGGGTCCACACTGTCTGCAAAAATTACTTTTAAAGTAACTGGCAGATGACAAAGCAGACGACATTCGTTTTGATTGGCATCTAACGAATGGGTTAATTAGCGATACTTGGTGACCAGAAAAGGTTCAGGCGAGCCCGTGCATATGGGCAGTCTACACTGTTTGCCAAAATACAGGAATGTACGGGTTAAACCAAAGAGTTTAAGCACATGCTGAGAACCTTTTTACCAGCCTACACTTAGAATTAACCCACCAGTGCTGCCAGTGCTTTGATTAACCCATAAAATGCCAGTCACGAAAATTGTCGTCTGCTTTGTCATCTGACGATTACTTTAAAAGTCATTGTTGCAAACATTGTGGACCCAGATCAGACTGCTCCTCTAGGAGCAGTCTGATCAGGGTCCACACTGTTTGCCTGTATGCAGAAAATTTTTTAAATAAAAAGTTCGCAAAAATAATCAGCAGATGACATTTATGCAGATGACATTTTCAGATGTAGTTTTTCTTTGAGTCATAAGGGTTATATGCTGTTTGCTCTGACTTATTAGCTTTCAGAGTTAACCCATCATATACTAGTGGACTCTTCTATTGCTATGTGTTGAACAAGTCCATTTGTCATTTAAGGGGTGGTAGACCTATTTTTTCGTTTTTATTCTTTTTTTGATGGAAAATTCTGTTAGCAAATAGAGCAGGCCCTGATCAGATGCCTCGTTCTGCGGTATCTGATCTGGGCCTGCACTGATTGCCAAGGTACCCCTTTAGGGGTTTCCGCCTGTAATGGGTTATGGTATGCATAGGAAGGTTTGCAAAATACTGAAATTATCTAGCCTTCTTTGTAATAGAGGATCTAGCATGAGTGTTCATGTATTATTGAATTTATTAACCCTTATCTTGCTGCTCACAACAACCCCTATCCTTGCAAACAGTGTAGATCCAGATCAGATGGCTTCTGAAGAAGCCATCTGATCAGGATCTACACTGTTTGGCATTCAATTTATGAATTTGTAGCAATAAATTACATTTAGTAATCTGATTGGTTGATAGACAGAAATGGGTGTGGCTTAAATGAATATTCAGCAAGATAAGGGTTAAACAAGTTGAGGAAAAGGGATGAAATGTGAGGCTTGCCGATCATTTTATGCCTTTTCCTCAATGTGTTCAATAACTTTAATAGTTCATGAGCACGAATGCAAGGTACTTTTTATGATAAGACTTTTAAAACATATTTTATTCACCATTGTTTTTTACCAAAATGTCAAAATTCCACCATTAGTAAAGATCGGGGCCAAAAATAAATGTGACATTGCACGCCCTCATCATGTAAGGAAGCTGTGTACCAAATTTGGTTACATTCCGACCAGTGGTTAAGGAAGAAGTCGTTCAGGAATTCTTACCTGTAATGTTGCAGGTCGTATCTAACAAATTCGCATATTTAATCCACTATTAGATTACCGAATTTATTACATGGTGTTATTTCATTCCCAGACGTGGTGTCATATGATAAATGCCATTTCTTTCTTTTTTCAGCTTACGCCACAGTTTATGGAAAGCAGCACTTCACCACCTTTGACGGCCGTCATTTTGATCTTGCTGGTCTCTGCAGCTACATTCTCACCCAGGATGTGGTTGACAGGAACTTCACGATTGTCCAAAAATACAGTGGTGGACCGCGTAGACTGAGTCGAGATTCTCTGGTCATAATGTTGAATGGACAGACCTTTGAGCTTTTCCAGGATTATATGGTAATTACTCAAAAATGGGCAATAATGTCCAAATTCAGTGAGACTTCATAGCTCATCTACCTGGGCTAATTCAAACTTACTTTTGAGTTGCTAGGGTATTCTTGCACACCAGACAAGCAAATCCGTGATTTTAACCTGGGATAGAAATTTATGTTCTGACCCTGGTGTTCCGACCCAAAATCGAATATAATCACGTGTTTGATAAATGCACTGGTTGATTAGGACCTCGTATGCACCATGGTTATGGTTGACGTCACAGCATGTTGCGTGACGTCACTAAACATTCCTGTACTGATATCACAATATGGCGGACGTCGGTACTCGAAGTGACTGCAGAATTAAAAATCCGTGTTAAGAAATGGAAAGTATGCAAGAAAAAGAATCCTATATGGGTGTGAGGGGTGGATAGAAAAATCCGTCCCACGGGATCACTGTCAGGCATCACTCGGCATGCCTCTTGATGCCAGACAGTGACCCTCGGGACGGATTTTTCCATCCACCCCTCACACCCACAAAAGATTTGTATATGGCTGCATGGTGCTTTGGCGCAGAGCTGAAACCCGCTGAACTTGAGTACTGGTGAACCTCTAAAGTCTAAACATGTCCAGGAAAAGTGAAGAAAGATTCCTTAAACCCGAGCAGGTTCTATGGGCTGTAGGGCTTGAGATGTCATTTCATCTCAGTGTCCCACAAAATCGGAAGCAACATCTCCAAAATGACTTAAATAATGTTGACAGAAATGTAAAACCTCAACACAAACAAATACTCAAGATGTGTCTAAAAAATAACTGGATAATTTGCAAGCAGTATACCGGTAGAGCCTGATAAGCAGTATTGTGTGGCATCTAATCTGGGTCTTCACTGATTGCTCAGGTCTGTCAGTCCGAATATGGTAAATAGTGTAGTTTTACCCATTATGTTTATGTCTAAGTATTCCAGAGCTGTTGACCCCCCCCCCCCCCCCCCCCATCGGTGCTTGAAGAAATAGATGGGCTGCATGAAGCTTCCATGCAGAGCTGAAACTTACCGCACATGATTATTGGTAAACCGCTTAGAGGACTTAAGTTTACCTAGGCAAAGCGGTGCGAGTCGGGCCGTTCATGATTATAAACCCTATTGGTTTCATTGGATGATAGGGCTTGAGATGTCATTTCATCTCAATGTCTGGTAAAAGTAAAAAAAAATGGAAGCAACGTCGCTAGAATGACCTATACAGTGTTGACGAGGACGTTAAACCTCAAATCAAACAAACAAACAAAATTCCAGAGCTGTTGCTTGGACCATGCTAGTGGTTATGTGACCTATATTCAGTGAGGGCTAAAGAAGTACACCACAACCTCTTTATAACACTATTGTTGGGGTCCAAAGCAGACACTGTGTTATTGAAACAATGGTGTTATATCCAAACAAAAATGAATAGATTATATAGAAAAATGGTCATTTTTCTATATAATCTACACAATTTTGGGAATAGATTGTATATAATCCACACAACTTTGGGATCCATCTTGAAACCGTGTTATATCCAAACCATGTTATAACGAACCACGTTATAATGAGGTTGTAGTGTAGTAGCTTTGAAAACAGCCTACAAAGTTCTCTGAGGTTTTCATTTACTTCAAAGTCAATTTTTTTTACCATATTCTTGGTTAGCTTTAACAAGAGAAAAATAAAAATGGATATTCACATTTTCTTCTATAGATACAAGTTGATGGTCAGCCTAGAGATTTACCTTACACCACAAACAAAATCAGCATCATCCGTCTCGGCGACCGGGTCATCTTTGAGAGCCAGTCTGGTGTGAGCGTCCTCTCAGACTTCAAGAGTAACTACCACTTCATTGGTCTCAGTGGCTGGTACTTTGGTAAGGTAGCCGGTGTCCTTGGTAGCTATGACAACGAACCTAGCAACGACCTTATGACCCCTGCAGGAGAAGTCACCCAAAATTTGAAGAAATTTATGAATTCTTGGGAGGCCAGTGACAAGTGTAGGTCTAAGAACATGTACACTGATGATAAAGGGCGGACAAAGAATGAGGAATGCTCCAACATATTTGAAAAAACAAGTTCTTCACTTAGGCCCTGTTTCCTGCTGGTAAGTATACCACAACTCCTTTATAGAGGATCTTACATGAGTGTTCATGTATTATTGGATTTATTAAACGAGTTGAGGAAAATGGATAAAATGCTCGGCAGAGCCGAGCATTTTATCCATTTTCCTCAACGAGTTTAATAAATTCAATAATGCATGGGCACGAATGCAAGATTCTATTTATCATATGACATTAATAACGCATTTTATTCACGTTTGATAAATAAAAATGTCAATATTCTGCCTTTAGTAAACGCGGCGTCGTTGAGAACATCGTACATGTAACGTTTCAGAGTGTATCTAACTAATTTGCATATTTAATCCACTAGTGGATTATCGAATTTATTACATGGCTTTATTACATTCTCACACTCGAAGTCATATGATAAATAACATTATTGTTGGGGTCCAAAAAATAATGAATACAGACTGACTAAATGCATAAAGCATATATAACAGTCTTAAATATGATGCAGCCTCGATAGCTCTGTGATTAGCGTATTCAACATTTGATGAAGAGGCTGTGGGTTCGAATCTGGCCACTGGAGCCGAGGTGTGTCCTTGTGCAAGACATGTAATGCCACTGCCCGATTCCACCCAGGTATAAATGGGTAGCAGTGGTGTAAAAGTCACTGCCTCTCACTCGCGCACTTGATAACATCTGAAATGAGTGTTGGAGTGCGATTCAAATAAGCTTGAAGCTTTCATCGCAACCAAACTGAAATAAATTAGTATAAATTAAATATGACCTATTCACATATGATTGTAAGCTTTATTTCTCAGAAAATAAGAAAAAAAATAGATAGTTGTCTGTTCTAGATTTGTTTGTATCTGAATTTAATGGCCCAGTCAACACTATTTTGGTCATTTTTGAGCCTGTCAGTTTACCTATCCACACTTTCCTGGGCAGGCTTTTATGTGAGCGGTTAACCAGTTCAGTGCACATTCTTTTGCCAGAAACAGACAAGTTGACAACTGCCCTTCTTGAATCAGCAGAAGGAGAGAATGACCGTAGAAAAGATTTCATGATCAATCTTCACAAAAGAATGTTGCCGACCTCGGCAGGAATCGAACCCGCATCCTCCTGATCACCAGTCAGACGAGCATCTGACTGAGCTACCGAGGCAGGCAGTCTGTCTGCTCTAGAATTGAAATCCTCGGCAATATGTAGTATTGATCCAATCAAATTTGACATTACAAATATGGCATGATGATGATTTCTTGTTTAACAATACACCAACCCTCATTGTGGGTCATAAGCAACAAATGGTTTATGATCAAAGGGTTACAAATACGGTATTAACTATTTCTATTTTCAATGTAGAGAAACAAAACTGACCTAGAAAAGGCATGTAAAACTCAATTTTGAGGTCATATGATAAATGAAATTTTATATTTTCAATCCTTTGTATGATATTAATTACATAGAGGATCTAATATGAGTGTCCGTGTATTAGGGATAAAATGCGAGGTTTTGCCATGCATTTTATCCCTTTTCCTCAACAGGTTTGATAAATTCAATAATACATGAGCCGAATGCAAGATACTGTTTTTCATTTTATTCATGATTGTTGTAACTTCAACACTTTTAGGTTGCGCCAGAAGAGTTCCAGCGCAGCTGTAATATTCAGCCTGAGAGTGGGTGTGACATAGCGGCCCTCTACGCACAGTCCTGTGCCAAGAAAGGCATAACAGTGCATGTGCCACAGTCCTGTGGTAAGTCATAGCAGTAACCCTTACCCTGCTGAACACAACACCTGCCAGTGTAGATTCAGATCAGATGGCTTCTGAAGAAGCCATCCGATCAGGATCTACACTATTTGTCATGCAGTTTGTGAATTGAATAAACCCATCCTAAGTTGCTTGATAAGTTGATTGGCAGAAATTGGTGCGGCTAAATTAATGGGTGTGGCTAAATTCATTTATTCAGCAGGACAAGGGTTCAAGGCTACCCCTATCAATCATGAACCAGTTTTTCCTGCACATGTTGATGTCGAGGAAAAATAAGACGATATGTGAGCCACATCATAAGAAAACCTACTGTATTTGATTTGTTTGATTTAAGGATTTACATCCCTGTCAACACTAAAGCTCATTTTGGAGACGTTGCTTCCAATTTTGTGGGACTTTTACCCGACATTGATATGAAATGACATCTCAACCCTGACGCCCATTGAAATCAATAGGGTTTATACGCATGGATGGTCCAACTCGCACCACTTTACCTGGGCAGGCTTAGATCACCTTAGCAGTTTACCAGTACTCATGTGCGGTTGGACTCTGCTTAGAAGCATCATGCAGCCCAATCTATTTCTCCAACCTCCGATGGGCAGGGGCCAATCTGGGGCTGTGTAAATTTTAAAAAGAAGTTTTGTTGTATATCGTACAATGTCATATGATGAACGGAACCACACACTTGTGGCCGTTTCATTAGCTCACCTGTCACGTAGTGACAAGGTGAGCTTTTGAGATCACTTTTCGTCCGTCGTCAGTGCGTGCGTGCGTGTGTGCGTGCATGTGTGTGTGCGTAAACTTTTTCTTCAAATGACATCTCCTCCTAAACCACTGATCGGATTTTGACCAAACTTCACAGGAATGATTCTTAGGTGGTCCCCTTTCAAAGTTGTTCAAATGGTTCCGGTCCATTGCACATCTAGGTCACAGGAGCTCAAAATAGTTTTTTTAAACGAAAACTTTAAAAATCTTCTTCTCTGAAACTGCAAGGCCCAGATCTTCGATATTTGGTATGAAGCTTCATCTAGTGGACCTCTACCAAGATTGTTCAAATTATAGCCCTGGGGGCCAAAATGCCCCCGCCCCGGGGGCCTTTGGTTTTACATGGGCTTATATAGGGAAAATCATTAAAAAGTCTTCTTTTGTGAAACCATAAGGCCCAGGTCTTTAATATTTGGTGTGAAGCTTTACCTGGTGGACCTCTACTAAGATTGTTCAAATTATAGCCTTGGGGCCAAAAATGCCCCCGCCCCGAGGGCCTTTGGTTTTACATAGGCTTATACAGGGAAAATCTTTAAAAAATCTTTTTCTCTGAAACCGCAAGGCCCAGATCTTTGATATTTGGTGTGAAGCTTCATCGAGTGGACCTCTTTCAAGATTGTTCAAATTATAGCCCTGGGGGCCAAAATACCCCCGCCCTGGGGGCCTATGGTTTTACATAGGCTTATATAGGGAAAATCATTAAAAAATCTTCTTCTCTGAAACCACAAGGCTCAGGTCTTTAATATTTGGTGTGAAGCTTTACCTGGTGGACCTCTACTAAGATTGTTCAAATTATAGCCTTTGGGCCAAAAATGCCCCCGCCCCGGGGGCCTTTGGTTTTACATAGGCTTATACAGAGAAAATCTTTAAAAATCTTCTTCTCTGAAACCGCAAGGCCCAGATCTTTGGTATTTGGTGTGAAGCTTCATCTTGTGGACCTTTACCAAGATTATTCAAATTACAGCACTGGGGGCCACAATGCCCCCGCACCAGGGGCCTATGGTTTTACATAGGCTTATATCGGGAAAATTATTAAAAAGTCTTCTTCTCTGAAACCACAAGGCCCACGTCTTTAATTTTTTGTGTGAAGCTTTACCTGGTGGACCTTTACTAAGATTGTTCAAATTATAGCCTTTGGGCCAAAAATGCCCCCGCCCCGGGGGCCTTTGGTTTTACATAGGCTTATACAGGGAAAATCTTTAAAAATCTTCTTCTCTGAAACCGCAAGGCCCAGATCTTTGATATTGAGTGTGAAATTTCATCTAGTGGACCTCTACCAAGATTGTTCAAATTATAGCCCTGGGGGCCAAAATGCCCCCGCCCCGGGGGGCCTATGGTTTAACATAGGCTTATATAGGGAAAATCATTAAAAAATCTTCTTCTCTGAAACCGCAAGGCCCAGGTCTTTAATATTTGGTGGTAAGCTTTACTTGGTGGACCTTTACTAAGATTGTTCAAATAATACCCTTGGGGCTAAAAATGCCCCGCCCCGGGGGCCTTTGGTTTTACATAGGCTGATACAGGGAAAATCTTTAAAAATCTTCTTCTCTGAAACCGCAAGGCCCAGATCTTTGGTATTTTGTTGTGAAGCTTCATCTAGTGGACCTCCTTCAAGGTTGTTCAAACTATAGCCCTGGGGCCAAAAATGCCCCCACCCCGGGACCCTTTGGTTTTTCATAGGCTTATATAGGGAAAACCTTTAAAAATCTTCTTGTCTCTTGTCTGAAACCAGAAGGCCAAGGTCTTTGATATTTGGTATGAAGCTTCATCTAGTGGACCATTACCGAATTTGTTCAAATTAAAGCCCTTGGGCCTAGAATGTACTGGAGACACTAATTCTCAGGTGAGCGATTCAGGGCCCTCTGGGCCCTCTTGTTTTAAGTTTACAGCTTTTTCTGAAATTCTCCTTGTACAGTGCACCACAACCTCTTTATAACGTTAGACATCATGTGAACAAGTCCGTGAAATGAAGACCCCCCTAAACCCCACTTTATATAGAGAAAACTGGGGTTTAAGGGGGTAAACATTATTTTTCTTATTTTTACTCCAAGACATAGGTTGTGGGTACTCGTTAGAGCCGCCTCATTGAGGCGGTTCTAACGAGTACCAACAACCTATGTTAGTAGTATTTATAAGAAAAATATCACAGATTTTCATCAGAAAAGTAGCCATTTTGGAGATGTGAAAAAATGCACTATGCCATACGGGCGTGTTATCGTAATGAACCATGTTAGGTAAACAACTTGTTATTCCCAAACAGAAATGTATAGGTTAAGGGGAATGGGAACACCTTCAGGGGAGGCAACTCCTGCAAAAGTATTTTTGACTCCCATGTCAATAGGGGTCAACTCTTAAAGGAAAGAATTCGCTCCTGAGGAGCAAATTCTTTCCTTAAAGAGTAGACCCCTTTTTAAGTGGTACAGAGCTTATAGAAAAGCGAACAGGAAGTCCCGAAAATTGTCTCCCTTTGAAAAATGGCGGACAAAACTGCCAGGTGTTCCCATTCCCCTTATATAGATATATAATCCATTTATATTTGAGGGATCCATATTCACGCCTACGGAACGATAGAATGCGTAACCATTGGTTAAGAACGTGAAGCAATTAGAGCGACATCCGGTTAGGAATTAGATCGCTAAAAAAGGTAAAGAAACTGTGCAGTTTCTGTGTTTCATAAGTTATATAATTTTTACGAGGAAGTTATTTAAAAAACGGGGAATTACATTCAGGAGCCCATTGATATCGGCATCTTTGGAATAAATACCAAATCCCGTACTTCACACATTTTGGCTAAATTTAGTTTCTCCTGCTGAAGGTGAACTCAAGCCTTAGAAAACGAGTGGTTTTTCGAGGTGTTTGTTGCCTTTTATTTATTACTGCGCTTTGCTACAAGTTCAGCGTATTAACATGCACACACAATAAACATATATGGTTATATGTGTTGTGGATATTTTGCTTGTCAATGCAGCACTAGCGAGAAATCACCACGGAAAAAGTCGAAAATGGTTGGTAACGCATTAGATCTATAGAAATGATAACAAAACTTGCATCTATAAAGCGGATCTGTTTTCATCTCCACGGCCCCAGAATCACCCGCACCTTGTTCTACGGAACCATTTTTAGCCAACCTGATAAGCAGTGCGCTATTGATTCGATAATGACATAGTATTTTATGGAAACATTTTCAGTCTCCAGAATCATAGTACCGAATGATTTTCACTGACTTTTACGCTGTGTTTGTTTTATCAATGGTCCGGTTATTGCCTGAAATAAAATTAAACAGGTTTTGGAGTTTTAATTTCTGCGAAGAACTCCTCATCTGCCAAAATTTGCTGGTTAAGCATTAGATCGTCTGGTTGAGCATTCGATAACCAGAGGAGAAAATCTCACCAGTTGCTGCCTTAGTAAATGCCAGCTGCTTACTACAATAAAAGGTGGTCTACATATGATTTCTAAATTATGTTAAAATCACCAGAGAAAGAAAGCTGTGATGAAAAATACTTTTCTGGACAAGACCATTAAATGTCTGGGTATCATGCTTATCTGACCGAATGACATAAGAGGTCATTACTTGCTTTTGTAATAAACAAAATGACCAGCTTACGCTTTTTAATGGCGATTAAATCTATATCGTGTTTCTATGGTCAAGCATTAGAGAGCCAGGTTGAGCATAAGACACCCATGATTATAAACTTGGTGCTTATAAAAAATAGAAGTAAAGCAATGATCAGGAATCAATACCAGCTGGCTATCCAAAATGCGATACATACAATCAGTGACAAACAATAACATAAATAAACCGCCAAAGAAGAACCGCCTTGTAACAGTCAGTGAAAAGAATTCCACTGGGAATTGTTTGTCAATCGACCCAAAGGTGCTCAGAAGAAAAGCTGTTCTATGCTTATGTGCACGTGAATATCACTGACTTGTCGGGAAAACTATTAGAATGAAAATAGTCACAGTGAGGTCAGACTGTTGTGAAAAACTAAAGATGGTTATCTTGGAAACATAGGATGGGCTTGGCAAAGAGTGTAGACCCTGATCAGACGCTGCAGAATCCGGCGTCTGGTGAAGATGTACACTATTTGATTGGACACTGGAATTTAAGAGATTAATGAAACAGTTTAAGACTATTTCTCCTACCTACACTCGGAGGCAATAGACCCACCAGTCCTTTGTTGTTGTTTTTTTAAATCACATTATATTTTGTGCAGAAATGAGAAAAATATCACAATTTTTCATCTTAAAATTTTCGTTTTTTTGGCGATAAAGGTTACATTGTATTTGTATAGGCGTGTTTTCGTAATGATTATTCAAAGAAACAAAATGATGTGGAGAAAACAAATGTCTACAACCTTTTTAGTACTTAATACAATATTATCAATAGTCGGTCGATAGTGAACAAAAAACTGGACTTTTGGCTTAATGTAAACTGCCTAATCACTGCCTAGATACATCCGTGAGAAAATATTGCTCCATATTCAAAACAGTTTCAAAAGTTCCTCATATCTAAACATGATACTGCAGATGGAAGAAAATATTATAACTTGTATGTTCTATCAATTTAATATATCTATATTTTTTCCTCATATCTAAAAATGACACTGCGGATGAAACAAAATGTTATAGCGTGTATGTTTTATTAAGAAGGAAGATTAGATCATGGAAGATTAGCTGAGGGCCTCGTGGAAGATTAGCTATTACATGTATTTTTGTATGTGCTAAATGTTGCTACCCTCACTAAATAAAGTCCTTAATTACTTACTGACTGACTGACTGACTGACTTACTTACTTCTCTCAATTTATTTAATGAACGCACCTGTCCTCCTGTTTACTCAAAAATTTATAAATTTTACAAATGGATTCTAGTTCGTCTTGATTAACATGATTAAGAATACATGGTGTGTCATTCTTGCGCTGTTTGTATTAATAAGATGTTGGTTTTAGACAATATCTTTATCTTATCGTTTTGACAGTTAGCATAGAACTCACGGGATCTCCGATCTGGGTTATCGATCATGATACAGACATATATTTTGGGGGCATGCGCAGTCCCAGGAGTAGGATATTCCGGCTACCTATTTGCTTTGCAGAGGCGAGCTAAAACAAATACGCCTTTCTTTCGCATTACTACGCCTTTTGATTCGCGTAAAAACGCCTTTGATTCGCATCACTGCGCCTTTCTTTTGCGTTACTACGTCTTTCTTTTGCATTAGTATGCATTTTTTCGCGTTACTACGCCTTGTTTTTGCGTTACTACGCCTTTTTTTGCGTAGCTTCGCCTTCTGATTGGCGTTACTGCGTCTTTTGTTTTGCGTTTCTACGCCTTTGTTGCGTCATTACGTCTTTTGTGTCGCGTTACTACGCCTTTACGGTATTTTATTTTCTCCTACATAAGCCAAATAGGCTTTCGTATCTGCAGTGTTAACGATCTTACCCTTAGCCTTTCACGCCTGAGTTTCTTAAACGGGTTCTCTCCATTTTTTTTTATTTTGGGCAATTCTTGTTAATAGGGGATTTAGTCAAATTCATTTACAGGATGGCGAACAGCTTTGATTCTCGGATGAGACGGTTCATTAATGGCCGTCCCATCCGGATATAGATTTAATCGCCATTACAAAGCGTAAGCTGGCCATTTTGTTTTCTACAAAAGCAAGTAATGACCTCTTATTTATGAATCGGCGCGTCATTCGGTCAGATAAGCATGATACCCAGACATTTAATGGTCTTGTCCAGAAAAGTATTTTTCATCACAGCTTTCTTTCTCTGGTGATTTTAACACAATTCAGAAATCATATGTAGACCACCTTTTATTGTAGTAAGCTGCTGGCATTTACTTGGGCAGCAACTGGTTTGATTTTCTCCTCTGGTTATCGAATGCTCAACCAGACGATCTAATGCTTAACCAGCAAATTTTGGCAGATGAGGAGTTCTTCGCAGAAATTAAAACTCCAAAACCAGTTTTATTTCATTTCAGTCAATTACCGGACCATTGATAAAACAAACACAGCGTAAAAGTCCGTGAAAATCATTCGGTACTATGATTCTGGAGACTGAAAATGTTTCCATAAAATACTATGTCATTATCGAATCAATAGCGCACTGCTTATCAGGTTGGCTAAAAATGGTTCCGTAGAACAAGGTGCGGGTGATTCTGGGGCCGTGGAGATGAAAACAGATCCGCTTTATAGTTGCAAGTTCTGTTATCATTTCTATAGATCTAATGCGTTACCAACCATTTTCGACCTTTTCCGTGGTGATTTCTCGCTAGTGCTGCATTGACAAGCAAAATATCCACAACACATTTAACCATATATGTTTATTGTGTGTGCATGTTAATACGCTGAACTTGTAGCAAAGCGCAGTAATAAATAAAAGGTAACAAACACCTCGAAAAAACACTCGTTTTCTAAGGCTTGAGTTCACCTTCAGCAGGAGAAACTAAATTTAGCCAAAATGTGTGAAGTACGGGATTTGGTATTTACTCCAAAGATGCCGATATCAATGGGCTCCTGAATGTAATTCCCCGTTTTATAAATAACTTCCTCGTAAAAATTATATAACTTATGAAACACAGAAACTGCACAGTTTCTTTACCTTTTTTAGCGATCTAATTCCTAACCGGATGTCGCTCTAATTGCTTCACGTTCTTAACCAATGGTTACGCATTCTATCGTTCCGTAGGCGTGATATTTAAACCATGATATATCCAGTTTATGCTATGATGAACAGTGTTATGAAGAGACGTTAGTGTACATGTATATAAAGGAAAGCAAATATTTCACAAAGAAACAGATTTAAAGTCTGTAACCCGGCAGTGAGTCACTGCCCTTACTCTGATGGTGTTTGTTTGTTTGCATTGAGGTTTAAAATCCCCAGAAACACTATTTAGGTAATTTTGGCGATGTCTCTTCCAGTTTTGTTGGACTTTTACTCGACATCGAGATGAAATGATAGTGTATTCATGGTGAATATGTCTACCCAACGACCAAAGTTTTGCCCAAAATGTGGACTTTTTTCAAGCGGTTCTTGTAAAGTAAATTCTGTGTGAAAGAATTCGGTGATATCAAACATACATCAGAAACAGTAAAATTCCGCTATTAACCCTTATCTTGCTGAATATTCATTTAAGCCGCACCCATTTCTGTCTATCAACCAATCAAATTACTTGATATAATTTATTGCTTCAAATTCATAAAATGAATGCCAAACAGTGTAGATCCTGATCAGACGGCTTCTTCAGAAACCATCTGATCTGGATCTACACTGTTTGCAAAAATAAGGGTTGTCGTGAACAGCAAGATAAGGGTTAAGACCACCTAAAATTAAGACTAAATCTGATTTTAAAAGCTTATTGAGTTGGTTTTAGTTATTCCTTCTTTGCCTTTTCTATACCCAGTGTCTCCTGATGAGAGACCACCTTTGTGACGGTTCAAAAGTGGTCTTAAAGGGTGGTCTTAATATTGGAATTTTACTGTACATGTAGTCTTTGAAACCATCGGCTTCAGAATGTTGTACAAAGTAAGTTTTTAAAGCCACACTATTAACCCATTTCTTGCTGTTCACGACAACCCCTATCTTTGCAAACAGTGTAGATCCAGATCAGATGGCTTCTGAAGAAGGAAGCCATCTGATCAGGATAAGAAGGAAGCCATCTGATCAGGATCTACACTGTTTGGCATTCAGTTTATGAATTTGTAGCAATAAATTAAATCAAGTAATTTGATTGGTTGATAGACAGAATTGGGTGTGGCTTAAATGAATATTCACCAAGAGAAGGGTTAAAAAAACTATGAATCACATTTATATACTTTTTTTCAGTGAAGTGTGAAGCCCATGACAGCAGTGTCTATCAGTCAGGGGAAACACTGAAGTATACCAGAGAACCTGGTTCCCGGTCTCTACAGAGTTCTATGGACATTGTGTTTGTGGTAGAGGAACGCCAGTGCAACAGAGACATAGCCAATAAGCTCAAAGAATTTGTCTATCAGATGGAGAAGTCTTTTACAGGCTCAGGTTGGTTAAAGTCTTTACTCTACAACATTTTAGCATTGTTACCCATTGTTACTAGTGGACTTCCATTGCTATATGTTGGACAAGTCCATTTGTCTTACAATGGGTGTCAGGCCTATCTTCTTCTCTGAAGCCGCAAGGCCCAGGTCTTTGATATTTGGTATGAAGCTTCATCTAGTGGACCCCTACCAAGATTGTTCAAATTATAGTGCTGGGGCCAAAAATGCCCCCGCCCATGGGCCCTTTGGTTTTACATGGGCTTATATAGGGAAAATCTTTAAAAAATCTTCTTCTCTGAAACCGCAAGGCCCAGGTCTTTGCTATTTGGTATGAAGCTTTATCTAGCGGACTCCTACTAAGATTGTTCAAATGATAGTGCTGGGGCCAAAAATGCCCCCGCCCTGAGAACCTTTGGTTTTACATTGGCTTATATAGGGAAATCTTTAAAAATCTTCTTCTCTGAAACTGCAAGGCCCAGGTCTTTGATATTTGGTGTGAAGCTTCATCTAGTGGACCTCTATCAAGATTGCTTAAATTATAGCCCTGAGGCCAAAAATGCCCCGGCCCAGGGGCCATTTGGTTTTACATCGGCTTATGTAGGGAATATCTTAAAAAAATCTTCTTCTCTGAAACCGCAAGGCCCAGGTCTTTGATATTTGGTGTGTAGCTTCATCTGGTGTACCTTTGTCAAGAGTGTTCAAATTATAGCCTTTGTTGATATTTGGTATGAAGCTTCTCCTTTTTAGACCTCTCGCAACATTATGCACATTATAGCCCTGGGGTCAGTAATGGCCCTTCCCGGGGCCCACTTGTTACTCTATGGATCAGGTGAGCGATTCAGGGCCATCATGGCCCTCTTGTTATATTCTTGATGGAAAATTCTGTCAGCAAATAGTGCAGGCCCTGATCAGATGCCGCAGAACGCGGCGTCTGATCTGGGCCTGCACTGTTTGCCAAGGTACCCCTTTAGGGGTTTCCCCACATATAATGTGTTAAACCTTGTCATGTTGACATCATGTTAACCAGTCCATGTAATGCACACCCCGCTAAACCCGACTTTATATAGAGAAAACTGGAGTTCACAAGGGTAAACATTATTTACTTATTTCTGCTCCAAGACATAGGTTAACAAGTCCATGTAATGAACACCCCACTACATCCCACTTTATATAGAGAAAACTGGAGTTCACAGGGGTAAACATTATTTGCTTATTTCTGCTCCAAGACGTAGGTTAACGAGTCCATGTAATGAACACCCCGCTAAACCCGACTTTATATAGAGAAAACTGGAGTTCACAGGGGTAAACATTATTTGCTTATTTCTGGTCCAAGACATAGCTTAACAAGTCCATGTGATGAACACCCCGCTAAACCCGACTTTATATAGAGAAAACTGGAGTTCACAGGGGTAAACATTATTTGCTTATTTCTGCTCCAAGATGTAGGTTAACGAGTCCATGTAATGAACACCCCACTACATCCCACTTTATATAGAGAAAACTGAAGTTCACAGGGTTAAACATTATTTGCTTATTTCTGCTCCAAGACTTAGGTTAACAAGTCCATGTGATGAACACCCCGCTAAACCCGACTTTATATAGAGAAAACTGGAGTTCACAGGGTTAAACATTATTTGCTTATTTCTGCTCCAAGACTTAGGTTAACAAGTCCATGTGATGAACACCCCGCTAAACCCGACTTTATATAGAGAAAACTGGAGTTCACAGGGTTAAACATTATTTGCTTATTTCTGCTCCAAGACTTAGGTTAACAAGTCCATGTGATGAACACCCCGCTAAACCCGACTTTATATAGAGAAAACTGGAGTTCACAGGGTTAAACATTATTTGCTTATTTCTGCTCCAAGACTTAGGTTAACAAGTCCATGTAATGAACACCCCGCTAAACCCGACTTTATATAGAGAAAACTGAAGTTCACAGGGTTAAACATTATTTGCTTATTTCTGCTCCAAGACATAGGTTAACAAGTCCATGTAATGAACACCCCGCTAAACCCGACTTTATATAGAGAAAACTGGAGTTCACAGGGGTAAACATTATTTGCTTATTTCTGCTCCAAGACATAGGTTAACAAGTCCATGTAATGAACACCCCGCTACATCCCACTTTATATAGAGAAAATTGAAGTTCACAGGGGTTAACATTATTTGCTTATTTCTGCTCCAAGACATAGGTTAACGAGTCCATGTAATTAACACCCCGCTAAACCCGACTTTATATAGAGAAAACTGGAGTTCACAGGGGTAAACATTATTTGCTTATTTCTGCTCCAAGACGTAGGTTAATGAGTCGGTGTAATGAACACCCTCTAAACCCAACTATATGTAGAGAAAACGGGGGTTTACAAGGGAAAACATTATTTTGCTTATTTCTGCTCCAAGTCATTGGTTATTGGTACTTGTTAGAGATGCCTCAATGAGACGATTCTAACGAAAACCCAAAACCTATGTTTGGTGTATAAATAAGAAATTTTTTTTGAAAATTTAATTAGAAAAATGACCGGTTTTGGGATATGAAAGAATGCACTAGAGGAGCAGTCTGATCTGGTTCCACACTGTTTGCAAAAATGACTTTTAAAGTAACCGGCAAACGCCAAAGCAGATGACAATTGTCATGATTGAAATTTTTGGGTCAAAATAAACAATGCCAGTATTTTCTGTCATAGCGAACAACTACTGTCCCTTCAGGGCTACAACTTCTGTCCCTTCAGGGCTACAACTACTGTCCCTTCAGGGCTTGATTATATTAAGCAAAACCTGACACTGGAAAAGGTAGCTTGTCTGTTTGTGACTTATCTTTAAGACATAGAATTTCTATGTCTGTGATCTTGACCTTAGCTCTTGTCCTGCTGAATAAATTAATTTTGGCACACCCATTTCTAACTATCAACCAATCAAATAACTTGATAAATTGCATTCAGTCAAATTTGCAAACTGAATGACAAACAGTGTGTAAACTCTGATCAGATGGCTTCTTTTAGAAGCCATCTGATTTGGAGCTACACTGTTCGCAAAGGTAGGGGTTATCGTAGCCATATAGAAAATGATGTCAAGGACACCAACATCTAATCAGATCTTTGGTGTATTGCAACTGTATATTGTACTGTATTTGACCAAAATTCATTGACTCAGTCATGAGGTAGGTTGCAGACAAGCCATTCTTTTGCCAGAAATTCAAGTTGCTGGGAGCTTGTTACCTTAAAAATGAGGTCAGTGTCACCAAAATCTAAGCAAATCTTTTGTTTTCCAGGATTAGCTGACAATCGCTACAGTCTGATAGGATACGCCGGCAGCAACATCAGTCCTCATACAATGGAGGGACAGATTTTCAATGATGCATCAAAGTTTGCCATGGGCATTGAGAGTCTGAAATTTGTTAACCTGGGTCCCTACACCGATCCCCTAAGTGCAGTGTTCAGAGCATCCAACATGCCATTCCGTACTGGTGTCTCCAAGGCCATAGTCCTTGTGAGTTGTTCCCCTTGTACTGAGGCTTCTGGGTACAGTTACACTAGTTTGAACTCTGTACTACAGCAAAGGGACATCACTCTACATATACTGAGACAAACTGGTATCCAGTTGAAGAATAACAGGAGTCCAAAGACAAAAATCTATGGTGAGTATGATTTCATAATCATTATTTAAGGGGAATGGGAACACCTGGCAGATTTTTCTGCCATTTTTCAAAGGGAGACAACTTTCGGGACTTCCTGTACGCTTATCTGTAAGCCCTGTCCCACTGAAAAAGAGGTCTACTCTTAAAGGAAAGAATTTGCTTCTTAGGAGCAAATTTGTTCCTTTAAGAGTTGACCCCTATGCATGAGAAACAAAAATACTTTTGCAGGAGTTGCCTCCCCTGAAGGTGTTCCCATTCCCCATAAGACAGTGATAGTTTTAGATTGATTCTGTGTATCCACCAAGTTTGAGATTGATTCTGTCAATCCACCCAGGGGTAATAATACTGTCAGGCCTAAATTGCATTCATCCATTTGACCGACTTTTACTGACCAGAAAACTTAAAGTGCATGCATCTTAGCAAATCTTAACAAATCGCTAAAGACTCCTGCTGGTATTCCAAAAGATGGTCTGTTCTCTGTAAGTTGAAGATGTAGGAATCGATGACTTGTTGTCATTACAAGAGTCCTTTTTTTCCTCAAACCGTTAGAGACATGTAATAGTAAGGTTTGGTGGTTCATTTGGTTGCACATCCGACTGGAAACCAGGCGGTCAAAATTTCGGAAACTCACAAGGTCTGGAAGCATTCTTTCTTGCACACCAGATAAGGAAATCCATAGTTTTACCTTGGGATAAAAATTCTGTTCTAACCCTGGTGTTCTTACTTAAAATCAAATATTCTCGCATGTTTGATAAATGCACTAGTTGAATACGACCTCATATGCACCGTCGTTAAGGCTGACGTCACAGCATGTTACGTGACGTCACTAAACATTCCTGTAGTGTCATCACAATATGGCGGACTTCGGTAACCGAAGTGACTGCAACATTAAAATTCCACGCTAAGAAATAGAAGGTATGCAAGAAAAAGAATCCTATATGGGTGTGAGGGGTGGATAGAAAAATCCGTTCCCTCGGGATCACTGTCTGGGATCACTCAGCAAGCCTTGTGATGCCGGACAGTGACTTTGGGGACAGATTTTTCCATCCACCCATTTAAGATTCTTATATTCCTGGAGATTGATCGTCACGATTCGTGAAATATTTCCTGTGGTCTTTCTCTCAATTTCACTGATTCAAGAACTTAATTCAATCAGTCATTGTGATAACACACCCGTGCAACATTGTGGATTTTAACATCTCCAAAATGTCGGTCACATGTGAGACGCCAAGTTCTGCAACGGTAGGTCAGGTGGTTTTTCTCCGGGTACTCCGGTTTTCGCCCACCTCTGATTAACGACCGGCTTGATATGAGTGAAATAATCTTGAAAGGGCCGTAAAACCAAAACCAAAAAAAAAAAAATCTCCAAAATGTCTACTTTTCTGATGAAAATTAGTGATAGTTTTCTTGTTTATATTGCAGACATAGGTTGTGGGTGCTCGTTAGAACCGCCTCATTGAGGCATTTCTAACGAGTACCCACAACCTATGCATACAAGGAGAAATAAGAAAAATAATGTTTACCCCCGTGAACCCCAGTTTTCTCTATATACACTGGGATTTAGGGGGGGTGTTCATTTCACGGATTTGTTCATGTGATGAAAGGCCCTGATCGGATCGGATCTGGGCCTTTACTGTTTGTCAAATTCCTGTTTTCGGGATTTCCCGTTTAAAATGGGCTACTCTTAAATTTCAGGTATTGATAGTAAGAGCCTATACACATGGCGACAGGGCGAGGATGCTTTCTCAGATATTGATGTACCGACAGACTACTGCACAAATTTGGCTATGAGAACAAATGGCTCACTGTTTGATTCCACCAACTCACTACACGGAACATTACGAAACCAACGCCACTTCATGCAGACGGTTGGAGATCGTATTGGAATGTCTGGTTCCCACTCCCAGTGTCAGGAATGTAGCTGTGAGTTAGATGTGACTGGAGCCGCAGTATCTGTGTGCAGACGATGTGATCTAAAGCCATTTTATATGAAAGTAAGTTGCTAGATACTTTAGAAAATATTTTTCTCTCTTTTCAGCATGAAATTTGATTTGTCTTGCTTTTAAGGGGAATGGATACACCTTCAGGGGAGGCAACTCCTGCAAAAGTATTTTGTTTCCCATGTCAATAGGGGTCAACTCTTAAAGGGAAGAATTTGCCCCGAGAAAAACTACATCTGAAAAATGTCGTCTGCTTATGTTGTCTGCTGAATTTTTTTGCAAACCTTTTAAAAATATTTTTGCATACAGGCAAACAGTGTGGGCCCAGATCAGACTGCTCCTGCAGGAGCAGTCTGTTCTGGGCCCACACTGTTTGCTAAAAAAATTACTTTTAAGGTAACCGGCAGACGGCAAAGCAGACGACAATAGTCGTGGTTGGCATTTTATGGGTTAAATGAAACTAAAACTGATGAGTTATACTCCTTGTTTCTTATTATAGTTATTATCAACAGATAATGTGGGAATTTGGTAATTATTGAATAATAACTGCTGCCAGTGTTCCATTTAAACCTTGGTGAGGCGGTTCTAATGAGTATCCACAATTTACATGTAGGTATATATAGGGAAATAAGGGAAAACTATCCTTCAATTTTCTCCAAATAGATCTACTTACCTTATCTCTTCTTGGAGTTTAACCATTAACCGTTTGACGCTTATGACCCACAAAGAGGGTTGACGCGTCGTTAAACACGAAATCATCATCATTATCTCTTCTTGGAATTATTTTTGAATAATGATTCGGATACTGATATGCCTCTGACCTTGACCTTTGAATACTGTCAATGCCTCTTGACCTTGACCTTTTGCTCTATTTCAGCCTCTTCCGATCCTCGTAAATGGCGCACTTCAGGCGAAAAACCAGATCTCATACAGAATTGAGAAACTGCTGTTCTGAGAAGTCAAATGATGAAGATGTTACTATAAATAGACAAGATGATACTATAAATAGACAGCATTATTTTGGAAGTTTTAAAGTGCAATTAATTTGGTGATCTCTGGATTGCGAACAATTATAGCTGTATGTAAGATTTGAGATCTAGGTAGCAAGGAGTTTCAGAGGTAGTTTAGAGATAATTTGCTCTTTTTCCATAAATACATTTTACGGATTCTTGTAAGAAGAGTTGTTGCCAGGAGATATTAACAAGAATCCATTACATGGTTCAAGTATATGGAAATGTAATATGGAAAAGAAGAAACAATATCCCAGAATTACCCTGGTCTTTTGCTCCTAAAATGTAGTTTGTGATTCTTGTACATGTAAAGTTAACCCTTAAGAAGCCGAGAAAAACTACATCTGAAAATGTCGTCTGCTTATGTCGTCTGCTGAAATTTTTTCTCAAACTTTTTCAAAGTATGTTTGCATGCAGGCAAACAGTGTGGGCCCAGATCAGACTGCTCCTGCAGGAGCAGTCTGATCTGGGACCACACAGTTTGCACAAAATTACTTATAAGGTAATTGGTAGACAGCAAAGCAGACGACAATACATGTAGTCATGATTGGCATTTTATGGGTTAATATTTTGTGATTATTTTCAATGCATGTGACTTTGAACATAATTGTTCATTTTACCTTTGACAGATGTTGTTTAAAATCATATGAGCGTTTGTTAACTTGTAAACATTTTATACCTTTCTGGATATAAAGTATTCACCATAATTATTGTTTTATATGTGCTAATGAGCACAAACCAATGCCTTTTCAAGAAGTACACTGCTCAAAATAATTAAGGGAATGCAACATTTTTGAAAGCATTTATTACTTCAGCTGGTCATAAGGAGTTGAAACACGGCATTGTTTTTAGTGAACAGTGTGTAAATAGGAATGCAACTGCCATAACTTATTATGTATGGGTGCTGGAAAAATTGTCCCAAATGAGGACTGGACTATTTGGTTATAAATTTAAATTCATGTACTGTAAGTCTACAAAAAAGTGTCTGAATATTTAGGGTAAATACAGATTTTTTGTTTTACAATTGGAACAGTGCTGAATGCAAAACATTTTTTTTTAGCTCACCTGTCACGTAGTGACAAGGTGAGCTTTTGGGATCACTTTTTGTCCGTCGTGCGTCCGTGCGTGCGTCTGTGCGTCCGTGCGTCCATAAACTTTTCTTCAAACGACATCTCCTCCTAAACCACTGATCGGATTTTGACCAAACTTCACAGGAATGATCCTTAGGTGGTCCCCTTTCAAAGTTGTTCAAATGGTTCCGGTCCGTTGCACATATGGGTCACAGTAGCCAAAAATAGATTTTTTTCACCGAAAACTTAAAAAATCTTCTTCTCTGAAACCGCAAGGCCCAGGTCTTTGATATTTGGTATGAAGCTTCATCTAGTGGACCCCTACCAAGATTGTTCAAATTATATTGCTGGGGCCAAAAATGCCCCCGCACGGTGGGGGCCCTTTGGTTTTACATGGGCTTATATAGGGAAAATCTTTAAAAATCTTCTTCTCTGAAACTGCAAGGTCCAGATCTTTGATATTTGGTATGAAGCTTCATCTAGTGGACCCCTACCAAGATTGTTCAAATTATAGTGCTGGAGCTAAAAATGCCCCCCGCACAGGGGCCCTTTGGTTTTACATGGGCTTATATAGGGAAAATCTTGAAAAATCTTCTTCTCTGAAACCGCAAGGCCCAGGTCTTTGATATCTGGTATGAAGCTTCATCTAGTAGACCCCTACCAAGATTGTTCAAATTATAGTGCTGGGGCCTAAAATGCCCCCGCACCAGGGCCCTTTTGTTTTACATAGGCTTATATAGGGAAAATCTTGAAAAATCTTCTTCTCTGAAACTGCAAGGCCCAGGTCTTTTATATTTGGTATGAAGCTTCATCTTGTGGACCTCTACCAAGATTGTTCAAATTATAGCTCTGGGGCCAAAAATGCCCCCGCTCCGGGGCCCTTTGGTTTTACATAGACTTATATAGGGAAAATCTTGAAAAATCTTCTTCTCTGAAACCACAAGGCTTAGGTCTTTGATATTTGTTATGACGCTTCAGCTAGTGGACCTCTATAAAGATTGTTCAAATTATAGCCCTGAGACCAAAAATGCCCCCGCCATGTGGCCCTTTGGTTTTACATAGACTTATATAGGGAAAATCTTTAAAAATTATCTTCTCTGAAACACAAGGCTTAGGTCTTTGATATTTGTTATGAAGCTTCAGATAGTGGACCTCTACCAAGATTGTTCAAATTATAGCACTGGGGCCAAAAATGCCCCACTCCGGGGCCCTTTGGTTTAACATAGACTTATATAGGGAAAATCTTGTTTTACATAGACTTCTATATGCAGGGTAAACCTTTAAAATCTTTTTCTCTGAAACCAGAAAGCCCAGGTCTTTCATATTCGATATGAAGCTTCATCTTGTGGACCTCTACCAAGATTGTTCAAATTTCAGCCCTGGGGCCAAAATTGACCCTGCCTGGGGCCCACTTGTTATGCTTTGGATCAGGTGAGCGAACCAGGGCCCTCTGGTTTTTGGTTTTGGTTTTACGGCCCTTTCAAGATTATTTCACTCATATCGAGCCGATCGTTAATCAGAGGTGGGCGAAAACCGGAGTACCCGGAGAAAAATCACCTGACCTTCCGTTGCAGAACTTGGCGTCTCACAAGTGACCCGAGCGAGGCTCGAACCACAGCGGTGAGAGACCTAATGATTAAGAGTCTGAATGCAAAACTTACATTTTGTTATGTATGCTCCTTATGTCAACTTTGGTCATGTTTGAAATGAACCAAGCATTTAAACATGCCCATAGGTGACATAAGGAGCATATTGCTTTTTCATGCAACATCACTATTGTCAGCTTATGCCGTGGCCTGTTGTCTGTCGTTAGCTTTTCACATTTTCGACGTCTCCTCCTGAACCGGAAGTCAGATTAAGCTGATACCTGGAGGGAAGCATCCTGGGGACAAGGAAATTCAGATTTGCTAAACTGGTTTTGTTTGGATTTCCAAGATGGCCACCATGGAGATTCAGATTTGCTAAAGTCATTCCATTTGGATATCCAAGATGGCCTCCATGGCAGCCATCTTGAAATTCTTCAAATGGCATCTCCCCAACCAAAAGTCGATTGAGCTGAAACTTGATGGGAGGCATCGGGGTGACATGGAGATTCAGATTTGCTCAAATCGTCCCGTTCAAATATCCGAGATTGCTGCCGTGGTGGCCATCTTGAAATTCTTCAAACGACATCTTCTCCCGAACCAAAGGTCAAATTGCACTGGAACTTGATGGCAGGCATCGGGGTAACATGGAGATTCAGTTTTGCTCAAATTTATCCAGTACCAAGATGGCCAACACGGTGGCCATCTTGAAATTCTTTAAACGACATCTCCTCCCGAACCAAAGGTCGAATTAAGCTGAAACTTTATGGGATGCATTGGGGTGACATGGAGATTCAGATTTGCTCAAATCGTTCCGTTCCAATATCCAAGATGGCCATCTTGAAATTCTTCAAACGACATCTTCTCCCGAAGCAAAGGTAGAATTGCGCTGAAACTTAATGGGAGGCATGGGGGAGACATGGAGATTCAGATTTGCTCAAATCATTCCATTTCAATATCCAAGATGGCAGCCATCTTGAAATTCCTCAAAAACAACATCTCCTCCCGAACCACCAAAGGTCGAATTGAGCTGAAACTTGATGGGAGGCATCAGAATGACATGGAGATTCAGATTTGCTAAAATCATTCGATTCGGATATAACCAAAAATGGCCACCATGGCGGCCATCTTGAAAGGTTGAATTGAGCTGAAACTTGATGGGGCATCAGGATGACATGGAGATTCAGATTTGCTAAAAACGTTCCATTCCGATAGCCAAGATGGCCGCCATGGCAGCCATCTTGAAATTCTTCAGATGACATCTTCCAGACCAAAGGTTGAACTGTGCTGAAACTTGATGGGAGGCATCAGGATGACATGGAGATACAGATTGCTAAAAACGTTCCATTCCGATATTCAAGCTGGCCGCCATGGTGGCCATCTTGAAATTCTCCAAAAGGCATCTCCTTCCAAACCAAAGGTTGAATTGAGCTGATACTTGATGGGAGGCATCATGATGCTGTTACTTGATGGGAGGCATCAGGATGACATAGAGATTCAGATTTGCTAAAAGCGTTCCATCCCGATATCCAGGATGGACACCATGGTTGCCATCTTGAAATTTTTCAAACGACATCTCCTCCCGAACCAAAGGTCAAATTAGGCTGAAACTTGATGGGAGGCATCGGGATGACATGGAGATTCAGATTTGCTTAAATCATTCCATTTGGATATCCAAATTGGCCGCCATGATGGCCATCTTGAAATTCTTCAAACAACATACTTTATATGAGGCATCAGGATGCTGATACTTGATGGGAGGCATCAGGATGACATGGAGATTCCGATTTGCTAAAAAAATGTTCCATTCTGATATCCAAAATGCCCGCCATGGTAGCCATCTTGAAATTCTTCAAATGACATCTCCTCCCGAACCAAAGGTCTAATTTAGCTGAAACTTGATGGGAGCCATCAGGATGAAATGGAGATTCAGATTTGCTAAAATGGTTCCGTTCCAATATCCATTCTTCAAATGACATCTCCTCCAGAACCAAAGGTCACATAGATCTGAAACTTGATGGAAGGCATCAGGTTGACATGGAGATTCAGATTTGCTAAAATCTTTCCATTCTGGTATCCATGATGGCCACCATGGCAGCCATCTTGGAATTCTTTGAACGTCATCTCCTCCCAGATTCAGAATTGCTAAAGGCAATGTGATCTGATAGACAAAATGGCCACCAAGGCGCAATGTAATATATGATCAGCCTTATCCAAGTGAGCCATTCTGGTTCACTTGGGTCTTCATAAAAATGATATAGGAACAGATAAAAGTTGGTATTTTGTGATAACTGAAGAACAGTTTTAAGGCAGCTCTAATGAATACCAACAACATAGGTTTATACAGAGAAATAAGGAAAACTATCCTTCAGTTATCACAAAATAGACACCTTGTCTCTTGCTTACTGAAGGATAGTTTTTGCCCATTCTCCATAAAAACCTATGTTGTGGGTATTCATTAGAACCGCCTCGATGAGGCGGTTCTAATGAATACCCACAGCATAGGTTTATGTAGAGAAATAAGGAAAACTATCCTACATTTATGACAAAATACGCTTCTTATCTGTTGCTATGAATAATGTACATATAATGCCTATAATAGTACTTCTTTTGGGGTTTAAAAGTGGCCAGTTCTTTATAGCATCAAAATATTAGGGAACAAATATTGTCATTATAACGAGGGTCATCTGTATGTGCTAATTTTATGATAAACAGTGATGACTTTATTAAAAACATGTGATTCATGGGGAACAACCTACGTCAGAGCAGTGATGTCATAACCATTAGTAGGTTTGCCGGCATTTACTACACAAAAGGCATTTATCACAAAAGTATGCGCAGTCGGAGCATTAGGTCATGAAAGAATCAAACATACTGAAATCTGTCTCAGAAATGTGGCTCTTTCTTTAAATAATTCGACACAAGCTGATTTTGCAATGATGTCGGAACTACCATTGTTTACAGCGCCAAGTCGAATCTTGTGGCGAAACTATCGAAGACTTTTCAATGTTTCTAGGTAAAATTAACTCACCGCTGGGATGCAAATATTGTTCGTTACCAGCTGAAGTATGTTTTCTGAAGACTCGTACATATCTAGTTTGAAGCCTTTTATCTACCCTATTTACACCATTATGGCCGCTTCTGAAATAGGTATGACATCTCTGCTATGACGTAGGTTGTCACCTTGTGATTGCTCTTGCAGAAATCAGTTGTTGATGTTTTCAAATTTTTATGCAAAAATTAGACTTCAAATTACTTTTCATCTTTTTAATTTTGGCACCTTTTCATCTATTTATTTTACCATTTCATCTCCTATATGAATGATACGTTTACTTCAAATGGAAAGGAAGGATTCGGAGAAAGTTTCTCTCACAGTATATCAAAATTGTTAGATTCTTTCTTTCTTTCTTTCTGCTTATACTGCGATTGGTCACTTTTGACCATTACTCGCAGGTGCACATTACATACACTCAAGGTTGCAGGGTTGAAAGCCTACACAGTAAACATGTAATTATGGTAGGGGTCTTTAACCTGCACGGGAGGTGACTCTTCCTACACAGGGTGCCTCCAGTTAATGTCCCGATCCGAGGGAAGATGCACTTTATGACATTCATCCCTGCAAATGATGCTGATGGAGCGTGTTCCAACACCGAAATAATCACCGCCTCCGGGGATCGAACCGGGGGCCTCTAGCATCAGAGGCAAGTGCACTAACCACTGAGCGATCACAGATGAAAAAGATATTGTCCTCATTTCGTTCTTTTGATGTGTCATGTTTGTACACTACCCTTTCTACATAAGGAAAATTCACGTCTATATAATTTTGACCCCCTTGAACCCCACTTTTGTATAGTAAAACTGGGGTTTACAAGGGAAAACCTTGTTTTTCTTATTTCTGCTCTAAAATATAGATTGTGGGTACTCATTAGAACCGCCTTTGAGGCGGTTCTAATGAGAACCCTTAATCTATATTTTAAAGCAGAAATAAGAAAAATATCACAATTTTTCATCTTAAAATTTTTGTTTTTTTATATTATTAGCTTGGTGATATCGAAGTTTCACTGTGGACAGTGTAAGAATCTTTGATATCAGTAGCTTGATATCTGTGATGTACATAGATTTTACAGTTTAAACTTCCTTCGCATTTGCCTGCCCCCACCCATCGGGGCTTGAAGAAATAGATGGGCTGCATGATGCTTCCACGCAGAGCTGAAACCGACCCACACACGAGTACCGGTAAACTGCTTAGAGAATCTAAGCCTGCTCAGGCAAAGCGGAGCGAGTTGGCCGGTCTATGCTTATAAACCCTATTGGTTTCATTCGGCAGCAGGGCTTGAGATGTCATTTCATCTCAATGTCGAGTAAAAGTCCCACAAAATCCAAAATGATCTTTACAGTGTTGGCGGGGACACTAAACCTCAAATCAAACAAATCCTTTCCATTTGAACTAAATAGTATCTCATGATTGAAATCAATCAAATTGTCAAAACAATGAGTAATGAGTAATTAATTCAGGTTTAAAATTAGGGAGTTTTTAAATCTCATTATTAACGATAAGTAACTGTAATCAGATGGACAATCTGTCAAATATGGCATTTGTATTGAAATGATTTTCATTTGATGTATGTTTGTTTTTATGGATGTGTTTTGAATATTTTGTTCATAATAAACTCAATCAAATCTTCTTGTATCATTTTATTTCTTTATTGATCCTTGACCATCACGAAAACACGCGTATATAATTTTGACCCCTTTGAACACCACTTTTATATAGTAAAACTGGGGTTTACAGGGGTAAACATTATTTTTATGCCCCCGCATCCTATGATGCCGGGGGCATATAGTTTTTCGGTTTTCCGTACGTGCGTCCGAATGTACGTCCTTCTGTACGAAAGTGTGTACGTATGTTCGTAATCCTGTTAGACTCAGGTTAAGGTTTTTGGTCAGGGTAGAACTTGAGCTCATATTTTCCAAACCATGCAATGGATGTGGTTTATATTTAGTATGATGATAGATATGGGTCCAAAGTTTTATCCAGCAATAACCCCACACCTACCCATGGTCTCAAGGTCAAGGTCACAGACTTGGGAATTTTTAATGTTCAAGACTCAGGTTAAGGTTTTTGGTCCAGGTAGAACTTCGAGCTCTTTTTATGCCCCCGCATCGAATGATGCCCGGGGCATATAGTTTTTAGGTTTTCCCTACATGCGTCCGTGGGTACGTGCATATGTGCGTCCGAATGTACGAAAGTGTATACGTACGTAATCCTGTTAGACTCAGGTTAAGGTTTTTGGTCAGGGTAGAACTTGAGCTCATATTTTTCAAACCATGCAATGGATGTGGTTTATATTTAGTATGATGATAGATATGGGGCCAAAGTTTTACCCAGCAATACCACCACACCTACCCATGGTCTCAAGGTCAAGGTCACAGACTTAGAAACTTTTAATGTCTAAGACCCAGGTTAAGGTATTTGTACCAGGTAGAACTTCAGCTCATATTTTCTAAACCATGTAATGAATTTGGTTCATATTTGGTATGATGATAGATATAGGTTCAAAGTTTTATTCAGCAATACCCCCACCCATACCTATGACCTCAAGGTCAAGGTCACTTACTTAGAAATTTCTATTGTTTAAGAACCAGGTTAACGTATTTGTACCAGGTAGAATTTGAGCTCATATTTTCCGAACCATGTAATGAATTTGGTTCATGTTTTGTATGATGATAGATATAGGTTCAAAGTTTTATTCAGCAATGCCCCCACCAATACCCATGAACTCAAGGTCAAGGTCACATACTTACAAAGTTTTAATGTTTAAGACTCAGGTTAAGCTATTTGTACCAGGTACAACCTGAACTTTTGTGATTCATTTGGTTCATATTTGGTTTGATGATACATACAGGTCCAAAGTTCCATTTATCATACACCTACCTATGCCTATGACTTCAAGGTCAAGGTCACAGACTTAGAAATTTTTAAACATTTTTTAAGAGTTCATATTTTGAAAACTATATGATGGTATTGGGTTTATATTTGGTATGATTATAGATACAGGCCCAACAAGACATACAGCTTTGCATGTGACCTCAAGGTCAAGGTAAGGTCAAAGTCACAGCCATAGAAATTTTAAATATTAAAGTATGTTAAGAGCTCATATTTTCCAAACCATATAATGGATTTGCTTCATATTTGGTAGGATGATAGATAAAGGTAAAAAGTTTCATTCAACAATTATCCTGCCCTTGCCCAGGACTTCAAGGTCAAGGTCACGGACCTAGAAGATTTTAATGTTAAAGTTTTAAGAGCTCATATTTTCCAAAATTGATGGATAGGGTTCATATGTGATATGAAAATAGTTATTTTTCCAAAGGCTGAATCGGCAATACCCCTACCCATGCCATTGACCTCAAGGACACTGTTCCAGGTGAGTTATGCTGTCCAATGACAGCTGTGGTTGCAACATGATTTTTTTCCGGGACAGGTGGACATCTGTGTCATATTGACACATTTATAGTTTTTCAAACCATGCAATGGATGTGGTTTATATTTAGTATGATGATATTAATGGGTCCAAAGTTCTATCCAGCAATACCCCCACACCTACCCATTGTCTCAAGGTCAAGGTCACAAACTTAGAATTTTTTAATGTTTAAGACCCAGGTTAATGTATTTGTACCAGGTAGAACTTCAGCTCATATTTTCTAAACCATGTAATTAATTTGGTTCATATTAGGTATGATGATAGATATAGGTTCAAAGTTTTATTCAGCAACACCCCCACCCCTACCCTACCTTACCCTACCACATTGGCCCTTGCCCGTTGGGTATGAAGAAATAGATTGGCTGCATGATGTTTCCCAACAAGGCTGAAACCGACCACACAAGAGTACTGGTAAACCGCTTAGAGGATCTAAATGTGTTCTAGAAAGGAAGAAATAGATTGGCTGCATGATGTTTCCACACAAGGCTAAAACCGACCACACAAGAGTACTGGTAAACCACTTAGAGGATCTAAATATGTTGTAGAAAGGGTTATCGTTTGGAAGCAAGGAATACACTACAAAACTGGAAAACATGGAGTGTACAGTTTTCTGGACCTACCCACCTACATACTTACCTACCTACAGTAGTAGTATACGGTTATAGGCAGGCAGACAGGGTAGGGCAGGCAAGGCAGAAGGGAAGTCAAGGCAGACCGGGCAGGCAGAACGGGCACACAGGTCAGGCAGACATAACGGGCAGGCAGGCAGAACGGGAAGTCAGGCAGAACGGGAAGGCAGGCAGGCAGAACAGGTAGGCAGGCAGCAGAATGGGCAAGCAGGCAGACTGGCAGAGCGGGCTGGCAGGCAGGAAGAACGGGCAGGCAGGCAGAATGGGAAGGCAGGCAGAACGGACCGGCATGCAGGCAGCCAGAACGGACAGGCAGGTAGACAGACAGAACGGGCTGGCAGGCAGGCAGAACGGGCAGGCAGGCAGAATGGGCATGCAGGCAGGAGGCAGAATTGGCTGGAAGGCAGACAGAACGGGCAGGTAGGCGGCGACAGAAAGGAAGGCAGACCAGGCAGGCAGAACGGACAGGTAGACAGGCAGAACAGGCAGGCTAGCAGAACGGGCATGCATGCAGGCAGACAGAACGGGCAGACAGGTAGACAAGCAGAGCGGGCATGTAGGCAGGCAGAACGGGTAGGTAGGCCGGCAGGCAGAACGGGTAGGCAAGTAGAACAGGTAGGCAGGCAGAACAGGTAGGTAGGCGGGTAGGCAGACAGGTAAGCAGAACGGGTAGGAAGGCAGGCAAGCAGAACGGGTAGGTAGGAAGACAGAACCAATAGGCAGGCAGGCAGAATGGGTAGGCTGGCAGGCAGGCAGAATGGGTAGGCAGGCAGGCAGGCAGGTACGTTGGTAGGCAGGCAGGCAGGTACGTTGGCGGGCATGCAGACAGGTACGTTGGTAGGCAGGCAGACAGGTACGTTGGTAGACAGACAGGCAGGTACGTTTCGGGTAGGTAGGGTAGGTAGGTTTTGGAGTGTAGATAAGTTTGGGATAGATATGTAGGTATGTAGGTAGTTATGTACGTAGTTAGATACGTATGTAGGTGATAGGTAGGCAGGCAGGCAGGTAGGTAGGAAGGGGAGGGTCGGTGTGTTTTGTGTAGATAGTTGCGTGCCTGCCTGCCTGCAGTAGTAATGTACGGTTTCAGGTAGGTAGGTACCCACCCACCCTATTCAACCTACCTATCTACCTAACTACCGACATTCTTACCTACCTACCTACCCACCCGCCATACCTACCAACTTACCTTCCTACAATCCCAACTACTAACCCCCACAACCTACCTACATACCTACGTGTCCACCCACCTGCCTTTCCAGGTAGGTAACTACCTACATACCTATCGTCCTATCTACCTCCCTATTTACCTACCTACTAACCCCTGCATGCCTGCTTGTCTGCCCGCCCGCCCTACCTACCGACCCCGCCCATCGGGGCTTGACGAAATAGATGGGCTCCATGATGCTTCCACGCAGAGCTGAAACCGACCGCACACGAGTACTGGTAAACCGTTTGGAAGATCTAAGGCTGCCAAGGCAAAGTATTAGAATCAGAATTGTTACTACATACCTACATACATACAGTCGTAGTGTACGGGTAGGAGTGCTGCGAATCGGACCATCTATGCTTATAAATCCTTTGGGCGACAGGGCTTGAGATGTCATTTCATCACAATGTCGTGTAAAAGTCCCACAAAATTGGAAGCAATGTCCAAAATGTCATATAAAGTGTTGACGAGGTCGTTAAACCTCAAATCAAACCTAACTACCTACATACCTTCCTACCTACATACCTATATACCTACCTGCGTGCCTGCCTGCTACCAACCTACCTACCTACTTACCTACATACTTACATACAGTAGTAACGTACGTTTTTAGGTAGGTAGGTAGTCAGCTAGGTAGGTAAGTAGGCAGGCAGGCAGGCAGGTAGGTAGATAGGTTGGTAAGGAGGTCTTTAGGGAAGGTAGGCAGGCAGGTAAGTAGGTAGGTAGGTTCAGAAGGTAAGTAGGTAGGCAGACAGGTAGACAGGCTAGTGGTAGGTGAGCAGGGAGGTAATTAGTAAGTAAGCAGGTAGGTAGGTATTAAGTTAGGTAGGTAGCAAGGTAGGTCGATTTTAGGTAGGTAGGTGGGTAGTCGGGTTGGTGGGTGGGTGGGCTTGAAGGTAAGTAAGTAGGCAGGCAGGTAGACAGGCTAGTTGTATGTGAGCAGGGAGGTAATTAGTAAGTAAGCAGGTAGGTAGGTATTAAGTTAGGTAGGTAGCAAGGTAGGTCGATTTTAGGTAGGTAGTCAGGCAGACGGGCCTGACGGGTGGGTAGGTAGGTAGGTATTGGAGGGTAGATGGGTTTTGTGTACCCTACCCTACCCTACCCTACCCGACCCGACCCGGCCCGGCCCGACCCGACCCGACCCGACCCGACCCGACCCTACCCTACCCTACCCTACCCTACCCTAATACATCGGCCCTTGCCCATCGGGGCATGAAGAAATAGATTGACTGCATGCTGTTTCCACGCAGAGCTGAAACCGACAGAACAAGAGTACTGGTAAACCACTTAGAGGATCTAAATACGTTCTAGAAAGGGTTATCCTTTGGAAGCAAGGAATACACTACAAAACTGGACAACATGGAGTGTACAGTTTTCTGGCCCAGACTAACTAGTTTCGGCCAATTAGGCCTAATCAGTGACCCTCAAATAATTTGAAAATTTCTCTATGGAATAAATGATCCCAAAGGACAAGAAAATATAACTACACTATGGTGTAGGACAGGAAGACTTTTTACGGCCGCCACACATTCCCGGACACCACCTGTAGTGACTTTAAATATGTTCTAGAAAGGGTTATTCTTGGGAAGCAAGGAATACACTACAAAACTGGAAAGCTTGGAATTTACAGGTTTTCTTGGCCAGACTAGCTAGTTTCGGTCAGTTAGGCCCCATCAGTGACCCTCAAATATTTTCAAAATTTTACAATGGAATCAATGGTCCCAAAGGACAAGAAAATATAAACTACAATATGGTGTTGGGCAGGGAGACCTTTTACGGCCGCCACACATTCCCAGACACCAGGTGTAGTGACGTTAAATATGTTCTAGAAAGAGTTATTCTTTGGAAGCAAGGAATACACTACAAAACCGAAAAGCATGGTGTGTACAGGTTTTCTGGGACAGACTCGCTAGTTTCCGCCAATTAGGACTCATCAGTGACCCTCAAATATTTTCAAAATTTCACAATGGAATCAATGACCCCCAAAGACAAGAAAATATAAACTACACTATGGTAAACCTGCCCACGCAAAGCGGTGCGAGTCGGACCGTCCATGCCTATAAACCCTGTTGGTTTCTTTGGGCGACAGGGCTTAAGAAGTAAGGAGTTAGAAATTAGAAGTTAGAATGTTAGAAATGTCTTGTGCTAACAGGTATACTCAGTACATGTAATAGAATCTCGTCCATCGGGGCTTGGGGAATAGATTGGGCTAAATGGTGCTTCAACGAAGAGCTGAAACCGACCGCACATGAGTACTCATACAGCGCTTAGGAGTGGCAAAGTGGTGCGAGTCGGGCCGTTTATGCATATAAACCCTATTGGTTTCATTGGGCTGCAGAGCTTGAGATGTAATGTCATCTCAATGTCGGGAAAAAATCCACAAAATTGGAAGCAAGGTCTCCAAAATTACCTAAATAGTGATGACGGGGACGTTAAACCTCAAATCGAACAATCAAGTCTTGGAGACAGACGTCATTATCCATCTGTGGGACTCTTGGTCTTACGGTATATAGAGTATCTTTCATGAGTGTCCATGCCTTTAATAAAAAGAGTATCTTAGAGCCATGTAGCTTACTTCTGCGCCTCTGCGAAATCTGCGCACTAGGAAAAAATTTAGTCATTGAAGTTCGACGTGAAGATAACAGTAACAGCAGCATTACTGCTACTACTACAAGCAGTAGCAGTAACGCTAATTCAGTCTTTTAAATAAAGCTTGTTTCATTGCGCGCATATTTTATGAAATGAGCACCCACTATATATATACCGTGAGACCAAAATACCATTTCACGACGCAATGGTCCGAGCCTGGCTCGGGTCAGATGTGAGACGCCAAGTTCTGCAACGGAATGTCAGGTGGTTTTGCTCAGGGTACACCGGTGTTTACCCATCTTCTGAATAAACTTTCGGCTCAATATACGTGAAATAATCATGAAAGGGTCGCTAAACCAAAGCAAAACCAAGAGACCACTGATGGATAATAACATCTATGTTTAAAGCTATTACTTGTACTCGGTATCGATTGACTACGTCACGCTATTATCCTTCCCGGCATGCTTATGCGTCTAAATGATTTTTTGTGAATCTAAGTGTGTTTTGAAAATTAAACCATGTTTATGCATTAAATTGAGTTTATATCATTTAAATATTTTTGGTGGATCTAAATGTGTTTGGAAAAATTAAACCGCGTTTATGCATTTGAATCATTTTATATCATTTCCGTATAAAATTAAACTGAAATAATTTTTCGCAATTTAAATAATTATATAGCATTTAAAAAAGGGGTTTTTACATCTAAAACAAAAACATATTGCACCTTTATAACGATTTTGCATTCAAATAATTCAATATATCATTTAAATGTATTTTATGCATATGAATTTTATTTATTAAATTTTGCAACATATCACACGCCATAATTATAGGTTTTATTTTATTTCTTCTATGAAAATATATTTAAAATCTAAGAAGGATTCAACAGACGCGTAATACTGTTCCAAGAGATAGGTTGTGGACACTCGTTTAAACTGCCTATACGAGGCTGTTTTAAAAGGCTTCAACAACCTAAGTTTGAATATTGAAAAATATGAAAAGTTTTTCATCACAAACCCCAAATTTTGAGGGGCTGTTCTAAAGAGAACCTATACAACAAATTTTGGAAGTATAGGAAAAGATCACAAGAACACAGTTCTAAAAGTTTGACCCCTTAAACCTCATTTTAATGCAGCAAAAATGGGATAATTACAGGGGTAAACGTTATATTTCTTTTATTGCTCAAAATTTGGGTTGTTGGAATTCGTTAGAATCGCATCGACAAGTGAAGTTCTAACGGGTTCCCATAATCTATGTTTTGAGCAGATATCACAAAAACAGGCCTATATAATTTGCCCCCCCCCCTCAAACCTCACTTTTATATAGTAAAACTGGTTTGCAGGGGTATACACAATTCTTCTTATTCCTGCTTTAAGACATAGGTTGTGGGTATTCGTTAGAGGCGGTTCTAACGAACACCCACTATCTGTCTTTGGAGCAGAAATAAGAACGTTTTGGAGGTAAAATTTTCAAGATGGACGTGTTTTCGTAATGAATATAAAAACACAATATTTTATCTAAAATTATTTATTTTTCGATGGAAAGTTTTTCACTGTATCCAATCTTCCCATGCCCACTTTTGAACAATACGCGTTATATACTGTTCCAAGAGATAAGTTGTGGATACTCGTTAAAACTGCCTCAACGAGGCTGTTTTAACAGGCTTCTACAACCTAAGTTTGAATATTGAAAAATATGAAGTTTTTCATCACAAACCCCACCTTTTGAGGGGCTGTTCTGAAGAGAACCTATACAACAAATTTTGGGAGTATAGGAAAAGATCACAAGAACACACCTCTAAATGTTTGACCCCCTTAAACCACACTTTTATGTAGCAAAAATGGGGTTTACATGGGTGAACATTATATTTCGTTCTTTTTTGCCTAAAATTTGGGTTGTTGGAACTCGTGAGAATCGTCCTACAGTCAATGTTTTGAGCAGACATCACAAAAACACGCCTATATAATTCCCCCTATCGAACCCCACTTTTATATTGTAAAACTGGGGTTTGCATGGGTATACAAAATTCTTCTTATTCCTGCTTTAAGACATAGGTTGTGGGTATTCGTTAGAGGCGGTTCTAACAAGTACCCAAAATCTGTCTTTGGAGCAAAAATAAATAATAAAAAAAAATCATCATAAAATTTTCATGTTTTGGAGGCAAAATTTTCAAGATAGGTGTGTTTTCGTAATGAATATAAAAGTATATATATATATATATATATTTTTTTTTTGTCTAAAAGTATTCATTTTTCGATGGAAACCTTTTCAATATATTAAATCATCTCATGCCCACTTTTGAACAATTACTCTAGTTTCTGCTTTTTGTTTGTGACTGTCTTTGTCGACCTAATTCTGTGTTTTTGGCCTGATTTTCTGGCCACTGCGGTTCTTTTAGGTAACATCAGTTTTCCGTCCGTAGATGTAACATAATTTGATGGGGGCTATTTTAATCCGAAAGACAAAAAGTTGTTGAACATACTTTCTTTTTGAAAACTTTTTCCGTTTTTGACTGCCATCGGGTTTTCGTACACCGAAGGGCCAAAACATGTTCATTAATAACTCAAAATCACCATGGCCATAAAGAGCCCACTTAAATAAAGCTTCCTGAAGCTGAATTTCTTCATAGAAATTTTGAATCAGTTCTGGTAAGCGATCAGGAGTCCTATTTTGGTTCAGTTTTAGAATATGGTTTAGTGATTCACAGTTGTTATTTTTCCAATGAAGGGGAACTTTAGTGTTACTTTTTCTTACTTCATAAACATAATTCAAGCACCCACAACATTTTTTTTTTAATTCGGAAAATCACCGATAACTGCTGTTATTCTTATCCGGCGCCTTTGTAGGATAGAAAAATAAAGAAATAAGAACAAAATAAAGAACTATCTCGTGGGTAGTCATAATCGTCTTATCAAGGATTCTAACGGGTATCCACATGAAAAAGATAGAAAACATGTAGTGGGTCTCATTACAACTTACTCCCACATGATTCTAATACGTACCCTCAACAAATCCGGCTCCGCCCATTGGGGCTTGAAGAAATGCATGGGCTGCATGATGCTTTCAGACAGAGCTAAGCCTGCCCAGGCAAAGCGGTGCGAGTCGATCCGTCAATGCTTATAAACCCTATTGATTTCATTGGGCGACAGGGCTTGAGATGTCATTTCATCTCAATGTCGGGAAAAAAATCCCACAGAATTGGAAGCAACGTCTCCAAAATGACCTATACAGTGTTGACGGGGACGTTAAACCTCAAATCAAACAAACAAACAAAACCCTCAACAAATCGTTTTGTTTTTAGGAAAAAAAATGAAATATCTCAAATAAGTGCACTTATTTGTTACTATATAAGAAAGAGAAAAAAGAGAGGAAAGAAAAAACTAAAGAAAGAAATAAAGAAAATGAAAATAAAGGAAGAAAAAAAAAAAAGAAAAAAAAAAAAGAAAAAAAAAATGGCGGTTGTTGTTGTTGTTCTGTTGTAAATCCCGCCAGTCGATGGCGCACCGGAGATCCCTCGTTGAAGAATCGCCGTAACAATCGTCGTTAAATAATCCAATGAAGTGAATCGTTGACAAAATATTCACAGGTTAACACAAATCAGGCCAGGACTGGAATATTAACAAGCTTGGGCGTTGAGAGGGGACGGCCATATATACAGGAAAAAGAGTTTAAGTTTTTGATAAAAATGTTTGATGAAGTTGCAGCCGCTTCATGTGCAACTTATTACAAAATCGTCTACCCAGGGCTTCCAGACGGAATAAGAGGTTACTCTCCCTTTTCTCTGACGTCTGCTCTAGTAGGTTGGTACTGTCCAATAACAGTGCCACTAGCTGATCTCTGGAACGTGATCTCCACCAACTCTGCCCAAAACGACCAGTAAGAAGATCCCGAATCTCCCCCAAAACCGATACTCTAACTTCGTGCAGCGCTGGACACCTCAGCAGCATATGCTGAAGATCTTCTGTAGCTAACCGACATAGAGGACAAGTTTGTTCAACACTGTATTGATTAAATCTAGCCTTCGTTGATTGAAGTATGTAGACACCAGTAAGCATCCTAACCTTAGTAATGCATCTCTTGACATCGCTAGCATTGTTGGATACGGAGTCCCACACCATATGAGTCTTTCCGACTGACATCAAGGCAGTATTACAATGACTTAGTGTTGATTTCTCATGAGCCTCATCTCTCAGTTTCACAGACCAATACGTATTCACACTGCGCCTACACAAATTTCTCCAGCGTAGTTTCGAGTATTCAGAGATAACGGGGATAGTTGGTAGATTATACTGATCCAGGACTTGTTCAGCAGTGACAAAGAAACTCCCTGAAGCGCCCATTGCTAACTGACGGTACATTAGGTCCTTCATTTTCGTGTTTTTAGCATGAATGATTGAATACAACAAACTTAATTGTCTTTTGTGAATCTCCGCATGTAACGGCGGTGCTATGAAGGAATACACGCTTATTGATTTTATCAGTTTCATAGCCCGCAAGCCATTGAGTAATTCAACTTAAATTACTCAAACTGAGTGAAAGTAATTAACGATTTGGGCCGTGATATATTTTCTTGTCGCTTTTTCCTGGTAAGCGAACAACCGGCAGAAGGTCCGAAGTGGATTTTATTTTCCCGAGAAGTATTATAAATGAGCAAATTGAATCCATAATGATATGTGGATCTTTGCATATGTCAGAAATCCAGAAAAAAATACGTGTGGAAATCGTCATTTTTTTTCTTGACGCTTTCCTGTTTCCAGATACTTGACCGGCACCGTTTTTGCATAATAATTAAAGCCTTATAATAATAATAATAATAAAAACAGAATTATTCGTAAATCTATGTTTCTCTCTATGTGAATGCTTATGTATATATATAAATATCTTATGAAATCTATCACATGTAGGTTAGTATCTAGCGCAACAAAAGTTAAAATCCCTTCATGACGCTTTTTCATCAGTCGATAAAGCTAGACGACAGGCCCTTATTATGGATCTGATAAGTATTTATGGGCTTTTAAAGGAGCTTGTATGGACACAAAATTACACATTTAAGTTTGCCAATGTCTGGTCTTATCTTATTACCAGAAAGATTGAATACAAGTGTTAAAATATGTTCTTGACGCTTTCTTGTCGCTCAATACTTGTCTAAGCTTTTCAGAGTCGGGATTGCATAGTTCTTCGGAGCAAACTTTAAGGGCATCTAGTGAACCTGTGTTGACAAAAATATACCAGGAAGCATTGAAAATGTTATAAAATATCAATTCTGCCTTAGATGTATATAAAAAATGTTTAAAAACGTTCTTGTCGCTTTATAGTGAGACCGTCGACATCACAGTTTTGTTCATGAAAAAAATATATATTGAATGCAACAAGTCTTAAAATTCCTTGATAAGCCATGGATAGCCCACGAAAGCCCTATGGCTTATTTCCAATGGGGTATATTTGGGAGACAATTCTTAATCTTGCCACTAGTCCTGAACTCATGACCTTCCATACATTACGCTACGCTGCTTTCCTGTACGGAGTGACTGAACGTCAGTAGGGTCTTGTTGTACAGGACTAATCTTGCCACAATATGCAAACAGTTTGTTGAGTGGACTAATTTGTTTTCGGTTCAAATGAAGACGATTCGGTTTAAGAGTTTGGGAGCAAAATTTACGTCTTCACCGGTTTTCTTGATTTTGGATCAGCTGTTTATAAAAGATACCGGTTCTGTGCTAATTATCCTCTGTTTGCAAACGTAAGCTGAATCAGTACATGAAAAAATGTTCTTAATTTTTAGTGAGATCAGATCGGATGTTTGTTGAGCATGCACATTTGATAATGCATGACTAGAATCTTACCGCTTTGTCCTGTGTGGGTGGGGTAAGGGCAATCATGTCGACATTACCGCTTGTCAAATTCTGAGTATTCGTGTTGTATCTCAATAAATTGAACTATTTTTTCATTCATATACTGTCAACACACCTGGCTAGGGCTGGCTAATCAGAGCTGAAAAGATAATCGATTATCAGTCCCGTCATAGCGATCGATAATCGATTAGTAATCGCTAAGATTTTTGTCATAATTTTACCTGTCTGGATTTCTTCTGAGCATGACTCTTACCATATGTTGCACTTTACCATATGTATATTTGAACAGACAGGCCTGAGCAAACAGTGTAGAGATTACATGATTACTGTCTAGGCTGTCATCCTGCAAACCTGGAGTGTATGTAATGTAGACCCTGTGCATACATTTCCCGGAAAGCACCAAAATACCAGAAAGCAACCAAAATACCGGAAAGCACATATAAATACCAAAAAAACACTTATATATACTGGAAAACATTAGAAAATTGTATTAAAATGCAATATATAACATATCTGGAACAATTATGGTTGCTTTGGACTATAACTTGCGATTTTATTGCATTGGTAAGTATGCCCCACCCGATAATTGTTCTATCTTTGGAAATAAAGGGAATATAGAAAGAGGTGATTTTATTATTTTTTATTTATTTATTGATTTTATTTATTTATTTTTATTTTAAATATATTTTGGGTACGATAAGGCTGTTTTAACGAGTACCCACAGTCTGTATTTTGATAAGGAATAAGAAAAATTTAACAATTTTTAATCTTAAAATTTTCTTTTTCTTGCATGTATTTGTATAGACATGTTTTCGTAATGATTTGCGCAGTCGACTCAGAAGTCAAACCAACTGACAGAAATCACCCATTGCTACGGGTCTGATCAGACCCACAGGTAATTAAAGAGAAGAAATCGTCGTGCTCGGCTTATCATATAATACCTTCATTGTTGATTAACGAATGAATACCTGTTAAGTTTAACCACATTTAGATAATTGGATCAATTGTTGGCACATGCCTTATGTCATTAATCCCTTTAACATGTCAATCACAACAATTGTCATCTGCTGTTTACTTTCAAAGTTGCAAACAGAGTGGTCCCAGATCAGACGGCTCCTTTAAGGCTGATAGTGATTTTTGTGTGCAAAAATGTAAGTGAAGATGCAAATATATATGTCATCGACACAAATAAGATCAAGCCAGTCATATAAGAAAATATTATCTTTCCATTTTTCTTACTAAAAATTCTTGTGGGTACTCGTTATAGCCGCCTCAATGAGACTTTCTTACCAATAGACATTACGATAATACGCACATGTGACAAAGTGCATTTTTCACATCTCCAAAATAGCTACTTTTCTTATGAAAACTCGGAATGATATACGTATATATGTATTTCTTATTAAAACGTCGTGGTGCTTGTTAGAACCGCTCCTTTGAGACAGTTATAACGAGTACCCACAACCTTTGCCTAAGAACGGAAATAAGTATAGTATTGTTTATCCCCGTAAACCCCAATTTTCTCTATATAAGTGGGGATTAGTTGGTGTTCATTTCACGGACCTGATCACATGATGCTACACATTAGGATAGGGAAACCTGAAAACACACTGCATCATGAAAATACGCCTATATAATGTTGACACCCTGGAACCCCGCTTTTATATAGTAAAACTTGGGTTTGCAGGGGTAAACCTTAGTTTTCTTAATTCTACTCTAAAATATAGAGTGTTCTTACGTGTACCCACAATCTATAATATTTTGAGAAGAAATATGAAATATATCACAAATTTTCAGCTTAAAATTTTCCTTTTTCTGGCTTCCAATTTTATATGCATTGACGGACTGATTCGCACCACTTTGCCTGGGCTGCCTCAGCCCTTCTAAGCGGTTGGTTTAAGCTCTGCGTGGAAGCACCATAAAGCCCAGTCTATTTCTTCAAGAGTCCCGATGGGCGGGACAACGTACAATCCTTGACACATTACTACCTGAAAGCAATTACTTGTATGTTTGTATATTTGTATGTATGTTGTTCATTCTTCCTGATTTTTACACTTTATTCAAAGAATTATCTTTGAAATAGAATAAAACACTTGATAAAATTTGATGTTTTTCTCTAATAAAGATGAATACTACTTCTATAAAGCATGTAACATCACTTTAACATGCCATTGTCATTGCATTGTACCTATACATTGTTTTCAACAGGTCTCGGTGGCCTAGTGGTTAGGAGCACTGACTCTTTCTCAATAGGTCGCTCATCGCTGTAGTTCGCGCCCCCGCTCAGTTCACTTGTGGCAAGAGACAAGTTCTGATTGGTTTTTCTCTGAGTTCCACTCTCTTAATTGGTGGTTTGCATCCCACTGAAAAGACGTGTGAAAGACAAGTTCTGTCTGATTTTCTCCTGGTTCTCCCATTTTTGCAAACCTAAACGATCGGCTCGATATATGTGAAAATCTTGAAAGGGCTATATATATAGTCCCTACTACCCGCTAAACAGCTAAATTTTCACGTGAGTTGTTGAACAGACGTGTTATACACCGTATTTAGTAAGAGACACTGTCCCCGCGCTAGCAATGGAAACCCTGGTAAACCTCACATGGTCACTCGGTAGTGACCTCTGAATAGACACCCTATGTGGAACTAACGTCAAGATGACATTATTTAACCAATGTATTCCGAACGGTCTGGTTCAAGTTCTTTAAACTGCACATAACACTCTCAAACGGTTGCTGTAGTATATGAAGATAGATATAGATAGCAGCTTGTAATTCTTCAGAATTGTTTACTGGTGACACGTCCTTAGACAATCCTTCACAATTCTGACAATACCATTAGGGGATTGGGGATAAATATTTAAGTTTTTTCGGTAAAATTATCAATATAGATGTAATACATAGACCTAAACTTCATTTTTAACATGTTCCTCCGCAAAAAAAAAAAAAAAAAAAAAACAAGTACAGAGTGCTTTTTGGTATTTATATGTGCTTTCAAGTATTTTGGTTGCTTTCCGGTATTTTGGTGCTTTCCGGTAAATGTATGCACCCAATGTACACCTGCGATAATGGTCAAATATGACCGACGCAGTATCAGTAAACAGACAGACATAGACAGTGTAGACCCAGATGAGACGCCACAAAATGCGACGTCTCATCAGGGTCTGCACTGTTTGCCACTCATCCAGCTATTTAAGGCATAACTTTGGGTAGTAAATTGTACCTATCAAGTAATCGATTAAAAGCAAATTAGAAATGATAATCATTTTTGTTGAACTTATCGATCAATTATACGATTAATCCTGTCGCCCTTTCAGGGGTGTGAAATTCCACTCGCCTGCTTGGATTTGCGAGTAAGTTTTAAGGCAGGGTGAGTAAGGTTTTCAAAACTGACCTTAATTACATAGTTGTGAGGGGGGATATAGCATTTGTCCCGTACGTAAGTACGTACGTACGTACTTTGTCAGCGCTCTAGCGCCTACATTTCTTTTACGATTTTGATATAACTTCACATAAATGTTCCTTATAAAAATATCTCGAGTGAGTTCGACTTTCAAGGTCATGACCTCAAGGTCAAGGTCACTGTGGCTATTTTTAGCTCACCGTCACGTAGTGACGAGGTGAGCTTTTGGGATCACTTTTCGTCCGTCGTGCGTGCGTCCGTGTGTAAACTTTTTCTTCAAACGACATCTCCTCCTAAACCACTGAGCGGATTTTGACCAAACTTTACAGGAATGATCCTTAGGTGGTCCCCTTTCAAAATTGTTCAAATGGTTCCGGTCCGTTGCACATATAGGTCACAGGAGCCAAAAATAGATTTTTTTCACCAAAAACTTAAAAAATCTTCTTCTCTGAAACTGCAAGGCCCAGGTCTTTGATATTTGGTATGAAGCTTCATCTAGTGGACCCCTACCAAGATTGTTCAAATTATAGTGCTGGGGCCAAAAATGCCCCCGCCCCGGGGCCCTTTGGTTTTACATGGGCTTATATAGGGAAAATCTTTAAAAATCTTCTTCTCTGAAACTGCAAGGCCCAGGTCTTTGATATTTGGTATGAATCTTTATCTTGTGGACCCCTACCAAGATTGTTCAAATTAAAGTGCTGGAGCCAAAGATGCCCCCGCCCCGGGGCCCTTTGGTTTTACATAGGCTTATATAGGGAAAATCTTTAAAAATCTTCTTCTCTGAAACCGCAAGGCCCAGGTCTTTGATATTTGGTATGAAGCTTCATCTAGTGGACCACTACCAAGATTATTCAAATTATAATGCTGGGGCCAAAAATGCCTCCGCCCCGGGGCCCTTTGGATTTACATGGGCTTATATAGGGAAAATCTTTAAAAATCTTCTTCTCTGAAACTGCAAGGCCCAGGTCTTTGATATTTGGTATGAAGCTTCATCTTATGGACCCCTACCAAGATTGTTCAAATTATATTGCTGGGGCAAAAAATGCCCCCGCCCTGGGGCCCTTTGGTTTTACATGGGCTGATATGGGGAAAACCTTTAAAAATCTTCCTCTATGAAACCGCAAGGCCCAGGTCTTTGATATTTGGTATGAAGCTTCATCTAGTGGACCCCTACCAAGATTGTACAAATTATAGTGCTGGGGCCAAAAATGCCCCCGCCCCAGGGCCCTTTGGTTTTACATGGGCTTATATTGGGAAAATCTTTAAAAAATCTTCTTCTCTGAAACTGCAGGGCCCAGGTCTTTGCTATTTGGTATAAAGCTTCGTCTAGTGGACCCCTACCAACACTGTTCAAATTATAGTGCTGGGGCCGAAAATGCCCCCGCCCCGGGGCCCTTTGGTTTTACATAGGCTTATATAGGGAAAATCTTTAAAAATCTTCTTTTCTGAAACTGCAAGGCCCAGGTCTTTGATATTTGGTATGAAGCTTCAGCTAGTGGACCTCTATGAAGATTGTTCAAATTATAGCCCTGAGGCCAAAAGGCCTTCGCCCCGGGGCCCTTTGGTTTTTCATAGACTTATATAGGGAAAATCTTGAAAAATCTTCTACTCTGAAATCACAAGGCCTAGGTCTTTGACATTTGGTATGAAGCTTCAGCTAGTGGACCTCTACCAAGATTGTTCAAATTATAGCTCTGGGGCCACAATGCCCCCGCCCAAGGGCCCTTTGGTTTTACATAGACTTATAATAGAGATAATCTTTGAAAATCTTCTTCTCTGAAACAACAAGGCCCAGGTCTTTGATATTTGGTGTGAAGCTTCATCTAGTGGACCTCTATCAAGATTGTTTAAATTATAGCCCTGAGGCAAAAACTGCCCCTGCCCCGTGACCATTTGGTTTTAGATAGGCTTATGTAAGGAATATCTTTAAAAAAATCTTCTTCTCTGAAACCACAAGGCCCAGGTCTTTGATATTTGTTGTGTAGCTTCATCTAGTGGACCTTTGCCAAGATTGTTCAAATTATAGCCTTTTGTTGATATTTGGTATGAAGCTTCACCTTTTTAGACCTCCCTCAACATTATGCACATTATAACCCTGGGGTCAATAATGGCCCTCCCCGGGGCCCACTTGTTACTCTATGGATCAGGTGAGCGATCCAGGGCCATCATGGTCCTCTTGTGATTAATATTAGGATCACTTTTTGTCTGTCATCTGTGCGTAAACAATTTCTTCAAACGACATCTCCTCCTAAACCACTGATCGGATTTTGACCAAACTTCACAGGAATGATCCTTAGGTGGTCCCCTTTCAAAGTTGTTCAAATGGTTCCAGTCCATTGCACATCAAGGTCACAGGAGCCAAAAATAGATTTTTTTCACCGAAAACTTAAAAAATCTTCTTCTCTGAAACCACAAGGCCCAGGTCTTTGATATTTGGTATGAAGCTTCATCTAGTGGACCCCTACCAAGATTGTTCAAATCATAGTGCTGGGGTCAAAAATGCCCCCGCCCCAGGGCCCTTTGGTTTTACATGGGCTTATATAGGGAAGATCTTTAAAAATCTTCTTCTCGGAAACCGCAAGGCCCAGGTCTTTGCTATTTGGTATGAAGCTTCATCTAGTGGACCTCTACCAAGATTGTTCAAATTATAGTGCTGGGGCCATTAACAACATTTCCTTTTACTGATAACTGGCGACCTCTAGGTAGTTCTCTCATCTGCATGAATGGTATACGTTATCATTGCCTCCACTTCTATTTTATGGCCAAGCCAACACTATTTAGTTAATTTTTGAGCCAGTTAGTTTGGTTTAAAATTGAAACTAATCTTGGAAGTTCATCAAAGCTTAGTAACTTACTCCTGAATTTACCTTCTGCCTTTAATTCACCAATGATCTTATTATACAGACTATCTCCAGCTAAAAGAATGTTGTCTAGATCTGTACTACAAGCAATGTCTGAGTATGCTGCATATATTAATGAACAAAGTGCATTTGCAGTACATTGGCATCCTCTGGACTCATTGCTGAATATTTCTGAACCTTGGTGAAAAGATCCCAGTTCAAATTTGACAGAGTTAAATGGACCATTAGAAGGCTTCCATAGCACTGTTTCAGTTTGTTCCATTAAAGGAAATGCTGTATACATAATTTTTTCATCAACTTGTGTAGAGCTTGAAAATACTGTGTTTGTAAATTCTATGGGTGAATGTATTTTGGTATTTTGTCCTAGTTGTTGTCTGTTAGTATTCTCATTTGAACTTTGCAAAACTTCGATATTTTGTTCTGGTTGTTTTCTGTTAATATATTTGTCATTTCTAGTTTGTAATACTGAGTTCATATCTTTGTCATTTCTACTTTGTAAAACTGAAGCATCAGATGTCACGCTGAGGCAGGTCATACCCACATCTGAAGAACTAGATGACCCTGGGCCAGATGATACGCTGGGGCAGGTCATACCCACATCTGACAAAATAATTGACCCTGGCACAGATGTCCTCACATTCATTATTACTTTACATCCCGAAGTTGTTCTTTTATTGCAGTTTCATTTCATTTATTTTCATTTCTTATTGAATGCTTGTTTTCCAATTCTGTTTGCATGTACTATTGTATTCTGTCTTATATCTTTTAATTTTCTAACACTTATGACTGTGTGTCCAAATTATATAAGCGATACAAACACTCAAAGACAAACCATAACAAAAATGAACCGGGACAGAAGAACATTCTAAAATGGCTATCAATCAGGAAATCTTTTCTCTGGTCATTCCCTTCTGCTGATATCAGCTTCTGGTGAAAGACTGTGCACTGTACTGGTTAACCACTTACTTATTAACCTGCATCTTGGAACAGTCAGTAAAACAAATTCCACTGGTGGCTTAAATCGATTTTACGTGGTCACAATCTTCACACTTATTTCCATAGCAATTTAGACAATTTGTTCAGTCCTCATGAATGCCTCCCAACTCATCAGTGCAACATTGCTGTGAACACAAAAATCAAAGAACCACAGAGATGAAACAACGGTGAGGATTCGACAGCAAGGAATCTCTGAAATGCTGGAGCAAAAGAAAACCAACATTTAGACTCCGATGGACCCGACCAGAGACAGAACTTCAGGCACTAACCAACATATCATATAATTAAATTCTCTCTAATTCTTAGTAGGCCTTTTGATGAAAATGTTACAGTTGCAGTGAAATTAAAGAAGAAGATGTCATTTAAGTCATATGTTTTCTCAGAAAATGTTCGACCATATCATGTGCTTTGTGCTTTGCATTGGCTAATGAGTGGTAGTGAATTGTACAAAAACGCAAATGTTGAAATAGACCAGCAGTGGTTAAAGAGAATCACAGAAGAAAGTAATGAAACACTGCATGCATTTTTTGAATCACAAAAAAAAACCTGCTCTGAAACAAATAATGATGATTCTGATGGTGTTTTGGATGAAAGTCTTCAGGATAGTCCATGTAATCAGAACCAAGCTGAGGTTATACATAATTTTTTTGAGTTGTGTACAAAAGAATGTTCAAAGTATGATATTATTGATTTTGATGGTGTTGTTAGTGAAATGTTTAACAATTATCCAAACGATCAGTTAGAAAAAAATGATGATATTTCAAATCATAACACACCTCATGTGGAAGAACTGTATGATTCAGATGCAGAAGAAATCGCACAGGAAAATGTGGGAAATATTGACACTCTATTGGATGATGCAGATCTTGAAAACAGAAATTCTACTTTCACATTTGCTCCTGGAGAAGGTCAAAGGCCACTCAGTATATTTCAAGATAAAGATTCAGAATATCTATGTTTTCCCACCATATTTTGTGGGCAGAGGCGAATAGATAATGATGATAGAAAAGTGCCTGTACATTATAGTGATATTGCAAAGTGGGAATTGAGAAGTCAAGATAGACGGGCTGCTAACAGTGTACCTAATATATTTTTTAAACTGAAAAAAATACAGATGAAGCAATTGAACGATAAAGCAAACCTTGCTGTTAGAAGGTGTCAAACAGGAACAAATAATATTACTGCTGTACAAGCAAGAAACTCAGAGTGTATTGACAGTATTGTAAAAAATGATGAAGGATACTATTTGTTTAAACAGCTAAGAAATTCTCCAGCGTATTTGGAATCTAGAAAAAAAGATGTTTATGCTATGATTCGTCAGTTGGGTTTGCCAACTTGGTTTATGTCATTGTCCTCGGCTGATACAAGATGGATTGAGCTTTTGAAAATGCTAGCTACCTTAAATAAAAATTTCAACTACACCGATGATCAAATTGAAAACTTGGCATGGGAACAAAAGATAAAACTTATTCAATCGGATCCAGTCACTTGTTCTAGATATTTCGAGCATAGAGTTAAAGAATTCATCAACACAGTTCTAAAGAGTGAGCATGAACCTCTTGGAAAAGTTGTTGATTACTTTTTTAGAGTGGAATTTCAGCAACGTGGATCGCCACACATTCATATGATTGTATGGGTACAGAATGCACCAAAATTCAATGTGGATTCGGATGTAGAGTTGGCTGCTTATGTGGATCAGTATTTGAAATGTTCTTTAGATAATTCACATCTTCGTCATTTAATAGAACTTCAAATTCACAAACATTCTAGAACATGTAGAAAACGAGAAGATAAAATCTGTCGATTTGGTTATCCTTTGCCACCTCTTTCCAAAACTATGGTCTTACAGCCTCTCGAAACTGAAAAAGACAAGTATTATAAATTGTACCAAAACTTACAGAAAACAATGAACAGTAAGAAAGATGGATATGATATGTCTTATGAGGAGTTTCTAACAAGTGTTGTCCGAATGAGTGAGGAAGAATATATTAAATGTATCAGAAGTTCTTTAAACTCATCAAAAGTGTTTTTGAAAAGAAAACCAAGTGAAATCCGTGTAAATTTGTACAATGATAGTGTTTTAAAAGCTTGGAAGGCAAACATTGATATACAATTTGTGTTAGATCCATATGCTTGTGCTATGTATATAGTTTCATATATTAGTAAATCTCAAAGAGGGATGAGTAATTTGTTGCATGCAGCTGCAAAAGAAGCAAGGAATGGCAATATGGATCTCAAAGACAAGTTAGACATATTGGAAATGTGTTTTCAAACAGTGTTGAAGTAAGTGCACAAGAGGCAGTTTATTTGGTACTGCAAATGCCATTGACTAAAAGTTCAAGGAGTGTTGTCTTCATAAATACGTCACTTCCAACCCAGAGAGTACAGTTACTGAAACCAAAGTCAGTACTTGATGAATTGCCGGCAGACTCGACAGATATAATGTCAGACAATAAAATTAAAAGATACTCGAAGCGTCCCAAACCATTGGAAAAGTATTGCTTAGCCGATTATGTGTCTGAGTTAGAAGTCATTTACCCAGATGGACATAATGATAGTAGAGATGAGGAGGAGCAAGATTATGAGAAAGATGCAGAAGTGTCAGATGAAGAATGCTTTGGTGATGGTGAAACTATTTTAACTTTAAAGAATGGCATAAAAATCAAACGATGTCGTAATTCTAAAATAATAAGGTATGTGAGATTCAATCGCAAAACAGATGAAGAGAACTATTATAGAGAGAAACTTCTACTTTTTCACCCATGGAGAAATGAAGAGACTGACTTACTTGGAACTTTTAGAACATACAGTTGACTCTCGTTATCTCGACCCCGCTTATCTCGACCCTATCGCTTATGTCGAACCGATTTCTAAGTCCCGTACATTTCCCCTATATATTTATTGTATTTCAACTTCGCATGTGTCGAACTACTTTTAAGTCGACACTTCGGCTATCTCGCCCATCATTTTCAGTCCCTGAATGTATTTTTCACTGTTTTTACTACTGGGTATCTCGAACCGGGATTCATGACGTAACAAAAAAAAAACAAAAAAAAAAAACATGCGTCCAGTCCTTCAATTTTGTAATTTGCCTTTAGAAAACAATTCATCAATACTCACAATGTTGTTAATTATCCAATTTGTCCAGGTGCGTTTGCAATTAAAATTAGCACACAAAATACCTTTTCGGCTACTAAGAAAATCATGTGCGTGTAATAAAGACTGACACTCGGTGCTCAACCTTTAATCTTACACCGTCTCGTGTCAATGATTTGCAAGATTTCCGTGACAAAAGGCGGCGTTGTCTTTCTTGCAGAAATGTCAAAAAAAGTGACAAAAGTTGTGATAATCTCGGCGTGTTAAAAACGCAGTTGATCGGAACAATTCACGTGTATCGTTGTTAACCCGTCTGTTTCTTAACCGATGCAAATCCATGTACAAACAGTGTAGATCCAAAAAAATCCGAAGTAATATAAGCGTTGCATTCACAAGCGGGAACCAGTCTGTTTAGTATCTAACTATATGAAGCGTATTTAGAAACCCAGATTTGTAGGAATTTAAAAGACAACAAAATACGTGAGAAATCTATCAGTTTTATTTATTTATTAATTTGTTCATAAACGCTATACTCTGACAAGCTCCAGTACTTTCATAAACAAGTTTTAAAAACTCAGTAAACCGTTCATGTAAGAATTACCAAGAATACCAAGCATACCACGGCAAACAATGTGTTCTGACATACATGTGACGTCACACTTTGGTTATCTCGTACTACGGATAACTCGAACTTTTTAATCCGGTCCCGTGAGGTTTGAGATAACGAGAGTCGACTGTATAAAGAACACTATGAGTCAATGAAGCATGTGATAGATCATAAATGTTCCACTTACGAACATTATGCTGAAGAGTTGGAATTAGCAAGAGATTTAGCAGAAATTGAATATGATGCATTCGATGATATTGCTCCAAGTACACAACAAGTTGAAGGTGATGATGCTGAAATTGAACCAATTCAGCCTGAAGAGTTTATATATTTTAATCCTGATAGAATTGAGCATAGAGACTATGATATAGGGACTGAAATTGGATGTTACGTTTCTGCACCTCAAATTGATGTGAATGAAAATATTCTTTCAGATATTGATTACAGAAAGCTCCTGCAGTGTTTAAATAGTAAACAAAAACAGTTTTACTATCATGTGATTCACTGGATTAAAACAAAAGATGCCCCCTTATATGCATTTCTTTCTGGTGGAGCTGGTGTTGGAAAAAGTCTAGTTATTCGAGCATTGTATCAGACTTTGTTTAGAATATTAAATCTGAAAGAAGGAGAAGATGCGGATCACACAAGGGTTCTTCTTTGTGCATTTACAGGAAAAGCAGCATTTAATATTAATGGTTCTACCATCTCATCTGCATTTAAACAAAAGTATAAGCAATCGGATCAAACATTAACCTGTGACAGTCTGAATACCTTTAGATCAAAATACCGTGATTTGTCAGTTGTGATTATTGATGAAATTTCAATGGTTAGTAATTCTATGTTGAATTTTATTGATCAGAGACTTCAAGCATTGAAAGGAACAAGAACGCCTTTTGGTGGTGTTAGCATTATTGCTGTTGGTGATCTTTATCAGTTGAAACCAGTGAGTGGTGATTGGATATTTAATGACATGAAACATGATGCAGCTGCTTTATCACAAAATCTCTGGAAAGACTTATTTACCATGTTTGAACTAACAGAAATTATGAGACAAAAAGATGACCTTGAATTTGCAGAATTGTTAAATAGATTAAGGATCAATGCCTTGACTGCTGAAGACAAGAATAGGTTTAAGCAATGTGAAGTAACTAAAAAAGATACTGAGTATCAGAAAAATGCGCCTCACCTCTTTGCAGAAAACTATTTCATGCATGTTTTTAATGATGAAATTATAAGAAATATGGCAACAGAAAAGGTTGAAATACCATGCATGGATACATATGTCTCACCTAAGTTATCTAAAGAAAAGATAGACTGTGCACTCAAGAATCTAAAGAATGTAACAGATTCAAACCAAACAGCAAATTTACATTGCTCGTTAACAGTTGTTGTTGACATGATTTATGATTTAACAATAAACATAAAAACAGAAGATGGACTAGCAAATGGAGCATCATGTGTAGTTAAGTTTATTGAGTATAAACTACAAACCACACGACGTCCAAGCATAATTTGGGTCCAGTTTGATGACAAAAAAGCAGGAATGGAAACAAGAATCAAATACAAAAACAGGGGACTGTATCATAGCAATATTGATGAAAATTGGACACCAATTTTTGATGTCAACAGGTCATTTACTTACAACAGAAAGACCTTTCAGAGAGTTCAATTCCCTTTGCAACCTTCTGCAGGGCGTTCAGTACATAGAGCACAAGGTAGTACCCTGGAAAGAGTTGTTATTGACTTATCACAACGTAAAACCCGCAAAGTTCCACATTTACACTATGTAGCACTCAGCAGGGTAAGGTCAATTGAGAAGCTTCAGATCCTTAACTTCAATGAGAAAGCATTACAAGTTGATGATCAGGTTAGGACAGAAATGCAGCGATTGCATGAAACAGCAATGCTTCAGCTGTGTGATACATCTTTAGAATTGATAGATCCAGTTTCGCATTTCAAGGTTGCTTTCAATAATTGTAGATCCTTGAATCTTCATTTTGATGATGTTAGACATGACAAAAATCTGTTGTCAACGCACATATTTGGATTAGCAGAAACACGACTACATCAGCCTGATAATGATAGTGATTATGTAATAGAAGGCTATTGTTTGACAAGAAATGACCAAATTGGATACAGTACTTGCAAAAGACCTCCTCATGGATTAGCAGTTTATGTCAAAGATGGTATCATTATTATACAGAAGAGAAAGTATAGTTCAGATACATTAGAATTTATTATGATAACTGCCAGGCATGTCTCGATTGAAAGTCAGATCGTATTTTTGTATAAGTCACCTCAAATGTCTGACAGTAATCTTCTTTCTTGTCTGAACAAAGAACTTATTCCATATTTGACCCCATCAAAGCCATTGATGATAATTGGAGATTTCAATATTAATGTTTTGCTGAAACATAGCATCGTTAAGAAATTAAGTGATAAGTTTTCATGCAAAATGCTTATAAAAGAATGTACCACAGATCATATGACAACACTTGATTTGGTATTTTCTAATGTTGATTTTTCATATGTTGATGGTGCAGTTGGAACATGTGAAACATACTGGTCAGATCACAAAATAGTCTTTTTGCACATGAAATCCACGTAGTTGAAGACTTTTCACCTGCATAATTTTAAATATATAAAACCAGTCTCTCAAATTAAGGTTGCTTTTTTGGTGAAATTCGAACAGAGGAATCTATTGGTGAGATCATAAATACCACACTTTTTGCATAACAACTTGGAAATCGTGTCAGGTATTTTTATACTACTTTTCAGTGCACTCACCCACCACATAAAATGCTGTATTTACCTTTTTAAAGGCAGATATTGCTGGTGGTTTGGCAAGATTTGGGTGGCCACCACTTACAGATATCAGGAAATGAGCACCACTGTAAAACTCCTTATATAGAGAAGAGTGGAGTTTACAGGGCTATTCTTTATTTTCTATACATATTTTTACCATTTTCTTACTCGAAACATAGACAGTGAGGTGTTTCTCTAAATGATCTATGTTTGAAGCTAAAATAAGAAAAATATATAAATTTTCATTCAAAAATGCTATTTTTTCTATCATGACTGAAAGCATTACATATATGGATGCATTATTCTAATGGAATAGGTCCTCTTTTTCCAGTCAGAAGTAAGAAATAGGACATCTCGAAAAAACAACATGGAAAAATAAAAGTTTAATCTTAAAGGACCTTAATAATATTTAATATTTTATTTGGTTTTCCAGTTTTATAGTAGATTAAAAAATATCTTTGAGTATGATTTCAACCTTTTTTCTTAGAATTTATGTGCACAGGATGAAACTACATTTTCTGTTGGCATAAAAATTTTGAAGATTATAAAGCATCTGATAGTCTGTTGATACAGTGGAGGTTTCAAAGATTGACTTGTATGTATGTATATTTTTATGATGTCATATTACATGGATGCTGTTGATGTACCTTTGGTTAATATTAATTATACTCTTCAACTGGATTCACATCACGTGAACAAGCCCGTGAAATAAACACCCCCTTAAACCCCACTTTATATTGAGAAATCTGGGGTTTATAGGGGTATACATTATTTTTCTTATTTCTGTTCCAATACATAGGTTGTGGGTACTCATTAGAACTGCCTCAATGAGGCGGTTCTAACTAGCACCCGCCACCTGTGTTTGCAGTATAAATAAGGAAAATATCATGGATTTTCATAAAATAAGCAGCTATTTTGAAGATTCAAAAAATGCATTATGTTGCAAGAGTGTTATTATCTTAGTTCTTAGATGTATTGCAGAATAATTAAAAAATATTAATTCTTTACTTATCTCTAAACATTTGCTACCTTCATATTAAACATCTGACCAGACACTTTGTCAGGGGAAGAATTGACTTACAATATACATTCTGTCCATTTTTCCCCAGACGTTAGTCGAGGGGGACTATAGTAACGGTTTTCGTCCATCCGTCCACCGTACATCCATCAGTCGGTCTGTCTGCCACTCCTCCTACATTTTCAAGGGATTTTGATGAAACTTTCCAGTTATTGTTCCTATGTCCTGAAGATGATCATATTTTACCGAGGTCATGCTAGACTGATTTTTACCAGAGTTATTGCCCTTTGTCAGTTTTAGCAATTTTATCAACAGAAGTTTTTGTCTCCGCAACTCCTCCCAGTGTTCAAGAGATTTTGATGAAACTTCTCAATTATTGTTCTTATCACCTGAAAATGATCATATTTTAAGGAGGTTGTGCCTGATTGATTTTTACCAGCATCATTGCACTTTGTCAGTCTAAACCATGTTATCAACAGAAGTTCTTGTCTCAACTCCTCCTACAGTTTTCACCAGATTTGGATGAAACTTGCCATTTTTTGTTTCCATGACCTGAAAATGATCATATTCTATTGCGGTTGTGCTCAATTGATTACTGAATTTTCCTGGGGTTTTGGTCCTTTGTCTTACAGTTTTGGAGATCACTTTTTTCTCTGTAAATTTATTCCTTACAACTTTAGGAAAATTTAAAAGAAATAGTCTGTTGAAATGGTTTTAAATTCCCTAAACATGGCTTATGACATATGTTATAGACATATTCACCACATACTGACATTTCAGAGATGGGGGGACACTTGGCCTGGGGCCGTTTGTTCACAATATTCTGAATTCTGCCAAATAACATACTATATTGTATTCTTATTTGCAGCACTGTTTTGACATGTAAATCTGTTGTTCTTAGAGAAAGGTTTATCGCAGTATTTTGAATTTTGTCAATATTTTATTATTTTCTTATTTGCAACATTGAAAATAATTTTACATGTAAATTTGTTGTTACTTGAAAAGGCTTAAAACAGATTTTCTTCAAAAAGATTTAAGTAACAATTTTCTACATACTTGCAAGGTCAGGAATTTATTTATTGGTGATCAAGAGAATAAGGTGATGCATCTGCTTTCTATGCATAGAAATGACTCACATTATTTTTAGCTGTTCTTAAAGATGCCTCATTGGCACATATCACAACATAGATTCTACATATGTTTGTGTGTCTTAGTTTATGCCTTATTATAATAATGCCCACTGTAACAGAATTAATTCTTTGTGGGTTTAAGATAGATGTAATAACCAAGATGTTTATGATATAAAGGTAACTTAATCTATAATATGGGCCTTATACATCAGTGTGACTGAGTAAAAGTCAAAGATACAGTCTGGATAGAACTAAGCAGACTTTGGCCTCTCTTTTTTGACATGGATGCAGCTATTTGAGATCATCAGTGTTTCTTATGTAAATTTTGTCATCCCATGCAATACTGTTGAAAACCACTGTGTCGAAAGGAAATCATAGCTACAGATATTGATTTCTTTGTCAAATTATGACTACATCATGAACAAAGACTAACTGCATGGATTCAAGAAGTCTTGTGTATACTCTACATCTTGCCCTTCAAGATTTCATCCTGAAGAGTTCAACTGGTTCAACTGATGTACAAGTATATTGACCACCCTGGATCTATGAAGACATTTATATCTATCAGGTAAACAAACATGTCTTGCCTTTCTGTACAGTTCTTTTTTTCTAAATATCACTAATGATTATCTGGTACACAGGTGAGCGATATAGGGTCATCATGGCCCTCTTGTGTTTAATATTAGGATCACTTTTTGTCTGTCATCCGTGCGTAAACAATTTCTTCAAACGACATCTCCTCCTAAACCACTGATCGGATTTTGACCAAACTTCACAGGAATGATCCTCAGGTGGTCTCCTTTCAAAGTTGTTAAAATGGTTCCTGTCCGTTGCACAAATAGGTCACAGGAGCCAAAAATAGATTTTTTTCACCGAAAACTTAAAAAATCTTCTTCTCTGAAACCGCAAGGCCCGGGTCTTTGAGATTTGGTATGAAGCTTCATCTAGTGGACCCCTACCAAGATTGTTCAAATTATAGTGCTGGGGCCAAAAATGCCCCCGCCCCAGGGCCCTTTGGTTTTACATGGGCTTAAATAGGGAAAATCTTTAAAAATCTTTTTCTCTGAAACAGCAAGGCCCAGGTCTTTGATATTTGGTATGAAGCTTCAACTAGTGGACCCCTACCAAGATTGTTCAAACTATAGTGCTGGGGCCAAAAATGCCTCCGCCCTGGGGCTCTTTGGTTTTACATGGGCTTATATAGGGAAAATCTTTAAAAATCTTCTTCTCTTAAACCGCAAGGCCCAGGTCTTTGATATTTGGTATGAAGCTTCATCTAGTGGACCCCTACCAAGTTTGTTCAAATTATAGTGCTGGGGCCAAAAATGCCCCCGCTCCGGGGCCCTTTGGTTTTACATGGGCTTATATAGGGAAGAGCGTTAAAAATCTTCTTCTCTGAAACCGTAAGGCCCAGGTCTTTGATATTTGGTATGAAGCTTCATCTAGTGGACCCCTACTAAGATTGTTCAAATTATAGTGCTGGGGCCAAAAATGCCCCCGCCCCGGGGCCCTTTGGTTTTACATGGGCTTATATAGGGAAAATCTTTAAAAATCTTCTCTGAAACCGCAAGGCACAGGTCTTTGATATTTGGTATGAAGCTTCACCCCTACCAAGATTGTTCAAATGGTTCCGGTCCATTGCACATCTAGGTCATAGGAGCTAAAAATAGATTTTTTTCACCAAAAACTTATAAAATCTTCTTCTCTGAAACCACAAGGCCCAGGTCTTTGATATTTGGTATGAAGCTTCATCTAGTGGACCCCTACCAAGATTGTTCAAATTATAGTGCTGGGGCCAAAAATGCCCCCTCCCCGGGTCCCTTTGATTTTACATAGGATTATATAGAGAAAATCTTTAAAAATCTTCTTCTATGAAACCACAAGGCCCAGGTCTTTGATATTTGGTATGAAGCTACATCTAGTGGACCCCTACTAAGATTGTTCAAATTATAGTCCTGGGACCAAAAATGCCCCCGCCCTGGGTCCCTTTGGTTTTTCATAGATTTATATGGGGAAAATCTTTAAAAATCTTCTTCCCTGAAACCACAAGGCCCAGGTCTTTGTTATTTGGTATGAAGCTTCATCTTGTGGACCGCTACCAAGACTGTTAAAATTATAGCCCTGTGGCCAAAAATGCCCCCACCTTGGGGCCCTTTTGTTTTACATAGACTTATATGGGGAAAATCTTTAAAAATCTTCTTCCCTGAAACCACGAGGCCCAGGTCTTTGATATTTGGTATGAAGCTTCATCTAGTGGACCCCTACCAAGATTGTTCAAATAATAGTGCTGGGGCCAAAAATGCCCCCGCCCCAGGGCCCTTTGGTTTTACATGGGCTTAAATAGGGAAAATCTTTAAAAATCTTTTTCTCTGAAACAGCAAGGCCCAGGTCTTTGATATTTGGTATGAAGCTTCATCTAGTGGACCCCTACCAAGATTGTTCAAATTATAGTGCTGGGGCCAAAAATGCCCCCGCTCTGGGGCCCTTTGGTTTTACATGGGCTTATATAGGGAAGAGCGTTAAAAATCTTCTTCTCTGAAACCGTAAGGCCCAGGTCTTTGATATTTGGTATGAAGCTTCATCTAGTGGACCCCTACTAAGATTGTTCAAATTATAGTGCTGGGGCCAAAAATGCCTCCGCCCCGGGGCCCTTTGGTTTTACATGGGCTTATATAGGGAAAATCTTTAAAAATCTTCTCTGAAACCGCAAGGCCCAGGTCTTTGATATTTGGTATGAAGCTTCACCCCTACCAAGATTGTTCAAATGGTTCCGGTCCATTGCACATCTAGGTCATAGGAGCTAAAAATAGATTTTTTTCATCAAAAACTTATAAAATCTTCTTCTCTGAAACCACAAGGCCCAGGTCTTTGATATTTGGTATGAAGCTTCATCTAGTGGACCCCTACCAAGATTGTTCAAATTATAGTGCTGGGGCCAAAAATGCCCCCTCCCCGGGTCCCTTTGATTTTACATAGGATTATATAGAGAAAATCTTTAAAAATCTTCTTCTTTGAAACCACAAGGCCCAGGTCTTTGATATTTGGTATGAAGCTACATCTAGTGGACCCCTACCAAGATTGTTCAAATTATAGTGCTGGAGCTAAAAATGCCCCCGCACGGGCGCCCTTTGGTTTTACATGGGCTTATATAGGGAAAATCTTGAAAAATCTTCTTCTCTGAAACCGCAAGGCCCAGGTCTTTGATATTTGGTATGAAGCTTCATCTAGTGGACCCCTACCAAGATTGTTCAAATTATAGTGCTGGGGCCAAAAATGCCCCCGCACGGGGGCCCTTTGGTTTTACATGGGCTTATATAGGGAAAATATTTAAAAATCTTCTTCTCTGAAACCGCAAGGCCCAGGTCTTTGATATTAAGTAAGAAGCTTTATCTAGTGGATCCCTACCAAGATTGTTCAAATTATAGTGCTGAAGCTAAAAATGCCCCCGCACGGGGGCCCTTTGGTTTTACATGGGCTTTTATAGGGAAACTCTTGAAAAATCTTCTTCTCTGAAACCGCTAGGCCCAGGTCTTTGATATTTGGTATGAAGCTTCATCAAGTGGACCCCTACCAAGATTGTTATCCCCACGCTTTTCGAAGAAAAAGTGGGGATGTTGTAATTGTCTTCGTCGTCCGTACATCCGTACGTCCGTCCGTCCGTCTTACCGGACAACTCCTCCCACACTTTTACAGCTAGAAACTTAAAACTTTGGGAACTGATAGGTCTTTGGTCTGAGGAGTGCATGACACTTTCGGAATTTTGATCCTACCCCTAGGGGCCAGGCCAGGGGGTGGGGTGCCCCGGGGGTAAAAAATCAAAGTTTTCAGAACCTGGTCATGTGACATATCAAATCGAACAGCATAATGAGTAGAATACATAACAATCAAAATTTGACCCCTAGGGTCAGGTTTGAGATCACCAGAGGTCAAAAACTTGGATTTTCACCCCCATAACCCCCTTTTTAACGATTACCGGATAACTCCTCCCACACTTTTACAGCTAGTAACTTAAAACTTTGGGAACTGATAGGTCTTTGGTCTGAGGAGTGCATGACACTTTCAGAATTTTGATCCTACCCCTAGGGGCCAGGCCAGGGGGTGGGGTGCCCCGGGGGTAAAAATTAAAGTTTTCAGAACCTGGTCGTGTGACATATCAAATCGAACGACATAATGAGTAGAATACATAACAATCAAAATTTGACCCCTAGGGTCAGGTTTGAGGTCACCAGAGGTCAAAAACTTGGATTTTCACCCCCAATAACCCCATTTTTAACGATTACCGGATAACTCCTCCTACGCCGTTTCAGATAGAAACATGAAACTTTGGGAACTGATAGGTCTTTGGTCTGAGGAGTGCATGACATTTTCGGAATTTTGATCCTACCCCTAGGGGCCAGGCCAGGGCGTGGGGTGCCCCTGGGGTAAAAAATCAAAGTTTTCAGAACCTGGTAGTGTGACATATCAAATCGAACGGCATAATAAGTAGAATACATAACAATCAAAATTTGACCCCTAGGGTCAGGTTTGAGGTCACCAGAGGTCAAAAACTTGGATTTTCACCCCCATAACCCCCTTTTCAACGATTACCGGATAACTCCTCCTACGCCGTTTCAGATAGAAACATGAAACTTTGGGAACTGATTGGTCTTTGGTCTGAGGAGTGCATGACATTTTCGGAATTTTGATCCTACCCCTAGGGGCCAGGGCAGGGGGTGGGGTGCCCCGGGAAAAAAAATCAAAGTTTTCAGAACCTGGTCGTGTGACATATCAAATCGAACGGTATAATGAGAAGAATACATAACAATCAAAATTTGACCCCTAGGGTCAGGTTTGAGGTCACCAGAGGTCAAAAACTTGGATTTTCACCCCCATAACCCCCTTTTTAACGATTGCCGGATAACTCCTCCTATGCCGTTTCAGATAGAAACGTGAAACTTTGGGAACTGATAGGTCTTTGGTCTGAGGAGTGCATGAAACTTTCGGAATTTTGATCTTAAGATTGGGTGGGAGTTGCAATTGAGAACTTATATAGTGGCGTATCTTTAAAAAAGCGTGGGGATATGCGATGGCGTGCCATCGACTGCGTGATTCTAGTTCAAATTATAGTGCTGGGGCCAAAAATGCCCCCGCACCAGGGCCCTTTTGTTTTACATAGGCTTATATAGGGAAAATCTTTAAAAATCTTCTTCTCTGAAACTGCAAGGCTCAGGTCTTTGATATTTGGTATGAAGCTTCATCTAGTGGACCCCTACCAAGATTGTTCAAATTATAGTGCTGGAGCTCAAAATGCCCCCCGCATGGGGCCCTTTGGTTATACATGGGCTTATATAGGGAAAATCTTGAAAAATCTTCTCTGAAACCGCAAGGCCCAGGTCTTTGATATTAAGTAAGAAGCTTTATCTAGTGGATCCCTACCAAGATTGTTCAAATTATAGTGCTGAAGCTAAAAATGCCCCCGCACGGGGGCCCTTTGGTTTTACATGGGCTTATATAGGGAAAATCTTGAAAAATCTTCTTCTCTGAAACCTCAAGGCCCAGGTCTTTGATATTTGGTATGAAGCTTCATCTAGTAGACCCCTACCAAGATTGTTCAAATTATAGTGCTGGGGCCAAAAATGCCCCCGCACCAGGGCCCTTTTGTTTTACATAGGCTTATATAGGGAAAATCTTTAAAAATCTTCTTCTCTGAAACTGCAAGGCCTAGGTCTATGATATTTGGTGTGAAGCTTCATCTTGTGGACCTCTACCAAGATTGTTCAAATTATAGCCCTCGGGCCAAAAATGCCCCCGCTCCGGGGCCCTTTGGTTTTACATAGACTTATATAGGGAAAATCTTGAAAAATCTTCTTCTCTGAAACCACAAGGCTTAGGTCTTCGATATTTGTTGTGACGCTTCAGCTAGTGGACCTCTATAAAGATTGTTCAAATTATAGCCCTGAGACCAAAAATGCCCCCGCCATGTGGCCCTTTGGTTTTACATAGACTTATATAGGGAAAATCTTTAAAAATCAGCTTCTCTGAAACACAAGGCTTAGGTCTTTGATATTTGTTATGAAGCTTCAGCTAGTGGACCTCTACCAAGATTGTTCAAATTATAGCACTGGGGCCAAAAATGCCCCCGCTCCGGGGCCCTTTGGTTTAACATAGACTTATATAGGGAAAATCTTGTTTTACATAGACTTCTATATGCAGGGTAAACCTTTAAAATCTTTTTCTCTGAAACCAGAAAGCCCAGGTCTTTCATATTCGATACGAAGCTTCATCTTGTGGACCTCTACCAAGATTGTTCAAATTTTAGGCCTGGGGCCAAAATTGACCCTGCCCGGGGCCCACTTGTTATGCTTTGGATCAGGTGAGCGAACCAGGGCCCTCTGGGCCCTCTTGTGTTTTATATTAGGATCACTTTTTGTCTGTCATCCGTGCGTAAACAATTTCTTCAAACGACATCTCCTCCTAAACCACTGTTCGGATTTTGACCAAACTTCATGGGAATGATCCTTAGGTGGTCCCCTTTCAAAGTTGTTCAAATGTTTCCAGTCTGTTGCACATCTAGGTCACAGGAGCCAAAAATAGATTTTTTCACCAAAAACTTAAAAAATCTTCTTCTCTGAAACCACAAGGCCAAGGTCTTTGATATTTGATATGAAGCTTCATCTAGTGAACCCCTACCAAGATTGTTCAAATTATAGTGCTGGGGCCAAAATGCCCCCGCCCCAGGGCCCTTTGGTTTTACATGGGCTAATATAGGGAAAATCTTTAAAAATCTTCTTCTCTGAAACCGCAAGGCCCAGGTCTTTGATATTTGGTATGAAGCTTCATCTAGTGGACCCCTACCAAGATTATTCAAATTATAGTGCTGGGGCCAAAAATGCCCCCGCCCCGGGGCCCTTTGGTTTTACATGGGCTTATATAGGGAAAATCTATAAAAATCTTCTTCTCTGAAACTGCAAGGCCAAGGTCTTGGATATTTGGTAAGAAGTTTCATCTAGTGGACCCCTACCAAGATTGTTCGAATTATAGTGCTGGGGCCAAAAATGCCCCGCCCCAGGGTCCTTTGATTTTATATGGGCTTATATAGGGAAAATCTATAAAAATCTTCTTCTCTGAAAACCGCAAGGCCCAGGTCTTTGCTATTTGGAATGAAGCTTCATCTAGTGGACCCCTACCAAGATTGTTCAAATTATAGTGCTGGGGCCAAAAATGCCCCCGCCCCAGGACCCTTTGGTTCCACATAGGCTTATATAGGGAAAATCTTTAAAAATCTTTTTCTCTGAAACCGCAAGGCCCAGGTCTTTGATATTTGGTATGAAGCTTCATCTTGTGGACCCCTACCAAGATTGTTCAAATTATAGCCCTGGGGCCAAAAATGCCCCTGCTCCGGGGCCCTTGGTTTTACATAGACTTTTATAGGGAAAATCTTGGAAAATCTTCTTCTCTGAAACCACAAGGCCTAGGTCTTTAGTTTATACTAATTTATTTTAGTTTGATTGTGATGAAAGCTCCAAGCTTATTGAATCGCTCTCGAACACTCATTCCGGGTGTTTTCACGTGCGCGCGAGAGAGAGGCAGCTTTTACAGCACTGCTACCCATTTACACCTGGGTGGAGTGGGGCAGTGTCATTACGTGTCTTGCCCAAGGACACACCTCGATACCGGTGGCCGGATTCGAACACACAACCTCTTGATCATGAGTCGAACGCGCTAACTACTGCGCTATCGAGGCTGACAGGGTCCTTTGATTTTATATGGGCTTATATATGCAGACTAATTTGAGCCTAGGTCTTTGATATTTGGTATGAAGCTTCATCTAGTGGACCTCTACAAAATTGTTCAAATTATAGCCCTGAGACCAGAAATGGCCCTGCCTCGGGGCCCTTTGGTTTTACATAGACTTATATAGAGATAATCTTTGAAAATCTTCTCTGAAATAGCAAGGCCCAGGTCTTTGATATTTGGTGTGAAGCTTCATCTTGTGGACCTCTATCAAGATTGTTTAAATTATAGCCCTGAGGCCAAAAATGCCTCCACCCCGGGACCATTGGCATTTGGTTTTACATAGGCTTATGTAGGGAATATCTTCAAAAAGTATTCTTCTCTGAAACCGCAAGTCCTAAGTCTTTGATATTTGGTGTGTAGCTTCATCTAGTGGACCTTTGCCAAGATTGTTCAAATTATAGCCTTTGTTGATATTTGGTATGAAGCTTCACCTTTTTAGACCTCCCTCAACATTATGCACATTATAACCCTGGGGTCAATAATGGCCCTCCCCGGGGGGTCAATTGTTACTCTATGGATCAGGTGAGCGATCCAGGGCCATCATGGCCCTCTTGTTAGAAAAACTTTGTCATCGTTCTAGCGCCTACATTTCTTCACCAATTTCAATATAACTTCACACAAATGTTCCTTATAAAAATATCTCGAGCGAGTTCGACTTTCAAGGTCATGACCTCAAGGTCAAGGTCACTGTGGCTATTTTTAGAAAAACTTTGTCATCGCTCTAGCGCCTACATTTCTTCACGGATTTCAATATAACTTCACACAAATGTTCCTTATGACAATATCTCGAGCGAGTTCGACTTTCGAGGTCATGACCTCAAGGTCAATGTCACTGTGGCTATTTTTAGAAAAACTTTGTCATTGCTCTAGCGCCTACATTTCTTCACCAATTTCAATATAACTTCACACAAATATTCCTTATAAAAATATCTCGAGCGAGTTGACCTTCAAGGTTATGGCCTCAAGGTCAAGGTCACTGTGGCTATTCTTAGAAAAACTTTGTCTTAACTCTAGCGCCTACATTTCTTCACCAATTTCAATATACCTTCACACAAATGTTCCTAATAAAAATATCTTGAGCGAGTTCGACCTTCAAGGTCATGACCTCAAGGTCAAGGTCACTGTAGCTATTTTCAGAAAAACTTTATAATCGCTCTAGCGCCTACATTTCTTCACCTATTTCAATATAACTTCACACAAATGTTTCTTATAAAAATATCTTGAGCGTGTTCGACTTTCAAGGTCATGGCCTCAAGGTCAAGGTCACTGTGGCTATTTTTAGAAAAACATTGTCATCGCTCTAGCGCTTACATTTCTTCACCAATTTCAATATAACTTCACACAAATGTTCTTTATGACAATATCTCTAGCGAGTTCCACTTTCAAGGTCAAGGTCACTATGGCTATTTTTAGAAAAACTTTGTCATCGCTCTAGCGCCTACATTTCTCCACTAATTTCAATATAACTTCACACAAATGATTCTTATGACAAAACCTCGAAGGAGTTCGACTTTCAAGGTCAAGGTCACTTTGGCTATTTTTAGAAAAACTTTGTCATTGCTCTAGCGCTTATATTTTTCACAAATTTCAATATTACTTCACACAAATGTTCCTTATGACAGTATCTCTAGCGAGTTCCACTTTCAAGGTCAAGGTCATTGTGGCTATTTTTAGAAAAACTTTGTCATGGCTCTATCACTTACATTTCTTCACCGATTTCAATATAACTTCACACAAATGTTCCTTATGACAATATCTCGAGCAATTTCGACTTTCAAGGTCAAGGTCACTGTGGCTATTTTTAGAAAAACTTTGTCATCGCTCTAGCGACTACATTTCTTCAATGATTTCACTATAACTTCACACAAATGTTCCTTATGACAATACCTCGAGCGAGTTTGACTTTCAAGGTCAAGGTCACTGTGGCTATTTTTATAAAAACTTTGTCATTGCTCTAGCGCTTACATATTTTCACCAATTTCAATATAACTTCACACAAATGTTCCTTATGACAATATCTCGAGCTATCTCGACTTTCAAGGTCAAGGTCACTGTGGCTATTTTTAGAAAAACTTTGTCATCTCTCTAGCACCTACATTTATTGATGGATTTTTATAGAACTTCACACAAATGTTTGTTATGATAATATCTCGAATTGCTTTAACTCTCAAGGTCATAACCTCAAGGTCAAGGTCACTGTGGCTAGTTTTAGAAAAACTTTGTCATCGCTCTACCGCCTACATTTATTAACAGATTTTAATATAACTTTACACAAAAGATGCTTATGATAATATCTTGAGCAAGATCTTCTTTCGGGGTCATGGCCTGAAGTAAAGGTCACTATGGCTATTTTTAGAGAAACATTGTCATCACTCTAGAACCTACATTTATTGATGGATTTTTAAACAAATTTTACACAAATGTTGCATATGATAATATCTCAAGCAAGTTGGACTTTTGCCATTTCAATGTTTTCCACACACGAAGTTGTCTTGTGCGAGGGGATTTGTATCGCATGCGATGCCTTGTTTTTCTTCATTTTTAGCACCTAAATGAAAAGTTTAGACGATAAGTGCGAGTAAGTTTGAGGGAAATTTTACACCTCTGCTAATGGCTTTCCGCTATTGATGTTTCCATTAGGGTCTGTTGTTTCATGTTTGTGTTTATTTCAAAAGACATAAACCTAGTATTCTCTATTTCTTATGTCGTATTTCAAATATGAAATACAAGCACAATGTTTAGTCCTTTACTGTCCAATGCAGCTACATATCTTTTCTTCAAAACAGAAGTGAAGGCAATGATCAGGAATTGATACAATTAACCCACAGCTCCCATCAGAGACACCAAAGGGAAATAAACACAAACATGACCTGGTGACCTTGACCTGTATTTTACGCTCCAGTGACTTTGACACAATTTACATTAATGTTCCAGATCTTCTCAAGTAAAAGGCCTGCAACCACCAAATCTTGCATAGTACTCATCCAAGATGTACTAACTGTGCAGGTACATGTACCTTGACTTGGTGACCCTGACCTATTTTTCGCACTCCATTGACTTTTACACATTTTAGGTAAATGTTCCATATCTTCTGGACTATAAGGCCTACAACCGCCAAACCTTGCATAGTGCTTCTCCTACATTTACTGACTCTGCGGGTATCTTGACCTGGTGACCTTGATCTATATCATGCACTCTACGTGACTTTAACACATTTTACGTCAATGTTCAGTATGTCCTAAAATAAATGGCCTATAGCCACCGAACCTTGCATAGTGCTTCTCCTCGATGTACTGATTTGGCAGGTACCTTGTCCTGGTGACCATGGTGTTTATTTTTTGGTCCAGTTCACATCAACTACATGTATCAACTACTAAGAATGAAATTTACTTATTTAATAACTACGTTCTGATTGTGGCTCCTGTGACTTTTGCCCCCAGCAGGTGCGACACCCCCTTCTGCGGAATTCTTGTTCTTATTTATGCTCTAAAATATAGATTGAGGGTACTCGTTATAAACCCCTCAATAAGGTGGTTCTAACGAGTACCCACTATCTATATTTTGAGCAGAAATAAGGAAAACATCACAATTTTAGGTTTTTTGGCGAAAAACTTACAATTGTGTATTTGTATTGGTGTGTTTTTGTAATGAATCTTTTTCTGTGTTTCAGTTACTCCCATCCTATGGACTGTTAAATGGAGCTTCATATGGATGTATCCAGTCATGGCGTTAACTGAATTCACAGCCGAAAATGTTGAAAAGGTATGTAACGTCGTGTTAACAAGTCCATGTAAAGAACACCCCTCAAATATCACTGTAACCTCATTATAACAAGGTTCATTATAAGATGGGTTGTTGATAACTTGATATAACACGGTTTCAAGATGGATCCCAAAAATGTATAGATTATATAGAAAAATGACCATAAATGGTCATTTTTCTATATAATCTATAAATTTTTGTTTGGATATAACATGGTTGTGTAACTTACACAGTTTCTGATTTGGACCCCATTGTGTTATAAAGTGGTTGTGGTGTATCACTTATTTTCTTCAGAAAAGTAACCATTTTGGAGATACGAGGGTATGCACTGTAACAGGTGTGTGTTATTGTAATAAATGGGTATCTTGTTTTTTTTTTTTTTTATAATTCTTGTGTATATCTGTATTTTTCTTAATATTATGTTGGCTCATAAAACAATGTCAAGGGCATATACAGGTAGTTTTCAGGTTATCCTGAGTGTGTTAGAGTACATGTACATGTGACATTGCACACTGGACTGCTGGAAAAAATTGCAAAAGAATGTAAGAGTGTACAATGGAATTACTGATAAATAGAATACCAGATTTGTGCCATTTGATATCAAGTTTATCAGGCACAGCTTCGAGAACGCAAGTAGAATCGCTCCACAAGCCTCCCAATTCTACAAGCATTCTCGAAGCTGTACCTGATAAACTTGACATCAAAAGATACAAACCTTGTATTCTCTATCTATAGTCCCAAATGTGTTCAAGCCGTCAAAGTTTGACTGTAGTTCTGTATGCTTTCAGGCTGTCAACAATTTCTACTGTAATGCGAGTCTACAACAGGAAGTTCATGGCTGGTTGACAGCTGCCCAGATCTCCCAGGAAGCCTGGTCCTTTAGCTGGGAGCTCTTAGCTCCAGGAAAGGTGGGTGTTCAGCACTACAGGAGGGGACATCAATATGAGCCCATTGAGTTTTCAAGAAAATAGTGGATATTTGTTTTTTTTTCAGTGTAAGATCGATTTTTATTTCTCCGTTTGAACACAGCCACTCTTGAAAATACAACTTTTGGTGTTCATGAGTGAAATAAAAATTGATCTTACACTAAAAAAAAATTTTCTGTTTCTTTCATGCTTTAAACTGTAATTTGTAACGTATTTTCAAAGCAACAGCCATCATCACAGATATTAAACTTTTTCCATGGCGATTTTGGGTTGATTTAAAGTTGATCAGCGTGTTAAATGGGTATACTATTAGGTGTAAATTGAAAGTTTGCACCTGAAAAACAGCTAAGAATGTTACTTTTTCAAATGGTTTGTTTGAATTCGCATTCAAATAATTTCCGCAGTTGCTACGCTCGTCTGGCATCTTGTGCTTTATTTACGTTGCATAGGTGCTAAAAGTGACGTCATCAACGTTCAAATGACGTGAAAATGTGCGTGACGCAATTTCTGACACTATTTATAACGTTTAGCTTATTAACATCTAACATCCGAAGAAATAATGTGAAATTTTTTCGAAGAAACATCAAATTCACAAACAGTGAAAATAAAACCGGTATTGTCACTGATTCAAACAGTGACAATATCGATTTCGATTTCACTGAGAAATCTCTCTATTTCACGGAAAAGCATGCAAGAAATTCCCATTCTAAAACTGTAACAAAGTTCATAAACGTACCGAAGGACCAAGCAAATGAGAGTAAAACAATTTAGATGCACTTAGGTGTAGAATATTTATATTTACTGGGATTGCTTTTAAAACATTTTTAATCATGCTTAATTTGTTTTGTTTGTTTGTTTGATTTGAGGTTTAATGTCCCCGTCAACACTGTACAGGTCATTTTGGAGACATTGCTTCCAATTTTGTGGGACTTTTACCCGACATTGAGATGAAATGACATCTCAAGCCCTGCCACCCAATGAAACCAATAGGGTTTATAAGCATGGATGGTCCGACTCGTGCGCACCGCTTTGCCTGGGCAGGCTTAGATACACTTAGCGGTTTACCAGTACTCGTGTGCGGGTCGGATTCAGCTCTGTGTGGAAGCATCATGCAGCCCATATATTTCTTCAAGCCCTGATGGGCTGGGGCCAGGAGTCCACCAGTATACAATGGGTTAAAACTGAAACGTGATAAATACATGCAACCCATTACTGTCATTATGTAATTTTCACCCTCAAAGCAAAGTTGTGCGAGTTGGACCATCCATGCATATAAACTCTATTGGTTTCATTTGGCCGTAGGGCTTGAGATGTCATTTCATCTGAATGTCGGGTAAAAGTCCCACAAAATTGGAAGCAATATTTCCAAAATGACCTCTACATTGTTGATGGGGAGGTAAAACCTCTAATCAAACAAACAAACGAACAAAACCCTCAAATCATGACTGACCTTTTTAGAGTAGATGGTTATTTTATTTTCTACATAATTTTTCAGAGAAATTAAGAGGAATGGGAACACCTGATAGATTTTTCTGCCATTTTTCAAAGGGAGACAACTTCCTGTTTGCTTTTCTTTAAGCTCTGTCCCACTGAAAAAGGGGTCATCTCTGAAAAGAAAGAATTTACTACTCAGGAGCAAATTCTTTCCTTTAAGAGTTGACCCCTATTGACAAGGGAGACAAAAATACTTTTGGAGGAGTTGCCTCCCCTGAAGGTGTACCCATTCCCCTTAAGGCTTGACATTTTACGAGAATCATCTTGCCCATAGTTGACGGACGATTCACAGTAGACATGTAACCTCAAGCCTTATTCTATACGAAAGTTACTCAGAAATGTTTTTAAAATTATTAAGAATATTTAAATTTAGATGTCAAGATTGGCAGTTTCAGGGTTAACCCTTATCCCCCTGCATAATTAATTTAGCCACACCCATTTCTGACCTTACACCAATCAGATTACTTGATGTAATTAATTCTAGCAAATTCACAAACTGAATGTTAAGCAGTGCAGATCCTGATCAGATGGCTTCTTCAGAAGCCATCTGATCTGGATCTACACGGTTTGCAAAGGTAGGCATTGTCGTGATCAGCAGGATAAGGGTTAACTTAACAATGATATTTTTCAGAGCGTTCAAGTGCAGTTCTTTGGAGCCAGTTGTATTCACGTGAAAATAAACAGATACTGGTATGTAAATATGAGATGTGTCTAACAGAATGCATCTTTAGACATGTCTACTCAGCAAGGACTGAAATCATACATGTATGTCTCATTCAAGAAGGGCAGCAAAAGAATGCGAACTGTACTGGTTGGCGTCTTATGCATAAGCTGCCCATGAAAAATTTAGTGAAAAAATTATCAACTGTAGTGTTTCCCCTAAAAAGCAGGGTTTTCAATATGATTTTTCTTAGGAGACCAGTCACTAGTTTGAGACGGCAAAATCCTAAAATTTCATAAGACTTCAATTTACAAAAAAATATTGAGGCCGTCATTTTTGCATCCAGACACCTCTTAACGAAAAACCCTGAAAGAGTTATAGCAGGGCGCCACACCCTGTTGCCCTTTATTGGTGTGATCTTTTCTATGGAGAAAATCTGCAAAAAGAACTTCATGTATTTCAAAAAAAAAAAAAAGACCTTTGATCATCATAACGGGCTATATTGTGCCACTTTTAACCCATAATATGCCAATCCAGACAATTGTTGTCTGCTTTGTCGTCTGTCAGTTACTTTAAAAGTCATTTTTGCAAACAGTGTGGACCCAAATCAGACTGCTCCTCTAGGAGCAGTCTGATCTGGATCCATGCTGTTTGCCTGTGTGCAAAAGTATTTTCAAAATGCTTGCAAGAAGCTTCAGCAGACGACGTTAACAGACAACATTTTTAGATGCAGTTTTCCATGGCATGTTAAGGTATAAGTTTCTAGCTGGTTATATAGGAAATATAGTGCGAACAATCTAACCTGAGACTGACCTTTATGCAAGGAATAAATTAGTAATTGTTATCGCCTAATACGTCAGCTTTGGTAAACTTCTCGTGAATTTTCGGCATCACGTGAATAGCGGTCCTATGGATTGTATAACAGTATTGCCAAATTCGGAAAACGACGAGAACAAATATATTTATTCAGTTGGGTGTGAAATTATGTTGAGTTCACCAGGTCAATTTGTTCGCACTATACATGGTTAATGTCTTTTATAATAAATTATAATTGACAAGCTTTAGACAATTTTATTGTAGTTGACTTAAGATTGTCGGGGCAAACCGCTTATATTTTATTATTAAAGACTCTAATCATGTATTTAGTTTATACCACAATTCAAAACAATCAAGGGATTTTGCAGTAATTTAGTAAATTTAAGCCAAAAAGACAGCAGATGGTGTGACATGTTAAACGACATTCAGTGCCATGGGGGGCACAAGTAGTATAACGTGACGTCAACGAGTACAAAATTGCTGACGTCACTGCGCCACAAAGATGTAGAAAACAACATGGATGCTCGAATAAAAGTTCTCAGCGCTTTACATTCTGTATGAAAATCTGCAAATTGATAGTTTATTTTAGTCTTAAAAATTGTTTTCGAGGTTGAGACGCAACTGCAGTAGCTGTGCGCCGTTATTCCAACGAGCCATTCAAACCCAGGAAAGGCCGAGAAGGTAAGAATTTAGCTGAAATTTCTGAAAATGTGTTTAAATAAATATTGCAATGATTTTAACATGCAGTTTCTTTGTTTTTACCATGTATAAAAGGTTGCATGTTATTGTTTACACTTGTAAATTAGGGACCTGAAAAGTATGTCTGGTCTATAAACGGTCACTACAGATATTATAGGTCAGTAGAAGGTATTATAGCTCACTACCGATTATAGCGTGCAGTTATTCGACCCCCTTTATTAGGTTACTAGAATGCCTGATTGCAGTATAAAAAGCATGTAAAGCCTTCATCTAGCTCGGCTTGAAAACTTAATGGTAAACTAGTGCTCTTTTTGATACGTTCCATGCATTAAAAGTGCTTTTTTCTGAACCTGCACCCTTTTGGAAAGCTGGGGAACCACTAAATTTGGCAAGAACTAAACAGTGTTGGCTGAGCCCTTAAACTGCAGACCAAAGCACTAGATCACTCTTGAGCCCTGACCTTGAAAGTTGAATGCGCTTGAGATACCATCATTGCCAACAAAACCAATCAATAAATGTAGGTTAAGTTTTTGGTTAAGGTTGTGACAAATGCATGGATGGAATGACTGAAGGATGAACTGGCTGACAGTGTGATTACTATAGGGCACCCACACTACCGTGTTGGGCCCTAATTAGCATGCATACCCTCTCTGTGTGTATGAAGACTTTTCAGGTTTTTACAGCCATTCCACGTTTATTTCACTTATTTTGAGAAGATCATTGGCATCTCACGTGACCCAGAGGAGGCTCATCCCCAGAGCCTTAAGGGTCCTAATTATTAAGGGGAATGGATACCTTCAGGGGAGGCAAATTCTGCAAAAGTATTTTTATCTCCAATGTCAATAGGGGTTAACTCTTAAAGGAAAGAATTTGCTCCTGAGGAGCAAATTCTTTCCTTGAAGAGTAGACCCCTTTTTTCAGTGGGACAGAGCTTATAGAAAAGCAAACAGGAAGTCCCAAAAGTTAGCAGAAAAGGTTCAGATGAATACATGTACCCACAACACAGGTTGAGGCAGTTCAAATTAATACCCACAACATAGTTTTTTTGATGGAAAAAACGAAAAAAATTATCCATTAATTATCGCGAAATACCAACCTTATTATGCAAGTACCTCTAACATACATTTCGAACAATTAGCCTTCATATGTTTTATCTGGAGCTTTGTGAAAGTCACAACTGGGTGATACTAGGGACTTCAAATGAAACACTCATAGTTAAATGTATTCTTGCTGTAGGTCTGAAATACCACCGGACCAGTATGATTCTTTACGAAGTAACCTCCTGGAACAAATCATTCACTTCAGAGCTGGACCAAAAATCATCCTCACCCGCTTGTGCATTGCCGTAAGTACTAGCGAACATTTTTCATTAAATTTGAGCTAGCGCACGACAAAACCTACAATAAGACATGTGCGCCCATCAAAGACTCAGATCAGCCTGCGCATCCATATAGTCTAACCAGAGACTTCTCTTTCTGCATGAAAGAACATTGGGCCCTTAGCTATCCTTAGACTGCACAACGAAGACTCTGATCAGACTGCGTGGATGCGCAGGCTGATCTGAGTCTTCGTTGGGAGCGCATGTCTTATTGTAGGTTTTGTCATGCGCTTACTCATTTAAAAGAAGTTAAAAGAAAAACATTGTACGCTAGTCACCGTAAATAGTACACATACCGTAATTCCCTGTGTATACCACGCACTCATCTATAACACGCACCTCAAATCTGAGTCCAAGATATGTAAGAAAAAAAATATTCCAGTCTAAAACACGCACATGCTTTTCCCCAGTATCACAGAATGCTTTTCTCAGACGCCATTTTGATTGAAAATGAAAGTACACGAATTTTGATTGGCTACTATCAAAATAGCCTGACTGGTTATAGGTATATTTCCCAGTAGTTATAGAATAGAATAGTGGTTAGTTTCTCTCTTGCAGCATAGGCAGTTCTCCGTTTACCGATAACGGTGGTGTGTGACAAGGTGACATTTTAAGGGTGCGGTTATTCATTTGTTATGAAAGATGACAATGCGTTTTCCCAGTTTTCTTTCACAAGGAAAGATAGAAACAGGTTTCTTTCCAAAGGTAAAATTGTGACAACATGCCTCCAAGGCAGGTGCTCCATAGCGTTATTGACAGAAATTTCTACAGGTAGATTAAGTATTTTGACACCTCTGGTTATTCACAAGTTCTCTATGCTAATCCCATAATTAACACCTTCTCAGCGTGAGTCAAACATCTCACTCAATTAAAGAAGCCCATTTACTGTTAACAAATTATTCCTAAAACTCTGATTTTAAACAAAATAAACAAGCAAGTTCAATGCGAACTTCAAAGTTTTCCGGCATCCAAACTGCCGCCCACAAATCACCGCTAGTTTTTTTCTGCACGCGATCGGTAAATGACGTCATCGTACCCCAGCATCCCCACACGTGTCTATTGTTTTATCTTAATGGGGCGTATCTGTCTCATAAAAAAAAATGTTTGGAAACGGTAAAAGTATTCTCGCTAGCAAAACAGCGCTTTCCGTAAGCTCCGTGTCAATAACCAACAACAGAATACAGATGTGTTAACACAAAGCGTTCAACTTTTCTCGCCAAGCGTCTGCTATTTGGCGCCAAAACATAACCATTCACGAGATAGCAGAATAGTCGTAGCAACTCGTCTTAGGAGCAATTAAATAATTTTCACACTGATTGCGGATTAAATTTTATGATTGGGGAATAAACGCAAATAAGAGGCATAACTTGACCATATTTTCACACCTTATCGATATGCACCGCAGGGTGGCAATTATATGACAGGGATTAACAATAGTGTCATAATTGAACCGTTATAAATCAATAAACAGTGAAAATCCAAATCAGACATCTGCGGCGTCTTTCTGAGGTGTCTGATCTGGGACTGCACTGTTTGCCGATGTCCCAAAAAAGAAACGTCTGCGGCGTCTTTCTGAGGCGTCTGATCTGGGACTGCACTGTTTGCCGATGTCCCAAAAAAGGGCCGCGGGCATATGTGGTAATATGGATGAAAGGTTGATGTCCGAGATAGGAATATTGATTGCATTTTTAATGGTATGAATGATTCAATGAATTAATATGTCAAATGAACTTTGAGGGTCTCAAAGTGTCACATTGTATTTGTAATGGGTTTTCGTGACCTGCCAACCTTTCGAGAAAAACAATGTCATTTTTCTATGCCATTGTATTACACGCAGGGGATTTTTTTCACCGTTTTCTGGGTGAAAAAAGTGCGTGGTTTACACAGGGAATTACGGTACACCAACATAAGGGTGTTCGAAAAGTTTTGCAAATGCAATATACACATGTACAGTAGACTCTCATTATCTCAAACTCTGGCTTAACCCTTAGCCGGCTGAATAATTAATTTAGCCACACCCATTTCTGACTTTGAACCAATCAGATTACTTGATGTAATTTATTCCTGCAAATTCACAAACTGAATGTCAAATGGTGTAGATCCTGATCAGATGGCTCCTTCAGAAGCCATCTGATCTGGATCTATACTGTTTGCAAAGGTAAGGGTTGACGTGAACAACAGAATAAGGGTCAATTTGTGCACTGTCGTGTTAGTTTTGCTATATGTTCCTTGGATTTCAACTCCTTTTGTCTCAAATGTCTGTTATCTCAAACCAAATATTCCAGTCCCTTGGAGTTTGAGATAACAAGAGTCGACTGTATACTCTAAATCACAGGATTTACCTGTACATAACCAATACCAAAGTGATGTAGTCATCACTATATATTGTATATAAATGTACAAACTATAGTCTTTCAAAACGCAGGGAGATGTGACTGCACTTTTAGTTTTGGACTCGTCCGTGTTTTAGGTAAGTCGCCTTCTGTTGGGATTTTACACTGGGTGATACAGTTTTAGTGAGATTCGTAGTGCATCACATTATCCACAGCTTGTACATAAGGGCATTATCAGAAAAATATTTATATTTTTAAAATCCTGTGAAAAAGATATCAGAAACCTGCTTCCCCTAAAACACAGAATAGTCTTGTAATGCTTGAACTCTGAACTCTCAAAGGTCGTTGATAAACTATAGTTCTTTTGCAATTCCGAATGTTTGTTTGTACTGGAGTTTAATGGCCGGGTCCCCTTTCAAAGTTGTTCAAATGGTTCTGGTCCGCTGCACATCAAGGTCACAGGAGCCAGAAATAGATTTTGTTAATTAAAACTTAATTTTATCTTCTTGTCAGAAACCGCAAGGCCCAGGTCTTTGATATTTGGTGTGGAGCTTCATCCATTGGACCTCTACTAAAATTGTTCAAATTATAGCCCTGGGGCCAAAAATGCCCCCGCTCTGGGGCCCTTTCATTTTATATATACAACCATTGGGAAAACTTTTAAAAATCTTCTTGTCTGAAACCAGAAAGCTCAGGTGTTTGATATTTGATATGAAGCGCCATCTTGTAGACCTCTATCAAGGTTGTTCAAATTAAAGCCCTGGGGACAAAAATGCCCCCGCTCTGGGGCCCTTTGGTTTTACATAGACTTACCGTATTCGACCTATTTACCACACATGCTCCTATAAGCGCACACCCAAGCTTTTTCTGGAAAAAATACACAAGGGCACACTTTACAGTAACCTCCCAACAAATTCATATTGAGTTTTGCTGCATCTTTGACCCAGACAATCATATGTATATGTGGTGTAGCCCTATGCTGAAATTCAACTGTATAAAATAATCATATCGGAAGCTTTTTTTTTTCGTTTTGAGTGTGCGCTTATTAGGTAGATTTTTCACCACAATATTTTCATACAATTTTGAAAAAACTAAGTGCACGGTGCGGTAAATAGGTCGAATACGGTGTATAGGAAAAAAACTTGAAAAATCTTCTTGTCTAAAACCAGAAGTCTCAGGTGTTTGATATTTGGTATGAAGTTTCGTCTTATGGACCTCTATCAAGATTATTAAAATTATAGCCCTGGGGCCAAAAATGCCCCTGTCCTTGGGCCCTTTGGTTTTACATAGACTTATACAGAAAAACCTTTAAAATCTTCTTGTCTGAAACCAGAAGGCTCAGGTGTTTGATATTTGACATGAAGTTTCGTCTTGTGAACCTCTATCAAGATTGTTCAAATTAAAGCTCTAGGGCAAAAAATGCCCCCGCCCTGGGGCTCTTCGGTTTTACATTGACTTATATAGGAAAAATCTTAAAAAATCTTCTCCTCTGAAACCGCAAGGCCCAGTTCTTTGATATTTGGTGTGTAGTTTCATCTAGTGGACCTCTACCAAGATTGTTCAAATTATAGCCCTGGGGTCAAAAATGCCCTCGCTCCGGGGCCCTTTGGTTTTACATAGACTTAATAAGGAAAACATTTAAAAATCTCTTTGTCTTAACTTAAACCAGAAGGCTAAGGTGTTTGATATTTGGTATGAAGCTTCATCTTGTGGACCTCTATCAAGTTTGTTCAAATTATAGCCCTGGGGCCCTTTGGATTTACATAGACTTATACAGCAAAAACCTTTAAAAATCTTCTTGTGTAAAACCAGAAGGCTTTGTTTGGTGTTTTATATTTGGTATGAAGGTTCGTCTTGTGGACCTCTATCAAGATTGTTCAAATAAAGCCCTGGGGCCAAAAATGCCCCCCCCCCCCTTGTGGGGCCCTTTGGTTTTACATTGACTTATATAGGGAAAAATCTTAAAAACTCTTCTGCCTCTGAAACAACAAGGCCCAGGTCTTTGATATTTGGTGTGTAGCCTCATCTAATGGACCTCTATCAAGATTGTTCATATTATAATCCTGGGGCCAAAAATGCCCCCCTCCCAGGGCCCTTTGGTTTTACATTGACTTATATAGGGAATATCTTTAAAAAATCTTCTCTGAAACCAGAAGGCGCAGGTCTTTGATATTTGGTGTGAAGATTCATCTAGCAGACCTCTACCAAGATTATTCCAATTACCGTAAAAATTCGGCTATAAGACGAGGATTTTTCCCTCCAAAATGAGCCCAAAAAAAGGAACCCGTCTTATAGCCGAGGTCATTGACTGCAGGCTTTTTTCCGGCAATGTCCGCCGAAGACCAGACATACGGAAAAAGCCGATCGGTGATTTTTGAATTGATATTAATCGCCGTCCACAAACCACCGCTACGATTTTTCTGCACGCATTCGGTAAATGACGTCATCCTACGCCATTATCCCCACACATGTTTAATGTCATTGCATGTATCTCTTTCATTAAAAAAAAATGTTTGGAACCGGTAAAAAATATTTTCCCGATAGCTAAGCGGTTGTGAATAGAGATGGATATAAATTAACCCTTTGCACAGCTCCCGAATTATCCCTAGAAGCTCCGTGTCAATAACAAACAACAGCGTTCGTCTTTTCCCGCCAACGTCTGCTATTTGGCGCCAAAACATAACCATTCATGAGATCATAGAAAAGTCCGATTTTATAATGCAAACATCTACCGTTAGATGTAGCTAATAGTCTGAGGAGCAATTAAATCATTTTCACATTGATTGTGGATTAAATTTTATGACTGGAGGATAAACGCAAATAAGAGACATAACTTGACCATATTTTCACACCTTATCGACACGCACCGCAGGGGGGCAATTATATGACAGGGATTAACAATAGTGTCATACTTGAACCGTAATAAATACACAGACGGTTTGTCTCTGAATTGACAGCGATTTACTTACTGGTCTAGTTTCACCGTTTACTGGCAGTTGTAGACGATTTTTTTTTTTTTGCACTTCTCCCGACCGAGCTTCATAAGGTCAAAGTGCACCTGCCCGGCATGATTTCGGTCTTGTCCCGGACGGCCGGGAAATGGATTTGTCAGCCCCTGTTGTCTATTAAATAGAAGTCTGTGTAGCCTAAGCCAGCAAGGCATGTACCGGGCCGACAGCGATACGACGTAACGGCCCGAGGGGTAAGTAGAGCGTTTTCTGACGAAAAAAAGGGCGATTTCTCACATCAAAATGGCATCTGGCGGTAGCAGATAGGCCCCGACAGATATGGCAAAAATTTGACCCGTCTTATAAAAGAGTATAAGCAAAATCCCACCTTAGAAAAACTGGAAAAGGGGTCCCGTCTTATAGCCGAATCGCCTTATAGCCGAATCTTTACGGTATAGCCCTTGGGTCAAAAATGGCCCAGCCCCAGGGATCACTGGTTTTACTTCGGCTTAAAAATTTTCTTTTCTGAAACCAGAAGGCCCAGGTCTTTGATATTTGGTATGATGCTTCATCTGGTGGACCTCTACTATGTTGTTCAAATTATAGCCCTGGGTCCAAAGGTGTGCCCGCCCCAGGCCCCACCGGTTTTACTTAGACAAATATGGAAAACCTTTAAAAATCTTCTCCGATACCATAAGGCCCAGGTCTTTGATATTTTGCTTGAAGCTTCATGTGGATGACCTCTACGAAGATAATTCAAATCATAGCCCTGTTGTCAAAAATGGGTCCACCGGTTTTACACAGACTTACATAGGGAAAATCTTTACATACCTTCTTTCCCAAGTCTTTGATTGTTAGAATGAAGCTTCCTCTAGTTGTCCTCTACCAAGATTGTCCAAATTATAACCCCATGGGGCAAAAATGGACCTGCCCCAGAGCCCACTGGTTTTATATAGGGTTAAGTCTGAGCCAGTTCATCTCTGTCTGGTGCACTAGGACCTGACCCTCAATGTCCACAAGGTGCCTAGACAGTGACATACAAGTCAGCTCTGTATTGTCAAAGGGAACCACTGACCCATAACCACCACTCCCCCTCCTTTTGTCTCTCCAACCTGACTCTCAATGTCCACAATATTTGTTAGAATCGCCTCACTGAGGCGATTCTAACAAATGCCTATAACATTTGTTTCTTGGAGTTATGATGTAGAAAATACATTTTATAACCTATCATTTTTTATTTTTTTAACATGCTCATATTTTCTTTAATAGTAACAAAAACAAATGCATTCCCAAATGAAAAACAGCAGTCAAACGATACGCTTTAATAAATTATATATGCTACATATTTATGATTTGTGTATAACCAAAACGTACATGTATATTTCATTTATTTGTTTGTTTTGGAGTTTAACGGCCCAGTCAACACTATTTAGGTCATTTATGAGCCGGTCAGTTTACCTATCCACACTTTCCTGGGCAGGCTTATACGTAAGCGGTTAACCAGTACAGTGCACATTCTTTCGCCAGAAACTGACAACTGCCCTTCTTGAATCAGCGGAAAGCTGAGAATGACCGTAGAAAAGATTTCATGATCAATCTCCACGAAAGAATGTTGCCGACCCCGGCGGGAGTCGAACCCGCGTCCTCCTGATCACCAGTCAGACGCGCATCCGACTCAGCCAACGAGGCCGGCACGTATATTTCATTAAGAAAACACGCCTATACAAATACACTGTAAGTTTTACCAACTAAAAACGAAAATTTAAGACGAAAATTTGTGATATTTTTTAGCTCACCTGAGCACTTCGTGCTCATGGTGAGCTATTGTGATCGGTCAATGTCGGTCGTGCGTCGTGTGTCGTGCGGCGTCAACAATTTGCTTTAAATGCTAACTCCTCCTAAACCCTTACGCCAATTTCAATAAAACTTCATAAGAATATGGCTGAGGTGACCCTCTACAAAAATAGCTAAAACTGTTCCGCTCTGCTGAACAAGATGGCCGCCAGAGCTAAAAATAGAAAAAAATTTAAACGACAACTTCTCCTGTACCTTAAGGCCAATTTCATTTAAACTTTATAGGAATGTTGCTTTGGTGACCCTCTACCAAAATAGCTAAAACAGTTCCGCTCCGGTGAACAAAATGGCCACCAGAGCTAAAAATAGAAAATTCTTTAAACAACAACTCCTCCTGTACCCTTTGGCCAAATTTATTCAAACTTCATAGGAATGTTGCTTAGGTGACCCTCTACTAAAATAGCTAAAACGGTATTGCTCTGATGAGCCAAATGGCCGCCTAATTAAAAATAGAAAAACATCGTAAATTTGCTTCAAACACAAACTCCTCCTCAACCCTTGGGCCAATTTGATTCAAACTTCACAGGAATGTTGCCCAAATGACTCCCTACAAAAATAGCTAAAATTGTTGTGCTCTGACAAACAAGATGGCTGCCAGAGCTAAAAATAGAAAAAAATCTTTAAACCACAATTGCTCCTGTACCCTTGGGCCAATTTTATTCAAACTTTATAGGAATGTTGCTGAGGTGACCATCTACCAAAATAGCTGAAAAGATTCTGCGATGATGAGCAAAATGGCTACCACAGCTAAAAATAGATAAACATCGTAAATTTGCTTCAAACACGAACTCCTTCTTAACCCTTGGGCCAATTTGATTCAAACTTCACAGGAATGTTATGTAGGTGATTACCTAAAGAAATAGCTAAAATCTTTCCGCTCTGACTAACAAGATGGCCGCCAGAGGTAAAAATAGAAAAAAATCTTCAAACGACTACTCCTCTTTTACCCTTGGGCCAATTTCATTCAAACTTCATAGGAATGTTGCTTAGAAGGCCCACTACCAAAATGGCTAAAACGTTTTCGCTCTGATGAGCAAAATGGCCGCCATAGCTAAAAACAGAAAAACTTTGTAAATATACGTCAAAACATGAACTCCTCCTCAACCCTTGGGCGAATTTGATTCAAACTTCACAGGAATTTTAGTTAGGTGACTCCCTACCAAAATAGCTAAAATCGTTCAATGCGGCGAACAAGATGGCCGCCAGAGCTAAAAATAGAAAAAATATTCCAACAACAACTCCTCCTTACCCCTTAGGTCAATATGATTCAAACTTCACAGGACTAATATGTGGTTGACTCCCTACCAAAATAGCTAAAATTGTTCCGCTCTGACTAACAAGATGGCTGCCAGAGCTAAAAATAGAAAAATTCTTCAAACGACAATTCCTCCTTACCCCTTGGGCCAATTTGATTCAAACTTCACAGGAATATTATGTCGTTGACCCTCTACCATATTAGCTAAACCGATCCCACTCTGATGAACAAAATGGCCACCAGAGCTAAAAATAGAAAAACATTGTAAATTTGCTTCAAACTTCACAGGAATGTTGCCCAGGTGACTCCCTACCAAAATAGTTAAAATCATTCCACTCTGATAAACAAGATGGCCACCAGGGCTAAAAATAGAAAAAATCTTCAAACGACAACTCCTCCTGTATCCTTAGGCCAATTGCATTCAAACTTCATAGTAATGTTGCTTAGATGACTCTCTACCAAAATAGCTAAAATGGTCTCTCTCCGATGAAAAAATGGTCTCTCTCCGATGAACAATGTGGCCACCAGAGCTAAAAATAGAAAAACATGGTAAATTTGCTTCAAATGCGAACTCTTCCTAAACCCTTGGGTCAATTTGATTCAAACTTCAAAGCAATGTTGCCTAGGTGACACCCTACCAAAATAGCTAAGATCGTTCCACTCTGATCAACAAGATGGCCACCAGAGCTTAAAATAGAATGTACTAGAGACAGTGACATTCAGGTGAGCGAATCAGGGCCCTCTGGGTCCTCTTGTCTTATTTCTTCTCAAAATATAGTAGAGCAATAATAAGAAAAATAAGGTTTTCTACAATATAAAAGTGGGGTTCAAGGGGATCAAGATTATATAGGCATGTTTTCGTGATGTTCACATGTAAATAAGGCCACCGCCCAGCGGGGCCCAAAGAAACAGACTGACCGCACGACGCCTCCGCGCAGAGCCGGAACCGACCGCACACGAGCAAACTGCTGAGAGGATGAACCAGGCAAAGCGGTGCGAGTCGGACCGTCCATGCCCACAAACCCCACCCGCTTCACCGGGCGACAGGGCCCGAGATGCCACTTAATCCCAGTGTCAGGCAAAAGTCCCACAAAATTGGAAGCAACGCCTCCAAAATGAACTATACAGTGTTGACCGGGACATTAAACCTCAACTCAATTAATCAATCAAAATTCACATGCAAATCAGCTAACGCTTTAACAAGATATGACCAATACATTTAACCCTTCTTTTGCCAAATGGATAACCTATCATAATCCTAACTGGGATTATTTATGACGACAATTTCATTATAACGGCACAGTAATAGGGAACTAATACTGCCGTTATAACGTGGGTCCTCTGTACAATGATTTAATATGTTATGTTTCAGTTAGCATCATTCACCCTCCATTCCATGCCAGATGTCTGGAAGGATCCCATTCAAAGTTTGATCTCAATCTTCCGAGAAGATTCATCTCCATTAGATGTAAGTCTTGATATTTGTCTAAATCGGGACTGAAGTAAGGGCAAGCTTGTGGCCACGAAAATCGATTTAAGCCCCACAGCGGAATTCACTTCACTGACCGTTCCAAGGCAGTTCTTCTGTCGTGGTTTATTTTTGTGATAGCTTGTCTGAGTGTGTGTATCACTTATATTATTTTGTTTTGGATAGCCGATTGGCCATTTTGTCGGCAAGTAACTGTCCTTTTGGCTTTTCGCTAGTGATGTTCCCATTAGAGTCTAGTTGTTTCATGTTCGTGTTTCTTTCCCTTGGTGTCTCTGATGGGAGCTGTGGGTTAATTGTATCGATTCCTGATCATTGCCTTCACTTCTATTTTTAACTTCAGATATTTAGCTTAACCCTTTTTGTACCAAATGGATTCTTCTTCCTTATATGTAGCAGGAGTCCATTTCAAAATTTAGGGGTGTCAGGCTGTGTTTTCTTGAGTTGGAAAATGGCTGAACTTTTTTCAAATAGTATTGGCCCTGATCAGATGCTGCATTCTGCGGCGTCTGATCTGGGCCTGCACTGTTTGCCAGGGTACCCATTTGGGGGTTTCTGGTACAAAATGGGTTAATCATATTTTAGGTTAATGACTGTTTGTTTGTTTGTATGTATTGGAGTTTAATGGCCCAGTCAACACCATTTAGGTCATTTTTGAGCCGGTCAGTTAACCTATCCACACTTTCCGTGGGCAGGCTTATAAAAAATTATGTAAGTGGTTAACCAGTACAGTGCACATTCTTTCCCCAGAAACTGACAACTACCCTCTTTGAATCAGTGGAATGACAGTAGAAAAGATTTCATAGGCAATCTCCACGAAGGAGTGTTGCTGACCCCAGCAGGTATCGAACCCACATCCTCTTGCTCACCAGTGGGATGCACATCTGAGTTACCCAGGCCCGCAGGTGAATGACTGTCTTCCAGGGGAGACAGTTATGAACATCCTTCCCTTTCATATCTGTAAGAGGGAATTGATACCCCTTCAGGGGAGGCAACTCCTGCAAAAGTATTTTCATCTGCCATGTCAATAGGGGCCAACTCTTAAAGAAAAGAATTTGCTCCTCAGGAGCAAGTTCTTTCCTTTAAGAGTAGACACCTTATTCTGTGGGACAGAGTTATTAGAAAAGTAAACAGGAAGTCCCAAAAGTTGTCTCCCTTTGAAAAATGGTGGAAAAAAAAACAACTGCCAGGTGTATCCATTCCCCTTAAAGAAAAGACTTTGCTTCTTAAGAGAGGCTTATTTAAAGCCTGGTTGGGACTGTTACCCGGAGTCAGTTGATTTACAGCTAATTAGGCGGTCCATATTTCTGTATTGAATATCCGACAGTTACAGATAAATATAGTGAAGTGAGTTTGAGCCTTGCTTGGACCATGTGTGAGATGCCAAGTTCTACCACTGAAGGAAGCCCCCACCCATAGGGGCTTGAAGAAATATATGGGCTGCATGATGCTTCCACGCAGAGCTGAATCCGGCCCGCACACTAGTACTAGTAAACCGCTTAGAGGATCTAAGCCTGTCCAGGAACCGCGGTGCGAGGCGGACCATCCATGCTAATAAACCCTATTGGTTTCATTGGGCGAGAGGGCATTTCATCTCAATGTCGGGTAAAAGTCCCACAAAATTGGAAGCAACGTCTCCAAAATGACATTTACAGTGTTGAGGGGGACGTTAAACCTCAAATCAAACAAACAAACTCAATCTAAGTGAAATACTCTAAAACACTAATCACACTGTACCCTTATTATGGAGACTTTGATATTAAAACTAACATTTTTACATTGTACCGTTACAATCCATAGTGATTTTTTTTTTTTCAGTCTGCTCAGAGGTGTAATATTTTATTAGAAGTTTTGACAGTCTTACCAGAAGAGGTAAGAACACCATTTTGACATAATTACAGGTTTTTAGCTCACCAGAGCCGAAGGCTCCGGGGGAGCTTATAGGATAGGCAGTTGTCCGTCGTCATCTGCGTCTATGTCTGCGTCTGTGTCGTCTGCGCCGTCTTCGTCAACATTTTCAAACGACATCTCCTCTGAAGCCACTGGGCCGATTCAGCCCAAATTTCATCTGTAGCATCCTTGGGCAGGGGGATTGAAAGTTTGTGTTTTTAATGAAAATCGGCTCATCAGTTTGGTTGCTATGGCAACTTAGAGTTTCCATAGACTTATAATTGGGAAAATAGAAAAATGGCATTTACTGCCAAACCTTTGCAGATATTTTGACAAAACTTTCATATAAATGTTCCTTAGGCAATCGACTATCTGCTCCTACTGCTCCTACTGCTCATTTCTATTGGTTGCCATGGAAACCATAATAACAAAAATAGAAAAAAAAATACTTCAAAAATCATCTCCTCAGAAACCCAATGCTCTATAAGGCTGAGACTTTTTGGAAATATTCACCATATTTGCCGTTATAGGTTTTGCGTTTTTTTTATAAAATTTGGTTCTTTAGTTTGGTTGCTATGGCAACTTAGATTTTCCATAGACTTATAATGGGGAAAATTGAAAAATGGCATTTGCTGCCAAGTTATTGCAGATATTTTGACAAAACTTTTATAGAAATGTTCCTTGAGTAGATGTCTCTCAGCCATATGCTTTAATGCCAACATGGGGGTCCCCCAGGTTAAGCCGGGGCCATGCCCCGCCCCCTCCACTTCATAAAAGGCCATATAACTCGAAAACCATCCAGATCCCCACCCCAAAATCATATATATTCTTGTTCCTTATGATAAGATGCATTCAGTGACACCAACATGGGGGTCCCCCGGTACGTGCCGGGTCATGCCCCACCCCCTCCATTCCATAAAAGGCCCAATATCTTGGAAACCTTACAGATCCCCACCCCTAAACCATATATATTCTTGTTCCTTATGAATATATACATTCACTGACACCAACTTGGGGGTCTCCCAGGGTGCGCCTGGGCCTTGCCCCACCCCTTCTTCTTCACAAAAGGCCATATATCTCAGAAACCATTTAGATCCCCACCCCAAAACCATATATATTCTTGTTCCTTATGATAAGACGTATTCAGTGACACCAACCTGGGGGTCCCCTGGGTTGTGCCGGGGTCATGCCCCACCCCCTCCATTTCATAAAAGGCCCAATATCTTGGAAACCTTACAGATCCCCACCCCTAAACCCTATATATTCTTGTTCCTTATGAAGAGACTCATTCATTGGCACCAATTTGGGGGTCTTCCTGATGCGCCGGGGCCTTGCCACACCCCTCCACTTCACAAAAGGCCATCTATCTCAGAAACCATTCAGATCCCCGCCCCAAAGCCTTATATATTCTTGTTTCTTATGATATGACGCATTCATTGACACTAACCTGGGGGTCCCCCAGGATGTGCCGGAGTAGTGCTCCACCCCTTCATTTCATTAAAGACCCAATATGTTGGAAACCTTATAGATCCCCACCTCTAACCATATATCTTGATGTTCTTTATGATAAGACACATTCATAGACGTCAACCTGGAGGTCTTCGCGGTCAAGCAAGGGCCTTGCCCCACCCCACCACTTCACAAAAGGCTATATATCTCAGAAACTGTTCAGAGCCCCACCCCTAAACCATATATAATTATCTTCTTTGTGATAAGACACATTCAAATAACACTAGCTTGGGAGTCATCTGGTCTGCCTGGGTCATGCCCCACTGCTTTACTTCATTAAAAGCCATATATCTCAGAAATCATTCAGATCCCCACCCATAAACTCGTATTTCAGTAAAAAACCATTCAAATCCCCACCCCATAATCATATATGTTCTTGTTCCTTATCAATAGCACACCCACTTGGGGGTCGCAGGGGCCATTCCTCTCCTCTCCATGTCATAGAAGGGCCTCATATATCAGAAACCATTCAGATTCACACCCATACACCATATATATATATTCTTGGTCATTATAGGGACACAATCTTGGGCTTTCCTGGGATCAACAGGACATGCCCCAACCCCTCCACCGCTTAAGAGGCCTTATAACTCCGGTATACAGATCCCCACTGCTACACCATATATATTCTTATTCTTTATGATGAGACACATTTAGTGATGCTGTTACATGTGGGTTTACGGCGTCCCGCAAACCCCCATGCTGACAAGACAACCGAGCGTGATCTCTGACAGGTGTATGGGCAGCTGTGGGGTAAGGCACAAGAAAGATATCAAATGAATGACATGAATTATTTACAGTATCTATATACAACACTTACTAACACAAAACATCACAATTAGTTGCTTCTGTAGCCAACTCACGACGTCCGCCCCGAAGGCAAAACAATGTTCTGTGCTCGGAACGGGTGACGTGAATACCTACAGAAGCAAACAACAAAAACAACAACAAAATAAAAAGAAACAACACAAGACGTGACTGGCCAGTTTATAACTTAGGGTGAATCCCCCACTCGCGTGAATCCCCCTCTCGCGCACTAGGGTTAAAATAGTTTGTCGACATTGTTGTCGACCACAGGTTGATATGTATTATTAAGCGGTCGCGCACTAGTTTGATTCGCCTGAATCGCCTGCAGGTTATTTATTGGACCTCTTCCATTTGAATGGTCTCACATTCGTTTCACATTGCTACGACCTGTTTATGTTGGTTCGTCCGCCCTTGCTGGACCCTAACCGACAGCGTCGTACCAGTACCTGCTGCTCTATTGCAGGGAGCAGCAGGTCACCACACATTGTTGTGCCTGCAAATTACGATAATTGGACTAAGATACAGTTCACAAAACATACATGCTTATATCATGATCCCCCTCCCGGAGAAGTAAGAATATGTTCACGCATATACCATTATTGCGCATGCGCCGACCAGACACACAGGCTGATTAGTGCATGTGACAAATAACCGTACAGCAGAACTCAACTTGACTGTGCATCAAATTATCAGCACCCAGCGCTTGACACAATAATACTCAAAGTTCCTGTTTCCTTACTGAGCACTACAGAAATCAGTTAATGCTCACTACTCCTGAGCATAATACTCATCAAATTTGTGCTCACTACATTATCACACGTAAGAGGCAGTTGAACAGACCACGCCTTTGCGCTACCTGGTCAGCTGTCAATTACAGGAAACATAACAAACTCTATTTCATATCCTTCTCCACGACACCGCTCACAAATATAGCTATTCACAAATTCATTACATTAACAACAGATAGAAACTACAAACAGAAAGATTTTCATCTATAATCCACAACATTTGTTAGTGTCTCATAAGGGCCAACACTGTTTGCCGTAAATTCTCTCTGTATTTGGTAGGCACCCCGTCACAACTGTCCTCGCGACGCTGATGACGCAGCTGACGTCATCCCCGCCGCTCAGGCCGTTATGACGTGTGGCGACCAAATACTCCCACTTATCATCATCACGTTCTTTATATGTACATACATGCACAAACTAAGTTATAAGACAAAAACGGCATCATTACAAAATGAACTTATAATTCTTCTTGAACAAAATTATTTCTACTCAACATGAGCACGCTTGTAAAACCAGATTCATCATGGTTCATCATCACGGATAACCTGTCAGGCTCTTGTAAGAGTTTGCCCTGATGATGAAGATATGGTTAAACCCGTCTTAAGTTTACGTCCCCTCTACACCTAATATCATATAGAGACGGGACCACGGTTTTCTAACCACAGCTAGTCAAAAGTCATGGATCAAACAAGTGACACAGTGTTTATTAATTATATTCTACAAAAGGGGTCAAAAGCCTAAATGAATCTAGAATGAGCGGGTATCCAAACTTTACGTCTCACCAACATCTAGGGTCAGAATGAGACAGGACCTCGCTTAAAAAAACTCATTCTACTTCTGGAGAAGCCTGGGATCGATCCTGCGACCTCTAGCTGGCAAAGCTAGTAGCCTAATCACTACAGGCTTCAACAGTGAATTCAGAATAGGCTTCAGAAAGTTGGGGTATACGAGAAGTAAACCCCTCCAAAACCTACAAGCATGTTCATACAAAAATAATACTAAACATAGATTTAACATACCTTCCAATATACTTTTACTTTCCCATCACAATGTTGTTCGTATACCTTACAACTTGACCTGCTGCTAAAGAGTGATCGTTTTTTCAGGGTTTTTATATCTATGAATACTACCGGAAAATCATGCATACTCATATTAGCCTGCTAAAATCGTGACGAGGTGGAGATACCGTCCACAATTAAAGCCAGATAGCAAAAATCGAGTAGATAATTCATTTGCGTTCAAATAGTATATTTCCAATAGGAAAAAAAATGATGAAACGACCCTATAAATCCATGCCATGACTCCTGTCAAAACGAACACCCACACAACACGTGACGGGAATGAAAATCATATATGGCACAATTTGGCGGTTGGCGTTTTTATGCCCCCGCATCGTATGATGCCGGGGGCATATAGTTTTTCGGTTTTCCGTACGTGTGTACATGTGTACGTCCGTCTGTACGTGTGTGTGTGTACGTACGTATGTACTTACGTACGTGATCCTGTAACCTCAGGTTAAAGTTTTTGTAACAGGTAGAGCCTGATTTATGAATGGCATTTGGCGAGGGCATCCGTGTCCTATGGACACTTTTTCTAGTTTAGGCAAATTTTATAGAACTTAGCCTTATAGTGGCCCCCTGTATTGTAAAAACAGATCTCCACAAACCACTCATGCATACATCGTATGATATGTGCATGACTTGTGCATGGAGCAGCACATTTTGCCTACCATATTTCATTTAAAATATTTCACTCGCACCACCCTACCATATACCTACTAAAATAATTTTGATGTGCATAAGCACCAGAGAGGTTTCCTATTCCATCTCGTAACAGATGCCGAACAGGGCTCCATTGGGTCCATGCCCTACACCCTCTACTTAATAAAAGGCCTAATGTTTTAGATACTGAGTCCATATGGATGCTCATTTGGATATAGGGGTTCATTTGGGAGGCATTATAATTGGTAGATTAAAATGGTATCATGTTAAAATACATGGCTGTCATTGGGCAGTGCCCACCTGAGCTCTGGTGAGCATAGTGGCCCATGGGCCTCTTGTTTTATGCCCCCGTAGGAGAGCATATAGTTTTTGCACTGTCCGTTTGTGGGTTAGTCCGCACTTTTTTTTTCGATGCAAACTACTTCCCCATTTCTTCACCAATTGAGCTGAAACTTTGAACATGCATTCCTTGTGAGGTGCAGGGATGCCTAACACAATTTTCACGTTGGTCCTATCATTTTCGAAGGAGTTACGGCCCTCTATTTTCTAAAAATTGTGTAAAAACCTTGTGATGCAAACTACTTCAACATCTCTTCACTGATTCAGCTGAAACTTTGCACATGCATTCCTTTTGAGGTGAAGGGGTGCCTAACACAATTTTCACGTTGATCCTATCATCTGTGACGGAGTTACCGCCCTTGATTTTCTGAAAAAACGCGTTCGAAAACCTTTTGACACGAACTACTTCCACATTTCTTCACCGTTTGAGCTGAAGCTTTGCACATGCATTCCTAGTGAGGTAAAGGGGTGCCTAACACAATTTTCACGTTGATCCTATCATCTGCGAAGGAGTTACGGCCCTTTATTTTCTGAAAAAAAAAAACACGTTCTTAAACCTTGTGACGCGAACAACTTCCACATTTCTTTGACAATTTTGTTAAATTTTTGCATTTGCAATGATATGTAGATGTGCCTAACACAAAATTCATTCTGCTCGGATGAAGAGTTTTGGAGTTATGGCCCTTGATTTTCTCGAAAATGTGCTAAAAAATCTTGTGACGCAAACTACCTCCACATTTCTTCACCGATTGAGCTGAAACTTTGCACATGCATTCCTTGTGAAGTGAAGGGGTGCCTAACACAATTTTCAAGTTGATCCTATCACCTGCAATAAAGTTACGGTCCTTGATTTTCTGAAAAACGCGTTCGAAAACCTTGAGACGCGAACTACTTCAACATTTCTTCACCGATTGAGCTGAAACTTTGCACATGCATTACTTGTGAGGTAAAGAGTTGCCTAGCACAATTTTCACATTGATCCTATCATCTGCGAAGAAGTTACGGCACTTTATTTTCTGAAAAACGCGTTCTTAAACCTTGTGACGCAAACTACTGCCATATTTCTTCGACAATTTTGTTAAATTTTTATGCCCCCGTAGGAGGGCATATAGTTTTTGCACTCTCTGTTTGTGGGTTTGTGGGTTAGTCCACACTTTCTTTTCCCTCAAATTGGCTCCCACGGGGGGGCATTGCTCACTTGTAGTGACAGCTCTTGTTTTTTCTATTTAATTCTTATCCCGCTGAATAATTAATTTAGCCACACCCATTTCAGACTTTGAACCAATCAGATTGCTTGATGGATTCCTGCAGATTCACAAACTGAATGTCAAACAGTGTAGATCCTGATCAGATGGCTTCTTCAGAAGCCATCTGATCGGGATCTATACTGTTTGCAACAGTAGGGATTGTCATGTTCAGCGGGATAAAGGCTAAACTGTCCCCGGGACCAGCTAACCTCATTATCTACTTGTCTGACACATTTCATATGCCTGTTTGTAAAACGGGACATGTTATGTTATGGGGTATGGCATCGGTCTGTCCGCCCATAGTTCATAAACTTCTTCCTCTCCAGCTTATACATATGCTTAGGTTAATTTATGGAGGTTTGATTGACTTTATCTTGAAAAGGTATGTTTTGTGTATTGAATTGAGGAGATAGTAATGAGTACACACAACATACATTTAACTCTTATCATGCTGTTCACGACAACCCATATCTTTGGAAACAGTGTAGATCCAGATCGGATGGCTTTGGAAGAAGCCATCTGATCAGGATCTACACTGTTTGAAATTCAATTTATGAATTTGTGGGAATAAATTACATCAAGTAATCTGATTTGTTCAAAGTCATAAATGGGTGTGGCTTACATGAATATTCAGCAAGATAAGGGTTAATTCTTATCCCGCTGAATAATTAATTTAGCCACACCCATTTCCGACTTTGAACCAATCAGATTACTTAATTCATTCCTGCAGATTCACAAACTGAATGTCAAACAGTGTAGATCCTGATCAGTGAAGAAGCCATCTGATCTGGATCTACACTGTTTGCAACAGTAGGGATTGTCATGTTCAGCGGGATAAAGGCTAAACTGTCCCCAGGACCAGCAAACCTCATCTACTTGTCTGACACATTTTATATGCCTGTATACCGGCCCCGATAGCTCAGTTAGTAGAGTGTCCGCTCCGGGGAACGGGAGGTCACGGGTTCGATCCCGGGCCGCGACATACCAAAGTCGTTAAAAATGGTACTAGCTGCTCCGCGCTTGGCACTCAGATTTACGGGGTAGAGCTAGGACTGGTCGACCCAGTGTCAGGATAATGTGACTGGATGTGGTATCATGTAATGTGTCTGGGACATGATACTTCAGTGAGGCAGCACTATAAAAGTGAGCATTGAGCTCCCTGTCGCAACCAGACACCATGGTGATATGACTGGAAAATTGTTGAAAGCGACATTAAACCCGAATTCACACTCACACATTATATGCCTGTTTGAAAAACGGGACATGTTATGTTATGGGGTATGGCATCGGTCTGTCCACCCATAGTTCATAAACTTCTTCTTCTCCAGCTTATCCATATGTTTAGGTTAATTTATGGATGTTTGATTGACTTTATCTTGAAAAGGTATGTTGTGTGTACTCATTAGAATCGCCTCATTGAGGCGATTCTAATGAGTACACATAGCATACATTTAAAATGTATTTCATAAAAAGTCAAAAATACAGTAAAATTCCTATATTAAGACCACCTTTGGGACTGTTCAAAAGTGGTCTCTGACCAGAGGACCACTGTACGCAGAAAACACAAAGAATGAATAACTTAATCACAAAATAAGGTTTTTAAAGCAGAATTAGTCTAATTTAAGGTGGTCTTAATAGTGGAATTTCACTGGTAAAATTTCTATATTAAGATCACCTTTGGGACTGTTCAAAAGTGGTCTTTAAGGCCACTTTTGAACAGTCCCAAAAGTGGTCTCTGACCAGAGGACACTGTATGCAGAAAACACAAAGAAAGAACTACTGTAACCAACAAAATATGCTTTTTTAAAGCAGAATTAGTCTTAATTTTAGGTGGTCTTAATAGCGGAATTTCACTGTATATTTAAAATGTATTTCATAAAAAGTCGAAAATGTATCCTAAGGTTTTCCCCATTATGCCTCATGGCTTGGCAAAATGAGTAACCATCAATAGTTCGAATTACCCCTATCTCGAACAAAAATTCATGGTCCAGAAAGGTGTTTTTTTTTTTTTTTTTTTTCACTCAAGATTATTTCACTCATATCGAGCCGATCGTTAATCAGAGGTGGGCGAAAACCGGAGTACCCGGAGAAAAACCACCTGACCTTCCGTTGCAGAACTTGGCGTCTCACATGTGACCCGAGCGAGGCTCGAACCACAGCGGTGAGAGACCTAATGATCAAGAGTCAGCCCTCTTAACCACTAGGCCACGGAGGCCCGTACCAGAAAGGTGTATTGAGTTATTGAAGTTCGACTATATTGGAGATTGTGATTAGTATCTAGATGGGTGACCGCTTTGCTTGACTTTGTGGACCACCCGGCAAATGTTACAATAAATACAGAGAAGTAAGCAGGAAGTCGCAGGAGTTCACGCCCCTGCCCATTGGGGGCTTGAAGAAATAGATTCGGCTGCATGGTGTTCCACTAAGAGATGAAACCGACTGCACATATGAGTACTGGTAAACCGCTTAGGAGGTCTAACACTGCCTAGGCAAAGTGGTGCGTGTCCGCCCGTCCATGCATATAAACCCCTTTAGTTTCATTGGGCGGTAGGGCTTGAGATGTGATTTCATCTCAGTGTCGGGTAAAAGTCCCAGAGAATTGGAAACAACATCTCCAAAATGATTTGCCCCCGCCCATTGGGGCTTGGAGAAATAGATTGGGCTGCATAATACTTCCATGCAGAGCTGAAACCTGGCGCACAAGAGTACTGGTAAACCGCTTAGAAGGTCGAAGCCTGCTCAGGCAAAGTGATGCGAGGCGGCTAGTCCATGCATATAAACCCTGTTGGTTTTCATTGGGCGGCAGGGATTGAGATGTCATTTCATCTCAATGTAGGGTAAAAGTCCCACAAAATTGGAAGCAAATTCTCCAAATTGACCTTACTAATGTTGATGGGGACGTTAAATCTCAAATCAAAAACAAAATCTCCAAAATGACCTAAATAGTGTTGATGAGGGCATTAAACCCAAGATCAAACAAAAGAAGTTGTCTTCCTTACACAGAAATGTATACCGTATTTCGGCGTGTATTATACGCACTTTTTTCTCTCAGAAATATGAAATCAAAACTGGGTGCGTGTAATGTAACAGAACACAAAACTTCCAACATTTTTCCAAGCGTTGTCGAAGTTTTGCGGTCGCGAAATCTAATGACAATCGCGAATTTACTACAAAAAGTTTTTGTTAGACCGACTTCAACGATAAACAGATAGTTTTGGATACCAAGCAAGCCCCTGAATATATTTTCTTACCCGGAAACTGTAACTACTTATTTTAGTTTCAGAAATTTGACTTTTTTAAGGTAATAACGAATCAAAGAAAAACCTGAATCTATATATATATTTGATTGACAGCTAAGTAAGGGAAGCAACGATGCGTAACTTTAATTTGAGCCGAGGCATTAATTTCCTACAATTTAACATGTGCGTCCCCGCGAAGAATCAGACCCACCTATGCACCCATATAGTCTGACCAGAGATTATTTTAGCTTTCCTTAGATTGCACATTGAACACTGATAAGACTGCCCGAATGCACAGGCTGCTCTGAGTGAATGGTCATTGCTGGGCGCACATGAAAATAATAAAGATTTCTCTTCCTGGACGAAAGAGCAATCCTTAGAGCATTCAGCAAAGTTTGATAAGACTGCACAAATGCGCTGCGCTGCTCTGAGCAGATGGACTGTGCAGGGTGCACATGTAAATTGAATAGATTTCTCTTGCTGCACAAAGGAGCAGAAAGAAATTTGTTAGGGTGCGAGAATGCGCAGGCTGCTCGGAGCAGACGTCTTTGCAGGGCGCACATGTATTTTGTAGAGATTTCACTTGCTGCACGGAGGAGCACAACGAACTTTGATAAGACTGCGCGAGTGTGCAGGCTGCTCTGAGCAGATGGTCTTTGCGGGGCGCACATGTAAATTGTAGAGATTTTTCTTGCTGCACAAAGGAGCATTGGGCCCTTAGCAGTAGTTACAGCGCACAAGGAACTGATCAGACTGCGCGACTGCACAGGCAGCTCTGAGCAGACAGTCCTCAATGTGAATTGAAGGAAATTATTCCAAACAATATGACTGCTTGTAAATTAGAAGAGTCACTTCAGAATAAAAATAGGCAGTGGCTAGAGATACGGATCCGTATCTCTAGTCTCGGAGGCTAGAGATACGGATCCGTATCTCTAGTCTCTGAGGCTAGGGATACGGATCTGTATCCCTAGCATTTTCCAATAGGCCTGGCTAGAGGTACAGTTTGATAAGACTGATAATTGTTTCAAACAGAGATACCATTGCTGTTTTGACGCAATTTGCAAAGTAGCATAACTCTACTAAGGTGAAAGGTGGAAAAAGTAATATGAATTCTGAAATGGGACAGGACCAATGGCAGTCCTATGTTGTATGATTATTATTGTTATTATTATTATTAGGGTTATATGTTGTATTTGATTATCATTTTTTCGACCTGTCATGTTAGCCTATGGATGAGTCAAATATACTTACCAGAATAAAAGTTGAATTTTGAATGCCATATCACCTTTAATTTATTGCATCATATGAGTTATATTTTCGCCATCCATAGTTTTCGGCCAGCATTAAACGGGAAGATACGACTAGGTCTTGCTGCAAAGAACTGATGAAACTAATTCCTCGAGTTGTTTACATGTATCTTAGCGGATTGGGTTGCCATATTTTGTAATATTTTAAATTTTGCAAGTCTCGCTACTTTGGACATCTCCTTCCTGATGCCCGGGGCTTCCGTGGAGTGTGGGCCATGTTTGCTGATATTGGCTCGGTGGGTGGGGGCGCCTATAAGTTCGCGGGTCAGTACTCAAGTACTGATTTAAATGACTATATTAAATCTTTATTGTTTTTAGCAGTATAAATTTCTAATTTTTCTAAGACTAAGACTGACTGACTCATTGATGATGATTAAATATCAGAGAGGTCTCTGTGTCACTAAATTTGGTATAGTTACGCCTTAATTACACCCATTTGCCAGCCATTTTTTTGATTTTTTTTTCTTTTCTTTTCTTTATCTTCATTCTTTTTTCTTTGTCATATTTTCTTTTCTTTATCTTTTTTCATTTAATATCATTGTTAAATTAGCCAACCCAAGAGAAAATTGGTACTTATCATTGAGAAAAGGATAAGGAGAGCTTGCTCGAAAAAAATAATACCATCTACGAAATTTAATGGCTGTAAAAATGACAATTTTCAGTTCAATTGAAATATTTGATTTTTGCTCAAAACATTGTTTGAGTACCAACAATCTATGTTTTAAAGCAAATATTAGAAAAAATGTGCACCCCTGTAAACCCCAGTTTTACATGATAAATTTGGGATGCGAGGGGGTATGGTGAAGTAAGCATAATGGATCAGATCACCTTTTTCTCGTATGTTGGCTGTCATTTTTCCTAACTCTAAATAAACATGAAGACAGAGACACAGATCGAATGCGCACACGTGCAGGCTGGTCAGCGCCCTTGCTATCTCGCTATATAACAACAATATATTTAGATCAAATACGCAATAATGTAGTATACTTCAGTATGCTTCCTCTAGTACATGTATATGCGACAAACAGATGCGCAGATCAGATACACGTCAGCACAGGCTGATCGTAAATTCTAGCTTCTGTCCAACAACAAGCACATTGCTAGCGAGAAGAATATAACTGAGTCGCGTCATGAGAAAACCGTTGTTTGCATATACGAAAACAAAGGCACAGATCAGCTGCGCAGTTGCTGCGCAGCTGATCAGGGCCTTTGTTTTCGCTACATGGATGGTACAATCTCTCTACTTCCTATATCCGAAATTTCAAAGCTCTAGCCATCTTATGTGGCTGTATAGCCTGGTTTGTATCGGGCTAGGTCGGTCGGAAACCCCAAAGACAGGTTTTGTCGTGACACGACTCGTTTCTTAATATGCGAAAAAGCAAACGCGCAGATCAGATACGCATCGGCGCATGCTGAACAGCGCCTTAGTTTTTAGTTTTCACTCCCTGCCAAGATAGTATATATCCAAAATATATACAAACAAAACCCGAAATATATAAACTCAAACTAGTAGTCTACATAGAAACAACCTTGCACAAAAATGACGCTATCATTTCACTGTATCTCTAGTCTAGGAGGCTAGAGCGTATCTCTAGTCTCGGAGGCGTCAAAACAGCAATGATATCTCTGTTTGAAACAATTATCAGTCTTTTCAAACTGTACCTCTAGCCAGGCCTATTGGAAAATGCTAGGGATACAGATCCGTATCCCTAGCCTCCGAAACTAGAGATTCGGATCCGTATCTCTAGCTTTCGAGACTAGAGATACGGATCCGTATCTCTAGCCACTGCCATAAAAATATTCCATTTGCCTTTTTGTATATAATTAAATGAAGCGTTACAGTATGACATGCTATCAACAGTGATTGGTGTTTATTGCACTGAGGTGTGAATTTCACAATAAACGGATTTAGAATACTGCAGTTGAGAAGGTGCTAATTATTGGATGTGTCGAGCGACTCAAAACTAGAAAACTGTGCCAAATATACACACATTTTGTAATCCCCAATGGGGGTGTCATAACAAAGACTTGTTTTAACACTCCGGGTCTTGGAAATTATTTTTTGTCAAATAAAACTGTTTTATCATTATTTTTTTCACAAGATAGAGAGAACAGTATCCTTAGAAATGACCCTTGTCACACTTCAATTATGTCTTTTGGCGACGAGATTGTGGAAAAACTTACGATAATTTGTCTTTTATTCCCACCAAGAAAAAATAAACAAAACACATTTACACTTGTAATGTCACATTGAAAATCACCGAACTCGTTTAAGTCTGGAACAGGGAACCAACTCTTACCTGTGGGGCATCTGGGTAAAACTGAAGCGTGTTATATATACGAACTTATTTTTTTCCCGCCGATCTGACACTGAAAATCGGGTGCGTATTATACAGGAGTGCGTGTTATACACGGCAAAATATGGTAGATTATATAGAAAAATGACAATTTCATAAAAAATGTATAGATTATATAGAAAAATGACCATAAATGGTCATTTTTCTGTATCTTCTGTACATATCATGGTTGTTTAACTAAAAAGGTTTCTGCTTTGGAACACAAGGAGGTCTTGATGTGGTTGGTGGAAGTGTCAAATTTTAAGAATAATCATACATGTAATTTCTTTTCGGCCAGTTTTTCAGTTCAAATCTATCACAGTCAAGACGAGGTCAACTACGCCATGGTCTTGGCGAAGGACTTTCTAGCAGTAAGTAAAGGAACTAATAGTTTTAGTAAGAGCTCCAAGCTATTGAGATTGAGCAATAGGTGGTCTGAAAGTACCAAAAATTTAAGCCATAACCCTTTTAAGATCAACATATTGGAAGGTAGAAAACAGATGTTTCCCAACTTTTACGTCTTGCAAAAGCTTTGAAATTATGGGATACATTTAGGTACTGTTGCGCTTATTCGAAATTTGCTGAATGGCCATGTTAAATGACAGGATTCGAAATTTAAGATACACTGACAACTCAAAAAAGCATTTATTAACCATAACTGACCACACAATATAAGGTTATGGCAAATTTACCATGCTTTCAATATCTACTGGCATTTTCTGAGTAGCCATTCAGTGTTGAGTTTATTTATTTTAGTAGCCATGGTATATCATTCACAAAGCAAACAACAAAGATGCTTATTACACTGTGTGTACACAGGCTTATCTTATAGGCCAGTCATTTTGGCCCAAAAAGACCCTCAACCTCAAACAAATTCCTTCAGAAGGGTTATCACTATTTTCCAAATCAGTGAGGTGTCCTGACATACAGGAAAAAAATCCCCCAAAATATTCCCTGGCGAAATTGTTTTTTTTTGGGGGGGGAAACGTTCACCAAATACAGGAATTAAATTATAAAAAATTCATTTAATTATATCAAATTTATTCAAATAGCCAAAAATAAGCTAATTGTTGTCAAGTATCTATAAAAGAAGTTTCAGCTTGATATGTGTACATAAACCTGTCTTTTTTGGGGGGTAAAAACTTGGAAATATTGACAAAAACGCAGAAAATGGGAATAATTTTTAGCTCACCTGACCGAAGGTCATGGTGAGCTTTTGTGACAGTAAGATGTCCGGCGTCGTCGTGCGTCGTCCGTCGTCCGTCGTGCGTAAACTTTTTCTTGTGAACACACTAGAGGCCACAGTTTTGGTCCAATTATCATCAAACTTGCTCAGAATGATAATCATGACAATATCTCGGTCAAGTTCGAATTTGGGTCATGTCGGGTAAAAAAGTAGGTCAGTAGGTCAAATCATAGAAAAACCTTGTGAACACTCGAGAGGCCACAATTTTGGTCCAATCATCATCAAACTTGCTCAGAATGATCATTGTGACAATATTTTAGTGAAGTTTGAATATGGATCATGTCGGCTTAAAAAGTAGGTCAGCGGGTCAAATCATAGAAAAACCTTGTGAACACCCTAGAGGCCACAATTTTGGTCCAATCATAATCAAACTTGCTCAGAATGATCATCATGACAATATCTTGGTCAAGTTCGAATATGGGTCATGTCCGGTCAAAAAGTAGGTCAGTAGGTCAAATCATAGAAAAACCTTGTGAACACTCTGAAGGCCACTGTTTTGGTCCAATTATCATGAAACTTGCTCAGAATGACCATTGTGACAATATTTCAGTCCAGTTCGAATATGGGTCATATCGGGTTAAAAAGTAGGTCAGCGGGTCAAATCATATAAAAACCTTGTGAACACCCTAGGGGCCACAATTTTGGTCCAATCTTAATCAAACTTGCTCAGAATGATCATCATGACAATATCTCGGTCAAGTTTGAATATGGGTCAAATGGTTCCGGTCCGTTGCACATCTAGGTCACAGGAGCCAAAAACAGATTTTTTTCACCAAAAACTTAAAAAATCTTCTTCTCTGAAACCACAAGGCCCAGGTCTTTGTTATTTGGTATGAAGCTTCATCTAGTGGACCCCTACCAAGATTGTTCAAATTATAGTGCTGGGGCCAAAAATGCCCCCGCACGGGGGCCCTTTGGTTTTACATAGGCTTATATAGGGAAAATCTTTAAAAATCTTCTTCTCTGAAACCACAAGGCCCAGGACTTTGATATTTGGTATGAAGCTTCATCTAGTGGACCCCTACCAAGATTGTTCAAATTTGAGTGCTGGGACGAAAAATGCCCCCGCCACGGGGCCCTTTGGTTTTACATTGGCTTATATAGGGAAAATCTTTAAAAATCTTCTTCTCTGAAACCACAAGGCCCAGGTCTTTGATATTTGGTATGAAGCTTCATCTAGTGGACCCCTACCAAGATTGTTCAAATTATAGTGCTGGGGCCAAAAATGCCCCCGCCCCAGGGCCCTTTGGTTTTACATAGGCTTATATAGGGAAAATCTTCAAAAATCTTCTACTCTGAAACCACAAGGCCCAGGACTTTGATATTTGGTATGAAGCTTCATCTAGTGGACCCCTACCAAGATTGTTCAAATTATAGTGCTGGGACAAAAAATGCCCCCGCCACGGGGCCCTTTGGTTTTACATTGGCTTATATAGGGAAAATCTTTAAAAATCTTCTTCTCTGAAACCACAAGGCCCAGGTCTTTGATATTTGGTATGAAGCTTCATCTAGTTGACCCCTACCAAGATTGTTCAAATTACAGTGCTGGGGCCAAAAATGCCCCCGCCCCGGGGCCCTTTGGTTTTACATAGGCTTATATAGGGAAAATCTTAAAAAATCTTCTTCTCTGAAACCACAAGGCCCAGGTCTTTGATATTTGGTATGAAGCTTCATCTAGTGGACCCCTACCAAGATTGTTCAAATTTTAGTGCTGGGACAAAAAATGCCCCCGCCACGGGGCCCTTTGGTTTTACATGGGCTTATATAGGGAAAATCTTTAAAAATTTTCTTTTCTGAAACCACAAGGCCCAGGACTTTGATATTTGGTATGAAGCTTCATCTAGTGGACCCCTACCAAGATTGTTCAAATTTTAGTGCTGGGACAAAAATGCCCCCGCCACGGGGCCCTTTGCTTTTACATTGGCTTATATAGGGAAAATTTTTAAAAATCTTCTTCTCTGAAACCACAAGGCCCAGGTCTTATATATTTGGTATGAAGCTTCATCTAGTGGACCCCTACCAAGATTGTTCAAATTATAGTGCTGGGGCCAAAAATGCCCCCGCCACGGGGCCCTTTGGTTTTACATAGGCTTATATAGGGAAAATCTTTAAAAATTTTCTTCTCTAAAACCACAAGGCCCAGGACTTTGATATTTGGTATGAAGCTTCATCTAGTGGACCCCTACCAAGATTGTTCCAATTTTAGTGCTGGGGCCAAAAATGCCCCTGCCCCGGGGCCCTTTGGTTTTACATAGGCTTATATAGGGAAAATCTTTAAAAATCTTCTTCTCTGAAACCACAAGGCCCAGGACTTTGATATTTGGTATGAAGCTTCGTCTAGTGGACCCCTACCAAGATTGTTCAAATTATAGTGCTGGGACAAAAAATCCCCCCCTGCCACGGGGCCCTTTGGTTTTACATAGGCTTATATAGGGAAAATCTTTAAAAATCTTCTTCTCTGAAACCACAAGGCCCAGAACTTTGATATTTGGTATGAAGCTTCATCTAGTGGACCCCTACCAAGATTGTTCAAACTATAGTGCTGGGGCAAAAAATGCCCCTGTCCCGGGGCCCTTTGATTTTACATAGGCTTATATAGGCAAAATCTTTAAAAATCTTCTTCTCTGAAACCGCTAGGCCCAGGTCTTTGATATTTGATGTGTAGCTTCATCTAGTGGACCTTTGACAAGATTGTTCAAATTTTAGCCTTTGTTGATGTTTGGTATGAAGCTTCACCTTTAAGACCTCCCTCAACATTATGTACATTAAAGCCCTGGGGCCAATAATGGCCCTCTCTGGGGCCCACTTGTTACACTATGGATCAGGTGAGCGATCCAGGGCCATCATGGCCCTCTTGTTTTTAAAAGTGACTGGTTTGGATTCTTGAAAATGTTTTGGTGTAAAAAGTTATATATGTGTATAAGTTAACTACAGGAAAAAAATAAAATTTTATATGTCAAAAAAATTCATTTTTGCGGGGTTGGAAAATGCTCATAAAACACCATTAATCCATTAGTTTTTGGGCAAGTAGCAACCACAGTATAAAAATGTATTGTATGATGTCGAACCAATTTATATAGCCAGATGTGCACTAACTACTCTCAAGTAGTTATAAAAAAATGCAGTTTTGTGCCTGCTCAGAAGTTTGCCTTTTAAGGAAGAAATTCAAAATTTTGACAAAACAGCGAGAGAAACGGGAATGTATGTTGAAAAAGTTAGTGGTGAGATTCTTGAAAATGTTTTGATGCAAAAAGTTACATATGGATAACCGTTAACTACAGAAACAAAGAAAGATATTGAAATGTTGATAAAGTTTCATTTTTCAGGCGATGAAAATGTTGAATTTTACCGAAAAATACCATATTTTTTTCAAATGTAGGAATTACTTAACAAAATTTCTTAGTACATACATGTCTGACGTGGAGCTGGTTTGTATTACCAGACATGCACAAACTACTTTGAAGCAGCTATTAAATGCTTCGATTTCATACCATCACAGAATTGTTCCTTTCTAAGGTTGTTGGAAATTTGGCCAAAGAAAAAAAAAACAAAAACAAAAAAAAAAAAAAAAAAAAAAATGGACTACGAACATTTTAATACATGTATCTGGTAAAGGCTTTTGAAAACACTTTGATGTAGCGTTACATCAGATTACTGCATGAAGAAACATTTTTAGCTTTTGAAAAACATATCCTTTTTTCAGGGTAAAACGACAATACTTTTACAAAAAAAAAAACAAAAAAAAAAACCATGAAAAATGAACATGTATCATGTAATTTAGCTTTCATAAGCTTAAGGCTTCTGGGAATCCATTGTCACTGTCCATGGTCGTCACTGTCATCCGTCTGCCCTTCTGGTCTCAATTTTCTTAAATGACATTTCTTAAGTCACTAAATCTTGTTCAGATTTATTCAAAATTCCATTCCATGCAACTTTGATTGTCATTTTTACAAGACTGTTGAAATTATAGCCCTGGGGTCAAAAATGGCCCCCTCTGATGGTCACTTGTTTTACATTGACCCACATTGGAAAACTTTAAAAGTCTTCTTGCCTGAAAATGGAAGGGTCTGGCGTTTGATATTTGGTAAATATAGCTCCAGATAGTGATTTTTTGTCAAGATTGTTCAAAAATTGATTCATATAGGGAAAACTATAACAAAAATCTGTGTCCTTGATATTTGTATGTATATTCATCTAGTTGACTTTTACCAAGATTGTTCAAATCATAGCACTGTTATGAGCAAGGGCCCCGCCTTCAGAATCACTTGTTTTACACAGACATTTTAAAATCTTCTTGTGAAACTGGAAGGCCCAGATGAAACAGAGGGCCAAGGCCTTTGATATTTGGTATACCTTTATATAGTATTGCTCAACCAACATTGTTTATATTATAGCCCAGGCATAAAAAATGGCTCAACTCCATGGGGTCACTTATTTTGCATAGACTTATATAGGGAAAAGCTTTAAAAACAACGTTGAAACTAGAAGGCCCAGGACCTTTGGTATTTTGTAAGCACGTGTAGCTACATCAAGTTAACCTTTATCAAGGTGTTCAAATTACAGCTCTAGGTTCAGATATGGCCCCATCAGTGGGGTAATTTTTGAACTCACATATGCCATGTAATTGGGACCATTTCCATCATCCGTCCATCCATTCACAATTTCTTTACTGCAAGGGTTTCAACTCAACTGCAGGAATAATCCTCGGGTGATCTTAAAAAAATTTCGTAGAATTGTTTTACCTGGAGAAGGGTAACCGGCTGATTACACAAATGTTCCTTGGGTGGCCCTCAAATTAATCAGTGTTGTAGAGATTAATTAATGTGCCTTGTTGTCCTTAAATTGTCTAAATTTAAGCACTGCTTGTCAAATACGATATTGGTACTCAATACAGGACACATTGCCACTCTTGGGGATGAAATTAAAAAAAAAGCTGTAAAAGTTAATGTGAAATTTCAATATTCAGTATGCAAATATGTTAGCTTTGATGAGCGATATCATGCAAGACTATCATGGTTCTCTTGCTTTAAAACTGTTTGACTGTTCCTTCCTCCAGTATTAAGTTAAAGTATCTTAATTGAGCAACTTTGTTGCATATTTATAGAAATAAGCAGAAATTGCTATTTGAAGCTGCTGTTGTCCTTATTCATGTTAGATTATGGCGAGATGCACGTGATATTGATATTGTTAAATCAAGCTTTTAGTTTTGCAGAGTTTGCGGTTTGATTTTGAATGCAAAAAATATATCTAAAAATATTATGTTACTATTTAAGAAGGAAAGGAAACATATTTCCAGTTGCTGGATGGTTGCCCTGTCCCATGTACTATTTTTCTTTTAATTTCCTTATTGTTTTGCCCAGAATTCACAATACAAGAACAATTAATCTAGGGTGAAACACAGGTCTACTATAGTTTGGACATGAATTTAGTTAACTCAACTCTATAATTCCTGTTCTTCTTTTCTCTTAATGGTCTTTGTGATTGTCAAAAAATTGATGGCTTCTATCATGGAAAAGTGAACATATTGTTCTGATTCTTGGTGCATAGTTTCATGCATTTCTTATTTGTCTCCAAATGGGCATGTTGGCTTGAAGCATAACTGATATATAGCTAAGAAATTACAGACATTAGACAAGAGTAAATCTGTCAAATAAATCTTCCCAACAAATAATGTATCTGTGTCTTTGTGTGTTTGATTTGAGGCTTAACGTACCCGTCAACACGGTATAGGTCATTTTGGAGACGTTGCTTCCAATTCTGTTGGACTTTTACCCGACATTGAGATGAAATGACATCTCATTCCCTGTCGCCAAATGAAACCAATAGGGTTTATAAGCATGGACGACCCGACTCGCACCGCTTTGCCTGGGCAGGCTTAGATCCTCTAGGCGGTTTACCAGTGCTCGTGTGCGGTCGGTTTCAGCTCTGCATGGATGCATCATGCAGCCCATCTGTTTGTTCAAGCCCCAATGGGCGGGGGCCGCGGTATCTGGGTTTAAAACAGTATTTTCTTAGATATAAACAACACTTTTGCACAATATAAGATGGTTCATGATCTGACAGTATGTGTATGTATATTTCTGACATTTATATATATATATGAATGCCTTCCTGCAGGACACATACTGATCAGTGAAAGACAAGTTATACTGCACAAGATGGTACTATTTGTATATTATTAGAGCCCTATATTAAGTAGTATAGTGTTACTGGTGGCATATAATGGATTTTGAGGGTTTTGTGTAAAAATGTGTATTTTTCTACCCGGATAATTGACTTTTCAAATATCTAAAAATTTATTTCATTCCTTACTTTTACATCAAAAATTTTTCATGAATCCTCACCACTAACTTTAAAAAAAAACGTATTCCTATTTTCCATGTTTTTTATCAAAATTTTACATTTTTTGCCTTTAAAAAGTCAAATTGCTGTGCAGGAACGAAGCTGAAGGATTTTTGAGAGCTACTTGATATAGTCAGTGTACATCTGGCTATATAAATTAGTTCGACATCATACAATTTATTTTTATAATGTAATTTCTACTTGACCGGAAAATACTAGATTTTGGGTGTTTTTATGTAAACATGTGCACTTTCATACCCCGAAAATGGAACTTTTTAAACATATAATTTTTTTTTTCTGTAGTTAACTTATACACATATATAACTTTTTACACCAAAACGTTTTCAAGAATCCACACCAGTAACTTTTAAAAAATTTATTCCCATTTTCTGCATTTTTTGTCAATATTTCCAAGTTTTTGCCCCCCAAAAGACAGCTTTTTGTTTACATATCAAGCTAAAACTTCTTTTATCGCTACTTGACAATAGTTAGTTAAGTTTCGGTTATTTAAATAAATTTGCTATAATTGAATGAAATTTTTATAATTTAATTCCTGGTTTTGGCGATTTTTATTTAAATTTCGAACAATTTCCCCCAAAAAATCAATTTCGCCAGGGAATTGTTTTTGGGATTTTTTTTCCTGTAAGTCAGGACACCTCTCTGATTCTGAAAATAGTGAAAACCCTTCTGAAGGAATTTGTTTGAGGTCCAATGCGATTTTGACTGGCCTATGCATATTTATCATTCATACATGAAATTTGCAGGTTTTCTCATGATGAGGCTCATTCATTATGGTCTATACGTAATATATTAAATGATAAAAGTGTATGAATAGATTGGTGTAAATGTTAAGCAGCTAAACTACACAGTTTGATCTAATCCTGTGTGAAAATATTTCTATGAAGCAGCCATCACTATTGTACCACTTTTGGAGCGGCTATACTTACACATTCTATGCCAAATAGAGAAAAGAATTCTCAACTCTCAAACAATCTATTATTTTATTCTTAAAAATTCCAGAAAGGGGTGTGTGCATGGCATATGCTGGTTACAAAAACACATTATAATATATTTACTATTTAGCAATATACAAGTTGCCTATGTTAACTTAATTAAAACAAGTTTTTCGTGAAAAGCTTGCCCCAAATATGCTAACCATAGTCCCATTTTGGACCATTCTACTGGTTAAAATCATGATTTGTATCATATTTATACTTCATTAATGAGTTTCCTGCATGAAACAAGTTAAACAAATGTAAATTGCACCACTGTTAATGACTACATCTGAAAAGACCTTAATATTTCAACATTGTCATAATGTTAGTCTTATTACATAACTGGCACATTTGTGAACTTGCGTACTGCATGTTGGCATGATATAAAACATGTTTTGCACGACTTAAAAAATGGGAAATATTGTGTTTCATACTGCCCAGATATAGTACTAAAATAATATACTAAAGAGAATTTTGGTACCATGGTGGCCACTCAAAATGCATTTTTGTGAGCTTTCGTCACACGGGAGCTTCTACTATAGATATAGGCAGGGAAAGAGAAGAATGCCAATCGATCTTCCTTTTACAGCCACATTTGCAGATTTTGTCAAGCAGAGGTTTCGGTATTTTACATAAACATTCATTTATTTATTGCTTTACTCAGGTACTCATTCATTTATTTATTGCTTTACTCATTGTTTGCTCAGGCCTGTCTATCTGAATACATTGGATAAATACGACAGCATCCATCTCTGATGCAGAGAAATATCCAAACACAGTGATTGACAGATTAAGTTGGAAATGAGGTTTTACCAAGTTTCTGACATTATCTATTGACCCGAGGATTTGGACGGGCCTCCATGGCCTAGTGGATAAGAGCGCTGACTCTTAATCATAAGGTCTCTCACCGCTATGGTTTGTGCCTTGCTTGGGCTAAATGTGAGATGCCAAGTTCTGCAACAGAAGATCAGGTGTTTTTTCTCTGGATACTCTGGTTTTCGCCCACCTCTGATAAAAGATTGGCTTGAAATAAGTGAAATAATCTTGAAAGGGCTGTAAATGTCCCCCCCCCCCCTAAAAAACCCCCCAAAGATTTGGATTTGGCCATCTGTTTCAGCGATGGGAGTTTGATTATTTTTCTTACCCACATCGTAAAATATATATTTGATTATCTGTTATCCCTGTGATTTTATCTAACAACCTCTTGACTTTACTTAACAATAACATTCCCGTGTGACATTTATGCATTCTTTCATTTCTCCAGGGGTCAGTTGTTCAAAACTAACGACGTTGTTAGTTAACGTATCATTAAAACTTTGACAATTTATTATGGCAAAATGCTAATACTTTTGCTGAAAAAAATGTGAGCAGCTTTTGCATTTGCAAAAGCTGCTCACATTTTTCAGCCAAAATACCAAAATTTTGAATATTAAACTTGCTAGATCAGTTAACAATATGACCACCATCGAGCTTGTTAAGCTAACAATGCTTTAAATAACTGGGCCCTGATTGATTACCTTTCTGCTGAATATTTGTGATACGTTTCTTATACTCCAAATATTGGTTGAGGGTGCTTATTTGAACCACCTCATTGAGGCGGTTTGAATGAGTACCCACAACCTATATAATAGAACAGAAATAAGAAAAATGACCTATATCCTTGTAAACCCCAGTAAAATGGGGTTTAGAGGGATGTGGATTACACAGACTTGTTAACTCTTATCCTGCTGTCCACGACAACCCTTTTCTTTGCAAACAGTGTAGATCCAGATCAGATGGCTTCTGAGGAACAGCAGGATAAGGGTTAAGTTGGAACAATTTCAATTAACTACCCTATTGTGTGTCTAAAAAAAGCTGGATGAGTGGCAAACATTGTAGACCCTAATGAGATGCCACTCATCTGGGTCTACACTGTTTGTGCAGTTCTGTCTGTCCAAATATATACAGTTAACCCATTGCATGCTGGGAAAACCCCTAAAGGGTTACCTTGGCAAACAGTGCAGGCCAAGATCAGACACCGCAGAACGGGGTGTCTGATCAGGACATGCACTATTTGCTAATACTTCGGCAAACAGTGCAGGTCCAGATAGAAGGCCGCAGAAAAACACCGCAGAATGCGGCGTCTGATCAGGGTCTGCACTATTTGCTAACAGAATTTTCTGTGAAAAATTGAATAAAAACGCAAAAAATAGGCCTGACACCCCTTATATGACAAATCGACTTGTCCAACATATAGCAATGGATGAGTCCGCTAGTATTCAATGGGTAAAAATGGTACATAACCTTATCAAAAGCTCTGCCCCGCTCATCGGGGCTTGGAAGAAAAAGATGGGCTACATGATGCTTCCAGGCATAGCTGAAACCAACCGCACACGAGTACTGTTAAACCGCTAAGAGGATCTAATTCTGTCCAGGCAAAGCGATGCGAATCGGACTGTCCATGCTTATAAACCCTTTTGGTTTCATTGGGTGACAGGGTTTGAGAGGTCATTTCATCTCAATGATGGGTAAAAGTCCCACAAAATTGGAAGCAACGTCTCCAAAATGACATTTACAGTGTTGATGGGGACGTTAAACCTCAAATCAAACAAACAAAACCTTATCAGAAGCAATGACAGTGGAAAGGCCTAAAACAAGAACTACTGACAAGGCCTTAAAGAAAAGAATAATTTGAAAGGCCTAAAAGAAGAGATTTATTGGAAAGGCCTAAAAGAAGATGTTATCTTTTCAGTTTTAGGTCTGCTTAACAACCTAATGAGTCCCAATTCCCCGCCGGATGTGTATGAACACGCCCTGAAGTGCTTCTCAAGCTGGGTTGAGTTTGGCATTCCAATGAACGAAGCCGAAGACATTATTCTGCAGGTTTTTAACTCTCTCCAGAGCTCGGAGCTGTTCGAGACGGCAGTCGATACTCTAGTCAGTGTCTTCTCTCATCCAGATGCACACAGGTAATTCTTTAATCTAGATACAGCCAAACTTCAATGGCTCGAACACCTTTGGGACCTCGAAAATTTGTTCGAGACAGGGGTAGTTCGAGCCACTGATGCTTACTGCCAGGAGGCATAACAAGATACTTTTAGACATCTTTTTGGCGTTCTATATTGAAAATGTATGCTGTGTGTTCTCATTAGAATCGCCTCATCGAGGCGATTCTAATGAGTACACACAGCATACATTTGCAAGATAAAAGACTGAAATCTCCTTAATTATCACCCACTATTATGTAGAGGATTTCGCTAGGGGCTCAAGAATGGGTTCGACACATCCATGGTAAACAAGCCATCGGTGTTCAAGCCATCGGTGTTCGAACCATCGAAGTTCTACTGTAATCTAGATGCAAACAGGTGGGAACAAAATCAGTACTTCTTGTATAAGATCAAGTACAGAGGACCCGCGCTCTAATGACAGTATTTGTTCCCTATTATTGTGCCATTATAAAGAATCCCAATTAGGGTTATGGTGGGTTATAAAAGTTATTTTCCACATCCTTACTCCAAGAAACAAATGTTATTGACATTTGTTAGAATGCCTTGATGAGGCGATTCTAACAAATATCTAAATATCTGTAACATTTGTTTCTTGGAGTATTGAATAACAAGAATCTTTCATGACTATGGATTCGATTTGGGTGTTTCCAACCCAAGGGAAGCCCAAGCCGCTAGTAATCGAGGCTAAACCTTGAGCTAAGAATTCATTCCATTGAAAGTGTCGTTATAATGAGTTTTGCAATTATAGCAAATGTCATTATAACGAGGGTCGTCTGTATCTATGGAATTTCAAATGCTATGTTCTTAAAAGCCTAAATGGAAAAGGAAAACGACAAATTTAAAAAAAGTGTCTGGCCGCCTGACCTATTTAGATGCATGTCTGTCTGGTAATTTGGAGGTTGTGAGTTCAAACTCCAGATAGGGCAATATAAGAATCTGATATGGGGTTCTGTTGTAGATGAGCGTTTCCAACCCGAGGGATGACCATGCTGAGCGGAATGGAGGCTACGCCGAGGTTCCGCTCAGCATGGTCATCCCAAGGGTTGGAAACGCCCATCTACAACAGAACCCCATATTGGATTCTTTTTCTTGCACAACACCTCCGGTTAGTTTTGAAAGCTCGCACATGTATATTGTTTATATGAAATATTTTGTTTAGTCATTCTCCTTCCCATTCCACAGATTCAAGAAGGGCAGTTGCAAGTAAGGCTGCCACGATTAATCGTATAATCGATTAATCTTTCGATAAATTCCACAAAAATGATTATCATTTCTGATTTGCTTTTAATCGATTACTTGATAGGTACAATTTACTACCCAAAGTTATGCCTAAAATAGCTGGATGAGTGGCAAACAGTGCAGACCCTGATGAGACGCCGCATTATGCGGCGTCTCATCTGGGTCTTCACTGTTTGCTCAGGCCTGTCTGTTCAAATATACATATGGTAAAGTGCAACATATGGTAAGAGTCATGCTCAGACAGAAAGCCAGACAGGTAAAATAATGACAAAAATCTTAGGGATTACTAGTCGACTATCGATCGCAATGACAGGACTGATTATCGATTATCTTTTCAGCTCCGATTAGCCAGCCCTAGTTGCAAGTTCAGTTACTTGCAAAAGAATGTTCACTGTACTAGTTAACCTCTTAGAAGATCTAAATCTGCCCTTGAAAAACATGGTTTGTTTAACAGATTAGCTCGATATGATCATAATAGTGTTGAATGGTCTGTTAAACATTAAAACAAACATCAGAAAACTATCCCTCTCTCCTTCCTTTACCACTCTGAAACTTACAAAATGGACTAATCCACCTAAGGAGATACAGTTTATTGGCTCAGCCCATTTTAAATATGTGATTTATAAGCCGAGAGAGGTTGAACATCTTAGTACATTCTTAGTACAGTTCTAACATACAGCCCATGTAAACAGAAGTTGGGCGCAGTGACACAAAGGCTGACTGAAACAAAAACTGTACAGACGCCATCTTGAAATCACTTTCTATTGTACTGAATGAAAGTAGAAGAATTAAGATTTTTATAGTGATAAAACAATTTAAAATGCGAGAGCACAGTAACCAAACTTACGCCTCATTCAGTGGACATGTCCATGTAATCTTTATTTCAATGCTTCCTCCGAGTCCAGCATTGTACATTCTGAACATTGTTTACATCTGCTGAGACCCGTTGATATGACATCTAGAACTATGCATCATTCCCGTTTTTGTAACAGAATAGAATGAAATGAAAAGTTAATAAGAGAAGAATGAAATTTTGAGTACAGACAGAATTGAAATGAAATAATCATCATTTAACAAATGACTTTGAGAGTTAAATTTATGTTGTTTACAATCAAAATATCTTGTTATCAACATTACACACCTTCATTTTATTCTTACCCCGCATGGCACCTCAATGAACTTCAAGACAACATCATCCTCGAACTGAAATAACGATTTTCCAACTTAGGGTGTCAGGTTGTGTTTTCTTCAAAATTTAGTTCTGGAAATGGCTTAAGTTTTTGCAAATAGTGTAGACCCTGATCAGATTCCGCATTCTGCAGCGTCTGATCTGGGCCTGCACTATTTGCCAAGGTACCCCTTCAGGGGTTTCTGGTACTGAATGGGTTAAAACATTGTTTGGTTATTTTATTATCAGATTTTTATTCTCTTGCTATTTTAATATAGAAATGTAAACAGGTCAAGTCGCTAACATCTTCAAACTTCTGTCTGCCCTGTATATTGAAAATGAAATGAAAAATAAATGAGGGAGCGGTGTCTGATGAATACATGTATAACATTTGAGAACTCTGCATCATTTATTTTTCTGTTCATACATCTCCATTTATCGCTCATTTTTATGTCCCCGGTAGCGATAGCGGGGGCATATTGTTTTTGCCCTGTCTGTTTGTTGGTTTGTTGGACAACTTTAACATTGGTCATAACTTTTGAACCATTTGAGATAGAGCCTTCATATTTGGCCTTCAGGTTCCTTGTGACAAGGGCTTCACATTAATACAAAGCTTTTTGACCTGTGACCTTGACCTGTGACCTCCTTTAAAGAAAAAAAGTAACTATGATTATAACTTTTGAACCGTTTGAGATAGAGCCTTCATATTTCATAGTAGGCTCCTTGTCACAAGGGTGTTTAACCCATACAAAAAATTGACCTGTGACCTTGGCCTTCAAACTACTTAAAAGAAAGACTTAACATTGGTCATAACTTTTGAACTGTTTTATATGGCCTTCATATTAAGCATGTAGGTTCCTGTAGTTAAGAGCTTTCCACAAAAATTTGACCTGTGACCTTGACCTACTTTAAACAAAAAATTGTCATTGGTCATGACTTATGAACTATTTGAGATAGAGCCTTCATATCCTTGTGGCAAGGGCTTCCCACTCAAACAAAACATCTTGACCTGTGACTAACTTTGAAGAAAAAATTGATCTTGCCCGGGGACATGTTTGTGTTTCACAAACACATCTTATTTTCTGTTTCCCCTTGCTGAACAGCCACCCCTTTTAAACAGCCACTTTAGGAATTATTTCTGGGTGGCTGCTGAATAGAGGTTGTACTGTTTGTCCAGTGCGTTCATTCTCTCCATTGTGGGTTTGAGTCTTGCTTGATCAATTGTGAGATTCCAAATTCAACAATGGAAGATCAGGTGGCTTTTCTCCAGGTCCTCTGGTTTTTTTGCCCACCTCTGATTTACGATCGGCGCAATATGTGAAATTATATTGAAAGAGCCCAAAAACCAAAAAAATCATACTCCTTAAAGTTAATGTTCATATTTTTCCATAAAATTTACAATAGATAGAATAAAAGAATAAAACCTGACACCCTGTTGATTGAAAATGGACATGTCCCGAGCTAACACAAAAAGGATTCTATTTCTCATAAACACTTCATTCGTTCAAGTGCAAAGAATATTCAGCAGATGGCATTTTCCAAGTATTTTTTCTTCTTTTTTTTCAGTGAGAAATAAGGCTTGACATTTCATGTGAATCATCTGCTGGGCAGATGATTCACATGAAATGTCAAGCCTGCTGCCCAGCAGATGATTCACATGAAATGTCAAGCCTTATTTTTGCTGAAAAACTTATTTTTGGTGAAACATGATGAAAAAAGTTAGATTGCCACCTTCTCTATAATTTTCACCAGCACTTGAAGGACTGCTGTCTGTACATTTCAGATTTCCCTACACTATTCAGAAGCTGTTACCAGTTCTGTTGCAGTTACATGACATGTTAAACAAAGCCATCAATGAACAAGATATGGTGAGTACTTAATATTTTGCCATTAGTCAAAAGACAAACAATTGCTGATCTGAGCCTCTGCTGGTCACCCCTTCATTACGATAACACATCCATGTGTGTTTGGGTCTCCGTGGTCTAGTAGGTCTCTCAGTGCTGTGGTTTGTGCCTCACCCGGGTCACGTGACACACCACTCAGCAAGAACATGACGTTTAAGCAATGTTGCATCAGTGTCAATGGCCCCCGCCCATCGGAGCTTGAAGAAATAGATGGGCTGCATGATGCTTCCACGCAGAGCTGAAACCGAACCGCACACGAGTACTGGTAAACAGCTTAGACGATCTAAGCCTGCCCAGGCAAAGCGGTGTGAGTGACAGACTGTCCATGCTTATAAACCCTATTGGTTTCATTGGGCGGCAGGGCTTGAGCTGTGATATCATCTCAAAAGTCGGGTAAAAGTGCCACAAAATTGGAAGCAATGTCTTCAAAATGACCTTTGCAGTGTTGACGGACACGTTAAACCTCAAATCAAATAATCAAACAAATCATCAGTGTTGATGCAACATAATGACGTTGCATTGACATGACCTTGCACACACATTGTGTGGCGGATGGAAATGTTCTGCAACTGAAGGTCAGGTGTTTTTTATCTGGTTTCCACCCACTTCTGATTAACGAGCGGCTCGAAATAAGTGAAATAATCCTGATAGGGCTTTAACTCTTATCATGCTGTTCACGACAACCCCTATCTTTGGAAACAGTGCAGATCCAGATCAGATGGCTTCTGAAGAAGCCATCTGATCAGGATCTTCACTCTTTGGCATTCAGTTTATGAATTTGTAGCAGTAAATTACATCAAGTAATTTGATTGGTTGATAGACAGAAATGGGTGTGGCTTAAATGAATATTCAGCAAGATAGGGCCTTAAAGCCAAATCCAATAAAAATCAAAACACATCCATGTGACATTGTGCATTCTGTCATATCTCAAAATGTTTTTTTTTGATGAAAATTTGGGATATCTTGCTTATTAATGCTCTTAACATAGATTGTGTGTGCTGGTTAGAGCTGCCTCATTGAGGCAGTTCTAACGAGTATGCACAATTTATGACTTGGAGTAGAAAGAAAAATACCATATACTCTTGTAAACCCCAGTTTTTGTCATGCCATGTTAATTGCCTGCTTTTAGCATGGCAGTCCAATTTTCTGTCTGTTCGTCCCTTTGTCCCTCAAGCTGTCAACAATTGCATTCACTCAAGCAATCACCCTAATGTAAGAGTCCATTTCTCAAGAAGAATAAGAGCCTTATCAATTATACTTGGAACAAACTTACATCATGGGATGGCAACTTAAATGCAAGTGTCCATATTTGACCTTGACCTACATTTCATTATGGGATGGCAACTTAAATGCAAGCATCAATATTTGACCTTGACCTACATTTCATGGTTCACTGACCCCTAATGTAAGAGTCCATAAAAACTAATTTGAGGCCATTCATGATACTGGGTACATACTTGCATCTTGGAATGGCAACTTTTATGGAGGCATCCATATTTGACCTTGGCCTACATTCCATGGTTCACTGACTTTGTAAACATTTGCATTCACTAGCATTCACCCTAATGTAAATGACCATTTCTGAAGAACTATTGGAGAATCATTCATGATACTGGGTACTAACTTTCAATTTGGGATTGCAAATCCTGCATTCCATGGTTCAATGACTTTGTGAACATTTGCGACCACCCTAGCCTTCAGCCAAATAGTCAAGCTCATTTCTCAAGAGCTATAAGAGTTTCATTAATGAAAATTTGTAAAACAAATTCCATCTATGAATGACAGCTATAATGCAAGCATCCATATTTGTCCTTGACCTACATTTCATGGGTCATTGACTTAGTGAACTTTTGCGTCAAATCTAGCTTTTATCCTAATGTTGAAGTTCATTTCTCACCTGTAAAGAAATTGTGTTTATATCTTATGCAGAAAACGGAACAAACATTTTCTTTGATACAGAATACCTGTCAAGTTACAAATGTTCATGTGCTCTTGACAGAAAGGCCATTCGTATATTTCCCACTTTCAGGGAGACTACAAGTTTGTTACAAATATAGTCATGTCCTAGGTAGAAAACTATACATATCTTTTCCCAAAGGCAGGCAGGATACATGTCAAGAAGCTTTGAAAATAGTTGTGTCCTTTGAAGAAAATCATACAACCGTTTGTCCACTTTTAGAATACATTTGAAGAGTTCAGTATTTTGAAATCATACATGATATACACCAAGGATTAAAAAACAACAAAAAAAAACAACATGCAGTATTGTTAGCAGAAAACCATACATACATTCCTGACACCATTTACAATTACAGTTGTCCTCAACAAATATTTGTACCTCATTTCAGGATACCTGCTAAGGAGTTTTGTTTTGTTTGTTTTTGTTTGATTTGAGGTTTAACGTCCACGTCAACACTGTAAAGGTCATTTTGGAGACGTCGCTTCCAATTTTGTGGGACTTTTACCCGACATTGAGATGAAAGGACATCTCAAGCCCTGTCGCCCAATGAAACCAATAGGGTTTATTAGCATGGACTGTCCGCCTCGCACCGCGGTTCCTGGACAGGCTTAGATCCTCTAAGTGGTTTACCAGTACTAGTGTGCGGGCCGGATTCAGCTCTGCGTGGAAGCATCATACAGCCCATATATTTCCTAAGGAGTTACAAATATAGTTGTGTCCTTGGCAGAAAACCATACAAATATTTTCCCACTTTCAAGAAACCTGTCAAGGAGTTATAAATATAGCTGTGTCCTTGGCAGAAAACCATACATATATTTTCCCACTTTCAGGAAACCTATCGAGGAGTTACAAATGTAGCTGTGTCCTTGGCAGAAAACCATACAAATATGTTCCCACTTTCAGGAAACCTGGCAAGGAGATACAAATATAGTTGTGTCCTTGACAGAAAACCATACAAATATTTTCCCACTTTTAGGAAACCTGTCAAGCAGTTACAAGTGTAGCTGTGTCATTGGCTGAAAACCATACAAATATTTTCCCACTTTCAGGAAACCTGTCATGGAGTTAAAATTGTAACTGTGTCATTGGCTGAAAACCATACAAATATTTCACCTCATTTTCAGAAAACCTGCCTGGCAGTTACAGAAATAGTTTTGTCCTTGGCAGTAAATTATACAGATAGTTTATCTCATTTCAGGATACCTGCCAGGGAGTTACAAATATAGTTGTGTCCTTGGCAGTAAATTATACAGATAGATAATCTCGTTTCAGGATACCTGCCAGGGAGTTACAAATATAGTTGTGTCCTTGGCAGAAAACCATACGAAGCTCATCCTAGAGTGTTCCACGGAACAGGATGAAACCAAGAAGTCCAATATGATCAAACTAACCCACCTGGTTTTGGTAAGTAGCTCTGACATATTTTAACCCTTAAGACGCCGAGAAAAACTACATCTGAACAATCGTCTGCTCAATTTTTTTTGCAAACTTTTTAAGAATATTTTTGCATACAGGTAAACAGTGTGGGCCCAAATCAGACTGCTCCTGTGGGAGCAGTCTGATCTGGGTCCACACTGTCTGCAAAAAAATTACTTTGAAGGTAACCGGCAGACGGCTAAGCAGACGACAATTGTCGTGATTGGCATTTTATGGGTTAAGCGATTGTTTATCAAGGAAGATACATCTGTGACTTTTTACTTTGTTTTCCTTTTATTTGAATCCCCCTGAAAGTGGGGCCTACTCTTAATGGAAAGAATTTGCTCTAGAGGATTGAATTCTTTTTTTTTTAAGAGTATATCACTTGAACTACACCCCTGTATTCATTGGGACAAGGGTAAATCATGATCACTGATCATAAGCCTAATCATGATCACTTTTCACAGACTCATTGATCATGATCACTAATGATGTTTCTGATCATGCACCTTAAATATGCAAATTATCACACATAATTATTATTATGGAAAAGAAATATTTCTGCACAAAAGCATGATCTTAAACATTATAATTAATTATCATTAACACTTAAGACACTGAGAAAAAGCTACGTCTGAAAATGTCGTCTGCTTATGTTGTCTGCTCACTTTTTGCAAATTTTTTTAAAAACATTTTTGCATATAGGCAAACAGTATGGGCCCAGATCAGAATGCTCCTGTATCAGACTGCTCCTACAGGAGCAGTCTGATCTGGGTCCAGACTGCAAAAAATACTTTTAAGGTAATCGGCAGACTGCAAAGCAGACGACAATTGTTGTGATTGGCATTTTATGGGTTAAGTATTCATTGATTTTTACCATAAAATTACAGAAAATTATGGAATGAGTTTTGTTAATTTTCATTGATTTCTTTCTCAAACAGGCTTGTACTTCAGTTCCCGGGTTTTACCCTACACATGAGCAGTGCAGCAGCATGACCTTCACCTTCTGGTATATTCTGCAGGTAAATAGTTTTATTGATTCCTTCATTCAGCACTTCTGGCTTTTAACCTACACATGAGCAGTGCAACAGCATGGCCTTCACCTTCTGGTATATTCTCCAGGTAAATAGTAGTCTTTATTGATTTCTTCATTCAGCACTTCCAGGTTTTACCCTACGCATGAGCAGTACAGCAGCATGACCTTCACCTTCTGGTATATTCTACAGGTAAATAGTAGTCTTTATTTATTTCTTCATTCAGCACTTCTGGGTTTTACCCTACGCACGAGCAGTACAGCAGCATGACCTTCACCTTCTGGTATATTCTCCAGGTAAATAGTAGTCTTTATTGATTTCTTCATTCAGCACTTCCAGGTTTTACCCTACGCATGAGCAGTACAGCAGCATGACCTTCACCTTCTGGTATATTCTCCAGGTAAATAGTAGTCTTTATTTATTTCTTCATTCAGCACTTCTGGGTTTTACCCTACGCATGAGCAGTACAGCAGCATGACCTTCACCTTCTGGTATATTCTCCAGGTAAATAGTAATCTTTATTGATTTCTTCATTCAGCACTTCCAGGTTTTACCCTACGCATGAGCAGTACAGCAGCATGGCCTTCACCTTCTTGTATATTCTACAGGTAAATAGTAGTCTTTATTGATTTCTTCATTCAGCACTTCCAGGTTTTACCCTACACATGAGCAGTGCAGCAGCATGACCTGCACCTTCCACCCAAAGGTTGCTTACATTGCTGGCTTAGTTTGACTGGTTATCAGGAGGTTGCATGCTTGATCCCCTCCATGTTGGCAACATTCTTTTATCGAGGCTGGTCCGGAAATCTTCCTACTCTCCTTCTGCTGATTCAAGAAAGGCAGTTGTCAGTTTCTGGTGAAAGAATGTGCACTGTACTGATTAACCATTAAGATGCCAAAGACTACAACAGTTACTGTCCTCTGATTTGTCGTCTGGCGCTTACTTTAAAAGTCAATTTTGCCAAAAACAGTGTGGATCCAGATCAGACTGCTCCTTTAGGGTCCACACTTTTCCTGTATGCAAAAATATGTTTGAAAACTTGGCAAGAAGATTTAGCAGACGTCGTGCATAAATAGACAGGGTTTTCAGATGTGCTTTTCTTGGCACTTTAAAGGCATTTATTCTTGTAGCAGTAGGACACACCGTGTGCTCATAATTGTTTTATTGCCTCCTGTGATATACTCTCTGAAGCAGAGCAAAGGTGACCCCTAATAAGGCAATTAGTAGCTCTTGTGAATCCCCTGACTGAATCACTTAAGGGGAAAATCAATAAGCTACGCTCTAGTCAACAGTTAGTAAACTATTGATTTTTCCCCTAGGAGGCCCCTTACCTGTTGAAGACAGAGGACTTCTCTTTAGTCAGCACTGAGGGCTTTATAATATTATGTAATGCAATGATGGTCCTCAATAATCAAGAATAAATGCCTTTAGAAGGGTTAAAGTGTTTTTAGGTAAGCTGACCAGGCTGCAGTTGTTCAAAGCCTTGTTAGATTAACGAACTCGTTAGTGGTCAAATTGTTAACTGTTTTAGCAAGTACAATACCTAATATGGCCCCCACCCATTGGGGCTTGAAGAACTATATGGGCTGCATGATGCTTCCAGGCAGAGCTGAATCGGACCCGCACACGAGTACTGGTAAACCGTTTAGAGGATCTAAGCCTGCCCAGGCAAAGCGGTGCACACGAGTTGGACAGCCATGCTTATTAACCCTATGTCATTTCATCTCAATGTCGGGTAAAAGTCACACAGAATTGGAAGCAACATCTCCAAAATGACCTAAATAGTGTTGACGGGGATGTTTTACCCCAATTAAAAAAAATTGGTCAAATTATTAACTGTTCTAGCAAGTACAATACCTAATATAGTGATATTTTTTGCTGAAAATAATGAGAGAAGCTTTTGCATTTGCAAAAATATTAGTAGATTTGTCATATTAAACGATCAAAATTTTAGCAATATGTTAACTAACGATGCTGTTACACCACATCCTTGTTAGAATGCTGTTCGATATAACACGGTTTTGGATATAACACAGTTTCAAGATGGATCCAAAAAATGCATAGATTATATAGAAAAATAACCATAAATGGTCATTTTTCTGTATAATCTATACATTTTTGTTTGGATATAACACGGCTGTTTAACTAACACGGTTTCTGTTTTGGACCCCATTAATAGTGTTATAAAGAGGTTGTGGTGTAGTAATCTCAGCAGCTGTTGCAGAATGATACACAATTCTTTTGAAGTGCCTAAGTGGGCAGCTTTGACAGTTCTGATCACCCTTGTAATTAGCCACCTTGGCCCCATTGATGATGATGATGCTAAAAAGTGTGTTTGCGTTCAAAATACTAAATGTTCTTGCAGTTACAATATCTAATACTCTGGTATTTTTGCTGAAAAAAAAAAAAAAACACAGACGGTTTTGCTACTCAGTTTTTTATGCCCCCCCCCCTCCCCCCCGAGAATCTTTGATTTGGGGTTTGTTTGTCTGTCTGTCCATCACAAAAACTTTAACCTTGATCATAACTTCAAAAGTATTTGACCTAGCCCCATGAAACTTCACACACTTATTCACCATCACAAGGCCACATTCTGACCAAGGGCCATAACTCTGTTATCTTTTTTGGCTGAACTATGTCCCCTTGAAAGATTGCGAAACTGTCTGTTTTGTCTGTCTGTCCATTACAAAAACTTTAACCTTGATCATAACTTCAAAAGTATTTGACCTAGCCCCATGAAACTTCACACACTTATTCACCATCACAAGGGCTACATTCTGACCAAGGGCCATAACTCTGTTGTCATTTTTGGCTGAATTATCTCCCCTTGAAATTTTGCAAAAACTCAGAAATTGGCTCCCATTGGGGGCATTGGTCACCTATAGTGACAGTTTTTGTTTCAGCGAAAATATTAGAGCATATTAGCCTTATTAAAAAACAACAACAACAAAGTTTTAAAACTATGTTAATTACAGAGGCCCCAGCTATAATGACAATTAACAATTTGCCGCTGTAGCAAATTTACTGCTTTTGAGAATCCCAGGAAGGAGTAGCATAATAGGTAATAAAGGACTTTGCACTTAAAGGCATTTATTCTTGTAACAGTAGGACACACCGTGTGCTCATAATTGTTTTATTGCCCCCTGTGATGTACTGTCTACAGCAGATCAAAGGCGGCCCTTAATAGGGTGATTAGTAGCTCTTGCTGAATCCCCTGATTGAGGCACTTAAGGGGAAAAATCAATAATGTACACTGCATTCAACAGTTAGTAAATTATTGATTTTCTCTAAGGAGGCCCATTACCTGTTGAAGATAGAGGACTTCTCTTCAGTCATACATAATATTATGTAACAAAATGATAGTCCTCAATAAACAAGAATAAATGCCTTTAAGGGGAATGGGAACACCTGGCAGTTTTTTCCAGCATTTTTCAAAGGGAGACCACTTTCTGGACTTCCTGTTCACTTTTCAATAAGCCCTGTCCAAATGAAAAAGGGGTCTAATCTTAAAGGAAAGAATTTGCTCCTTAGGAGCTAATTATTTCCTTTAATGGTTGACCCCTGTTGACATTGGAGATGAAAACAGTTTTGCAGGAGTTGGCTCCCTTGAAGGTGTTCTCATTCCCCTTAATGACTCCAAGAAACAAAAGTTGTTGATTCTATCTCCTCATTGAGGCAATTCAAACAAATATCTGCAAAATTAGGTTCTTGGAGTATTAACGAGAATGGGAACACCTTCAGGGGAGGCAACTCTTCCTAAAGTATTTTTGTCTCCCATGTGAATAGGGGTCAACTCTTAAAGGAAAGAATTTGCTCAGAGCAAATTCTTTCCTTTAAGAGTTTAGCCCTTTTTCCGTGGGAGAGAGCGAACAGGATGTCCCAAAAGTTATCTCCCTTTGAAAAATGGAGGACAAATTTGCCAGGTGTTCTCATTCCCGCTAAATAATTAAAATATTCATGAATATCGCCTCTTCAGCTAAGGACTGGTTCCATTGAAATCGCTGTTATAACATGTTTTGTCGTTATAATAAATGTCAGTATAAAGAGGGATGACTGTAACAGCATCATAATTTTTGAGCAACTGAGGCCAGTTGTTCAAAACTTTGTTGGTTTGTTTATTTGTATTGGAGTGCAATGGCCCAGTCAACACTATTTTATGTCATTTTTGAGCTGGTCAGTTTACCTATCCACACTTCCTGGGCAGGCTTATATGTAAGCGGTTAACCAGTATAGTGCACAGAAACTTTCGCCACTGACAACTGCCCTTCTTGATTCAGTAGAAGGGAGAGAATGACTGTAGAAAAGATTTCATGATCAGTCTCCAAGAAAGAATGTTGCCGACCCCAGTAGGTATCCATCCTGTGTCCTCCTGATCACCAGTCAGACGCGCATCCGGCTGAGCTACCGAGGGTGGCTTTGTTCAAAACTAACAAAGTTGTTAGTAAAACTTATCGTTAAAACTTTGATCATTTAATATGGCAGATATGCTATTATTTTTCTGAAAAAAATTGAGATATTATACTTGCTAGAACAGTTAACAATATGACCACTAAAGAGCTCATTAATCTAACCATGCTTTGAACAACTGGCCCCTGGTCCGAGTTATTTTATTTGATCATTTTCAGGATAATATAATGGACATGGATGTGGAGAAGAGAGGGCTGTTGTTGCCTATCTATCAACCTGTTTACCTCAGTCTTATAGAGAATCTCCTTATCAAAGTACAGTACCCACCTGAAGATATATATGAAACTTGGTCTGCGGGTAGGTTTTCATTGTTCTTGCACACCAGACAAGGAAATCCGTGATTTTACCCTGGGATGGAAATTTATGTTCTGATCCTGTTGTTCCGACCCAGGCAACGGTGTTCCGACCCAGGCAACTAACATAAGTGCGCTTCAGTTCTACTTCCGCACTACTTTTATTTTGCAATCAGTATACATGTGTGAGCTGCTTACCGGCAAAAAACGAAATAAAAAAAATCAGTCAGAATGATAATATTGTTAAAGGACACTGAATACAGCACTTTTGTATGAAATCTTAAAAAGAAGAAAAGAAATACTGTCTGTAGTTCTGCTATTTGCTACAAAATAAAAAGGGAATGTTTGGGAGGTGGTGTGCAAGAAAAAGAATACAATATGGGGTTCTGTTGTAGATGGGCATTTCCAACCCTCTGAATGACCGTGCTGAGCGGAACCTCGGCAAATTGGTTCCGCTCAGCTCGGTCATCCCTCGGGTTAGAAACGCCCATCTACAACAGAACCCCATATCAGATTCTTATATTCTTGCACACCAGACAAGGAAATCCGTGATTTTACCCTGGGATAGAAATTTATGTTCTGACCCTGGTGTTCCGACCCAAAATCTAATAAAATCGCGTGTTCGATAAATGTACTGGTTGATTACAACCTCCTATGCGCTGTCCTTAAGGTTGACAACACAGCAATTTACGTGACGTCACTAAACATTCCTGCAGTGTCATCACAATATGGCGGACGTCGGTAAGTGATTTCAGCATTAAAATCCGCGCTAAGAAATGGAAGGTATGCAAGAAAAAGAATCCTATATAGGTGTGAGAGGTAGATAGAAAAATCTGCCCCTCGTGATGCCGGACAGTGACCCTTGGGATGGATTTTTACATCCAACCCTCACACCCATATAAGATTCTTATATTCTACATGTGGTGAAGCTGCCAGAACATACCGATTTTCATCCACATAAAGGATCAAAGTTTTGTTGTTTGTGTTGAGGTTTAATGTCCCTGTCAACAGAATTAAGGTGATTTTGCTTTCAATTATGTGGGACTTTTATCCAGCATTGTGATGAAATGACATCTCAATCCCCAGCGCCCAAAGAAACCACTACGTTCAAACAAATAAACAAACAAACCAAAAAACCAAGATAATTCAAATTATACTAATGGGGCTAATAATGGCTGTCCTTGGGGCCCATTTGTTACCCAATGGATCAGGTGAGCGATCCAGCGCCATCATGGCCGTCTTGTTTGTGTTGAGGTTTTACGTCCCCTTCAACACTATTTAGGTCATTTTGGAGACATTGCTTCTGATTTTGTGGGACTTTTACCCAACATTGAGACGAAATGACATCTCAAGGCCTACCGCCCACAGAAACAGCTGGTGTTTAAGGAGTGGTCAGACTCACATCACTTTTCCTGGGCAGGCTTAGACCTAAGTGATTTACCAGTACTCGAGCTCGGTTGATGTCAGCGCAACACCGAACCACCATGCAGCCCAATCTATTACTCCATGCTCTGATGGGCGGGTGCACAGCTCGGTTATGATCTAAGACACTTGATTGCATGACCTAATGGATATGGCATCCCTCTCTCACATCAAATATCACTTAAAACTTTTTTTTTTCAGATGAAAAAGAACAGTTTAGATGTTATAGACAAGACATTGGGGATACTATGGTATGTTTGTTTCCAACTTTAAAAACAACATTTTTGTCTTCATTATCAACCCTTCTCTTGCTGAATATTCAGTTTAGCCACACTTATCTCTGACTTTGAACCAATCAGATTGCTCGATGTAATTTATTCATGCAAATTCATAAATTGAATGCCAAACAGTGTAGATCCTGATCAGATGGCTTCTTCAGAAGCCATCTGATCTGGACTACACTGTTTGCAAAGAAAATGGTTGTCGTGAACAGCAGGATAAGAGTCAATATTGATCTAATCTTAGAGTAAAGAAATTGCTCCCCCCTAGCAAATTCTTTATTCTAATAGTAGATCACCTTTTCAGAGTGGTTCTGGGGTTGTTGGATCAAGTGAAGGTGTTAAGTATCTTTCAGCACTGTGTGTACAGCTGATATTGGCCTGCTGTCCTTGCAGTAGGTTGGGTAAAGGGGTCATTTTTAGCTCCTCTGTTTTTTGAAAAAAAACTTTCGAGCTATTGTCATCACTCCGGCGTCTGCGTAGTCGTCCTGCGTAGTCCTGTGTCGTCCTGCGTCATCCTGCGTCATTCCAAAAAAACTTAACCTTGGCTATAACTTAAAAAGTATTAGACCTAGCCTTATGAAACTTCATACACACACTCATCATCACAAGAGCTACATTTTGACCAAGGACCATAACAACATTGTTGATTTTGGCTGAATTATCTCCCCTTTTCCATTTTTTTTCTGAAACACATTTTTTGCTCTCATTTTAATACTATTCACAACAGAGCCTTCAAACTTCACATGAATGTTCCTTGGGACAAGACCTTTTCAGTGATACCACACTTTTTGATCTGTGACCTTGACCTTTGAACTTTGACCTATTTTTCGAAAATTTAACCGAAAACCTTAACCTTGACCATATTTCCAAAAGTATTTGGCCTACCTTCATGAAACTTCATACACATACTCACCATCACAAGAGCTACATTCCCTACAAGTTTTATAACTCCATCTTGCAATTTGATTGAATTATCTCCCCTTTTCTCTCCGTTTTTTTTAAATTGTTTTTGTCTCTTATTTCAATACTATTCACAACAGAGCCTTCCAACTTCACATGAATGTTCCTTGGGACAAGACCTTTTCAGTCATACCACACTTTTTGACCTGTGACCTTGACCTTTGAACTTTGACCTATTTTTCGAAAAATTAACCAAAAAACTTAACCTTGACCATATTTCCAAAAGTATTTGGCCTACCTTCATGAAACTTCATACACATACTCACCATCACAAGAGCTACATTCCCTACAAGTTTTATAATTCCATCTTGCAATTTGATTTGACTTAGAACTTTTGTTTTCTAAAAGAAACTGCAGACGAGCGTTGGCACCCGCTTGCGGTGCTCTTGTTTATGTCCCTGCCATTCGAAGTTCGTCCGTCCGAAACTTAAACACAGTCAATAACTTTCTTATTTCTGGATGGATTTTGAAATTACTTTGTAGAAATGTTAACTATCATGAGACGATATGTCACATACAAAACCCAGGTCCATACCTCCAAGGTCATGGTCATACTTAGAGGTCAAAGGTAAAAAAAGGGTCCGAAACTTGTCTGTTTTTTGAAAAAAAACTTTCGAGCTATTGTCATCACTCCGGCGTCTGCGTAGTCGTCCTGTGTCGTCCTGCGTCGTCCTGCATCGTTCCAAAAAATCTTAACCTTGGCTATAACTTAAAAAGTATTAGACCTAGCCTCATGAAACTTCATACACACACTCATCATCACAAGAGCTACATTTTGACCAAGGACCATAACAACATTGTTGATTTTGGCTGAATTATCTCCCCTTTTCCATTTTTTTTCTGAAACACATTTTTTGCTCTCATTTTAATACTATTCACAACAGAGCCTTCAAACTTCACATGAATGTTCCTTGGGACAAGACCTTTTCAGTGATACCACACTTTTTGATCTGTGACCTTGACCTTTGAACTTTGACCGATTTTTCGAAAATTTAACCGAAAACCTTAACCTTGACCATATTTCCAAAAGTATTTGGCCTACCTTCATGAAACTTCATACACATGCTCACCATCACAAGAGCTACATTCCCTACAAGTTTTATAACTCCATCTTGCAATTTGATTGAATTATCTCCCCTTTTCTCTCCGTTTTTTAGCTCACCTGTCACGTAGTGACGAGGTGAGCTTTTGGGATCACTTTTTGTCCGTCGTCCGTCGTGCGTGTGTGCGGAAACTTTTTCTTAAAATGACATCTCCTCCTAAACCACTGATCCGATTTTGACCAAACTTCACAGGAATGATCCTTAGGTGGTCCCCTTTCAAAGTGGTTCAAATGGTTGTGGTCCATTGCACATCTAGGTCACAGGAGCTAAAAATAGATTTTCTAAACGAAAACTTTAAAATTCTTCTTCTCTAAAACCACAAGGCCCAGGTCTTCGATATTTGGTATGAAGCTTCATCTAGTGGACCTCTACCAAGATTGTTCAAATTATAGCCCTGGGGACCAAAATGCCCCCGCCCCGGGGGCCTTTGGTTTTACATGGGCTTATATAGGGAAAATCTTTAAAAATCTTCTTCTCTGAAACCGCAAGGCCCAGATCTTTGATATTTGGTGTGAAGCTTCATCTAGTGGACCTCTACCAAGATTGTTCAAATTATAGCCCTGGGGGCCAAAATGCCCCCGCTTCGGGGGCCTTTGGTTTTACATAGGCTTATATAGGGAAAATCATTAAAAAATCTTCTTCTCTGAAACCACAAGGCCCAGGTCTTTAATATTTGGTGTGAAGCTTTACCTGGTGGACCTCTACTAAGATTGTTCAAATTACAGCCTCGGGGCCAAAAATGCCCCCGCCCCGTGGGCCTATGGTTTTACATAGGCTGATATAGGGAAAAATCATTAAAAAATCTTCTTCTCTGCAACCACAAGGCCCAGGTCTTTAATATTTGGTGTGAAGCTTTACCTTGTGGACCTCTAGTAAGATGGTTCAAATTATAGCCTTGGGGCCAAAAATGCCCCCCGCCCCGGGGGCCTTTGGTTTTACATAGGCTTATAATGGGAAAATCTTTAAAAATCTTCTTCTCTGAAACCACAAGGCCCAGGTCTTCGATATTTGGTGTGAAGCTTCATCTAGTGGACCTCTACCAAGATTGTTCATATTATAGCCCTGGGGGCCAAAATGCCCCCGCCCCGGGGGCCTAAGGTTTTACATAGGCTGATATAGGGAAAAATCATTAAAAAATCTTCTTCTCTGAAACCACAAGGCCCAGGTCTTTAATATTTGGTGTGAAGCTTTACCTTGTGGACCTCTAGTAAGATTGTTCAAATTATAGCCTTGGGGCCAAAAATGCCCCCCGCCCCGGGGGCCTTTGGTTTTACATAGGCTTATAATGGGAAAATCTTTAAAAATCTTCTTCTCTGAAACTGCAAGGTCCAGATCTTTGATATTTGGTGTGAAGCTTCATCTAGTGGACCTCTACCAAGATTGTTCAAATTATAGCCCTGGGAGCCAAAATGCCCCCGCCCCAGGGGCCTTTGGTTTTACATAGGCTTATATAGGGAAAATCATTAAAAAATCTTCTTCTTTGAAACCACAAGGCCCAGATCTTTAATATTTGGCACGAAGCTTTACCTGGAAGACCTCTACTAAGATTGTTCATATTATAGCCTTGGGTCCAAAAATGCCCCCCGCCCCGGAGGCCTTTGGTTTTACATAGGCTTATACAGGGAAAATCTTTTAAAAGCTTCTTCTCTGAAACTGCAGGGCCCAGATCTTTGATATTTGGTGTAAAGCTTCATCGAGTGGACCGCTACCAAGATTGTGGCCCTCGGGCCACAAATGCCCCCGCCCGGGGCCCTTTGGTTTTACATAGACTTATATAGAGGTAATCTTTGAAAATCTTCTTCTCTGAAACAGCAAGGCCCAGGTCTTTGATATTTGGTATGAAGCTTCATGTAGTGGACCTTTGCCAAGATGGTTCAAATTATTGCCTTTGTTGGTATTTGGTATGAAGCTTCATCTTTTTAGACCTCCCTCAACATTATGCACATTATAACCCTAGGGTCAATAATGGCCCTCCCCGGGGCCCACTTGTTACTCTATGGATCAGGTGAGCGATCCAGGGCCATCATGGCCCCCTTGTTTTAAATTGTTTTTGTCTCTTATTTCAATACTATTCACAACAGAGCCTTCCAACTTCACATGAATGTTCCTTGGGACAAGACCTTTTCAGTCATACCACGCTTTTTGACCTGTGACCTTGACCTTTGAACTTTGACCTATTTTTCGAAAAATTAACCAAAAAACTTAACCTTGACCATATTTCCAAAAGTATTTGGCCTACCTTCATGAAACTTCATACACATACTCACCATCACAAGAGCTACATTCCCTACAAGTTTTATAACTCCATCTTGCAATTTGATTTGACTTAGAACTTTTGTTTTCTAAAAGAAACTGCAGACGAGCGTTGGCACCCGCTTGCGGTGCTCTTGTTTATGTCCCTGCCATTCGAAGTTCGTCCGTCCGAAACTTAAACACAGTCAATAACTTTCTTATTTCTGGATGGATTTTGAAATTACTTTGTAGAAATGTTAACTATCATGAGACGATATGTCACATACAAAACCCAGGTCCATACCTCCAAGGTCATGGTCATACTTAGAGGTCAAAGGTAAAAAAAGGGTCCTAAACTTAAACGCAGTCAATAACTTCCTTATTTCTAGATGGATTTTGAAATTACTTGGCAGAAATGTTGGCCATTTTGAGACAATCTGCCTCACACAAAACCAAGGTCCTTACCTCCAAGGTCAAGGTCATACTTAGAGGTTAAAATGTGAAAAAAGGTCCAAAACTTGAATGTCAATAACTTTCTATGGATTAATACCAACATAGACATATTTTCAGGCGGGGGCATCCATGTCCTATGAACGCATTTCTAGTTTTTATTATAGCCCGCTTTGAAAATGTGGGGATATGTGAAAATAAGGGGCTATACTGGATTTGCCATGTCCTGCCATCATTCGGTGATTCTGTCATTCCTTGTCTCTGTAATTCTGTGACCGCAAAATTAAAATGCATTTTGCTTAATAACTTTCATGTTTGTGGCCCAACATTGATGAAACTTATACTACACTTGGTCTCTAAGGTAAGGAAGTTATAGTAGTAGAATAGTGACCAAGCATGCATAACTCTTAGAGTTATGTCCCTTGATAGGCTTTCAAATTTTAGAATGCATTTTGCTTAATAACTTTCATGTTTGTGGTCTTACTTTAATGAAACTTGTACTACACTTGGTCTCTAAGGTAAGGAAGTAGTGACCAAGGGTGCATAACTTGTGGAGTTATGTCCCTTGATAGGTTTTCAGATTTTAGAATGCATTTTTCTTAATAACTTTTATGTTTGTGGTCTTACTTAAGTGAAACATGTACTACACTTGGTCTCTAAGCTAAGGAAGTAGTGACAAAGGGCGCATAACTTGTGGAGTTATGTCCCTTGATAGGTTTTCAGATTTTAGAATGCATTTTGCTTAATAACTTTTATGTTTGTGGTCTTACTTTAATGAAACTTATACTCATTACGCAAACATGCCTATACAAATACATTGCCACCTTTATTGCCGAAAAAATGAAAATTTTATGATGAAAAATTGTGATATTTTGCTTATTTTTGCTCAAAATATAGATTGTGGACACTCGTTAGAACCGCCTCATCCAGGCGGTTTTAACAAGTACCCACAACCTATATTTTAGAGCAGAAATAAGAAAAATAAGGTATACCCCCGGAAACCCCAGATTTACTTTATAAAAGTGGGGTTCAAGGAGGTCAAAATTATATAGGCGTGTTTTCGTGATGACACTCGGTCTCTAAGGTAAGGAAGTAGTGACCAAGAGTTATGTCCCTTGATAGGTTTTCAGATTTTAGAATGCATTTTGCTTAATAACTTTCATGTTTGTGGTCTTACTTAAATGAAACTGTACTACACTTGGTCTCTAAAGTAAGGAAGTTGTATTAGCAGAAAAATGGCCAAGGGCCCATAACTCTTGGAGTTTGTCCCATGTTAGGTTTTCAAATTTATTTTGCCATTCTTGAGAACTTTCATGACAGATTTCTCAGGGACTATGAAAGCTAGAAAGCTGAAAGTTTGTATAATCAGGAACAATGACTGGCTGTATTGTGTATCCAAGAATAGAGGTCAAGGATCCATAACTCTTTGAGTTATGTCCCTTGATAGGTTTTCAAATTTTGCCATTCTTGCATGGCTTCCGTATATTGAGATAAACATTATTAGGACTTGAATGTTGGGATTTTTACTTCTCGTATATCTTCTTTCAGATGTATGCTTATAGTATATTACGTGAGCCTTTATTGGGACATTTGTGCAATGCTTTAGCCGCTATATTACAGACAAATAAGGAAGTGGATATCCGGTGGCAGGTAAGAGAGAGGATTTCAGCGTGTAGGAGCATATAGAGAACTCAGAATATAGGGATCAACCATGGTTTTTCATGCATTAACATTCGCTGCATCCCGAGGAAGCTGTTTGAAAATGAGGCCGAATGTCAAATATCTTATGAGGGATCCGGCAAATGTTAATGCATTGAAATAACCATGGATGATCGTTGTTCTTGCATAACTTAAGATTCTGACAGCAAATTTTGACGAAAACGCCCAAAAGCTCCATATAAACTCCATATAAACTCTTCAGATGCGACCGGCGAACCAACATGGTGGCCAGTTCAGAATGTTGTTTACTATGACATTACGCAGTAACCATCTGACGTCATCATAGAACCCTAAACCCCTATGTTCAGGGCGATAACGTTATGGCTCAACGTAACGTAAACAAAGCAAGGCCAGTCTTATATTATCAAAAGCTCAAAATCCATGTTCAAACAGCACGCGAATTACATGATTTGAAATTGGTATTTTTACTGTTTGAGCACGGCTTTCGGTCCATTGGACAATGGCTTCAAACATCCATGCGCATTTATGCAAGAATAGTGTTTTATTGAAAGAAAATAAAAAATTGTTACTTTTAGATCTTGGTAAAGAAATTAGTTATTTGAATTATTTCTAAAATGGTCAGAGCTAATGTTTTCGTTTCTGTAATTTGCCAGTGTAAATGTACAGTATGTTTTCATATCAGCTATTCATCTTGGTAGCTCAGTGGGAACATAGCAACAGATAAGGTAAGTATTTTGTGATAATTGAAGGATAGTTTTCTTTATTTCTCCATATAAACCTATGTTGTGGGTACTCAGAACCGCCTCGGTGAGGCGGTTCTAATGAATACCCACAACATAGATTTTTATGCTTCGGTGAGGCGGTTCTAATGAATAACCAGAACATAGATTTTTATGGAGAATTGACAAAACAATTCCTTCAATTATCACAAAATACATGTACTTACCTTATCTAATTGTTATAAGTTTTTAGCTCACCAGAGCCAAAGGCTCCGGGGGAGCTTATAGGATAGGCAGTTGTCCGTCGGCGTCGGCGTCTGCGTCGTGGTGTGACGTCAACACTTTTAAACGACATCTCCTCTGAAGCCGCTAGGTCCATTGGGCCCAAATTTTATCTGTAGCATCCTTGGGCTGGGGGATTGAAAGTTTGTGTTTTTTTATCAAAATCGGCTCATTAGTTTGGTTGCTATGGCAACTTGTAGTTTCCATAGACTTATAATGGGGAAAATTGAAAAATGGCATTTACTGCCAAGCCTCTGCAGATATTTTGACAAAACTTTCATAGAAATGTTCCGCAGGCAATCTATTATCTGCCATATGATTTTAGGCCTTCTGCCCATTTTTATTGGTTGCCATGGAAACCAAAATGCAAAAAAAAAATATAAAAAAAGCTTAAAAAATCATCTCCTCAGAAACCATATGCTCTAGGAGGCTGAGACTTTATGAAAATATTCACCATATTTGCCTTTACAGGTTTTGTGTTTTTAGCTCACCGTCACGTAGTGACGAGGTGAGCTTTTGGGATCACTTTTCGTCCGTCGTCCGTCGTGCGTCCGTCCGTGCGTCCGTCCGTTCTCACGAATGTATACATAAGTGGCAACTAATTCGCATTTTCAGTACTTAAGTGGCAAATGGCTCTTGTGTGGCAAGCCACCTAAGAGAAAGCTATGGACAGTTTGTCCGAGATCTGTGTGGCTTAATAAGGTCGTTTGGCCTCCTAGCCACATAATAATGGACTTGAAATATGTCTATCGCTATGGATGTCCAACGTTGTCCGTGCAGCTGATTTTTGGGTTATTTCCCTTTGATTAACTCGGCTATTTTTCATTCGGAGTTTTCCGTCAATCACGTGATATTTTATACTGGTACCCGCGTCGTTTTGCGGTTAGAATAACGATACAACTCCAAACAGGGTACGGTTAACTGTGAGCATGCGCAGTGGGTTCGCGCTCCAGTTCAACCGGGAGAAGGCAACTTCCTTACTGAATCCAATCCAACGTAATCGGCCAAACCATCGCTGTCCATCTACCGAAATGGGTAGGAAGAGAAAGCGTGTGGCTTCAAACAGGTAGTATTCCATTGGATTTTATGTCTATGACAGGAAACACGTTCACGATGCCGTTTCTGTTTGTGTTGAAAGAAAGCCATGTTCTGTATTTGAAAACGGCGATCACAAGAAGATCTGATATTCTTGTTCATATCTACGACAACGGATTCTTGATAGAATTTAATGACTGGTGTGAATTTATGTTTGCACAGACGTTGATGATCAGCCAAAATTTTTTTTTTCATGAACTGTCTGGGAGGTTACGGTAAGTTTTTTTCTTGTTTTTCTGTCGGTCAATCTGTCCACTATTTGTCAACTAGGTGCGGTTCTTGATACGGAATATTCCGTGGGCAGAAGGGTCCCGGGACGTTTCGCCCCCAAACCATTTCCTCCCCTAGTCGTTTTGCCCCCAAGACGTTTCCTCCCTGGTCGTTTCCCCCATAGTCGTTTCGCCCACTTTTCACTGTATGTTGAACCTTTATTTGGGTGGAGAAGAGGCAAATATTATGTGGCATCATCGCCCTGTCACGCCAGCCTAAGGAGAACTTCTCCGGGCACCGGGCCTTAAAAGTGGCCACAGAATTCTAGAAAATTCAGATAACTTATTTTTAGAATCATCGTGTTGCATACTATAGAATCTGTGCTTTAATTGACAAACAGTGTAGTCCCAGATCAGACGCCGCATACTGCATTGCCTGATCAGGGTCTGCACTATTTGTTTACAGATCAGGAATTATTGGGTCAGACGCTGCAAATCTATCGATACTGCGATCGGTCACATTTGACCATTACTCTGTGTACATAACATACACACCAGGTTTGCAGGATGAAAGCCTACACAGTAATCATGACAGGGGTCTTTAACCTGCACAGGGGAGAGGTTCTCTGCACAGGGGGCCTCGAGTTAATGTCCCGATCCGAAGGGCGGTGCACTTTTTTGACATCATCCCTGCAATTGATGCCAATGGAGCGTGTTTGGACACCAAAATAATCACCGCCGCTTGGGATCGAACCAGGGTGCTGCCTCGACTTTGATCAAAATTTTTGCTTATGATGAATCCGACAGATGGCATTCACACCAACATAATTTTGTGCTAAAATCAGAGCACAAAGTGCTGGTGGGTCTATTGTCTCTTGGGTGTTCAACTGTTGGCTGGAAAAATGATCCCGAACTTTTGACATAAAATTTTCTTTAACCCTTACTTTCCTATACTGTAAGCAATCATTGTAGACCCCGGTCAGGTGTGGCATTTCTTAAACCCTGGTACTGTAGGTGAACTGTGTAAATTTTGATCAGACATTTTGTTGGAGGGCGTCTGATCTGGGTCTACATTGTTTTTCAAACCAATGATTTTAGTCAATAGTCTATAATTAACCCCATTACGCAAGAAGCTGACCCCACTGCAATAAAATTAAAACTGCTATTTTCTATAAGTTGAGAGGTTGCAGACAGCAGTTTTGAAGGATTATACTAGATTGTTACATTGTGTTGGAGACACTTGGCAGGTTACTGTGCATATTTATTTTTTTTGTTGTTATCCAGAGGGCTTTGTATTTTCCTGATTTACAAATTAAAACGGCAAAATACAATGTGATTGCATATTATAACCAAAGCATTTTCTAAAGTTACGATGAAGAAAACTCATTTGGCTTGTATCCTTTGTTTTCACTATGTCACAATCAAGTACACAAATACCCATAATCAATGGCTCAACCTCGTTCGAACACGCTCCGTTAAAGCACAAATTCGGATATAGCACGGTTTTGCTTTGGACCCCAAATATTCCCCAAGCAACACTTTTTAATATCCAGTGCATAGACCTATAAAGTTTCAACTATAACAAAACGTTTCCACTGCTATATAATTGACATGGATAATTTTAACAGTACTTTGTATGTTTATTGAAGACATGCCATAACACCAAATCCAATTACTCATTTAGCTTGACATGCATCATAAACATGAGCTGCATGCTTCAGCTACTGGGATTAAAGAAAACACTTCACACCTTTGTCAGTTAGTGACGCTACCCCGAAACACAAAGAATAGATCTCATCATGGTTGGAAGACATTAATGTAATGTGGCGGCTATAAGACACAGAATGTATCAAAATCTACTAACGGTATTCTTAAGAATATCAACTGTTTACCCAAATGATTGCCGGCAGCCATTCATTTCCTGCATGTGAATAGTAAATGACGTCATCCATTTTCCCTGCCAAACTCAGCAGTGCATCCATTAAATGCACGTTTTATATCATCATTTCATTTTAATGTGTCATATTTCTTTTTCGTAAGAGTTTGTAACCGGTAAAAAAATTGCAATAGTTGAACACTAAACAAGATGGAGTGTAGAAGCGCACCTTGTATAACTCCAGCAGATTTTTTTTTTTAAGTTCTCTGTTTTATCACCAATAACTGCATACAGCATGTTGGCGGGATGGCTGTGTACATAACCATTCACGAGACAGTAGTGGAATGGTCTGTTTTATACATCCTATGCAACATCATCATATTAAGTTCTACTTTTGACTGTGTACATAACCATTTGTGAGGCAGTAGTTGAGTGGTCCGTTCTTATCAGATATAAATCCTGTGCACATATCTACGGTGTATACAATATCATCGATTTATCTCAATGGGGCATATTTCTTTTTCTTAAAAAAGTTTGGAACCTGTAAGAAAAATAAATTGCAATAGTTGAACACTAAACAGGGTGGAGCGGAGAAGTGCACCTTGTATAACTCCAGTTTTTTTTTTTTCAAGTTCTCTGTTTTATCACCAGTAACTGCATATGGACGTGTAAGCGCCAATGTTGGCGGGAAAAAACTTTTGGCTATGTACATAACTATTCGCGAGACAGTAGTAGTATGGTCCGTTTTTATCAGGCATACATCCTGTGCACATACCTAGTGTATGCAATATCATTGTTTTATTTTAATGGGGCTTATTTCATTTTCGTAAAAAGTTTTGAACCGGTAAAAAAAAAAAAAAATCACCAATAGTTGAACACTAAACAGGGTGGAGCAGAGAAGTGTACCTTGGATAACTCCATTTTTTTTTATATTTTTTTTTAAGTTCTTTGTTTTACCACCAATAAATGCAGACAGATGTGTAAGCACCCATGTATGCAATATCATTGTTTTATCTTGATGGGGCATATTTCTTTTTCGTAAAAAAAGTTTGGGACCCGTAAGAAAAATAAATCGCAATAGTTGAACACTAAACAGGGTGGAGCGGAGAAGTGCACCTTGGATAACTCCAGTGTTTTTTTTTTTTTTGTTAAGTTCTATGTTTTATCACCAATAACTGCATACAGACATGTAAGCACCCGTCTTGGCGGGAAAAACTATCAGCTGTGTACATAACCATTTGCGAGACAGTAGTAAAATGGACTGTTTTTATCGGACACAGTCCTTTGCACATATCTAAGGTGTATGCAATATCAGTTTTATTTTAATGGGGCATATTTCTTTTTCGTAAAAAAAGTTTGGGACCCGTAAAAAATAAATTGCAATAGTCGAACACTAAACAGGGTGGAGCGGGGAAGTGCACCTTGGATAACTCCAGTTTTTTTTTTTTTTTTTTTTTTTTCAAGTTCTCTGTTTTATCACTTCTCTGTTTTATCACCAGTAACTGCATACGGACGTGTAAGCGCCAATGTAGGCGGGAAAAACTTTTGGCTATGCACATAACTTTTTGTGAGACAGTAGTAGAATGGTCCTAAGTTCTTTGTTTTACCACCAATAAATGCAGACAGATGTGTAAGCACCCATGTATGCAATATCATTGTTTTATCTTGATGGGGCGTATTTCTTTTTCGTAAAAAAAGTTGTGGACCATGAGAAAAATAAATTGCAATAGTTGAACACTAAACAGGTTGGAGCGAAGAAGCGCACCTTGGATAACTCCAGGTTTTTTTTTTTTTTTTTAAGTTCTATGTTTTACCACCAATAACTTTAGACAGATGTGTAAGCACCCGTGTATGCAATATCATTGTTTTATCTTGATGGGGCGTATTTCTTTTTCGTAAAAAAAGTTTGGGAACCGTAAGAAAAATAAATCGCAATAGTTGAACACTAAACAGGGTGGAGCGGAGAAGTGCACCTTGGATAACTCCAGTGTTTTTTTTTTTTTTTTAAGTTCTATGTTTTATCACCAATAACTGCATACAGACATGTAAGCACCCGTGTTGGCGGGAAAAACTATCAGCTGTGTACATAACCATTTGCGAGACAGTAGTAGAATGGACTGTTTTTATCGGACACAGTCCTTTGCACATATCTAAGGTGTATGCAATATCAGTTTTATTTTAATGGGGCATATTTCTTTTTCGTAAAAAAAGTTTGGGACCCGTAAAAATAAATTGCAATAGTCGAACACTAAACAGGGTGGAGCGGGGAAGTGCACCTTGGATAACTCCAGTTTTTTTTTTTTTTTTATTTTTTCAAGTTCTCTGTTTTATCACCAGTAACTGCATACGGACGTGTAAGCGCCAATGTAGGCGGGAAAAACTTTTGGCTATGCACATAACTTTTTGTGAGACAGTAGTAGAATGGTCCTAAGTTCTTTGTTTTACCACTAATAAATGCAGACAGATGTGTAAGCACCCATGTATGCAATATCATTGTTTTATCTTGATGGGGCGTATTTCTTTTTCGTAAAAAAAGTTGTGGACCATGAGAAAAATAAATCGCAATAGTTGAACACTAAACAGGTTGGAGCGAAGAAGCGCACCTTGGATAACTCCAGGTTTTTTTTTTTTAAGTTCTATGTTTTATCACCAATAACTGCAGACAGATGTGTAAGTACCCGTGTATGCAATATCATTGTTTTATCTTGATGGGGCGTATTTCTTTTTGTAAAAAAGTTTGGGACCCGTAAGAAAAATAAATCGCAATAGTTGAACACTAAACAGGGTGGAGCGGAGAAGTGCACCTTGGATAACTCCAGTGTTTTTTTTTTTTTTTTTTTTAAGTTCTATTTTTTATCACCAATAACTGCATACAGACATGTAAGCACCCGTGTTGGCGGGAAAAACTATCAGCTGTGTACATAACCATTTGCGAGACAGTAGTAGAATGGACTGTTTTTATCGGACACAGTCCTTTGCACATATCTAAGGTGTAAGCAATATCAGTTTTATTTTAATGGGGCATATTTCTTTTTCGTAAAAAAAGTTTGGGACCCGTAAAAAATAAATTGCAATAGTCGAACACTAAACAGGGTGGAGCGGGGAAGTGCACCTTGGATAACTCCAGTTTTTTTTTTTTTTTTTTTTTTCAAGTTCTCTGTTTTATCACCAGTAACTGCATACGGACGTGTAAGCGCCAATGTAGGCGGGAAAAACTTTTGGCTATGCACATAACTTTTTGTGAGACAGTAGTAGAATGGTCCTAAGTTCTTTGTTTTACCACCAATAAATGCAGACAGATGTGTAAGCACCCATGTATGCAATATCATTGTTTTATCTTGATGGGGCGTATTTCTTTTTCGTAAAAAAAGTTGTGGACCATGAGAAAAATAAATCGCAATAGTTGAACACTAAACAGGTTGGAGCGAAGAAGCACACCTTGGATAACTCCAGGTTTTTTTTTTTAGCTCACCTGACCGAAGGTCATGGTGAGCTTTTGTGACCGTAAGATGTCCGGCGTCGTCGTGCGTCGTCCGTCGTGCGTAAACTTTTTCTTGTGAACAAACTAGAGGCCACAGTTTTGGTCCAATCATCATCAAACTTGCTCAGAATGATCATCATGACAATATCTCGGTCAAGTTCGAATATGGGTCATGTCGGGTGAAAAAGTAGGTCAGTAGGTCAAATCATAGAAAAACCTTGTGAACACTCGAGAGGCCACAATTTTGGTCCAATCATCATCAAACTTGCTCAGAATGATCATTGTGACAATATTTTAGTGAAGTTTGAATATGGATCATGTCGGCTTAAAAAGTAGGTCAGCGGGTCAAATCATAGAAAAACCTTGTGAACACCCTAGAGGCCACAATTTTGGTCCAATCATAATCAAACTTGCTCAGAATGATCATCATGACAATATCTTGGTCAAGTTCGAATATGGGTCATGTCCGGTCAAAAAGTAGGTCAGTAGGTCAAATCATAGAAAAACCTTGTGAACACTCTGAAGGCCACTGTTTTGGTCCAATTATCATGAAACTTGCTCAGAATGACCATTGTGACAATATTTCAGTCCAGTTCGAATATGGGTCATATCGGGTTAAAAAGTAGGTCAGCGGGTCAAATCATATAAAAACCTTGTGAACACCCTAGGGGCCACAATTTTGGTCCAATCTTAATCAAACTTGCTCAGAATGATCATCATGACAATATCTCGGTCAAGTTTGAATATGGGTCAAATGGTTCCGGTCCGTTGCACATCTAGGTCACAGGAGCCAAAAACAGATTTTTTTCACCAAAAACTTAAAAAATCTTCTTCTCTGAAACCACAAGGCCCAGGTCTTTGTTATTTGGTATGAAGCTTCATCTAGTGGACCCCTACCAAGATTGTTCAAATTATAGTGCTGGGGCCAAAAATGCCCCCGCACGGGGGCCCTTTGGTTTTACATAGGCTTATATAGGGAAAATCTTTAAAAATCTTCTTCTCTGAAACCACAAGGCCCAGGACTTTGATATTTGGTATGAAGCTTCATCTAGTGGACCCCTACCAAGATTGTTCAAATTTGAGTGCTGGGACGAAAAATGCCCCCGCCACGGGGCCCTTTGGTTTTACATTGGCTTATATAGGGAAAATCTTTAAAAATCTTCTTCTCTGAAACCACAAGGCCCAGGTCTTTGATATTTGGTATGAAGCTTCATCTAGTGGACCCCTACCAAGATTGTTCAAATTATAGTGCTGGGGCCAAAAATGCCCCCGCCCCAGGGCCCTTTGGTTTTACATAGGCTTATATAGGGAAAATCTTCAAAAATCTTCTACTCTGAAACCACAAGGCCCAGGACTTTGATATTTGGTATGAAGCTTCATCTAGTGGACCCCTACCAAGATTGTTCAAATTATAGTGCTGGGACAAAAAATGCCCCCGCCACGGGGCCCTTTGGTTTTACATTGGCTTATATAGGGAAAATCTTTAAAAATCTTCTTCTCTGAAACCACAAGGCCCAGGTCTTTGATATTTGGTATGAAGCTTCATCTAGTTGACCCCTACCAAGATTGTTCAAATTACAGTGCTGGGGCCAAAAATGCCCCCGCCCCGGGGCCCTTTGGTTTTACATAGGCTTATATAGGGAAAATCTTAAAAAATCTTCTTCTCTGAAACCACAAGGCCCAGGTCTTTGATATTTGGTATGAAGCTTCATCTAGTGGACCCCTACCAAGATTGTTCAAATTTTAGTGCTGGGACAAAAAATGCCCCCGCCACGGGGCCCTTTGGTTTTACATGGGCTTATATAGGGAAAATCTTTAAAAATTTTCTTTTCTGAAACCACAAGGCCCAGGACTTTGATATTTGGTATGAAGCTTCATCTAGTGGACCCCTACCAAGATTGTTCAAATTTTAGTGCTGGGACAAAAATGCCCCCGCCACGGGGCCCTTTGCTTTTACATTGGCTTATATAGGGAAAATTTTTAAAAATCTTCTTCTCTGAAACCACAAGGCCCAGGTCTTATATATTTGGTATGAAGCTTCATCTAGTGGACCCCTACCAAGATTGTTCAAATTATAGTGCTGGGGCCAAAAATGCCCCCGCCACGGGGCC